>CM053602.1:32510115-32671950 GCA_028646575.1 Pseudocheirus occidentalis | reverse complement strand
CATGAAAAGAGAGTCAACAACCTGACTGAAGAAAACAACACCTTAAAGAACAAATTAACTCAGATGGAAAAGGAGGCCCAAAAAGCCAATGAGGAGAAGAATGACGTAAAAAGTCAAATTCGCCAGATGGAAAAAGAATCTCAAAAGAATTTTGAAGAGAATAACTCCTTCAGAATTAGAGCGGAACAAGTGGAAGCTAAAACAGATCCAAACAAATGAAAAAACAGAAGGCAATGTGAAATATCTCATGGGAAAAACCGCTGACCTGGAAAATAGATCCAGGAGAGATAATTTAAAAATTACTGGATTACCTGAAATCCATGATCAAAAAAGGAGCCTAGACACCATCTTCCAAGAAATCATGAAGCAAAATTGTCCTGATATTCTAGAACCAGAGGGCAAAATAGAAATTGAAAGAATTCCCTGATTGCCTTTTGAAAAAGATCCCCAAAAGAAAACTCCTAGAAATATTATAGCCAAATTCCAGAGTTCCCAGGTCAAGGAGAAAATATTGCAAGCAGTCAGGAAGAAACAATTTGAGTATTGTGGAAACACAATCAAGATAGCACAAAACCTAGCAGCTTCTACATTAAGGGTTCAGAGGCGTTGAAATACGATATTTTTAGGTCAAAGGAGCTAAGATTAAAACCAAGAATCACCTACCTAGCAAAAATGAGAATAATGCTTCAGGGGAAAATATGGTCATTCAATGAAATAGAAGACTTTCAAGTATTCTTGATGAAAAAACTTGAGCTGAACAGAAAATTAGACTTTCAAATACAAGAAACAAGAAAATCATGAGAAAGTAAATAGAAAAAAGAAATCATAATGAACTTATTAAAGTTGAACTATTTACATTCCTATATGGAAAAAATAATTGTAATTCCTAAGACTTTTTTCAGTATGAGGATAGTTGAAGGTAATATATATGTATATACACACATATATATGTATGTATAGGAGAGTATATATGTATATAAATATATGTTAGTGTGGGCATATGTATGTTCATATATACACAGACAGACGGCACAGGATGAGTTGAATATGAAAGGATGATATCTAAAAAAATAAAACTAAGAGGTAAGAGAGGAATTTATTGGGAGAAGGAGAAAGGGAGAGATAGAATAGGGTAAATTATCTCATATAAAAGAGCCAAGAGAAAATTGTTACAATGGAGGGCAAGAGCAGGAAGGTGAAATGGAATGGCACAACCTTATTTTCATTGAATTTGACTTAAGGAGGGAATAACATACATACTCAATTGGATATCTTACCCTACAGGAAAATAGGGGGATAGGGGATAAGAGGGGGGATGGTAGAAGGGAGGGCAGATTGGGGGAGAGGGTAGTTAGAAGCAAACATTTTTGAAAAGGGACAGGGTCAAAGAAGAACATAGAATAAATGGGGGTGGGATAGGATGGAGGGAGATAGCCTTTCACAACATAACTACTACGGAAATGATTTGGGTAACTACACATGTGCAACCTATATTGAATTTATCTTCCCAGTTGGGGCAGGTGAGGAGGGAAGAAGGGGAAACAATCTGGAACTCAAAGTTTTAAACACAAATGTTTTTTAAAAATTGTTTTTTACATTAAACTGGGAAATAAGATATACAGGCACTGGGGTATAGAAATCCATCTTTCCCTACTAGAAAGTTAGGGTGGTGATGGGGGAGGAGATAAGAGAAAGCAGATTGGGGGAAGGGATATTCAGTAGGCTTACTATTTTGGGGTGGGGTAGGGGAAAGATGGGGAGAAAAAATTGTTACTCAAAATCTTGTGGAAATAAATGTTGAAAACATAAAATAAATAAAGTTATATTTTAAAAAATAAAGAGCGTTTTGTAATTTTCTCTATAAAAGTCTTATAGGGGCCTTGGTAAAGTGACTCCCAGATATTGTATGCCTTTTTTGTAGCTATTTTGAGTGGAACTTTCTTTTCTATTATTTCCTCCCGGATTCTGTTAATGGTATGTTAATGGTATGTATGTATTATGGTTGATTTTTGTGGGTTTATTTTGTATCCTGCCATTTTATTGAAGCTATTTCCTTAGTTTCTTTGTTGATTCTCTAGGGTTTTCCAAGCAAACCATAATGTCATCAGCAACTAAAGATAGATTCATCTCTCTTTTGCTTATGTTTATGTCTTCAACTTTTTTTTGTCTTATTAATATTGTTAACATTTCTAGAACTATTTTCATTGCACTGGGGGAACTGGAGAATGCTTGCTTTATACCTGTGCTTATTGGGGAAACTTCTAGTGTTTCCCTATCATATATCATGCTAGCCTTTGGGCTTTTGATGTATGCTTTTTATCATATAAAAAATAGCCCTTCTATGCCTATGCTTTTCAGGTGTTTTAGTATAAAGGAATTGTACTCTACCAGAAGCTTTTTCTTTATTGATGGGACCGTGTGGTTTTGGAGTGGTTTTGTTTTTAATATAGTTTACATTGTTTTCCTAATGTTAAACCATTCTTACATCCTTTGAATAAATCCAACTTCATTTAAATAGCTAGTTTTTTGTATTTACTGCTATTCTCTTTTTGTCAGGATTTTACTTAACATTGATGTTGGTATGTAATTCTCTTATTTTGCATCTTATACAGTGAATCACTCAGAACCTTAGGATTCAAATGAATGAATCCTTTTACTAAAACACCTTCATTCCCCACAGATAAAAGCAGTTCTCAAGGAGGTCAAAAGTTAGAAAGCTAAAAGCCACTGAGAGAAAGGTTTGAAGTAGTTGGCAGAGAGGTCCCTTGGTGGTCTCAGGAGCTCCCTACCATAGTTCTAAAAGCACAATTTATATTATTCTTGGCCAAAGGGCTCATGACTGAATCCCTAATTATTCTACCTGGGCCCAAAGATAATCCAAACTGCCTCTGTTGTACACCATCACTTCCTTGCTGATTACAGCTCCAGCTGGTGATATGGGAGAGATTAACTCAGACTTCTCCAGTATCCTAAATACAACTTTCTTGCCATTTCTTTATCCTGTTCTTTTCTGGGTGGATGGTGGAGGATTTCATTTTTCTCACAAAAGGACATTGTTTGACCTTTATCAAGTTTCTTTTTTAAAAATTGTTTTCTTTTTGCTTTTTGGAGGGCAGTTGGGGTTAAGTGACTTGCCCAAGGTCACATGGCTAGTTTTTGTGTTAAGTGTCTGAGGTCGTCCTGACTCCAGGGCTGGTGCTCTATTCACTGCTCCACCTAGTCACCCCCCTTTATCAAGTTTCAAAAATGATTTGTGTGATTGAAACAGGTATCTATTTTGCTTAAGCTTGATAGAATTCTATAAATCCATTCCAATCAGGGACTTTTCTCTTTCATGGTTCTTTTTTGGCTAGTTCAGTGTAAATTTCTGAAATTAGCCTAGGGTTATTTTACAAGCAAGCTCTACTTGCTATATTGAAGCATGAGAAATGTCATTTAGTGTACATGCAGGGCTCTCCCTGGGGTTATCCCTCCCTCTAGTCACACTCACAGGTTGGGTCCTTGAAGGGGATAGCTTCCTTGACTTTAAGGTACATTGTAGTTCAACACTCCTAGACTGTAGCTTACGAGCCACCACTAATGCTAGCACTCAACCCCCACATCCAATCTACTGTCAAGTCTTGTGGTTCTGACCTTCACAATATCTCTCACACATGGCCCTTTCTCTCCTCTGACACATATGCTACCACCTAGGTGCAGGCCATGGTCATAGCTTGGCTATTGCAGTAGCCTGCTGGTTGGTCTCCCTGACTCAAGTCTTTCCCCACTCTTTCCTCCAATCAGCTGCCAAATGCTATTCCTAAAGGGAAGGTGTGGCCACTCAAAGGCTCCCTATTACCTTCAGGATCAAATACAAAATTCTCTCTTTTGCATTTAAAGCCCTTGGCAATGTGGTCCCTTCGGACCTATTCAGTCTTCTCACATTTTGCTCCCCTCCAATACCCCTCCATGGGTATTACTCTGTAATCCAGCAACACAGGTCTGGGTGGTTCCTCTCTCAACTCCATCTCCTGACTTGGTGCTGTTGCACTGGATGGCCCCCAAACCTGAGATGCTCTCTCTCCTTCACTCTGCCTCCTGGTTCCTCTGGCTTCCTTCAAGACTCAGTTCAAATCCCATCTTCTCTAAGAGACCTTGCTCCCCGCTCCATCCCTTCCTCTAATATGGAGTTATCTCCCATTTGCATTGTTGTGTTGTGTGCTCTGAGTTGTTTACATGTTGTCTCTTCCCATTGGACTGTGAGCTCCTTGGGGACAGGGCCATGCTTTTTCCATTCTTTGCATCCCCAGTGCTTAGCTAGGCACATAGTGAGTAATTAAGAAATGCTTATTGTCCAAGATGACTTTGAAGGACTTATTGATGGAAAGTGCTCTCTATTCTCAGAGGAAGAACTGATGGAGTCCAAATACAGATCGAAGCAGACTTTTTATTTTCTTTATTTTTCTTGGGATTTCATTTTGGTCTGTATTTTCTTTTTCTTTCTTTTTTTTGGAGGGCAGGGCAATTGGGGTTAAGTGACTCACCCAATGTCACACGGCTAGTAAGTGTTAAGTGTCTGAGGCCGGATTTGAACTCAGGTCCTTCTGACTCCAGGGCCACTCCTCTATTCACTGCACCACCCTAACCACCCCTATATTATCTTTTACAACATAACTAATATGGAAATATGTTTTGCATGAGTACATGTGTATAACCTATATCAAATTGTTTGTCTTCTCAATAAGCAAGATGGGGAAGGAGGGAGAGAATTTGGACCTCAGTTTAAAAAATGAATGTCGAAAATTGTTTTTACATGTAATTGGAGAAAAATAAAATAATAAAATTTAGAAATGCTTATTTATTCAGGACATAATTAGTTCAAAGCAAAGACATTTATTGAGAAGACATCACAAGAACTATGATAATAAAACATTCCCCCCCCCCATAAAGCTAGGGTGCACCTTCTCAACAACTATACCACACACACACACACACACACACACACACACACACACCACACACCCACGCCCACACCAAAGGTACTAGTAAAGGTAGGTGCTGCTTTCACCTCAGGCACTGGAGGTTCCTGATGGCTTTTTTCTTCTCTGATGTCTTCGTGCTGTTTCTCCTGGACAGGTCCCTCTGCTGGGCACCCCGACTCCCTTCCTCTCTGAGTCCTGGTCCTCTGTGGCCTCAGTTGGCTGGCCCCTCCATTCACAGAGGCCCCACTTCCTCCAGGCTGCTCCTTGACCTGGCCACCAGAGGTGTGACCATTCTTCAGGAAGTCCTGGCTTGCCAGCCACCCCCCCCCCCTGCAAATTCCATCAAGTTAGATCCAAAGAATTTCACTCCTTCCCCAGGAGTAACAAAACACCTTTTGCACTTCTTTTAAGACCTTAGTGCCTCCTTATCTCTGTTATCAGTTCCTTATCTTCTGTGATTTCCTCAATTAGATGAGAGGAAATCATTTCTCCTAGCACCTGCTTCATGTGGGGTTGTTTGTGAGGGTCAAATGAGAGAATATGTAAAATTCTCAGCAAACATGAAAACACTAAATGTTATAACATATAAATATTAGTTATTGTGATTATTGCTGATATTGTTCTACCAAGGTGTCCTGATCAATTCCCCTTCTCCCACCCCATACATACACAAAATATTTTTATGTCCAACTCATTGTGTCTAAAATATGTCACCTTATTCTGAACTCCTTTCCCTCCACCCAGCTTCCTTATTTCTGTTGATAGCATTATCTTCTCTGGCATTCAGGGTGGAAAGCCCAGAGTCATCTGGAATTCTTCCCTCTTCATCCCACCCTGCCCCCATGATCAGTCACCTGCCAAGCCCTTAGCAATTTCTCTACCATCTATTCCCATGGCTCCCATCCTGGGTGAAGTCCCCCTGATCTCTTTCCTAGACTATTGTAATGGCCTCCTAACAGGTCTCCCTGCCCCCACTTTCTCTCTCCTCCTTTTTTATAGTACTAAAATAATCATACAAATCAGCAAGATTGAATATGCTACTCCCCTACTCAAAAATATTCAATAGCTCCCTGGTTCTTAGAAAATAAAATACAAATCCTTATCATGGAGTTTAAGGTCCTTCACAATTTGGCTTCTGTCTACTATCCTAATTATTTCATCCTAACACCCTTCACATATTCTCCGTTCCAGTCAAACTGGAACTGGCCTTTTAGCCCTTCCCAGATCTCCTGCCCTTCTCCCCACACCATGTGCCTGGAATGTGCTATCTCCTGCCCTCTTCTGGCTGAGGACTTTCTGTTTAAGGTTCAGCTTATGTATCACTCTCTCCATGAAGGGTTCCCTGATTTCCCTCAGCTGAAAGAGATCTCCTTTTCTCAGATTTTCCTGTAACATTTGGTCTGGGTTTCTGCTTGAACCTTATCACATTCCTTCTTATGTCACACTGATTTGTATACATGAAGGTAGCATGGCATGGTGAATGGAGCACCAGCCTTGAAGCCAAGAGGACACTTTAAAGCTGAATGAACCCACTAGCAAGTCACTTCACTCCTGAGCCTCAGTTTCCTCATCCTTAAAATGGGTATAATAATAACATCTTTCTCCTGAGGTGATTGTGAGAGTCAAATGAGGTCACATTTGTAAAGTGCTTTGTAATCCTGGTGGTGAAGTGGACAGAACCACAGCTCTGGAGTCAGGAAGACCTGACTTCAAATCTGACCTCATTCATGCTAGTTTTGTGATCCTGGGCAAGTCACTTAACCCCATTTGCCTCAGTTTCATCATCTGGAAAATGAGCTGGAGAAAGAAATGGTGAAACCACTCTAGTATCTTTGCCAAGAAAATCTCAAATGGGTCATGAAGAGGCAGACATGGTTGAAACAACTGAACAACAATGATCTTTGAAAAGCTCTATAAATGTTAGCAATGATGAGGATGATGTTATTTTGAGGTTTCCCATGTACCTGATCTCATCAATGTGGATGCCCATTCCCTCCTTCCAATTCTGTGCCATCACATGGTCCCACCAATCCCATGTGGAGGAACTACCCCAGAGGCCTTTCTCTCATCCTTTTAATAATCTGGGGATGCTGGTACAGTCTTTCAGTTACTCATTTGTTCCCCCTTACTCTGCCTATATGACAGGTCCACCTCCTTTCCAGTCATGCATGTCCTTAGTGGTCTCTTTTACACTATTTCTTGCATATCAATTGCCAGAGATAATATGCTATAGCCCTCCTATGCCTGACAGAGCTAGAGGTAGGAGTCTTGGCCCCAGGGGCAAATGCCATAAATTAGAGCTGGGTTGAGTGGTACTGCTCTCAGGGAAGGAAGTGAAGGAAGGAAAAAAGGAAGGAAGGAAGGAAGGAAGGAAGGAAGGAAAGAAGGAAGGAAAGAAAGAAGGAAGGAAGGAAGGAAGGAGGAAAGAAGGAAGGAAAGAAGGAAGGAAGGAAGGAAAGGAGGAAGAAAGGAAGGAAGGAAAGAAGGAAGGAAGGAAAGGAGGAAGAAAGGAAGGAAGGAAGGAAAGAAGGAAGGAAGGAAGGAGGAAAGAAGGAAGGAAAGAAGGAAAGGAGGAAGAAAGGAAGGAAGGAAGGAAGAGAGGGAGGGAAGGAGGGAGGGAGGGAGGAGGGAGTGATGGATGGAAGTAAAGAAGGAAGGAAGGGAGGGAGGAAGGAAATAAGCATTTATAAAATGTCCACCATGTGCCAGGCTCTGGGCTAAGCACTTTACAAATATTATCTCATTTGATACTCACAACAACCCTGGGAGGTAGATGATGTTATTATCTCCATTTTACAGTTGAGAAAACTGAGGCAAACAGAAGTTACCCAGGATCATACAGCTAGTAAGAGTCTGTGACTGGATTTGATTCTAGGCCTAGCATTTTATATCCTGGCCACTTAGGTTTATGAGAAACTGCCCAGAGAGCCAGAAATCCTAGGGCAGTGGTTTAAGATCATTGCTGGGTCATTGCTTGGGACCTCTGTGGCAAACTTTCAGGAAGATGTGACAAGTGTCACAGAGGTTCAGTAGGCATGGATAGATTGTGATTTATATCATTGAAGGCATCTTTCAAATTGATGAGATCACAGATGTGTTCAAATATTTGAAGAAAATAATATTTTGATTACTGTGAAATGTTGGATATAGGAAACTAGTTGAATATTTCTCTAATCACTTTCATTTCCCATGTCAGCATTATCTCTACTATGGAGTTAGCCCTCAAACAGATGATAAACAGCATTTGAGGCATTTTATTTTGGTAATCATAAATTGAAATAGTCTCAAAACAAAGACTATTGCTGGGGAGGTTGCTGTACAAATGGGCAGATGAAGCGAGGAGCTCATCTCAGCTGCTATTGTGTAGCTTCTAATTTGAGTTCATTTTTCTTGCTGGGAGCAGGTGGCAGAGTATAAACTGAGTGATCCTCGAAGCAAGGAAAACCTGAATTTGAGTCCTGTCTCTACCACATATTGGTTGTGAGACCTTGGGCAGATCACTTAACTTCTCTGTGCTCTAGTTGACTCTCCTTAAATCAATAAAGCTTCCAACATGCATTGATAGAGAGTGCTTCCTCACCCAAAAGCTCCCAATACCAATGAAATCACAAATCTGGACTCTGTCCTCTGCTCTGCATAACCTGGTGCTAAGTAGTCTTGTTTCTACACTGCAAGTGTTCTCAGAACCCTCTAAATCAGATGCTCTGGAACAAAGCCCTAACAGCCCCACCATAGGTATAGCTCTGATGTCCAACACACACCTTTCCATTGTTCTTTGGGTCACCAGAAATGTCAGTTCTTCTGACATGAAAGCAGCACGGTGCTACGTGGCTCAATTGTATATCATCATTGGGAGAATGTTGGTACTGGAAAGATGGATCTTTGTTGCAGAAGCAGTTTGGGCTTCCGATAAAGTATGAGGTAACCTTAGGTAGTCTTCCTATGCCAGGATTTGAACCCCTGTCTCCAGATGCCAGATTCATTACCCTTTCTATTATATCATGCTGTTTACCCAGCAAATGGGGAAGCACATGACTACAGAGGCCTCTTCCTCCCCTTGGGAGCTAGTTCCTTAAGTAGATTAAAGCAAAGCAGTGCGGTTCATCAGCTTTTTCTCTGTGCCTTGTGGCAGCCAGACAATTCTCCAGGGGACAGTGGGCAGAGAATCCTAGAGGAAGAAGGAAGGAAAAAACAGGGATGAGCTAGAAAGGCAGAGAAGAGAGGGAGAATGTGTGTGTGTGTGTGGGTAATGAACATCTTCCATACCCTTCCTTATCGCACTGTGATAATTGTATCCCTCTTTTAAAAAAAAATCTAGGGCTGGCATATCAGGGACCTAAATTAAGGCATTGCCTGGCCTGGCTTGGATAATTCCACACACTTTATAGGTCTAAGAGAATTTGAATTGGACTCCTTTCTCTGTCTCTTTTCTTTCTCTTTTCTCTCTCTTTCTCACTATCCTTCTTTTCCCTTCCCTTTCCTTTCCTCCTTCCCTCCCCCCTCTCTCCCTTCATCTTTATCTCCCTCCATATCTCTGTCTCTGTCTCTCTCCTTTGTCAAAAAAAGCAAAAAAAAAACCCCAACCCAACAGACAATGTCTATGGTCCCCTGTGGTTTCTAGAGGTTTCAATAAGCTGACTAGATTAATGAAAATCATGTAAGCAAATTATCATGGGGAGGAAATTAGCCTTTTGGGGGCTTCAATTTAAATTGGTAAGGCAACATTAGTTTTAAATTACAGAAAATAACTAATTGTCTAGACTTTATTCGGTTGATAAATATGCCAAGAGGAGTTTGTCTCAGGACACTCTTCAGTGGAGGCAGATATGAGAGAAGACAGCGAAGAAAACCAGAGAAGGCAGAGAACTTACTTACTTTTATGACTCTCACAATTCTTAAAAACTTAGGGCCAGTTTAGCTGGGGATTCGGCCCTGGACCATACCTTGCTGGCCCGTGAATTCTAATCCAATTCCCATATGTTACAGAAACCCAGGGAAAGGACAGAACTTGACCAGAGTTGCACAGCTGGTCAGTGGGACTGGAATCCAAGGCTCCTGACCCCTAGAGTCCTATTCTTTTCTATCCCCCCAGAATAGATGCTCTCTAGTATTTGGCCACCAGGGGATTTGGCCATCATCTCTATGCAGATGACTCCCCAAACTTCGCATCCACATCCTGAGCTCCTGTTTCACATCATCAACTTCATTGCCTTCTGTACATCCCTACTAAAATATTCCATAGGGACCTTAAACCCAACATGTCAGCATTGGGCCTCATTCTCCTCCCTAAACCCACCTTTATTCTAAATTTCTATATTTCTGTTGAGGACACCACTGTCCTAGTTTCCTAGGTTTGCGACTTCAGTTACCCTCTATCTGAACTAAACAAGATTTAGCATCTGATTGGACGTGAGGGAGAGTCACTCTCCCTCATCCCACATGTCCAGTCAGTTGCCAATCTTATTGACTCTACCTCTGTCTTGCAGCTGTCCCCTTCTCACCTCCTAATTATCTCCCTGCTTCCAGGCTCTTCCCTTACCAATTCAGTGTCCCCACCCAGCTTGCAAAATGATCTGAAAACACAGGTCTAACGATGTCACTCCCCTGCTTCCTATTGCCTCTGAGATGGAATACTGACTCTTGTGCCTGCCATTCAAAACTCCTGACTCCCGTCTACCTTTCCAGACTGATTTCATATCACTGCCCCTCGTGCATTCTACATCTTCACATCCTCCTCACACTGGCCAGATTAATGTTACCTATGTGCCACATTCTGCCTCCTCCCTCTGTACCGTTGTCCAGGCTGTCTCCCATTCCTGGAATGCTCTCCATCCTCACCTCTGCCATATGACTTCCTCTCTTCGTTCAAGGCACATCTGCCATAGAGAACCTTTCCAGATCCCCTCCAATCCCTCTGCACATAATGCTCTTTCCATCTTGAAATGACTTGTTTATTCCTTATATTACCTAGCTGAGCACTTAGTTTTAGGGATGAAAGGGACCAGAGAAATAATGACATCCAACCCCTTAATTTTATAGATGAGGAAACTGAGACCCAAGAAGCTATAACAGACCTAAGGGATCACCTAATTCAACTACTCCTTCCTCCATTTAACAGAAGGAGAAGCTGAGGCACAGGGAGGGAAAGTAACTTGCCCAAAATCACACTGGCAGAGTGGACATTTGAACCCTAGGTTCTCTGTTTCTATATCTAGTGCTCTTTCCACTGTACCACACTACATCCATGTTGTATCTCATTGGAATGTAAGTGCCCCAGGGCGCTAGGTGGTGCAGTGAATAGAGCACCAATCCTGGAATAAGGAGGAGCTGAGCCTCAGATACTTACTGCTTACTAGCTGTGTGACCTTGGGCAAATCACTTAACCCCAACTGCCCTGCCTTCCAAAAAGCAAAAAAAAAAAAGAATGTAAGCTCCTTGAGGGCAAGGATTGATGGTGATGATGATGATGATGATGATGATGATGATGATGATGATGATGCTTTTGGTATCTACCCTGAGTGCCTATCACAGTGCTTGACATATAGCAAGGGATTAATAAATACAGAATTAAATTGAACTGTATAATGTTATTCCTCTATAGATGGCCCTCTGGGGAAAACACTATCATTTCCATCCAGGCAGAGGAAAGTGGAAATAAATGTTCAATTTATACAGTGACAACATTATGTAGATAAATGACTTTAAAAGACAGTAGACCTCTAAGCAATGCATTGGTAAACCATGAGTCCAGAGGACGGAAGCTGGAACATGCCACCAACCTTCTGCCAGGGATGATGGACTCAGGCTACAGAGGGAGTTGTATTTCTGGACATGGCCAATGTGAGAATTTGTTCTGCTGATCTATCTCTATTTCTTATGATGGTTTATTTTGAATTTTATTGTTTGGGGAGGGAAAGTGGGAGGGGCATATAACAAATACATATGAAAGTCTTTTTAATACAAAAAAAGAAAGTGTTAGGTGAATTTGACCAATGTAGACAAGACTTTATACATTAAGCTGGGGAATATCTCTAAAGGGATAAGGCCAAGTTTTATGTGGAATTCGTAGAGGCAGTAGGTGGAGTTGTAGTGGATAGAGCACCAGGTCTGGAGTCAGGAAGACCAGAGTTCAAATCGGACCTCAAACACTTACTGTGTGACCCTGGGCAAGTCACTTCACCCTGCTGGCCTCAGTTTCTTCCCCTGTAATATGAGCTGGAGAAGGACATGGCAAACCACTCCAGTATCTTTGCCAAGAAAACACCAAATGGAGACAGAGTCAGACGCTACTGAAAAGTTTCTACCCCAGATATTTCACCCAGTAGCAGTGTCCCTCCTCCTGAATTTCCATAATTATTTCTCATGTCTTTATTTGGTTCTGTCTGGGGAGGGGGAGAAGCCTACACTCTTGAACAAAGTGACCAGCTGCTTCTTTCTGCCCGTGAGCATCTGCTGGCTCAGTGGGTCCCTTACTCGGGCTACTCATGACCCCAGGTGTAGCTAAGGGAATGACCTTTCCTGGGCCCCATATGTAAAAATCAGGGCAACTTTCTCTAGATAAATGCAAGGAATGAATAAAAAGAGCCCAGTTTCAAACACTGAAGCAGTCTCTTTAAATGAAGAAGGCAGCTTCCGCACTCAGAACATGTCAACTTGGACATCTCATTCTTCTGTGTAATGTTTTGTTTGTACCATGCTGGAGCTCACCCATGGCCATCGTATGGCCTGCATTATCATACAGGATACTATGTTCATTATGTAACCACAAAACCCTTGGTTTAGTCATCTTAGACTACTTATCCCACCTTATGGCCCACGGTCACACCGACACAACAGAGAAGAATTGTGCTAGGCTTCTCTCTACCCCATCTCACAAGTAACACATTTTTATTGTTCAGTCTTTTCAGTCATGTCCGTCTCTTTGTGACCCCATCTAAGGTTTTTTGGCAATGATACTGGAGGGGTTTGCCATTTCCTTCTCCATTTCATTTTACAGATGAGGAAACTGAGGCAAACAGAGTTAAGTGATTTGCCCGAGGTCACATAGTTTGGAAGCGTTTGAGGCCAGACTTCAAGCCTAGTGCTCTATCCACTAGGCTACCTAGCTGACCCTCAATAACACAATAACAACAACCAAAAGACACACACACACACACACACACACACACCCTGCAGCTTCCCTTTATGGCATATACTCATGTGCCTCATGCTTAATTCCTTGCTTTCATTCTGAAGGAAGCTGCTTCCTTCCATGACCACTGTATTTTTTTTTTTTGCTTTTTGGAGGGGGGAAGGCAGGGCAATTGAGGTTAAGTGACTTGCTCAGGGTCACACAGCTAGTTTTTGTGTTAAGTGTCTGAGGGCAGATTTGAACTCAGGTCCTCCTGACTCCAGGGCCAGTGCTCTATTCACTGCTCCACCTAGCCTTCCCATGACCACTGTCTATAGCATCCCGGAGGAACTTTATCCTGACAGACCTGGCCTCCAGCAATATATCTCTTAACCACCAGATTAGGGCATGACCTGTGTGCCCTTAACCAAATACACTTGGCCTGGTCTTGAATTCAGACTGTTCTAGGTGTGACCAAGGGCTGTTTGGTACTTCTCATTCATTATTTCTTATGTTCTTCCTTTTCTGTTGTGACTGCTCAGTTTCTGCAATGGAAGGACTGGGGAAGTATTTTGTGAAAGACATTGTAGTGGACAGTGAAAAGAACCCAGGATTTGGCATTCAAATATTGGGCCTGCTGCTATCTGTGTGACCCTACCCAGGTCACTTCCCTTCTTTGAAGTTTACTTTTCTTCTCTCTAAAATGAGGGGTTGGCTTAGGCTCTAAAGGTCTAGGTCTAGACTTGGATCCAGTCATGGCACATATTTATGTATTTTTTACTTTAGTTTCACTGGTGGCTTTTATTCTTATACCATAGCATTTTCTGAGATACTCTTTCCTGTCCCTCCTCCCCTCCTCACATACACACAGAAAAATAATTAAGCAAAACTACCAGTGACCACAATATACAGCATCCCATACCTTCATTGCTCCACGTCTCCAGTGAAAGGAGAGATCATTCCACACTTGGACTTGGAAAGGAGTGTGATTCAATAGAAGAGAGCACTGGGTTCAAATCCTGGCTCTGCTGCTTATTATGAGTCAGGTACTTTGAACCTTAGAAGGCCTCAGTTTCCTCAACTGTCAGATGAGAGGGGTTGAATTGGATGATCTCTGAGGTCCACTTCCAGCTCTCCACAGATGATCTATGATCCTGTAATCTTTAGGGGGCCTCATCACTTAACTCACATGGCCTCCGTGCCCCTGGAGCTAGACTTCTGGCAGATTCTCCCAAATCAAGTTCTTTGGGCAAGTTCATTGTTGACGAAGTCAAAGTGGTACTCTAGGCTTGGAGCCCTTCTGTCTCTGTGTGGGTAGAAAGTTTTTTTTCTAGGACTCTGGGGAAGCATATGGCTTCCATTAGCCTGCCCCACCTCCTGAAGACTATGACAATGGCCTTTGCTTGACCCCAGATTTTTCCCCTCCAAATGTGAGGAGTCTAGTGATGCAGCTGTACTGCATTAGGAGGGGGTGGGGGAAGGGAGCCCTTGGGGGGAAGAGGCAGCAATGCTGGGCCAGGGACTCAGTCTTCAGTCATCCAGAGTAGTTCTTGACCCTCTCTTCCCTTGCTCTGCCCACACCAACAGGCCAGCATTTAGGCAAGATCCTAGGCTCCAAGAGCTAGAGTTATAAGGGTCCCCTGAGGCCACGTAGTCCAACCCCTTTATTTCACAAATGGGAAAACTGAGGCCTAGAATAGGGAAATTACTTGCTCAAGGTTACACAAAGAATTCTCCAGCTAGAGGTGGAAGGTACCTCTGGAGCCATTGAGTCCAATCCTCTCATTTCACAGAGGGGGAAACTGAGGCCCTATTTCCCTTGTATCGTCTTTTAATCTATGATTCAACTTTACCTGATACTTATCTGGTTATCATAGAGTCATGGAATTTAGAACCGGAAAGGATTCCAGAAGTCACCCCCCACCTTTATTCTATAAGTGAAGAAGCCAGAGAGGTCATAAACAGAAAGAGAAAACATTTATTAAGCACTTATTCTGTACTAGGCACTGAAATGCAGGCAACCAAGGCAGTCCCCATCTTGATCATAGGATCCTGGAGCTGGAGCTTAGAGGAATCTGAGAAGCCACTGAGTCCAACCCCCCTCATTTTATACAGGAGGAGAGTGAGGCCCTCGGAGGGGAAGGGACTTGCCCAAGGTCACACAGGTATATCCCAGAAAATTAATGTCACATGTCTCCATGGAGAAAATGAAACCATATATACAAACTTATTTATAACAGCAAAGAACTGGACACTAAGTGGGGACCCATCCATCAAATGGGGAATGGCTATGAACAAATTATGGTCTAGAAAATGTAATATTATTACTAGAAGACATTATGAAAGGTATGGTTGCAGAGGCCCCTGGGAAGATTTACATGAACTGACCCAGAGTGAAGTGAGCAGCCCCAGGACTTGTAAGACTGCAGGTTGAACTTATGACCTACTTACAAAGCAAATAGGTTGTACACAGTAGGTACCTGCAGTTTCAGTACATTTCTCTGTTTCTGTTCTATCACATATATGTAAATGCCCATTGTCTTTGGTGTTTAAGACACCAAAATTTTTTTCAGAACTTTAAAAACAGAAACAAACCAAGTTACTTATAAAAAGTAGAAGAGTGGGTAGGGGCTATGGAGGTAACTTGTGTTTATATGGTTTGCTTTGTTTATAAGGGAGACCAGAGGGGATGATTGCTCAAGGTGACAAGGGTTATGAGTGAGTAGAAGAGCTAGGATTTGAATGCAGGGCCTCAAATGCAGCTAGGTAGGGCTACAGTGGAAAGAGTGCTGGGCCTGGAGTCAGGAAGAAGATTCAACTTCCTGAGTTCAAATCTATCGTCAGACACTTAATAACTGTGTGACCCTGGGCAAGTCCTTTAACTCTGTTCATCAAATGAGCTGGAGAAGGAAATGGCAAACCCCTCCAGGATCTTTGCCAAGAAAACTCCAAACAGGGTCACAAAGGGCCAGGCATGACTGAACAGCAACAGCAAACAACCTCAAACTCTAGGCCCAGTGCTCTCTCCACTATGTCATGTTGCCCCTCCCTGGGGCCTTATTCTCTTTGTCACAGTTGCCACAGAACATACCCTGCTCCTGCTAGGACATGGTCTGGCTTGCTGGGAGCCCTCCTAAGAAAACCTTGGAAACATAGATTGGCAGCCAGAAGACCTGGGCTCTCTCTAGTCTGAGGTCTGCCACTGTATGTGACTGAGCAGGTCACTTTCCATTTCTAGGCCTGTAGTGCCTCAGTTATCTCTCCTTCTGGTTCCATGGAAGAGTTCAGTTGCTTTTCTTGTTTTTCTAACCAACTGAGCTCTTCCGTGGAACCAGAAGGAGAGACAAATAAGGTTGAATGGCTCCTAAGTCAGTATGGAATTGAAGGAAGGAAGGTAGGAAGGAGGGAAGGAAAAAAGAAAGAAAAGAAAATGGAAGGAAGAAAAAAGGAAGGAAGAAAAAGAAAGGAAGGGAGGGAGGAAGGGAGGAAGGAAGGAAGGAAAGAAGAGAGGGAAGGAGGGAGGAAGGAAAGAAGAGAGGGAGGAAGGAAGGAAGGGAGGGAGGGAAGGAGGGAGTGAGGGAGGAGCATTTATTAAAAGTGCTTAAAACATGCCAAGCACTATGCTAAGTGCTAGAGATACAAATAAAAGCTGACACTGAACTGTGAGAAGGTAAAGGGATCTTGGGCACCAGCTGGAGCCTTGCTCATGCCCCTTAGATGTGGCCACAACAGGATCTGGCAGAGACTGGAACAGACATGAAGATGCCCATGGTGCCATGTGGGCTTCCCCACCATGACAGTTTTTCTGCCAGGATTCCCTCAGACTGCTTCATAGAAACTCTGGGCTCCTGAGAAGCTTAAGAGCATCACTTACCTCTTTTCTGATAGTCTTTTTGCTTAAAAAAGCTGTTGTTGTTGTTTTGTGCAAGAGTTCCATCCCTACAAGCACACCTGCTCCTTGGCACCCCTCAGTCTTCACAACTTCCCTTATAGCAAAGAATCAACAAGTCTGCTAGAACCTTGTCCTGCCTCAATCCAGGAACTGTTTTCTACCTGTTAGGCAAATCTTTCTTTCATTACTTCATACAAAAACATGGCTTTTAAAATCTTTGGGAAATGAATGTTGAAAACTAAAAATAAATTTTAAGAAATAAATTGATAAAAATCTCCACTTTTTTTAAAGCATCTAGTACAATACACTAGGTACCATGCTATCTGGGATACAGAAGCAAATAGAAACCAATCTCTACTTTTAAAGAATTTATAGTATAGGAAAGGATATGATACATGCACACAAATATACTCAAAATAAGACCCCAGATAATAATAGTAGCTAACATTAATATAACACTTTGAGGTTTACAAAATCCTTTACACCTGTGACCAAGAGTAACTACTCAAGCTGAAAGGCTGGCTAGCCAGACCAAGGCCAGTTTTTCTCATCAGGGCTCTAAGGAGAGGGGTTGGCACTGCTCTTTCTGATCCTCTAGCTTACAAGCCCCCAGAAATGTGCTTCCTCCAGTGATCATAAATTGATATCTGTCAGCCACTTAATTGCCTTTTAAGAATAGATACTAAGGTAGTATACAAAGGACACACCCACCCTCCCCAGTCCCATCCCAGGGCTCTGCCCCTCCCACAAGAACATACCAGTCACAGAAGAGTGTGCTCACTGCAAAGTGGGCAGCTTCCAACTTTCTTGAACTCCCTTTCTCCTCTAGAGCTCAGGAAGTTCCCCCTAGCCTGGTATCGCTCCTTACAGAGTCTAGGCTCCTCAGAGAGCACTGAAACTGCCTTGGCTCCTGGTGCAGACACTGACACCAGCTATCGCTGTTCCTAAAACATTTCTAGGATACCGATGAGAAGTCTGAACTTTCCAGCTCTCCAAAGTTCACAAAATCATTCTGTGGTTCGGGTGGAGAGCAAAGAGATTCCTTCCCTCTCTCCCACCAGCAATTCCCTCTCAGCCCCCAAGTTGGAATTGTTCTTTCCTCTAAGCTGACAGACACTCACATGCTGGGTTCTGAAATTGCTTGCTGTCTTATGGAAGACCCACAGGATGTGACAGGATATATGTTAATTTAACACCATTGATTGATTAACTCTATAGATGTTCTTACCTGATTAAGGCAACAGGGCTCAAGTATTTTAATTGCAACTTTTCTCAAAGTAGCTTTTATATATATGACTTCATTTGACCCTCACAACAGCCACAGATGGACAAGATGCCTGGAGGATACAAGTACCATATACCTCTTGATTGGCACAACACACAGGTGCAGATGGAAGGGACATGCCCAGGAGCCCAAATCACTGAAGTCACGCTGCTCAGCCATGTCCAAAAATCCTGTATAACTCCACCTTCTTCTCTTTTCTGACAGGCAATCTCTCTGCACCTGGAGATTTGGGTCAGTCACTTAACTGAAGTACCCCAACACAAAGCACTCCTCTTCCTTCCCTTATACATAACCCCAGTTAATGCAATCCTCAGCGATGCAATCAGTTAAGTATTGTTGTGGTTTGGGTGAGTTTTAGTCATGTCTGACTCTCTGTGGCCCCAACTGGGAGTTTCTTGGCAGATTCTGGAGTGGTTTGCCATTTCCTTCTCCAGCTCCTTTTACAGATGAGGAAACTGAGGCAAACAGTGAAGTGATTTGCTCAGGGTCACACAGTAAGTGTGTGAGGTCAGATTTAAATTCAGGAAGATGAGTCTTCCCAACTCTAGGCACAGCAGTCTATACACTGTACCATGCAGCTGCCCAGGACCAGGTCTAGGACCAAAAAGAAAAAAAAGAAAACAACCTGTCCTACCTAATGAGATAATGGATGCGAAAGCACTTTCTACATATGTAAGTGATTATAATTAACAGGCCTGTCACTCACGGAAGCACAGAAGGAGATTAGATAAGGCTCACACAATTTAATCTTTGTAAAGACATTACTGGTCGTTACCAGTGCCCTGCAAAGAGGTTTTTTTAAAAATCATTTTTCTAAATATCCTCAGATGGTTTTCTTTAACCAATGCAAGATTCTCACTATGTCACCATCATATGTTTTGTTGTCCAAAAAGAGTCCCTCCCTAGCTCTTGGGTATGTATTAAAAATGATTCTTTTTCTTGTTCTGTTTTCTTAACTGGGGCTTCATTCCCCTCACACACACACACACACACAGACACACCCACCCACCCACAGACACACACACATATGCACACGTGCACACGTGAACACACACACACAGAGGCACACATGCACACAACCCAGTCTTGTCAAGTTCCTGGACTTGGATTAAGAAAAAACCAGCCATCATCACAGCAGCACTTGGACTCAGTGGCTTAATCACTGTGATCTCTTCCAGCAGTTAGTTTGATAATTTGCAACATAATGAATTCATTTGTCAGTAATGTGGCTCTAATATGTCTATGCAAAAGAGTCCATCTAAATTCACATCTATCTCAGGAAACCTCACAAAACCACTAGCCAATCCTACTTCATCCTCCATTCTCCACATGTAAATCACCTGCAGGCATTTTTATAACACATATGATTTCTGGAGCAAGATTCCTGAGGCTCCTCCTTCCAAGGTTCCTGACCAACTGTTACTGTAGTAAGGATTTAGACATCTCTAAAATGTGATATTATTTCATCAATCACAAAGAGGTAGGAGTGCTAAAGTGAGCTATCTTGTAAGTAGGTGCTGAAGGAGATCTGGGCCTCTCTGGTGTTAGCTGGGCCTTTTTGGGGTAGTATTTGAAAGCGTGGCCTGCATGCCAGCAAGAACTAAGTAATTATATCCTTCCAAGTGACATGAAAGAAGGTGAACTCCTGGGGGCTACCATCTAAAAGTCTTATAAGAGGGGCATCTAGGTTGGCTCAGTGAATAGAGCACCAGCCCTGGAGTCAGGAGGACCCGAGTTCAAATATGACCTCAGACACTTAACATGTACTAGCAGTGTGACCTTGGGCAAGTCACTTAACCCCAATTGCCCTGCCTTCCTTTCTCCAAAAAGAAAAATAAAATAAAAAATAAAAACAAAAGTCTTACAGGAGAAATCAAATCTCTTTCTGATTTAGGGAAATAAACTGAATGAAGTGGGTAAGCAGCCCACTCACTTCAAATGGAAAGAAAGGGAATCCTAGAATCCTAGAACTCCACTAGAATCCTAGTGGAAGGGACCTTAGAGATAATTTAGTCCAATTTCAGTTCAATTTGATTTCTCTCACTAAACATTTTAAAGCACCTACGCTGTGTTGGGCACCAGGGATCAAGGAATGAAAACCGATAGAGCTTACACTCTAATAGGTGGACAGGACTTATACTTAAATAACTCAAAATATGAGAGGATGTTATGTGCATAGGAGAGGAGAAACAGGGAAGGATGACAGATTGAAGGATGGAGCAATCCCTTCTAGGAGTGTAGATTTAGAGTCCAACTCCCTCATTTGACAGATAAGAGAACTGAGGCCCAGAGAGATTAAATGACTTGTCCAAGGTCACACAGGTCAAAAAAAATGAAATGGAGCTTCAACCCAGGTCTTCTGACTGCAAATCCCATACTCTTTCCACTGCACCATATGCCTCAAATCCTTCTAACTGAGAGAGTAAGGGAAGGCTTCCTGGGAAAGGTGACACTTTGGCCAGCTCTTGAAGGAAGAGGGTAGACCAAGATGTGGAAAGAGCACAATCCAGGCATGGAACAGCAGGAGCATAAAAGTTGGAAGGGCCATTGGAGGTTATTCTACAGATGAGGCAACCAAGGCCCACAGGGTTCAAACCACTTTCTCAAGATCAAACAGGTAAGATGTATTATGCCAAGATTAGAACCTAGGTACTCTAACTCCCAATCCAGCTCTCATTTTATTAGACCATGCTGCCTGTGAATGAAAATATGGACAGGTAAGAGAAGGCAAGATCAGGGAAGGGCTCACATGTTAAGTCTGGCAATAATATTGACCTAATATTGATAATTGAGAAGAATAATATTGATAGTATCAATAATATTGAT
This sequence comes from Pseudocheirus occidentalis, assembly GCA_028646575.1. Taxonomy (NCBI): domain Eukaryota; kingdom Metazoa; phylum Chordata; class Mammalia; order Diprotodontia; family Pseudocheiridae; genus Pseudocheirus; species Pseudocheirus occidentalis. The sequence goes on along the minus strand of CM053602.1, from coordinate 32,650,876 downwards.
CTAATAATTATTGAGCTATAAGGTTTACAAATCACTTTACATACTTTATTTCATTCAATCTTTTTAACAGCTGGGAGATAGGTGTTAATATCACCCCCATTTTACAGATGAGAAAACTGAGGCTAAGAGAACTTAAGCAACTTACTCAGAGTCACACAACTAGGAATTATCTGGGAAGAATTTGAACTCAGATCTTCCTGACTTCAAGTTCAGTGTGAAATAAAGCTAGAAAGGTAGGTTACATGTAGGTAATGAGAGGTCTTGAATACCTGGTTAAGGATTTTATATTTTAGTCTATAGGAAAAGGGGAGCCACTGATGCTGAAGAGGGGATCAGATCAATAAATTAGGGAAAGAAGTTTGATAGTGATGTGAAGGATGGATCATAATAAGGAGACACTGGAATCCTGGACATAATTAGGAAGTCATTCCAATAATCCAGTTAGGTGGTGCCATAATGAATAGAGCATCAGCCCTGGAGTCAGGAGGACCTGAGTGCAAATCCAGCCGCAGATGCTTATTAGTTATGTGACCCTAGGCAACTCACTTCACCCAGTTTGCCTCAGTTTCCTCACCTGTCAAATGAGCAGGAAAAGGAAATGGCAGACCACTCAAGTATCTCTGCCAAGAAAACCCCAAATGGGGTCACAAAGACTCAGACCAGGCTGAGAATGTCTGAACAACAACAACAGAGACAATGAGGGCTTGAACTAGAATAGTGGCAGTGGTAGCTGCCAATGGGACAAAAGCAAGAGAGATCATGGAGGTGGAATTGACAGTACTTAGCAACTGATTAGACAGGAGGTGAAGAGGTAAGAGTCAAATATAAACTTAGGAGATGTGGAAGATGGCAGAGTGTCTTAGAGAGGCAGCACTGCCTAGTGGCTAGGACACTAGACTTGGAGTTGGGAAGAACTGAGCTCAAATGCTGCTTCTTCTGTTTACTACCTATGTGGTGCTGGGTATGTTACTGAACTGCTTTGTGCCATAGTTTTTTCATCTGGAAAATCAGGGGATTGGACTTGAAGCCCCTAAGGTCCCTTCTAGGTCCCAGTCTATGGTACTATGCAGGACCTTGGGAAAGTCCCTTAACCTCTAAGGACCTTAGTTTCCCTCTCTATAAAATGAAGGGGCTGGATTCAATGGCTCAATATTCCAGCTCAAGATCTGTATGTCCTCAATAGCAATAGAGATGTTTGTGGGGGAGGGGCTAGGGAGAAAGAGGGTGAATTTAGTTTTTGACACATTAGGATGGAGGTACCCTGCAATGATGCCCTGCAAACAGCTAGAAATGCAGGATGTAGATAGAGACTTTGTAGCTCTTTTGTGATAGCAAAAAAATAGGGATGCCCATCAACTGGGGAATGGCTATGAAAAATAATGGTATATGAATATAATGTAAGAAATGATGAAAGGGATGGTTTCAGAGAAACCTGGGAAGACTTGCATGAATTGATGAGGAGCAAAGTAAGTAGAACCATAAGAACAATATATCCTGTAACAGCTTTGTCAAAACAAGTAACTTAAGATTTTAGAACTCTGATCACAATCTGTTATTCCAGAAGGCTCGTGATAAAACATGCTACTGACCTCCTGACACAGATGTGATGAGTTGGGAGGGGCAGATTGAGACATAGGCTTTTTGAACATGACCAATGAAGGAGTTTGTTTTGCTTCATTATGCATGTTCGTTACAACAATTTGGTGTTTTTAATGGGAGGAGAGACTGTGGGAAGGAGAGAAGGTAGATTTTTGTGCGTTAAAAAATCAATTTAAGAGGGGCAGCTGGGGGCACAGTGAGTGGAACACCGGCCCTGGAGTCAGGAGGACCTGAGTTCAAGTCCAGCCTCAGAAACTTAACACTTATTAGCTGTGTGACCTTGGGCAAGTCACTTAGCCCCAATTGCCCTGCCTTCCCCCATCCAAAAAAAAGGAAAAACTAAAAGCAATTTTAAAACCATGAAAATGCAGAGAGAAAAGAGAGAAAGGTAGGGGTGGAGGCATTCATTTTCAGGCATGGCCAGTGTGAACATTTTTTATGGACTAACATTTAAAAAAATAAAAAATGAAAGGAATATTATAAAGAAAAACAACTTTGAAAGACTTAAGAACTCTGATCAAAGCAAAGATGAATGATGACTCCAGAGAACCAGTGATTTATGCTGCCCACCTCTTGAAGATGATAGACTCAGGGTGTAGAAAGAGACATACACTATTACTTGTGGCCTATGTGGGAATTTGCTTTCTTCAACTATGCTTGTTAATTTTAAAAGATTAGTTTTAAAAAGAGATTAAAAATCACCTGTGTAGAGGGAAGAAGAGAAGCTTTATAGAATGGGCTTACTCAGGAAGAGCTTAAAGGTTGAGGAAAGAAGAAGACAGAGCATGAAGCCTTGGGAGGCACTCATAGTTAGGGAGCAGAGGGAAAAAGAGGAGTCAGTGAAAGGGACTGAGAAGGTCAAGTGAGAGTAGTTGGACCAGGAAAGAATTTTTAAAAGAAATGTTCAGGCTAAACAAGTTGTAGTGTATGAATGTAATGGAACACTACTGTGCTATAAGAAATGGAGAGCAGATGGACTTCAGAAAAACCTGGATTCATATGAACCGATGCTAAGTGAGAAGAGCAGAACCAGGAGAAATTTGTACACAATGACAGACACATCATATGTGTGATGACCAACCTTGATAAACTGGACTCTTCTCAGCAATGCAAGGTTATAAGATAACTTGAAAAGACTCAGGAGGGAAGGAGATGTCTGCATTCAGAGAAAGATCTAGAAAGAACAGAGTTTAAATGGAGACGGAGCAAACTACATGCTCTCTTTCTTTTCCGTGTTTGGTTTTGTTTCCTCTTTCCCATTGTTAATTCCGTCAGTTACAACCCTTTTAAACAACCAGACTAATGTCCAATGTGAAAGTATTTGCAGATCCTATACTTGATTGCATGCTGCCATGGTGGGGGGTGGGGGAGAGGGGAGAAAATTTGAAAGTCAAGGGATTATGGAACTGAATCTTGTAAACTAAAAGTAAATAAACAAATCAATTTTAAAAAAGAAATGTTCGAAGTGAGAATATTCAGAAAGAAGTGCTGGTCATTTGTGTTGAATGCGCCAGATAAATCAAGGAAGATGAAGACTGAGAACCTTTCTACAACATTCTTGACAAATGATCATCCAGTTTCTGCTTGAATACTTCCAATGATCGGGAACTCGCTACCTTATAGGTTAGTCTACTCCATTTTCAGATAGCTCTTCTCATATTGAGACAAACTACCCCTCTATAACTTGCATGCCCAGGAGCTAGGTCTGTCTTCTAGAATCAAACAGAACAAGTTCTCTTGAGAAAGATAACTCTTCATATCCTTTTCCACAAAACAAGTTTCCCTTCACATTTTCTATTCCTGGCTAATCATGGCACCCTTTCCCCACTCCTCCAACCAATATGACCTGTCTACAGCTGATTCCTAAACCTATGTCTTCACCATAGTGTTCCAGTGTGGCATTTTGAGCTGTTAGCTGGACGTTGTCAACTTACCTTTGGTTCAGTAGACACTCTTACTTTCCTCAGTTGCTCCTTTCTTGTGTGGGAGTACAACAGCAGACAATGGTGATGAACACCCAGAGTGCATGAGTACCATTAATATCTAAAGGCAAGGGATAACTTGATCTGCCCCCAAACAGAGAAGATATCATAGCTCTTTTTTTTTCTTTTTGGAGGGCAATTGGGGTTAAGTGACTTGCCCAAGGTCACACGGCTAGTTTTTGTGTTAAGTGTCTGAGGCCGGATTTGAACTCAGGTCCTCCTGACTCCAGGGCCGGTGCTCTATTCACTGTGCCACCTAGCCACCCCTATCATAGCTCTTTTGTAGAACGCTTGGAAAATAAGAGGCACACATGATAGGAAAAGTTTGGTCTTCTAATATCTAAAGGAGGAATACCAGATTCAATCTCCAAGCTACAATGAAAATGAGTTTTATTCATCCTTTCCCCACCTTCTCCTTGTAATCCATAGAAATGGATTCAGGCTGCAACAGTCACCATTTGTGTTATCATCCTGGGACCATATTCATGAAAAAAAGACAGAAGGAATCAGTCTTGACTGTCTCCTGCATATTTTGTGTTTAACTCAACGAAATCTGTGATTCATTAACTGCTTGTCATATTTTGATTTGTGGACCAGGAATTGATCAGTAGCTGGCAAAATTTAATAAAAAGGAGCTCATTTCTGGAGAAAAAAGCTTGTTGCCATGCCAACTATCGATCTTCCCCAATGGAGGCTTGACTGCCAGTCACAAAATGGGGTCCTGTTAGGCAGACCCTACTGCCTGTCAGCAGAAAATCTTCTTCTCTTCCAACCTCTAGTGAATTTCCAAAAATGGCTTCAGACACACAGTTAAGAGTGCTTGGTCTCTTTGCAGTCACAGCCAAGACTATGGCTCAAGATTGAGTGCTTACAAACATACCCCTACTGAGAGAGCCTGACCTTGCTGGGGAAGGAATACAGCATTCCAGAAATATGGCGTCGCATTCTGTCTAGGTAATGCTTAGCATATTATAGCCATGGAGAGAGAAAGTGCCAGTGAACAGCTCAATTGATAAGGTGAAGAAACATATTTACCTGGTTTTCCTCTCCTGTGTGTATAAGAATTAAGAGCAGCTCTATCCTAAAAAAGAGATTTTCTGTTGGCATGGTGGTATACACAAAGGCCGAGGGAAATAGATCATCAAAGAACACTTTGAACTTTGGGAAACTCGTTGAAAGGGAAATTTTCAGAATATTTGAAAATGTCACAGATTCTAATTTGGATCTAGAGCTGAAAGGGACTTTAGAAAGCTATGCAGTCCACCCTCTTCATTTGACGGAAGAGGAAACTGAGACCCAGAGAGAGGGAAGGACTCAGGATCATGGTTTTAGAGCTGGAAGGGACCTTAGGGACCATCTTGTCCAGTACTCTCATTTTAACAGGTCCAGAGACTCTGGAGAAGTAACTTGCCCAAGGTCACACATGAGATCATAGGTCTGCAGCTGACAGGGACCTTAAAGGCCAGCTAGACCAGCCTCCTTTTTGACAGAGAAGGAAACTGAGCTTAAGTTGCTTTCCCAGTGTCACCCAGGCACTAAGTATCAGAGGAAGGATTTAGCTTGTAGTCTGACTACAGACCTTATTTCACCTTACCCTAATGATAACTACAATATGATAGACATTGTTAGCCCCACTTTCCAGATGAGAAAACTGAGGCTTAGAGAGGTCATAGGATTGATTACAATCATTCAGATAGAAAGTGTCAGAGGTAGGATATGAACCCAAGATATTCCTGACTAGATTAGGTTACCTCTTCAGGGTAATTTTTCTTTTTTTTTCTTTTGTTTTGTTTTGTTTTGTTTTTGGAGGGCAGTTGGGGTTAAGTGACTTGCCCAAAGTCACACGGCTAGTTTTTGTGTTAAGTGTCTGAGGTCAGATTTGAACTCAGGTACTCCTGACTCCAAGGCCGGTACTCTATTCACTGCGCCACCTAGCCGCCCCTCAGGGTAATTTTTCAACCACAGAAATGGTATTGTGTGATTTTGTGACCAAATGTTTGGCCTTGTTTCCAGAATGTACCATCAGTTTCCATGCCCTTTAAACATCACAAAGTGGTTCCCCACAATGACCCTGTGAGTACCTTCCTTTGAGGCCTTTCTCCTCCTGAGGAGCGGCAAGTTGTTCTGCTAAGAAAACCAGCCTGGGATCAGAAAACTGGGATTCTAGTCCCAGTTGCCTCCCCCTCAACCAGCCCTGTAATCCAGGCAGATAAGGTACTTCTCTTTTTCTGGGCCTTATTTCCTCAACTCTACAAGGAGCAGGTTAGACTATATAATTCCATGGGTTCCCTTCCAGCTATGATATCCTCTTGTTTCTGTGATCTTCTGGGTGTGTTTAAATGCTTCCAACCCTCCTCCACATCCATCCTCCTCCTTCCCCCTCCTAAGGTGTGGGAAGCCAAGGAGGCTCAAAAACAAGGCGAATGAAGAACTGTCTATTTTAAAGGAGGGAGATTGCTCTAGTCCTCATGGACCCATCAGCTATAAAACAACTTGTGGTATTCTGGAAAGAGCTGTGCTTGGAGTCAAGGAGACCTGAGTTCAAATCCTAATGTCACCTTTTACTGCCTCTGTAACCCTGGACAAGTCACTTCACCACCTCTAACAGTACTTGGAATACCTCTCTCCACAGGTGTTTAGGTAAAGTGCTTTACTTCATCCTTGCAGCGTTTGCACAATGGAAGCTCTTATTATCAGAAAGAAAAAGAACCTGAGTGACAGACATACTGGAGGTGAGTGGAACATGATTGCCATTCAGTATGTGTGCTGAGGGAGAATGCAAAGAATGCTGGCTCGGGTATAAGGAGACCTGGGATGGAGTCTGGATCATCAGATCATAGCAGCGATATTCACTATGGCTAATAGTTGTGTGACTTTGAACAAGTGAGGTACTTCCTCTCTGTGGTACTTTCTCATCCTTAACTGTGGTCTTGTATAAGACTGGGGCAGCTGGGTGGCACTACAGTGGACAGAGTGCTGGGCCTGGAGTCAGGAAGATCTGAGTTCCAAGCCACCCTCAGAAACTTACTAGCTGTGTGACTTTGGGCAAGTCACTTAACTCTGCCTCAGTTTCCTCATTTGCAAAATGAGCTGGAGAAGGAAATGGCAAGCCACCATAGGATCTTTGCCAAGAAGCTCCCAAATGGGGTGGTGAAAAATCAGACACCACTAAATTGACTGACAACAAGAGCAACATGGGCGCTAACTCTGCCAAGGCCTTGCCTTGCATCAGTCAGGCAGTCAGCCAACCAGCATTTATTAAACACCAGAGAGACAAATAGAAAGCAAATCAGTTTCTGCTCCCTCAAGAAGCTAACCTTCTAGGGGGGAGGGGTTCCCACCTATAAATAATGAGCTCATTCATTACACCACAGATCACTCATGATCTATGCCGAGTTGTTGTCATGGAGTCCTTTCCATCATGTCTGACTCTCTGTGACCCTGCGTGTGGCTCTCTTGGTAGAGATACTGGAGTGGTTTGTCATGTCCTTCTCCAGCCCATTTTAGAGATGAGGAAACTAATAGAATGTAATCTAAGCAGGGAAGACACTAGCATGTGGAAGACTAGGGAAGGCTGAGGCTTGAAGGAAATCAGGGAATCTACAAAATGGAAATGAATAATAATAAAGATGATGGTGGTGGTGGTGGTGGTAGTAATGATGATGATGGTGGTGGTGGCTAACATTTATCTAGTGCCTACTATGTGCTAAGGACTTGGAAGAGGGTAAAAAGGGAAAGAATTCCAGGCATGGAGGAGACCTGAGAGACCATCTAATCTAATACCTTTATCTTATAGAGGATCAAACTGAGGCCCAAGGATGTTTAGTGACTTGCCCAAGGTCACACACAGGATCAAGGTACTGGAAGAAATCTCAGAGGTTATGTAGTCCAGCCCCATCATTTTACAAGGGGGAAACTGAGGCCCAAAGGGGCTAGAGGTAATACTCATGTTTTCATATGCAAGCCTCTTTTTCTGTTTTTCTTCGTATATGCAAATGTTCATATTTATCAAATTCCTAACAAAAACTGAAATGAGGGGGTTGGATAGAATGAGTTTAGCTACAAATCTCTGCTATCTGCTTACTTTCTCCTTCACAAAGGTTGTTGTGAAGATCCAGGGAAATAATGCATCAGAAAGTATTTGGGAAAAGAGATCTTAGAAACACAAGTTATTACAAGTAATGTTTAGATACCACAGCTAGAAGGGACTTTGAAAACCAATGAACCCACTCTCCTTGGTCTTTGAGACTCAGAGACAGAGAGATTTGCCCAAGGTGACAAAGAAATTTTGAACCCACATCTCCTGGGTTCCCAGATCAGGTGTCTTCCCAGGTCACTGTACTGTTGTTCCCATCTTCCCCTCCCTCCTCTACTTCCAACTATCACCTTAGCTGACTTCTTGGCTTTTTTATATCACATTATTTTCAGTTTTTGGAATTCTGAAAGAATTGGTTTCAAAGCAACCTGAGTACTTGTCTACATTTTGAATACGTTCCCCCCTTACTTTTGCATTCTATCTTGAGATCTTGTGGCTCTCAGAAGGATGTTCATAGCCCATCTTTGCAATCAGCAATGAATCATCCTGTCCCAGCCTGGAATATGTAACAGACTATGAAAATCTGCCCTCTCTGGCAAATGCGTATTTGGTTCAGCTTGAGAAGTCTCAGTATCCAGTGTCATCCACAGCATGCCAGGCCTGGATAAATGGGGTCTGTCAGCAATGTGCATGTAGCTATGTGTGTTATCCTGTCTACTTGGCTGAGGCTGCCGTCAAAAAAACTAGCTAACTTTACCAGGCCTCCCAGGGATTGTGAACTCAGCTCCTGTTACAGGTCAAATGCTGTTAGAACAAACGGCTGGGTCTTGGCCAAATTCTTTTGTTGTACAGGAATTTTGTTATATCAAACATTGCTTGAAAGAAGCCGTTAGTTGGGGTTTCTGGGCATATCATGTTTTTCTTGTAATTTTTGAACCACAGTGTCAGAGAACAGAATTCTAGCAAGAAAATACTTGAGAAATCATCTAGGCAAACTATCTCATTTTACAGATGAAGACATTGAGTCTCTGAGAGGTTAGTTACACAATGAATTAGTGGCAAAACCAAGACTAGAACCTAACACACCTGACTCCTGACTCTCAGCACAGCGTTCCTTCCATTATGATGAGGGTTTTTGATTTTAATACCATTGGACTTTATGGTTAAGAGGCACTGGATTTGGGCATCAGAACACCCAGGTTCAAATCTCAGCTGTTCCAATTAATGCTTGTTTGACCATAGGCAAATCACATCCCTGTGTACAAACTTTGACTGGGGAAATGGGGTGGAAAATGCCAGGAAATCCTGTAAATACCCAACACAGAGTCTACATCAAGACACCCCCTACTTTCATCTTTCCTCAACTGAACCTTGTTCTCCCATTCATATCCCCTAGGGAGGAGGATTATGTTACAACCTAGGGTTATGTTCTCTTATCATGGAATACTTGGCCTAGTGACAGGGAGATCTGAGTTTAAATATGGCCTTAGAAACTTACTAACTGTGTGACCCTTGGCAAGTCACCTTTGCTACCACTATTTACCAACTATACAATGCCAACAATCTAGACAAACCACTTTGAAAGCCTTAGGAGCTCTGATCGACACAATGAGTTCCAGAGGCTTTGTGATAAAACATAATACACACCTCTAGAGAGGAGATGGACTTCAAGTGTAGGTTGAAGCATATTTGGGGGTGGGGTGCATGGTTAATGTGGACATTTGTTTTGCTTGACTATACAGCTTTATAATAGTTTTGTTCTTCATGTTTTCTCAATGAGTGGGGAAGGGGAGGTGAGCAGGAGCCAATTCAGGCCTAAAAATAAAAGTAAATTAAATTAGGATAAAAAAAGAAATATCTTCCATATAATTCCAGGTCTTTCAGACTCTGGTGGTCTATCCATTGTGCCACTGCTCTCTAAAACAGAGCAGGCTAGCAACTTCCTTGTCCCTAGGAGTCTACCCTCCCCTTGGATTTGAGAAGGGGGCAAGAAACAGGGTCATGACAGAATGTGTTGTACTTCTGGTTTTCACAGCTAGAATTCCGGGGACTCATAAAACAATTCCTCATTGAAAGTATTTTACACAGTGTAGTGTAATTGAAATGGTCATGTTTGCTATGGGTTTGTGATCTGGCTCAGCATATGAATGAACCATTCGATAGAGCATTGCTTCTATGGGGAACATAGAGTTCCATACAACCAATGTTCTGAGTTCCAAACAACCAATTTATAAATGAAACCTTGGAAACAGGCCTATTTGGGAGCTGGAGGTGGCCCACATTTCATTTTCTGCTTTCACAGTAAAGGAAGGGAGTGGATAATATCTGGTATAGCCACCAAATTTCAATGCCACAAAAGTGGCATTGAAGTTACCTGAGAAAAGAAGATCCCTTTGTTTTTTCAACACGCATTTCATCTTGGGGGCCAGCCAATCCAATAAACATTTTGTGTGTGTGTGTGTGTGTGTGTGTGTGTGTGTGTGTGTTTTGGGGAAGGGTGGATCAGAATCTTCAGTCACCTATGCCGTTTTGCAAGGGCACATGTTACTACCCAGGAAGGCAAAATGCACATGTCCAATCCATTCCCCTTCAATACTCAAATGGAAGTACTGATTGTTCCCAATGATTTTAAACTTTAAGATTTGGAGCAAGCTGAGCTTCCTTGGGTAGCCAAGAAAAATGTGAGGAAAAGCTGATTACGAGATTGAGTATTAGAAGGGTACCTAGAGATCATCATGTCTAACTGCCCCCTATTTTACAGATAGACAAGCCAAGGTCTAGAGAAAAAGGGGTGACTTGCCCCAAGGTCACACAGGTAGCAAATTCCAGAGCCGGGATTTGAACACAAATCTTGAAACTGAGAATTCAGTGATATAATGGACAGAGCTCTGAACTTGTAGCCAGGGAACATTTGAGTTCAAATCCTGCTCAGATATTTATTAGCTGTGTGATCCTGGGCAAGTCACTTAACCTATGTGAGACTCAGTTTCCTCATCTGTAAAATGAAAGATATTAAGAGCCCTTACCTTACAGAGTTGTAATCAAATGAGATGTTTGTAAAGCACTTTGCAAATGTCAAAGGCCAGTATAAGTATTACCTATTATTATTAGCACCATTGGACCCCAAGCTGAGTATGAGCTTAAGCAGACAGCCATTCCAGCTGGCCTGTAGTTCCCAGTTATGCTTAAACTCAAATTCAATACCAACATTTGAGCAGTCTGCCTGACTACAGAAAAGAAGCCAATGGGCCTCACGTTGCATGCTTTCACTTCCTTGCCAGGTGCAAAGCAGTAATCATTTGGGAGATTCTTTTAACTTGCCTAGGTTCTTTTTCCCCTCCTCTGAAAACCAGAGTCCAGGAGAAGTCAATAGGAAATCTATGTTATCAGCAAGTTGGATCTAGTTGCCTGATTTTCTGAATCCTCAATGATGACACATTCTCACAAAGAGCCTTTTTCTGATCCGTGACATCCAAAACAGGATAATAGAGCAGCAAAAATGGATAGATATACGTAGAAATTGATGCCTACCGACCCATTGCTTGCCCTGCCTCACCACCCCACACACCTAAGTACCACAAATATAATATTAGCAGGTCAACTCCGCCTCAGCTACCCAGAGGGATGATTATTGTGCCTTTGCTCTCACTATTGCCTACAATACTGCAAACTCAGTGATCCTGAACTCAAAAATTCCCCTCTCTGATCATCTTTCCCTCTGTCTGACTGACTACCCCTAAACGGACCATTCATTCTCACAACTATCCCCAGGTCTTCCATTTCATTCCATTCATCCCATCCTTACTCTAATTCACTTTTCTCCCCTTTCAGTTAAGACTTTATAGTTAACTAGTTGAATTTACCCCCTCTTCCCCTGTCACCTTGCCCTGTGATTCATATCCTGCTGATCTGAAGCTCTGGGTTACTTCTACCATAACTCCCTTCTCTCCAATCACACCAACCCAAGCTCTGACCACTCAGAGACCTAACCGGAGCTAAAAACCATATCAAAGTTCTTTCCCAATGGCCCCACCTGAACCCAACTCCTATGAAACTCTCCCCTTCATAACAGTGCAACCAAAAGACCCCTGGATCTTGCCATCAGCACTACCACTATACTTTAACAACAACCAGGTCCTTGCATCCACCCTTCAGTTGAATCCTGAGGTGTATGGTCTCCCTCAATTGGAAGGTTGGCTCTTAGAATGAGAGCAAAGACTATTTTGATGGTCTGTTTGTATTTCTGGTGCTTGGCACACTGTAAGCAATTAATAAATGCTTTTCCACTCCATCTGCCTTCTCTGGTTGTACTGCTGAGCTGCTGTGAACCTCTGGAGAAAAATCATATAAACGTGTGACCTGGGTGCAGTACAAACGAATGTTGTCTATGCTCTATTCATTCCTCACTGCTCTGAGGCAATCCTCTTATTGTGTCTCTGTCCAGCTCCCATTGGTGATTGTTTCTTGCCTTCTCTTTTCTCTGCAAGTTCCCAGAGCTGCCACGTCTGCCTGTTGCTCAACAGATGTCTTGACCTGCCTCTTTATTGAGAAAAGCAAGACCATCCATTGTGAGCCTTTATGTAACCAAACATGTGAGGACATTTATTAAGCACCTACTAAATGTTAGTATCCCCTCCTGGATCACTGCCTTGTCATGGCAGAGGGGCTATGCTGTGCAGGGTCACCCAGGATGGACAGGTCATTATGGAGAATTCTGACCAAGGTGATCCACTGGAGAAAGAAATGGTAAATAACTCCAGTATCTTTGCCAAGAAAACGCCATAGGAACATGGTGATGGACAGACTTTGGGAGATAGCAGAGAACAGAAGGATCTGGTGTGCCATGGTCTGTAGGCTCACAAAGAGTCAGACATGAATGAACAACACAAGTGCCAGTATAACCTACTCCACATCTCAAAACCTTTTTACAGCATTGCCCAGTCTTTCTTCCTCCCCCTTTGTTATGAGGCAAGAAACAGATAGTTCTTCTCCTTGTCAAGGCAAACCATTGTACTTGGGACTTTGATCTCATCCCTTCCAGTCCCTTCTTAGAGCTTGTCTCACAGAACATTCATTTCCTCTCCAGTTGATCTTGAATCCTTCCCTATCTACTGGCTTCTTTCTCATAGCCTACATATATGTTCAAATATCTCTCCTATCCTTAAGTAACCTTTACTTGACCTTTCCATCCCGTCAAATTATGGTCCTATAGCTACCCTCTAATTTACTGCCAAATTCTGAGAAAGGATCATTTACATTTACTGTCTCCTCATCCTTGCCTCCCATTCACTTCTTTATTTTTTCTTTTTGGAGGGGGGAAGGCAGGGCAATTGGGGTTAAGTGACTTGCTCAAGGTCACACAGCTAGTAAGTGTTAAGTGTCTGAGGCCAGAATTGAACTCAGGACCTCCTGACTCCAGGGTCAGTGCTCTATTTACTTCACCACCTAGCTGCCCCTCCCATTCACTTCTTAACCCTTTGCAGATTGGTGTCCAAGTTTGCCATTCAACTGAAATTGCTCCCAAAAAAGTCATCGTCGATGTCTTCGATACTAAATCAGATAGCCTTTTCTCAGTCTTCATCCATCTTGATCTCCTTGTCCCTTTGGATGTCATCAACAATCCATGCCATGCCTCTTTCCTCACTCCCTTGCATTCCATGGGACTTCTCTCTTCTAGTTTCTCTCCTACCTCTTGGACCATTCCTTTCCAGTCTACTTTGATGGCTCATTAGCCATGTCCCAGTCACTCTCTGATATCTGTGTACTCCAGGGATCCATGTGACGGCTCTCTTCCCTCTCTCACTGTCCCCTTGGATGATCTCATCTATTCCCAGGGATTCAAGGAGCAGCTCTTTACTCATTTCTGTTTAATCATTTTTCAGTCATGGATGACTCTCTGTGACTCCATTTGGGATTTTCTTGGCAGAGATACTGGACTGGTTTGCCATTTCTTTCTCTAGTTCATTTAACAGATGAGAAAACTGAGAAAACTGAGGCAAACGGGGTTAAGTGACTTGCCCAGAGTCACACAGCTAGTAAGTGTCTGAGACTGGGTTGTTTTTTTTTTTTTGCTTTTTGGAGGGGGGAAGGCAGGGCAATTGGAGTTAAGTGACTTGCCCAAGGTCACACAGCTAGTAAGTGTTAAATGTCTGAGGACAGATTTGAACTCAGGTCCTCCTGATTCCAGGGCTGGTGCTCTATTCACTGTGCCACTTAGCCACCCCCTGAGGCTGGATTTTAAATCAAGAAGATGAGTCTTCCTGAGACCAGATCCAGCACTCTGTGCATTGTACCACCTAGCTGCCCCACCTTTGCTGATGACTCCAAAAACTGTATTTCTTTTATGAACTCCAGACCTGAATATCCTATAAGGGTCTTATATTCAACAGGTACAAAATGATCTTTCTTCCAAAATTCCTTATTTCTGTTTAAGTCTTAATCATGTTACCCATCACCCAGGTTCATTATTTCAGAGGAGATCCTGAGTCTTCCCTCTCTGTTATCCCTCCTAACCGATCAGATGCCAAGTGCTGCCAATCACACTTCTATGACACATTTTGTCTCCTATTCATATGCAGACTACCACTGTAGTTCAGGCACTCATTACTTCTGGGCTATTGCTATCACCTCCTAAATGATCTTCCTGTTTCCAGTATCTCCCTTCTCTGATCTTCCACATAGTTTATAAAATCATCTTATACATATGTCTTGTGCTTTCCCACCTCCATTCATTTGCCCAGGCCATATCATACCCCATGCCTGGATCATAGCATTACAAATCTAAAGCTAGAAGTGACCTCAGAAACCATCTAGTTCAATAGTATCATTGTACAGGCAAGGAGGTGAAGTGACTTACCCAGGGTCACGAAGGAGGTAAGCATCAGAAGTAGGATTTGAACCCAGGTCCTCGGACTTCAGAGCCAGTACTCTTTACACTGTACCATGCTGCCTTCTGGAATGAATTACATCCTCATCTCTGCCTCTCAGAACCTTTGTCTTCCTTTGTCAAGGATTAGCTAAAGACCTGCCTCCTTTAAAGAAGCCTCCCCTGATTTCCTAAGGTGTTAATGTTCTCTGCCTTCTCCGTTTACTCCCCATCATATTTATTTGTGCCCATTTTGTATCTCTTAAGAATATTTGAGGAAAGAGACTTTTTTGTAGAGCTTTGCCTAGCACTTAGCATATCATCTCCTCCCTCTTCCTCACCTCTAATATCCAGTGAGTTGCCAAGTCTAGTCAATAATACCTCTAAAACATCTCTCACATCTGTCCCCTTGTCTCCACTCACATGGCCATCAATGCAGTTCAGGTCTCATTACCTCTCACCTGGGTGACTGAAATTGTCTCTTAATTGGTCTCCCTGCTCTTAATCTCTCCCTTCTCCCAAAATGTCCTGAAAGGCTGCCAAATTGTTATTTCTAAGACATTGGTCTGTGGTAGGAGGTATATCTACTTCATGTAGGCTAGGTGTGTTTGTCTCTAAAAAGGCAAGAAAACTGTACTTACTTCAGACTTAACTGGTCCAGAGGGCTCAGGCTGGAGTTGTTGACACAGCAGCCTAGTCACCTAAGGTATAAAAGTCTAGCCCATTAGCTTGAGGGCCTCCTTGATGCTATGAAAGTCAATCCATCCTCCTGATCAGACACTTCTCTCTATGGGGAACAGGGAATTGTATCCCCCCCACCCCACCAAAACCAGTGCTGTATCTCTGTTGAATACCCTTTCCCTGCTATTGTTAAGTAAATTCTTTTCTTAAATGTTATGTGATTTTTAGTGTCTCATTTAGTTCCAATCTCAAGCCAGAACCACCATACCAGCCTGAGTCAACCCTAGCCAAGAACCAGGTCAGACCATATCAGTTATTCCTCAAACACTCCAACACAGGGGTGGAGAACCTGTGGCCTGGAGGCCACATGAGGCCCTCTAGGTCCTTGGGTATGGCCTTTTGACTGAGTCCAAATTTTATGGAACAAATGTTTTTATGAAGGGGATTTGTTCTGTGAAGTCTGGATTCAGTCAAAGGGCCACATTGAGGAACTAGAGCAGCAGTTCTTAATCTGTGGCTTGTGTTCAATTTGTAACAATTAAAATATATCCTGCATATCAGATATTTACATTATATTCATAACAGTGGCAAAATTACAGTTATGATGCAGCAATGAAAATAATTTTATGGTTGGGGGTCACCACAACATGAGGAACTGCATTAAAGGGTTATGGTATTAGGAAGCTTGAGAACCACTGACCTAGAGGGTCATATGTGGCCTTAAGGCTGCAGGTTCCTCATCCCTGCTCTAATAGGCCTGTGATTTTGCTGAATTGACTCTAATTATACAAATAACCCATCTATACTTGCCTGTGCTGTTCAACTCTCCTTCATGTCTTTCTGTTAGTTTGCCACAAGGTATCCATCCAGTGTGCTGGAGCAGAGGCCTTCCTCCACTTCTCCTGACATTGAGAGGGTGCCAGCAGATTGTTCTTGGCTCTCTACCTAGCATTCCTTGCTCTTGCCATGTGACTAACTCATCTTCTTTTTCTTCCTGTTCTTTATTTCTTTGCAATTCCTCATTGGTTCTATGTTTGTCTACTTATTCCCATCATGTACCTTTCCACTGCTGTGTGTGTCATGTTCCTCTTTAGCTTTTCAAAGGCAGTCACATTACAGGCCATCTCTATTGTCTGTCCCAGATTTCTATACTATTGGACAAATTCTATTGGCTGTCCATTTGGATGCATGTTGAAATCCAGGAAAAAGACATTCTTTATCTACTTGGTCTTTCCTGTGTGGATAGATAGGTCATATCTCTTTGTCATTTCCCTGATCAGTGTCCCACCATTGCCCACAGGAAAAACCACAAGCTTCTCACCCTGTCCTCTTGAGCCCTCCACAGGGCACTTCCTGTCTGCCCTTCCAGAGTTATTTTATATTGCTTGGCTGCATGTGCTCTATATGCCAAATGATGGCACACGTTCTCTTCTTCTCCACCCCTAGAATCTCTGGTTTCTTTCAGTACTCAGCTCAAGTGTCTCCTCCTACAGGAAATCTTTCTGAATTATCTCTGCCAGTGTTCTCTCTCCTTCCAATGACCTTTTACTTACTTTTAAGTATATGTTACAGCCTAATAATGATAATAATATTTGCCCTTTGGGATAAGGGTTTTCTCCTCAGTGCCTTGCCTAGTACCTTACTTATATTAAGTTCTTAATAAATGTTTGTTGAACTAAATTCTTTGTTGAAGCTAGGATATTAAGGGGAAAAGATCCAAGGAGGCAGAAATTATTACCGACTGGGGGTTTAGGTGGGAGGCTTTATTACCTGCCTTACTGGTAGAACTGGGAAGCATCTATAGAAATGTAAAGTTCTCCTTGTGTATTAATACTGAATCATTCATAGGATCATAAAGCTAGGAGTGAGAAGGGCCTTGAGGAATTTCAATTCCTAATAAGAAAAGACTACAAAAAACCCACAGACATCAGGTGATCTGCTCACAGCCATCCTGTTAATAAGTTCAGGGTTGAGATTTGAACCCAAGAAATGTGACTCCAAGAGAATCACAAGTATTGTGGATAGAGAGCCACCTTGGCATCTGGAAGACCTTAGCTGAAGTTTTGCCTGTGGTCCACATGGGTTGTGTGACCTGGGAGGATCACATCCCTTCTTAGTTCTCAGACTCCTCTCCAGGACTAGAATTTGCAGGTGATTTGCCAACTTGCACCATTGAAGGGTATCTCCACCTCTCCCCAATTTAAGCCTAAATACCTTTATCCATAGGCAGCACAAATAGTGATAGACTACCTTTTTTGATCTTTGAAACAAACCTGAGATGTTGCTGGTGTGCATAGTAACCTCATTTTCTAGATAAGGACCTCATGAGTGTCAAAGACAGTGTGCACATCCCAGGCTCCTGATTCCACACATTGTATAAATTCATGAGTCAGGTACCAATGTCATTGGGAAAGGCAGGAGAATGACCACCTGATAGATGAAAGCGACAAGACTAGGACAACAAGGAGGCTGATGACAAAAGGAAAGCACCTATCTATATACACTAACACATTTACAGCAGCAGTTTTTGTTATAGCACAGAACTGGAAATAAAATGGATGCTCATCTACTGGGGAATGGCTAAATAAATGGCGGTACAAGAATGTAATGGGATATTACAATGCTTCAAGAAATGATATATATGATAAATACAGAGAAGCATGGGAAGATCTATGTAAACTGATGTGAAGTGAAGTAAGCAGAGCCAAGAAAACAATATACACAATAACTATTACAATGCAAATGGAAAGAACTACACAAAGTCAAAAGTAAATATAACACAATTATAAAGATCAAATAAGAATTGAATGAAAAGATTTGAGAAGATACTCCCCAACTAACCCCTTTGTGGAGGTGCAACATCCACAGGTATTACATGTTGCCCCCATAGGCAGAACTTAGCCAAACGCTTTCAGAATTCTTCTGCCCCAAGATTATAAATTGAGTGACTTCAACAAGCTGGATGACTGATTTGATATGAAGGGGTGAGAAGAAAGAAGAATTGGACATGACTGAAGTCATAGACCTAGGTGGCTAGAAGGATGGTGGGCCCTCCATAGAAACAGGGAAAATTGGAGGAGGGAGAGATCATGCAGCCTGGGTTATCAGCACTGCTATTCCTTCCTCTCTCCAACCACCCCATTCTATCCAAGACTGATGAAGAGAGGGTGGGGAATCCTGGATACGACTGCAAGAAGAGGTAGAGTTGGCTAGAGTCAGCTGAATGGCTGATTATTTATCAAACATTTACCAGTAAATATTACGAGAGATTGTCAAATTTTTAGTGTGAGCATTTATACCTCAGAAATCGCCAAACTACAAACCAGGGCTTGATTTATTCTTGTGGAGATTGTCTAGACTTAAGAAAGTAATGGAGAAACCGTTAATAGGGCAGATTCAATTTAGAACTGTTTCTTACCTTTTTTTTTTTGCTTTTTTTTTTGGAGGGGGGACGGCAGGGCAATAGAGGTTAAGTGACTTGTTCACAGTCACATGGCTAGTAAGTGTTAAGTGTCTGAGGCTAGATTTGAACTCAGGTCCTCCTGACTCCAGAGCTGATGCTCTACTCATTGTGCCACCTAGCCACCTCTGTTTCCTGCCTTTTAAGAGAGCTGGTTGTTAAACATCTACTAGCACACTCCTGGCTGAAAGGCCAAGGACTCATACTGTGCAATGTCAGAGCCCCACTAGGCACTTCCAAATTTACTGTAGTGCCCTTGAGCCTCACTGGCTCTGGTGAAACATGGGAGAAAGGCCAAGATAGAAGGAAGCCTTCATCCCTTCATTCAGCAAGGACTTAGTGCAGACCTGATTTGGGCACCTGCTGTGCAGAATGATTTTCAATGGGATATGGGGTGGGGACTTTTATAGTAGATCTTTCACCTGCTCACACCTGTGCTTCTCATCCTCAGCTAGCTGCCTTCTCTCTGCAGACCCAATCTTCACCTTCATACATGCAGGCACCTGGTCCTAGATGCTCCAATTCTCTTTGGGCTTCCCAGAGCCCTTGGGTAGAGCTGGTTGGGGACCTTGTCCCAATGTACTCCACCACTCTGCCTCCAGACTGCACCAAAGGCAATGACTTCCCTGTGATAGGCACAATGCCTATTGCATAGTAGGTACACAATGACTTCGTGTTGGTTAACTTGGGGCTTGGGAAGGAAAGCAAAAAAGCCATTCCAGACAACATCCTAATTCTAAGTGGCTAATCTCAGGAGCAGGGTTGCAGAAGGAACCACTAAAATAAAACGATCAGAGATTTGGAGTCTGAAAGGCTCTCAGAATGTATCTGGTCACACCCCCCCCCTTATCTTGGAGATGAGGAAACTGAGGCCCAGAGAGAGTTAAGTGAATCAGTCACCTAAGATCCCAGAGGTAATACTAAGTGTCAGAGCTAGAATTTAAGCTTTAGAAGCCTGCCTTTCTAAATAAAGTCAATGGACACGCCCTTGTAAATATTGGCCAACTCCTAGAGCTAAGTCCAGTGAATTGATATCCCCATTTGAGAGAGGTGCCTGGGTTCTGAGGATCCTGAGAATCTGGGCTCCTGAGCAATCACCTCCCTCCTGGAGATGTCCCTAAGGGGCTTTGCCTTGGGCTCCTTTGTTACTTGGAGATGAGGCACCATATTATCCCTCCCAAGCCCAGCCCTGTACCCAAAGTATACTGCCCCTCCCCTCTCCTCACGCCAAGGAGCATAGCTTTCATAATGCCCTGTTGCCCTGGGTATTTTCAGGACAGAGCCTCTCTCACCCACAGACTGCGCGGCGCTTTGGAGAACAACTGTGTTTTCTAACCTTTTCCAAAGTTGCTCTTGGCACACGGGGTCTGGAAAGTAAGCGTTCGTGCCCTGGCCGGAGGCAGGCGGTATATGCCCTCCGCGGATTGCACCAAAGTCACGTCCGCTGAGACCCCAGGCTCCGGGTAGAGGGAGATCGTTTGCGGGATGCTGCTGAAGGAGAACACCCCTCCCTCCCTCCCTCCCCTCCGCCACCCACTAGCTCTAATGCTGATTCTACTTTTCAAAATTCCTGAAGCTCACTTAAAGCTGCAGCCCCCGGTTTAGACGTTTTCTTCCCCCTCTCTCTTCCTAGGGTTGACTGGACTCCCAAGTGTTCTGGAGAACTGGACCTACAAGGCCAGTGGGAGTAGTCCCCCCAAGAGATCTGAGAAAGCCGGAATCAGGGTGAAAGTTTCTCCTTTGCTCCAGCCTCAAAGTGACCGAGTACACTGGGAGCATACGGGAAAGGCAGCAAGGCTGGGACCGGGGGTGGGGGTTGCGGGGCGGTTGGAGCCTCCGAACTTGGGCGGCTCCGGGCACCGGGTGAAGGGAGAGGCGGGGGAAGGTGGGCTACTGGTCGGTGTTGTGAAGAAACTTGAAGTAGTTCCGACTATGGAAAAAGCTGTGCTGGACAGATCCTGAGCCGGGCTGTAGGAAGAACTGAAGGTTCTAGCAGAACTGTCTGAGGATATGCATTTTGCCTTCATGGGTAGGAACACCTGTGCTCTGACCCTTTGCAAAAGAGCGTTTGTGACCAAAGATTCCAATCCACCCCTCTCCGAAACACACATACATAAGACATGTTTGTTGGATTGGCTAATTCCCAAGATGAAATGTATGTTGTCTGGTTTGAAACCATAGTACAGAGATTGTATTCTCCTGAGCCCACAGCCTCCACTCCGTGGTACCCGAATTTGACACTTACAACCGTTGGGTCTGGAGTACTGGACCCGAGAGGACTCTAAGGGAGGCTGAAAGGATGTCCTCCAAAAACTACACCAGCCTTTCCCCTTCGCCTTTATACCAGGAGGAAGCTTGGCTAGGAAGGGTTACAAAGGTTATTGTGGAAATAATTATTATGGCCTGTCCCCTTTTTCTGCTATTGGAGGGTAGAGAGCAAATGGCAAGATGACTGGCCAGTCCACCTGAGAAAGAGCAGCAGTCATGAGGGACCTGGTCTGGCTGTGGAAGGTGAAAATGGCCTGAGACTTGTGGGATGAGTTACTCTTTGCAACATGCATAAGTCTGTCCTTTGAGCCCACCTCTACTGATTACTGGGCTGAGAGAAAGAAGAATCAACTGGGTCTTCGAGTCATTCTTTCCCAATGCCGGGAGACAACTAAGCCATGCCTAGAATGACACCAACTGATTCAAAGTGCTCAGAATTCCAGCTTCTTTGCAGGGGTTTTCCCTTGCTGGCCATCTTTCTTTGCAAGTGGGCTGTGGCTGGGTCTCAATGGAAGTGGGGGGATATCCCTCACCCCACCCTCAGTCTTCTGGCCAGTAGGAAGAGAGGCTTCACCAGCTCTAGACAGATTCTAGAATCTAGACAGATTCTATTCAGCTATAGCTTTGAGACCATTTGTCTCATCTGAAAATCTTAGCTACCTGTGATCTTAGGTTAATAACTTTAGATTTGATAAAGCCTTGCCCAAGGTTACCCAGGCAGGAAGTAAGCAGAGCCAAAATTGAAATCCTGGTCTAAGGACTTCAGATCTAGTTACCTATGTATGCCTGCCCTGCCAGGCTGATAGCTTTTTAAAAAGCTGCTGTGTAGAAAATGGAGCAACTGAGGAAGCATTCTTCGATGGAAAATCTAGCAAAAGATCTAATAGATCTTTGAGCCTCCCCCCTCCAATATTTAGAATACCCATGCCATGAAGGGGAACTAATTCGAGAGTCAAGACACACATCCCAGACTGACCTAGTGTGCACAGTCCTCCCTCCCCCTCCAAGTTGTAATAAATACATTATGTTCCACACCTTGGCATTTTGCAAGTACATAGGGATAGGATGATGTCAACCACCCTTGTTTCCTTCGACTAATGACAAAGGGAAGACACCTAAGTACCCTATTCCCTCCAAGCATAAATATGCACTTCCACCTGTATCTGTTTGGGCAATACCAGGGACAATTCCTGCCCTCTGTGGCACCCTGAGCTAGGGGCAAAAGGTTATTGGCTGAGGGCAAAGTCTAGATAAGAGTCAGGATGGCCATAAGGGGCAGAAATGAAAGGGTCACAGAAATTAGAGCAGGGGGCTCCAAGGCCTAACCTTCTCATTTTACAGATGAAAAAACTGAGACTCAGAGAGGGGAAGGGATTTAGGATCATAGGATCCTGGATCTAGAACCAGAAGGGACATCAGAGGCCATCTAGCCCACTACCCTCATTTTACAGATGAATAAACTGAGGCCCAAGGAAGCTGAGTGACCTGCCCAAGGTCACACATGATAAGGAACAAATCTAGAATCTGAAATCATGTGTTCTGACTCTAAAGGCAGTCCTTCTTTTCATTATGCCAGAGGGATGGGAGAATATGCAAAAAGGAGCAAACAGGGAAGTCATTCATAAATTCAACGAGTATTTATTGGAGTCAACTATGTCCAAAACTGCATGGAGGGCAGCAAACAAGGATAACAGGTCCAACACTGAGGAAATTTAAAATCTCCTACCTCCTAAACTGCAGGGGGTATCCCACCCTGACTTCTACTAAGCAGCAAAGGGCACTTAAGAAAATTATATTGGCCACTCTCCTCTCCCAGCCAAGTTCTGGCCCTTAGAGATAAAAGGTGGGAAGAGGGCACATCTAACCCTAAAACCTCAGGGCTCACAGGTTTCAGATCCCTGAAAGGAGGGGCTCCTCTAGACCTAGACTGAAGCCTCCACAACCTCATCTCCTTCTCCCTCCTTTCCCCCTTCCTTTCCCTCTCCTCCTTCCTTTTCCACATACTCTTCCTTTTTCATGTGTTCTTCTTTTCCCTCTCCTCCTTCTCCTTCTTTGGAAGAGCAAGATTTCATAAATCTCCCTATTATTGGTAAGGGTTGCTGTCTCCTTGGGAATCTATTGAGAGCAGAAGTGCAGTCAAAAAAAGGAGCTCCTGGACCAAAAATAGGGAAAGTGACAGCAGCCCCACACCAAGAGTGGGACTCAGACTGGAGGTGCCCACTGGCTTCCATGTTAGTCTCCTCCATTGGCTGGGCCTGGGTCTTACTATTACCAGAGCAGCCCAGAATACCAAAATCCAAGAAATAAGCAAATGGGTTAGAAATCTTGGAGCATTGGGAGATGGGAATCTTGATGCTTGGAGGGCTGGGGAATTTGAAGCTTGGAGGGTTGGGAACCTTGATGCAACTTGGAGGGTTGGGAACCTTGAAGCCTGTAGTATTAGAAAACTTGATACTTGGAGGGCCAAGAATAGTGGAGTCTAGAGATCTGGAAAACTTGAATTGAGCAGAGCTAAAAATACTGGCTCTTGGAGAGTTAGAAATACTGGAACCTGGAGGGCTACAAACCTTGGGAACTGGAGAGCTCAAAACCACTTGGGTTTGAGGGCTAGAAGTCTGGCTGGATGAAAGACCAGAAATTTGGTGGCCTGAAGGGGTGTAAATTGGGCAGGCCAGGATGCTCGAAGTCAACGAGCTAGAAAATACATGGGTTGGGGGGTTAGAAACCATATGGGCTGCAGGATTGGGAACCAGATTTGTTGAGGAGCCAGTAACCGATGAGGTAGAAACTGCTGGGGCTGGATGCTTCAGAGTTGGGCATGCCAAGCCGTTAGAAAACCTAGGGACAAGAAAACTTGGATGGACCAATTGAATTGTAGGAAGAGAAATCACAGAGGTTGGAGTGCTAGAAACTGACAGGCTGGAAACTCTGGGAGCTGGAGGGGTAGAACCCTTGTGGATCTGAATTTGGGGAATCTTTAGGGGAACAGCTTTTCCAGATCTGGTAGTGGTGGGGGCTTTTCTCTCCTGGGTCCCAGAGGTGCTGGGCCTAGGAGAGGGGGCTGAAGTGGAGCTGCTGGGACCTTTGGTGGTGGCAGCGGCAGCAGCAACAGCAGCAGTGGCATCAGTGGTGGCAGCAACAGTGGCAGTGGCATCAGTGGTGGCAGCAGTGGTGGCAGTGGCATCAGTGGCAGCAACAGCAGTGGCAGTGGTGGTGGCAGTGGCAGCAGTAGCAGGGGCTACCTTGAGGTGCAACTTCCGATGCTTTCGCAGGGAGCTTGGGTGGGTATAGGCCTTGTGGCAACCCTGGACTTTGCAAAGGAACGGCTTGTCGCTAGAGTGCACGAGAGTATGCTTCTTTCTGTCGCTACTATTGGCAAATAGCTTATCGCAGCCTTCGAATTCACACTTGAACGGTTTTTCGCCTGGAAATAGAAACCCAAATACTCACACACCAGCCGCCATGGAATATGGAAGCAGGATAACAACGTGTTAGCAGGAGGCAACAAGTAATTTCCCAGATCAAAAGAACCCATTATTTGAGGATTGTTTTTTGTACCGGTAACTCTCCCCTCTCCCCCCGGCCCCCCCCCATACCCCTGCACCTTTTAACTACTCTGCCTCTCAGAAATGTGTGTGTGATCTGCCGCCTTGGTGACAGACACTAAGGTAGATGGCAGCCACGCTATGGTCTGGAAATTATGGCAACCCACCAGCCCCTTTCAAGTTTACAAAAAGGCCGAAAAGCAGTCCACGTAGGCACCTGCATCCAATTGTGTCCGGGATAGTTGGCTTTGCTGTTCTCTATCTACAACCTGCCTGTGGGGTCCTCCCCTCCAGTTCATTTCAGCAAAAAAAAGTGTTTCCTGGATTCTTCTTTGTCTTTAAAATGAGGGGGAGGGGAGAAATCAAGCTGGAGAGGAGAGGGCGGACCAGGAATGCACTAGGGGATGGATTGTTATTGCTCTCTTTAGCTTAAACTTGAGTTTGGCCCCCAATCCAGGAGCAGATATAGAGTGACCAGAGCAGCGCTGATTCCCGTTCTCCCCTATCCCATAACATGGCCTTCCAAATTCTCTCCTTGCTAAGTGGAGGAGACTGCTCCAGGGAAGGGTTCAAGCAAGAAGCATTTCTAAAAGACCATGGGATTAGGGTATGGAAGGTACCTTGAATGTTATCTGGTTTGTCTCCATAACACTGAGCCTATGTATTTCACTGGTCCACTAGCACCGAGTCTCCATGGAAATTTTTGGATAAGGGGGGTGGGGCATCACTAAAAGCAGCAGAGCTCTGAGAGGGAGGTTGTTGTATTTGGGAGTCTGGAGAATCCAGGTTCAAATCTTTGACAAAATATTTCAGCTCTCTAGGCCTCAGTTTTCTTCTCTGTAAAATGAGGGAGGGGCAGCTAGGTGTTGAAGTGAATAGAGCATTGCCCCGGAGTCAGGAGGACCTGAGTTCAAATCCGACCTCAGACACTTAATGCTTACTAGTCGTGTGACCTTGGGCAAGTCACTTAGTTCCAATTGCGCTCCAATTGCCCTGACTTCCCCACCCTCTAAAAAAGACCAAATAAATAAATAAATAAACAGACAAACAAACAAATAAACAAAATGAGGGAGCTGAACAAGATCTGGGATTTTTAAGGGGTCAGAGTGTAAATGGGGGGAAAATAACATCTTTATTTTCATTAAAGTTTAACTAAAATTTAGCATTTCCTTCCATTGTTTGCAAACAGGATTGGGAGAAGGGGGGCACTAGCTTGTCCAGGACACACAATAAAGGTTGAGATGCTGTCCTAACAGGCCCTGGAGGTCCTTTGTAGCACTAAATCCTATAGCTCTACGATACCAATTCTAGGGTTCCTTCCACCCCAAGGCATGGAATTCTTGGGAGCTTAGAGAGGTCGGTTTCAGAAAGTCACTACTCTGCCTACAAACCAGTATGTCTCTCCCTTCAATAGCACCTTCAATGACTGGAGCCCGGGCCTTAGTGGATCTGCAAACCAGTGACAGTCCACAGGAGAGGAGAGCTTTAAACTGAGATCCCACTCAGGGTTGGGTATGGAGACAGAGGGCTTGGTCAGCTTTCTTCAGCTGAGAAATATAGCTGGTTTTCTTTGTTACTGTGCTTATGGGTATTTTTCCTTTAGTTCATGGATGACCTCATAGCCCAGAAGGCCAGTGGCAAATAGGGCAGGGCTGACAAACGGTAAGCTGGGGTTTGTGCTGGGAAGGCATGCTGTCTAGTGCTCCCTTAAGAGAGTTTGGGAACCAAAATGAAACTGAACAAAATTTAATCCCCTCCCTGCCTCCCATTAAAATGTTAAGGCTTCTTAGCAACTGATATGGCAGGACTTAAATCCTAGGCGAATTTAAATCCTAGAGCAGCGGTTCTCAACCTGTGGGTTATGTTCAATTTGTAACAATGAAAATACATCCTGAATATCAGATATTTACATTATGATTCATAACAGCAGCAAAATTACAGTTATGAAATAGCAAGGAAAATAATTTTATGGTTGGGGGTCACCACAACACGAGGAACTGTATGAAAAGGTCGCGGCATTAGAAAGGTTGAGAACCACTGTGAGGAAATGGGGGATTCTAGGCTTGCTTATTCTCTGGTTCTGTATATATGGGGTACATGTGCACCTCATGCTCATCACCTCTGAATGGGTAAGGGAGGAATGAATGAAAGAAATAAGCATTTACTAAATGCCCATTCGATGCCAGGCACTTTATAAATGTTATTTCATTTGACCCTCACATCCACCCTGGGAAGTAGATCCCCATTTTACAGATGCTGCTGCTGAGGCAGACAAAGACTAAGTGACTTGCCCAGAGTCACACAGCTAGGAAGTGTCTGAGGCTAGATCTGAACTCAGGTCTTCCTGACTCTGGGCTCAGTTCTCTATTTACTGTGCCACTTGGCTGCCCAGGAACTGCTCTGGGTAATCACTTCAAAATGTGATATGGTAAGAATTCTCAAACAACTTGCCTAGTGAGAGACACTGCTCTCTCTGTTCCCATGATCTATCAAAAATCAGTTTTCCTGGTTAAAGTCAGAATTGACCTGTTAACAAGATGGGTGTGCTGGAATTAAGAGCACTACAGTACAAAAAAAAATTGTCTCCTTTCTCCCTCTCCTCTCTCTTGCATATCTTTCCTAGTCTTCCACTTCCTTCTCTCTCCTGTCTCTCCCCACTCCTCTCTTCTTCATCCTCTCTCCACTTCCTTCTGTCTCCTCTTTCTGTCCCTGTCTCTGTCTCCTCTTTTCTTGTCTTTCTCTCCATCTCCCTCATACTTCCCATCGCGTTCCTCCCCTCCCCCAACCAGGCTGAACTCGCTGGCACACTCCCTAGCAACCGGAAGCACTAACTGACCTGTGTGGGACCGTCTATGAATCTTCAGATTTTCCCGCCTGGCAAACACTTTCTCGCACTCCGGGTAGGAGCACATGAAGGGCTTCTCCCCCGTGTGCACGCGGATGTGGTTGACCAGTCTGTACCTGGCCTTAAATGGCTTGTGCTGCCGAGGGCAGCCCAGCCAGCAGCAGACATGACGGGCCTGCTCGGGTCCTCCGACGTGCTCCCGGAGGACATGGCTCACTAACTCGGGCCGGGAGCTGAAGACTCGGGCACAGGGCTCTTCACCGGTCTGACCCTCTGAGCCAGCTTCCCAGCGACAGGACAGCTGGAGCCTGCCGGGCTGGCCTAGGTTGGCAAGGCCCACGGACTCAGAGGGCTGCAGGTGGGCTGCACGCTGGAGGCAGCGGCTGCTGCGGACCGAATGGGAGACTGCCACAGAGGCCGAACTGGAGCCCTGATCTCCCGAGGAGGAGCAGACAGCGGCAGGGGAGCGAATGGAGCCGGCCGACCCAGTGGAGCCAGGCGACCGAGAAGAACGGGGGGATCGAGTGGACCCGGGCGACCAAGAAGAGCGGGAGGACCGAGTGGAACCCGGCTTGGGCCTATCCTGAGCCTTGGCCGTGGGCCGCAGTCTCTGCGTAGAGGGTGAGAAAGCCCCTCCCGAGATACTGCGATCCGAGGGTCGCCTGCGCCTGGAGGCCCGGGTCGTCCCCGAGGAGCTCCCCTCCGCGACGCTGGCCATGGTTGAGCTTTAGGGAAGGGGAGAAAAAGGAAAATGAAGGCCAAAAGCAGTCAGGGAGAGAGTCCGAGAATTTTCTAAGGGATCAGAATCCCAGGGTCACATCCCACCTCAGGCCAGCCCAGTCCACCTCCACCCTCCTTCACACACACGCTTTGGCTCCCGAGGCCCTCGAGGCTCTGCTCGAAAGAGAGAGGAAGCGACGTTTTGGAGGGATCGGCCACAACCCGCCCCTCCTCTCCCAGGCGCAGAGAGAGCAGCGCCACCTCTAGGCTCCGAGTCACCCGAGCTACGGCAGCCAGGCCCCCAGGGGCAACAACTCCCAGGGCGCTGCGCCCCAGGCACTAGGACTGGGCGGTGCCCGTTGCACCACCAGATGCCGCCATCCATAAACTAGGCGACGCGCCCAGGACAAAGCCGTGACAAACGCTCCGGAAACCACGAAGCACCCGAACGTTGGGGGGCGCGCGAGCTACTGTACGCTCTTGCCTCCACATTCAAAGCCCTTAAAGTGATGGTAAAAATGCATCAAAACATGCTGCGGGGTGATATATAAAAGCACAGCAGGACGAGCTGCTTTCCAAAAGGGGGCTCACTGATTGGCCAGGCCGGGGCATGATTGACAAGAGCTTAGTTTGGTAAAGAGAAGACACGCAAGCTTTCCCAGCGGGGTCTCCTTTCTAAACTCTATCACACTAGCCTTTGAAAAGCGCCGCACACTATAAGGAAATAGCGTTTCACGGCTCGCTGTATGGTGCGATGACATTTCTTTAAAACGCAGCGGAGATCAAAAAGGGGAGAGCGAGAAATAAAACGTATTGCAAACACAATGTTTTAATTAGTTTATTCTGCGCGCCAGCTTTTGTCTGGCCCCGACATTGAGGCTTCCCCTTTAATTAAGCACTACCTCCTCCCTCCCCCGAAACCCCTTGGCGACCACGAGGCAAAGACCCCCGTTCCCTGCTTAGGGGGCAAGTGATGAGAAATCAGCATTCACTGGGTGAAAACTGTAGGTAGTATCCCCTACCCATCTCACGGTAGCCAGGGAAGGGTGGCCACATGAACCCAGAAAACCCCTTCCCTGGAAACTGTCCAGAGATGAGAAGTTGGGGTGGGGGTAAATGGAAATCCCCCTGGGATCCACCTTCCCAGCCTAAGGAGATCCAGTGGCTCCCCCAGAAGCCAAAGGTGCTTCCTAGATGATAGTTCTCAGAGAGGGAGCCAAGGGATGGGCACAGGAATGGCCTTGTTACCTAAGCCTGGAATGCCCCATCCACTAGAAAAATACATGCAGTTTAAGAACTGCATTTCCCTTTCTTTACCATCCTTGTCTTTTTACGAGGCTGCAGTGGGATTGGTGATATGGAGAGGCTCAGGAACCATAAGGAAACTCCACCTTTCATTTCATCCTCTACCTTGTGTCCAAACCTTGGCCTTGGGGGGGGGGAGGGGACATCTCCAAGAAACCAAAACACTCTGTGACTCAAGATCCCCAGGAAGAGAAAGTGGGAGTGATAAGGGTATCTTCCCATTCCAAAAGGGCCATGATTTCCCCCTAGTAACCATGTCCCCTTTCAGGCTTTTGCAGGGTGATTCCTTAAGGACCCAGAGATAGGCCAGGGCAGAACACCTAAGGCAGATATTTGTTACACCAGTGAAACTCTAGGCTTTCCGACTCAGCCCCATGCACTGCTCCCAGAAAGTCCTGCAGTCCCATGAGGATTGTCCCTAGTCCATTCTGCTTCTAACCCCTGGCCCCACTCTCCTAGTCTGGTGACTGGGAGCTTAGGAGACCTTTTTAAAATGTTGATTATAGAGGAGGTGAAGGAGGAGAATAAGAATGAGGAGGAGGAGGAGGAGAATAAGAATGAGGAGGAGGAGGAGGAGGAGGAGGAGGAGGAGGAGGAGGAAACAAGTGGCATTTGATTTGCTGATTCTTTGATTGCTAAAAAGGAAAAGAATTGACCAAATGTAAACCTGAAGAGGCTGATAGGAGGGGAGAGGAGATGTGTGGCCTTCCCTCCTAGGAGAACATCCGATTGTCCTCTTCATGAAAAATCTAATGATTTTGGGCTCCCAGGAGCCTTCTTCAGGAAGCTATTGACAAGCACAGATGATATCACTTCCTCCCAAATGGGAGCATTTGGGACTCAAGCCTGAGTCTTCATTGGATCAGTCTTGGGAACAGGGCAAAACCACAAAGGGAAGTAGGAGAGTGGGCAGGGGAAACTGAGAAATTCCTCAGTCCAACCTTCTACAGAGAAAATTTTCATTTTTACGTATGTCTGTCAAGGAATCTGGGGGCTCCTGTGAAGTGTGGGAGAAAATGCCTATAGAGACAGGCCCCAGAGAGGTTGACTGCCTATCAGGCAGAGCAGTCTCCAACCTGTTTCTTAAAAAAAAAAGTAAGCATCGGTGCCTGCCTTGGAAAAGAAGATAGCACAACCTAGTCATTATTTGCTATCACGTCTTTCCTTGTATTGTAAGACTTCTACTCCACAAGATATGGCCTGAGAGGTCAAGAAGTTCATCTGCCATCCCATGGATGAACCTTCTCCATAGGATGCACACAATCCCAATGATCACTGCAGACATCCTGGTTTATGGGGGGTTCTTTAAAGCATCACACACCATCAGCTGGCAGTAAAACCATAATCATTTCATAGGCTCTTTTTTTTCTAACATTCAGTAAATACAGTCTTATAAGGCCAGTGGTTACTTTTGCCATTTCATTATTCTTTTTTTTGGGGGGGGGGAGGTTACTTCTTCTTTCATGGAATTACTCATAACTGGCCTACACAAAATACTCCATCAACAAGACTAGAGCCCAGGGTTCAGGTCAGCCCCTTAAGTAGAGTTAGAATCTTCCTACCTATCATTACTAGACCTGGAATGGGAAAATGGAATCAAGACATTCAAGCTGAACCTCTCTGAGAGGCAATATCCAAATCTGGCCTAGGAAGTCTAGGGAATGATAGAGAAATGGAAAATAAACAGTAACATACACGAAGGGAATGGTCAGAAGTGGAATTAAATGGAGGAAGACTCCCTTCCTGCACAAAAAAGGGAAAATAAAGAGAGCCACAGCAACATCTAACAGCATCCTTTGGGATATATCAGAGGCATTGCAATGACAGCAGTCAGACTAAATCAAGCACAATTGAGAAAGAGACATATCTTTGAAAAATGCACCTTTAAACCCTCAGGTAATCAATGAAGTATTTGGACATTTAGGAACTCCATCATTTCCTCTCAGTATCTCCTCTCTATTCGATTTTTGTAGGTACCTCGGAAACAGATACTCAAACCAGCTCAACCTGTTTGGGGGTAAGGGATGGGTAGGAGGGACTGACAAACCAGCTAGGGGAAGAGATAACCAGCACAATAACAATACCTAAAGCTCTCTGCTAAAAAGAATGCGTAGGTAACACAGATATTGTTATCACTCAGCCTCTCCCTTTGGATTCCCAAGCTCAGAGGAGGATCAACTGTGGAGTAGTAGGCTCAGAGAGCCAGTCCCCTATTTTCAAGACATTGCTGCCCTTTGTAACTATTTGAAAACTTGGAAAGGAGTAGAATGTCCTTGTTTTGTCAACCCAGAAACCAAAGACTGGGTTAGTGAGGGAAGCTAAATTTGTGGGAGAAGAAACCAGTGGAGGAGAAGAAAAAAGGAGGAATATCAGATTGGCAAATATGATCAAATTTTAAAAATAGTAAATGGTGGAGGGGCTATCAGAAGACAAGCACACTAACGCACTGTTGGAGTTTTAAATTGATCCAGTTCTTCTGGGAGACCATTTGGAATTCTATTTTAAATACTACTAAAAAGTGATAGAACTACTAGGCATATGACCCAGGGATGTCAAAGACAATGGGAAAGGTCTCGTATGGGCAAAAACATTTATACCTGCACTATTTGTAATAACAAGGAACTGGAAGAAAAGCAGGTGTCCACTGATTGGGAAATGGCTGAACAAACTGGATACATAGATGTAACAGAATACTCTTGTGTCATAAGAAATAATGAACATGAACAATTCGCAGAAACTTGGGAAGATTTGTATGAACAGACATAAAGCAAAGTAATGGAACAGGAGAATGATTTTATTTAACAATCACAATAATGTAAAGGAAAACAACATTGAAATCCTTCAGAACCCTGATCAATGAAGTGACTACTTCAAAGGATTAAAGAAGAAGTCTACCTTAGGACTCAAAGCTGAGGGGTAGGGAGTGAAGAATGAAGCATATACCCTTAAACATGGTCAGTGTGTTTATCTCTTTTGCTTAACTACGCTTTGTTTTGATAAGAGTACAGATGAAAGGGATGGTCTCATTGGTGGTGAAGTAACAATGTAAAAAAAAGAGTTCTGATAAAATATTTATTTTTTAAAGGTTGAGAAGGAGAAAAAGGAGTAGGGAAAAGAGGATTTCCTCCTTTTGATAACCTCAAACCCTCTATGTTTGGAGGTGGGGGGAAGTAGGAATAGAAAGGCAAAGACCTGCCATAGTGATGGAAATGGGAGAGTCCTCAAGGATTCTGCTCTATGTGTTTTAATTTCTGATTATCCTCCTATATTAATTTTGATCTGTGAGAGAAACAGCCCCATCTCTTAGTTGGAATAAAATCAAGATCATCCTTGATAAAGCTCAGCAAGATATGGGAGTAATTTGGTACATTTCCTGCCCCAGGTCTCTTTGGCTTCTTATTTCCATCCTGGCCTCAGTGTTGAGAGTAAGGATGGTGGGGGTGGGGAGAGGAGACTGGCTTAGGGATAGGAGGTAAATATTTATTTGGGTTTAGGACTTCCTAGCTCAGAAACATCCAGTAAAGTATGTGAAGTGATGGGTTTGGGGTTGGTGGTAGGAGTGGAGATAGGGAGCAGATATAGGGGTCAGGAGATGATTTAGGGAAAAGGAGGAGTTTGAGCTCTACCAGCCTAATCCATTGATCAGAGAATGAGGGTACAAGTCAGTGGCTCCTCCCAACCAAAAGGAAAGAAAAGAGAAAGTGGCCAAGAGTTGGAAAGAAGAAAGAAAAAAGGCTCTATGTTAGGAGAAGGAGGGCAGGAGAAGGAATATATCTGGTGGGGTAGGAGCCAAGGTCAAGTAGAAGGGGGCAATTCTTGGAAAACATCTGGAGATATGGCCTTGAAGCTCTTTCAGGCCTCTTCCCCAATTTCTGGGTTGTTGATGGTGACTGGCTAAGGGAATCTTAGGTTTATTTTTGTCCTTCAGGGTAAGAATGAACAGAGCTTAAGACATTGGTGTAAAGGGGTGTGTGAATGTGTGTGGTGAGAGTCCAGGGGAATCATTTATTTTTCTTCCTCAGGCTAAGAATGAACAGAGCTTGAGAGGATGGTATATAGGGTTCTCTCTCTCTCTCTCTCTCTCTCTCTCTCCCCTCCCTCCCTCCTTCCCTCCCTTCCTCTCTCTCCCTCTCACCCCCACCTTTCTGTATGTGTAAGGAGAGACATGAGCTTTTTAAAGCTTCCCTTCTCTCTGAGCCCTGGGAAAAGTGGCTCAAAGGAGTCTACCAAACTTAGAAGAGAAGAGAAGAGGCAACAGTGGATCCAGACAGACAAAGGAAAAACGGAGAAGTTCTGCCCACTAGGCGAGGATCTAAGCAAAAATCCTGTTGATTTTTGTTTTGACTGACACTCCAGCAACTGGCCTTGTTGAAAAATGGCTACCAGGGGTGGAGGGGTGAAGCATATTTATAGAGTGGGAGTTCTGCAACAGGAGGATGGGGAAAAGGAAGGGTGAAGACAAGGAGCCCCAAGGCCATTGTCTCTGGGTGCTTCTGAAGGAGTTAGAGGGGCCGGGAGAGCTTGACCCTGCTCTGGAAGGGAGCTAGAGGCCCACTATATGGCCAGGAAGAGGGTGGGCACAATTTGCACTGCTCTGGAGCTCCCCCTGCTGTCTCACCGCGGATCTCCCGCCACTCAAAACACAGCTAAGAATCGGCCCCCCCGGCTCTCAGAGGGAGCCAGACTCCAATTAGATAGAGGGGAGATAGGGTGGACCCAGGAGGCCTCGAGTCCCAGACGCCAAAGGCTTTACCCAAGGGGAGGTCTGGGCCGAGAAGTGCTGCTTAATAAGGTCTCAAGGAGGATCCCTTTCCCCAAATCACTGATCTAGACACCTCTAGACTGGATAGCAAAAACTCGCTCCGGGTTCCTTCCTTCCTTTGGTCTCCCTTCTCTCAAGTCCTTGGGAACTGGGGATTGGGTCCCGATTCATCCCCACACTCTCTTCAGCGTCAGCTAGGCGCCAAGAGGCCATGCGTGCCTTGAGGGCTCCAGGCCACACCTGTTGAAGATCCCAATGACTTTGGGTGCCTCAGGATGGCTGTCTTGTGCTCGGTCCAACAGGGCCTTTATTCTGGGTGGGAAGCAGTTCAGGTCAGCACTCTGGACCGAGTTTGGAGGACGCAGCTTTCGAGGGGGACGGGTTGATCACTGATTTGCATCAGCGGGGGTGTTGAATGACAAATAAGGATCTCAAAACAGCTATGGTAAACTAGAGTAAGGCTAGCTTGGTTCCGATCGCCAGAATTCCGTCTTACCCACTCCTAAGGTGTGTGTGTGGGGGGGGGGGGAGAACGGAGGAAGCGGTGCTCAATGCAGAGGGACTTGACCCCACATTTTCAGAAGCCCAACGGGGTGTGGGGGAGCGCGGGGGCCAAGTATTCATTAAATCATCGCTCCTGGTACAAGAAGAGGAGAACCACGAGATAGAAGGGAGAAACTTATGAATTCACCCGAGAAGTTCGGTTGTTACGAGAAAAGCCGCTAGATGCGTAACAGAGGCAAAAAGGACAGAAACTTGCATCTACCCCAGACGAAAACAGGATAGTTTCTGTATTATCGACACCGTGGCCGATGCCACCACCACCACCTCGCCCAGTCTGGCCCTAGCTCCCCAACTTCCCATTGACTCAGCCCTACCCCCACCCCAGGCAAGAAGACTGGGCTGTATCTGAGCTCGGAACCTTCTCGGTGCCCAGGTTTGAAGTCTTGATTGATCTTCTTCTGGTGGGGAAAATGAAGGGGGAGGGGGAAAGGATTCAAGGTTTCGAGGGAAAAAAAAAGGCAGTTTTTTAAGATAGGTGCTCAGTCGGAAGTGGGGAGTGGGGCTGGGAGGCCGAGAAAGGATGACGGAGAATGGAGACGAGGGAAAGTCAGTCTCTTCTTTCTTGGAGAAAGGAACAGATCTAGTTTAGGAAGCGAGTCCAAAAAGGCATGTGCTTCGAGCAGAGCCCAAGATCCGATTTGCTACCTCTCTACTTCCCAGCCGATGCTGAAGGTGGTAGGGGGCAAACTAGAGCTCACATGCTTTCCAGAAGTTCGGTGGCCGTGGTTGCCCCTCAGGGCTCAGTCACGCAGAAAGGGTCAATAAACTGTGTGTCCCTCGGAAAAAGGAGAAAGACAATAAAACCACCCTCTGGGTCAGAGGTCTCCTCGTCCTTGATTGAGATATTCGCAATGTTTTTCGCTTTTACTCTTTCCCGTCTTTCTCCTTCCTGCTCCTCCTCTCCCTCCCTTCTTATTCTCTGAGCTCCTCTTCTCCAAAGTTAGAGTTAGCCCCGAAAACAAAACAACCGAGTTAGTGAACCTGCAAAGGGATCTTTGGATTCCCTATCGTGGATTAAAAAGAAAGCTTAAAAAAAATAAAAAGGCAAAAGCCTCCACTAATTTACAAGGTGGTAAACTATGTCACTTGATGGAGAAAGCACCCCCCTCCCACAGGTTAGGGCACCCACCCTAGTAGAAAGGAAGATAAGAATTCTGTGTTAATTTCAAAGTCCTTTGCTCTGTTCTTCTGTAATGGGCCCTACCAATGCATCAGTTTGTTGGAAAGGGGGTGTGTGATCTGGGCTATGTCGTTTCTTTCCTTGGGGAGACCCAGTGGATAGAAGTGGTATGATAGATTTTAAGGTCTTCTCTACTTCTCTCCCCACCCCCGGGGTGGAATGTTACTTAGAAAGAACTGGAGATTGCTAGGGCAAGACCTGGAGGGAGCTGGAGGTGAGGGTTTGGTATCTAAGGCCAGAAAGGTTGGTGAAAAACCCCTAAATTCACCCCCCTCCCCCCCCCCCACATTCACACACACACACATTGGATGACACCTATTGATGTAAAGACCAGGCTCACGTCCCAGGAGATACACACAAAGCCAAGGGATTCTGACACTTCCCTGGCTCTGGCTTGGGAGTTGGGCACATTTGTTGTTGTTTCTAAGAAGGCACATTTTGTAGGTGTGATAAGCTGTGGTTGACAGACTTAATTTCAAGCAGAAACCAAAAGCTCAGAGAGGAGAGGGAAGGATAGGAGAATTCAATATCTCCAGACTGATTCTTCACCAAACTTTCCCCTCTCTGGGGGGGAAGGAGGGAAATCCTTCCCAATCAACACAGTCACTTCCAATGCCTAGCCGAGATTTGGTCTGAGAGCTCTCTCTCTCTCCCCACAGAAGGCAAAGAAAGGCAGGTGTCCTTCAGTGATCTTTTGACCCTGGAGGATGCAGGGTCATTTTAACCTGGTAGATATTAATGAGCATCCACTGGCAAGCCAATGCCAGCATCTGCAAATTTTCTTCCCTCTACTTAATCCCAAGGTGGGAGGTAGAAATACTGTGGTTCTGCACCCTTCTTAACTCTAGGGTGCTTTGCTGATCAGCTTTTCCAATGATTTACACGATCTTTTCTTTTTTTTGCCGGCACTTAGATGCATCCCAATGTGTTGGGAGTTGCCCACTTTTCTAGAGTTCAGGTTTCCTTTTTACCCTGGCGCTTTGCTCTGAGCTCCCCCATTTGGACTCAGTACCTTTCCTGCTTGGAAAGTGCAGACTTGTTTCCTGGAATCTTCCAGCCTAGAAGTTCAAGGGCAACTCGATGTTAGTGGCTGCGCTGTCCTGATTGACAGTTGTAATGAAAAAAAAGTCTCCTTTCTTCCGTTTCCAGTTAAATTCAACTGGACTTTGCAATGCCTTTATGAGTGGGAAGGTCAGAAGAGGAGAGAAAACCACAGTTCTTAGGCTGATAATGTTGCTACCCCATTTCTTGATACTGTACTGAATTGTAAAAGGTATTTTAGGTCGCATGATTCTTGTGTCAGCTGCTGTAGAGTACAAACTCTTTAAATAGGCAATAAAAACTTTCAGCACACTCAGCTACTACCTTTCAAAACTTCCGGAGGAGATGAAAGATCAATATTTAAGCTTGACCCCCTTCCCCCCATCTAAGCCAATTAAGAGTGATAGCTAAGCAGAAGACCCAAGAGTTTTAAAGCACTCCCCCCCCCTCCCTTGGTGTTGGGGTTTGCAGCTTTTCTTTTGGGACTCGGCACAGGTCAGGAATCTGGGGATAGAGAAATTTGGGGACATCCACTAGGACCTAGGAAAGGGAGAGTCTGGAGCCTGAGGGCCCTTCTGGGTCAGTTCCTTGAGATCATACCCTTCCAGCTTTCCCTCATTTCATTTACTGCACAAGAAATTTGGAAGCCCCGGGCAGGACGGAAATCCGCTCACTAGGTTTTTAAGGGTCTTAAAAAAATGTTTGCCAGTGTGGGCTGGCCAACCCGTTCTGAAATGAACACAGACCATAAGTCCCCTGCCTTGTGACTGCTTTGGGGCTGGGCACTACTCTGCCTTCTCCCTTACTGGAGGCCACAGGGGGTATATAGTACATGAGAAGAGACCCCTGGCTCCCCAAAATGACCTGGTAGTCTTAGAAGAGGCAAAATTAAGAGCTTCATGGTCAGTTTCCTCAGTTGCTCTGTCTTACCCGAAGACACAATGTTAACAGATTACATCAATTCTCTAAATTTCCTCCCTTTTTGGAACCTGAACTGGGGCAGGGGGGCAGTGGGTTTTCAGACTTGTCTGACAGCCCAGAATTTCTGACTGTATGTCCAAATGCCCAGATAAGGACATAAAACAAATCTGGTTTCTGCTTGGGGTTTGAACCTGGGTACAAGGAAGAGGATGCCAGTCTATTTCTTATGTATACAAAGCACATACACAGCATCTATTTCTTATGAGCACAAATACAGAGCATTTCCTATGCTTACCAATTCATAGCATGCATATACATATACATTTGGTTAGGTCAGCCCACAGAGGAGTGTGAAGTGAATTAGAGTCCCTTCTGTCTTAATTTATGTTGAGCTACTCAGGGAGCCCCACACTGGACCCGAAAATGAGGATGCCTCCTTCAAAGTGCCTGTTCAGTCTCCCCAACACTGGAGACAGGACCTGGCTTTCTTCAGTGTTTCCAAGCCCAGCTTAGGTCTTTCCCCTCTAGTCCCTTGTCGCCTTGCTTGACAAGCTTGCCTCCACCCTTCCTCAAACTTGGCAAATGGAACTGGGATAGAAATGGGGGTGGAGGGTGGACACTGCCATAGGAAAATAAGGTCTTAGAGAAGGAGGGGACTTTGGAGATCATCCCATCCAAAGTTCAATTTCTCTGCAAAAACACAGTTAGCTTGTAAGGAATTTGCTTTTTATTTTTTGAAAAAGAGCTTATAGTTTCCATACATCTGGCTAGCTTTCAGTCTCCTATTTCCCAGAGAAGCTGCGCCAGAAGAAGCAATGGGGCACCCAATCTCGCTGTCCTTCAGTCCCTAGACTCCACAGTCTCCCCTCTGGTTTTGACTCTGCACCCTCTCCTTCAACTTTCAGTAGTGTCCCCCTCCAAGACTCAGACCTCAGACCAGGAGCTGAGCTGCCCACGAGAACTTTTGAAATCAAAGCTCTTTTGCCTAAACAACTTCACAGCCGTTTCCCCTGCCCCCCCCCCCCCCATTCTCAGTTGAGGACCTAATTGAATTATGCCGGGGTTTTTTGTCCCAGAGACAAGAGCACACCGCTAAAGGTAATTAATTCCCTGATTGTTGTCTTCCGGAGTGGGACATCCCAGGCCAGGTAAGTCAAAGGCCTGACAGTCTAATCAGTTCCTCTCCCCGACCCCACTACAACAGGAGAAGAGGAGTTAGGCAAACTTGTTCTACCCCTGTTAGTTTTTCTCTCTCTTTTACATCCTTCCCCCTTCACTGCCCCTCCCTCTCAAGCTCTCCCAGGGTAGATGATTCCTGGATCCCAGGGAGATTGGAAATGGACCATCAGAAACATCCGAGGAGGTTATTACATTGGTTTTCCCACCTCCACCCAGTCGGAATGGGCCCCCCAAAGAAGCTCAAACCCTTCCCCTTCCCACTACAACCCAGGTTAACCCCCAGGAACTGTAAGCTCCCCAACAAGAACAGCGATCGAAGAGTAAGGATTGGGGGTAGAGTGGGGAGATCGAAGGGAAGAAAGAAAGAATAGAAAGGGAGGAAAGGTAAGAAAAGAAATGAGAGAAAAAGGAAAGAAATCAGCCCTTTTTGTAAGTCACACTCTGGGGAATTCATTTGCATGATTTAGCCATATTTGTTCTTTGTTGCAAATCCCCTCAGAAATGAAGTGGGTCTCCCCTATCCATCCCTAACCACCCCCAAGTCTGCTTTCATCAGCGAGACTTTTTAGAAGCAATATATTTAAGGAAGCAGCGACTCACCTTCCAACTTTGTGAGTGTTCTGTAGAGATGCGGAGGGTGAATTGTGATTGGTTTGATGGGAGATGGGGTTACTGGTGGGGAAGACTTTATACCGGTGGGGGTTTTTCCTCTCTCTCTCTCCCCCCCCCCCTTTGCAAACTCTAAAATAAAGAATGTGCAGTCTTTCTCGGGGCTGATTGGGAGGCAGGGTGTGAAAGAGCCGCGGTTATAAAGCGCTGCTTGAAGCGTCTCTCAATGCGCCTCTGAACTTGATCAGATTTGCTGGTTCCTGCGGAGAGACGGCGGCAATCCTGTGAGCCTGGCTCAATGCACAGACTTGGGGGCTCTGCAAATGGCAGGATATTACAATTACAGCCATCTTTCTTTCGGCCTTTTCTTCCCACCCTTGCTCCCCATCGCTCTTTGCAAAGGCTTTCCAGGACAGAAAATGAGGGGATTTATAGTGCTGTCTGAGTCTCATCATTATTCCCAGGGACACATTGGGATGGTGGGGGAAAGGGGGGGGAACAAAAACACAACACTCTTACTTCCCCCCTCCCCCCTCCCTCGCCCTCAAACTCAGTTCTCCAAATCAACTGTGGCCTGAAGGACACTCAGTATCTATGCTCTCTGCCCTGGGTTTCTGAAACGGACGCGAGAGGTCGGAGCAAACACTGATTCTGTTTAGAGGTGGTTGGGGGGGGATAACATATAGGGGGTGTCTTGGGAGGAAAATTCAACCTCCCAGAAGCCCCCTTTGGCTAGAGGATTGGATTTCGAACTCTTTAGAAATCGACCTGGTTCAACCCGCTAGTTTTAAAGGCCGCCTGAGCCACAGTCTTTGGAGGGGTGGCAATGGTTGTGGGAGAGGGGGAGGGGTGGGGGAGAAAAAGAGAAGGAGGAGGGGGCGGCTGTGGAGAGAAGAGGAGGGGGGAAGGGAGAGAGAGAGAGAGAGAGAGAGAGAGAGAGAGAGAGAGAGAGAGAGCGAGAGAGCGAGCGCTGACTGAAACCCTGAAAGAAAAACCTTCGCTCGGAAGCCCACCCGGGTTTCAACCTATTTTTCTCCCCCAAGGAATGGGGAGCAGATGACTACTGGGGGTGGGGAGTTGGAGACACCCAATTACTGAGGGAGGGACAGGAGGAGGGACATGTTTGGTTTAGTCTCGATTCTATTTTCTCCCCCCCCCCCCAGGTGTCTTAAAAAAATAAGATACCCGATGGTGTCAATGGTGGGGCAAGTGAAATGGATGTAACCCAGCCCAGTCAATGAGCGCGGACATTTGGGGCAAATGCCCATTACTCCTGTCGTCGACTGCGGGGCCTCTAAAACCAACTGCCGTTACCTTGCTTCTGGATGTTAATACTCTGGTTCAGATTCAGGTGACTGAAGAGGTGAGAGCAAGAAGAAATATGGATAAGATCACACACACACACACACACACACACACACACACACACACACAGCCACCCTAGTGAGAGATGTCAGGAAGGAGATAACATCGAAAGAAAGAAGAGTTTCTTTCCCTGAACCAGGTGCATAACGCGAAAGAAGCCTGGGAAGGAGGGCTTTGGGGCTTCCACTGGAGGATGCGTTTGCTTGGATCCCAGGTGCTCAGCGACTCCCAAACTGGACCCGAGTAAACAAAATATTTGGGGGCTGAGACCCCCATTAACCTTACCTGGGAGTCGCTAAAGGAGCACAGCCCAATCAGGAGCCTCCTTTTCAATGAGGCTGCCATATTCCCTGCTCTAGCCTGCCAATCACAAGCAAAACGGCCAATGGCCGGGCCAGCCGGGGGTCAGGTGACGGCGTGCCAGCGAGCTCCCCATTGGCTCAGAGCGAGCTGCCTCCTGAGTTGGTTTATGTGCAAGGAGTGAGTGATTGACTTTATCAGTCCAAGGACATTACTCTGTTGGAGAAGAGGGTGGTGAACTCCTTCTCTTCCTTCCCTAGGAGCCCGGCTTGCTGGGTCTGGTGGGGAGGGGGCTCTGACCCAGAACGGGCTACTTCGTCACCTCAGTACCATCATTTTGATTTCGGTGTCGGGGTGGTGGGCGGGAAAGGTTTGTGCATGGTGCAAGATTTACCAACTCCACTCTCCAGTTATTATTTTGTTATTTTTTCTTTGTGCTTTGAGTAGTTTCCTAAAGCAGATCTGGTACCAGAGCTTCTCCTCCCTCCCTCCTCCTCCTTCTTTTCCTCCTCCTTCTTCTCCTCCCTCCTCCTCCTTATCCCTCCTCCTTCTTTTCCCCTCCTCCCTCATCTCCCTCTGCAGGAGACACTCAGACCCTGAAAGTTGCT
This sequence comes from Pseudocheirus occidentalis, assembly GCA_028646575.1. NCBI lineage: Eukaryota > Metazoa > Chordata > Mammalia > Diprotodontia > Pseudocheiridae > Pseudocheirus > Pseudocheirus occidentalis. The sequence goes on along the minus strand of CM053602.1, from coordinate 32,609,041 downwards.
GCCCCTGGCTGCTCCTTCGGGGTCTCTGCGCTGTCCCTAGTCCTTGGGCTTTCTGCAGCAGCCGCTCCAGAGACTTCTCCCTCCCGCGCCTCAGCCGTCGTCTCCTTCACCACCGTCGCTGGTGCCTCTGCCGGGGCGCCCTCCATCCATGACGATGCTACTGGACGGAGGACCGCAATTTCCCTCGCTGGGAGTCGGGGGCTTCGGAGCCCCGCGCCACCATGAGATGCCCAGCCGGGAGGCGGCAGGGATGGGGCTCAGTCCTTTCGGGGACGCTTCGCATGCCGCAGCCGCCGCCTTCAAGCTGAGCCCAGCATCCGCGCACGACCTGTCCTCGGGCCAGAGTTCGGCGTTCACTCCGCAGGGCTCGGGCTATGCCAACGCCCTGGGGCCCCACCATCATCACCATCACCACCACCATCACCACGCCGGCCAGGTGCCCTCGTACGGGGGAGCCGCAGCCGCCTTCAACTCCACGCGCGACTTTCTGTTCCGCCAGCGAGGCTCGGGCCTCGGGGAGGCGAGTTCCGGGGGCGGCCAGCATGGGCTGTTCGCCGGCTCGCCGGGGAGCCTGCACGGGCCCCCAGGCATCGCAGAGCCCCCGGGTTACTTGCTCTTCCCGGGGCTGCCCGAGCAGAGTCCAAGTCACCCATCGCCCACGGCCCACGTGGACAACAACCAGGTGCACTTGGGGCTGCGAGGAGAGCTGTTCGGCCGTCCTGACCCTTACCGCGCGGTGGGCAGTCCTCGTACCGACCCGTACGCTGCCGGCGCCCAGTTCCACAACTACCCCCCGATGAACGTGAACATGGGCATGAACGTGGCGGCCGCGGCGGCGGCGCACCACGGCCCGGGAGCCTTCTTCCGCTACATGCGCCAGCCCATCAAGCAGGAGCTGGCGTGCAAATGGCTCGAGGAGGCACAGTTGGGCCGGCCCAAGAAGAGCTGCGACCGGACCTTCAGCACCATGCACGAGCTGGTGACGCACGTCACCATGGAGCATGTGGGGGGGCCGGAGCAGAACAACCACATCTGCTATTGGGAGGAGTGCCCTCGGGAGGGCAAGTCCTTCAAAGCGAAATACAAACTAGTCAACCACATCCGCGTGCACACAGGCGAGAAGCCCTTTCCCTGCCCCTTCCCGGGCTGCGGCAAAATCTTCGCCCGCTCCGAGAATCTCAAGATTCACAAAAGGACGCACACAGGTAAGTAAGGGCGCCGGGCGGGAGGGTGCGGAGGAGGGGTCGTGCGGAGCACAATGAGGAGGGAACTCGGGCCGGAGGGATGAGCTGCCCTCTCCTCCCCCTTGCCCTGACCCTTGTGCAATACTCCGGCTTCCCCAGGTGTCCAGCCGGACCAACAAAAGCCTGGGCGACAGCCCGGGTGGATGGGGGTCGATTAAGAGGGCTTTAAGAGAAGAGGAGGGGGAGGAGGAGGAGGGGGAGCAAGAAGAGGAGGAGGAGGAGAAGGGCAAGGGCGGGGGGGGGGGACACGCACAGAGACAACCAGGGAAAGAGAGACAGAATGACAGACACCCCTACTCCGGTCCTCCGAACGTGGTCATTTTTAGTTCTCGGTGGCTGGGCTTGCTGGCGACTTTGCCCCCTGTTTAACTTCCCGGGCTGGACGGGGAAAACCTTCTGGATGCGGGCTTGGCCCTCCTCCCCATCCTCTTCCGAGAGCTATTTGGGACCCGCGAGCTCCCGACCCCCAGCGGCGGCGAGGAAAGCAGAGCTCCTCCACCCTCCGTGCGTCCTCTTTTTGTCTCCCTTTCGGGGGCTGATGATACGAAGGAAATCAGCCTGGGTCTGAGTGGGGCTGACTCTCGGGCGCCGGAGCTCCCCGCTTCCATTCGGAGGGAGGCAAACCATAGAAATGCTAATGTCATCTAATTTTCTGTTACTTCCGCTCCTTTTTAGTCTTGATTGGCACATCTCCTAATTAAATCACTGATACTTTTGTCAAACTATTTTTATTTGGAGTTCTAGGTTCCATTCAGGGCTCCGCGAGGAAAGTTAAACTCGAAAAGGCGAGAGCGACACATTTTCGTGTCTTGTTCAGCACCTCTTGTAAAACTGTCTGGAGCTGCTGAATTTATATAGCTTTCGCCATTGGAACCTGAAGTGCTCAGGCTCTGCCTTTAACACTTCACTGGGCACCACCGCTGCATTTGAAAGGGGGCAAATTAAAAGACACAAAGAACGGATTGAATTGAATTGTAACGTAACAAATCCTATTGTCCCCCACTTTGGGGCTAATACCTCAGCGAGGTGTTCTCTAGGGATTCGGGGAGGTTACTGAGTAGTGGCAAGCCAAGGAGTTAGGGAGAGAGAGTTGGGTTTTCGTAGAGGTTGATTTCCCCCCCCCCCCCGCCCCCTTCCTCCTCCGGCTCAAATTGGTCAGTTTCTGTCTGGACTTAGTCTCCTCTCCCCACCCCCCTCCGACATAATTCCCGAAGCTCTGCTTGCTACCCGCCGGAGGCTCCTTAACTGTTTCTGATTTTTGCAGGTGAGAAACCCTTTAAATGTGAATTTGAAGGCTGTGATAGGCGCTTTGCAAACAGTAGTGACAGGAAGAAGCACATGCATGTGCATACATCCGACAAGCCCTATATCTGTAAAGTGTGTGACAAGTCTTATACACACCCCAGCTCTCTTAGGAAACACATGAAGGTAATTATCTCTTGATTAGCGGTTCGTTGTTGATAAACAGTCATCTTCTAGGCTCTTTCCAAAAAGGAAAGTACATGCCAGGCAAACCTTGCTCCTGCGCCTTAAATCCGATTTTTCCCCCACCTTTGACACCTTTATCCCGTAGAGGAGGGAGCGGGGAGGAAAAGAGGGGAGGGAATTCTGGGGGGGTAAGGGAAGGGGTGGGGGAGTGGGGAGAGAGGTTGGGGGTTGGTTGGGAGGGTGGAACTGAGAGGGAACAATTGGCTGTTTACGTGCAGAGCTTGGAACTGGTTGCAACTGATGGAGCCAGTGTATTTTAGTTAGCTAGTTTATTTCTCCCTGTTCCCCCTCCCCCCCCCCCCCAGCGGGTCCATCCGAAATGGATGCCGTGACTCTGGAGGCTAACGGCAGCGTGGTTCATTTCCTTCTTTCTCTGTCTCTGATAAAACAAGAAAGAAAACGCTTCAGTTACTGTTGCCTATCTGGCCACTGCCTACTCAGTTGGGGCTAGGCTCATCTCTATTCCGTATAGCCCGAGAGGAATCAGTGCTCTAGAGAAATTACGATTTTACAGCCCTGGAAAGAGTAACTGCATGTCCTAGGTGAAGGGAAAAAAAGTTGGAAGGGTCACTAGAAGAAAAAAGAAATTCTGGTTTCCGTTATGTAGTGCCCCATTTCGGCTAAGAAATGTTTCCCATGATACAATTTTTGTTTACAGAATTGGTGGTAAGCAGGAAACATGTAATGACCTTTATTTACCTTTTATCGGGTAGATAAATGATCCTGCTCTTAATGTTCGAGAATTCTGCTATCTTTGCTTAACCGTTTCTAGTTGGAACTATATTATAATATATACATGTTAATTTTAGGTTCATGAATCTCAAGGGTCAGATTCCTCCCCTGCTGCCAGTTCAGGCTATGAGTCTGCCACACCACCCGCTCTAGCCTCTGCACACAGTAAAGAGTCCGCTAAAACCCCTCCTTCCGCAGTTCAGACTAGCACCAGCCACAACCCAGGACTTCCTCCCAATTTTAACGAATGGTACGTCTGAGGACAAAAGCAAACACCAAAAACCCCATTAACTATAGGACGGACCAAATGCGTTTAAAAAAAAAAAAAGAGAAAGAAAAAAGAAAACTGAGAGCAATCCAGACGGAAATGGAGTTTTTTACGCAAGCAACCGTCTAGGGCTACATCTTGTTAATTGCAATTATCCAGGAAGGTCTTTGGCAAGGTCTGGCAAGATCTCTGAAGTAACCCTGCCCTTTTCTCAGGATTAGAAAACATGTTTTGGCATTCGAATGAATTTCGTTTATATTCTAAATTTTCCCCTCCCCCTAACTCACCTCCCCCCCCCCCAAGTCCTGCCGAATTGATCCCTTCATTTTAACACCCTGGCCCTGTTTTTTCTTGAGAGGAAGTTTAAAAAAAAAGGCCTTTCGATGGTGTGATGTTAAAATGATGGGAATCTTTCTCTGGCTGGGTGGTGATTGTTTAAATTCTTGCAGTCTTAAACCGTGCCAAAGTCCTGTTATGTCTTGAACTTTATTTCTCAAAGCATTACACTTGTGAATGTATTCCTGTCTAATGGGGTCGACATTGTTGAGTGTTTTTTTTTCAGGATGAGGCTGTGGTGTTGTTCTACACAGATGGTGACCGTCTAGTATGAAGTAGCATTTTGTAATAACTTTTTCTTTCTTGTAAATACGTATCCATGATGCCAATATTTATCGTTTGTAATTTAATTATTGATACAAGTGCCGGGAACTGAACAATATTTATGGGGGAAAATGTTTTCTAACAAACTCTGTACAGCTTTGGATTATAACTACTTTAGCATTAAAAGTCTGTTTGGAAAGAAGAGCACAATTTACAGTTTTGGAACCACTGACTCCTTTTCTCTCTATTATTATTATTATTATTATTATTTTTATAACAGCATCTCCCTCCCCCTACACTGGGGACGAGTGAACTATAAATCCGGTTTGTTGGGACTGGGGGAAAAAAAAACTAATGCAAATTCCTTTTTTTATTTTTAAATTGTGGAATTATTTTTTTTTCTATCGCAATGTAGGTTACTTACAGTGTCAGTTTCAATCTGGGAAGACCCTCCTTTTTCTTCTTTAGCTCATATGAGTGTTTTACTGCAAGTTTAATATGTTTGCCCTGGATTTTCGGCATGCAAATCAAATATTACTAATCAATTCAGTTAGTGACCATGACATCTCAATCTTGCACTTCAAAGACTGAGAAGCTGGATTTAAATGTCCCTGCACTGCCTATGTAAACAGAAGGTAACAATGAGTTTTATGTCCCTTAGTTTCTTTCCCTTGCATTAAAGATGGAACATTGCAGCATTATGCATGTATATATATGTCTGTTCTATATAGAGATACAACCATACCTCTATGTATGTCTGTATCTATATATACATATATATGTATTTTCAAGAAGCTAGCGTAAGTTTGAAACAGTTTGGTGGTGAGTAAAAAGGCCAGTTCGATGTGTTTACTGTTGCTTAAAGTGCTTCTTAAGAGAAACCTAGTTTATTGGAATTCTCGATGGCTAAGGTGGATTTGTTTTGCTGTATATATAGTTCAAAATCCAGCTATCATTCATAACTGTGTTGCTAATAGCCAATATGATGATGATTGCAGCAGCTCTGTAGAGACATGGAAAGAAAAAAAACATTTGCAAAAAAATATGTATTTTTAAACCTCATGATTTGTAGGCAAAGATGTGAAGAGCATTATTTCCATTAAAATCAGTAACATGAAACGTGGCTGTTTGGTTTGTGATAAAAACAAAACATTAACATCCTTCTCCATTCTGTCTCCATTTGGACAAAAACACAGAATTTTCTCAAAATGGGCGTTTTAAAAAGGCACTGCTGGTCAATGAATTGCTTTATTGTTATTAATTTTTTTTTTTTTGGTGAGGAGTGGGCAAGGCTAAAGTGACCTTTATTCATGAATTTAGAGAACTTTAAATAGGAGATGCTAAACACTTCAAAGACCATTCTGCATACATGCCACATTTGCAAGTCTGGGGATGGGAAGCTGATAATAGGCAACTGTAAAATATTCAGGAATTTAATGAATAGGTTTATAATTAATACTTCTTTCTCTCTTGGGCCAATGCTTGGGCTTAAAAAAATATCGTGAAGTGATTTTTGATCTTTTGCATCATCATTTTCAAACCTGTAATTTTTTTCGAAGGGGGGGGAGAGAAGAGGAAGGATTTCCCCCCCCCCCTCCCTAATGTAGCAGCTACATTGCAGCATTTTTGCATCTGGGGCTTTTCCATGTGCTAGTGGCCTCTTTGTCTAACTTGCAAAACAAAACAAAACAAACCGAACCAGATACTCCAATACTATCCACCAATCTCAGATCAGCTACTCCGGAGATCTGGCGCTGATTAACGGCAATTTTATTGGAGGCCCCGACTCCTGTTTAAAAATTAACCAATAATTTAAAAGAAAGGCTACCTGCGGGAGTTTGTCAATAGAGTATGAATTATTGATGAGGTCCTTAATTCACACTGGCTTGCCTGCAAGGCAACTTTGTGCCTGGGCCTGGGGGCCCAGAGACCTGCAGCTGGCCCCCTGCAAACAGCTCTGTTAGGGGAAAGGGGAAAGAGATTGGTTTTTTGTAAAAGGGGGGCTCCTGCACTTTTCTCCGGTAGTTTGGGGCCAGCGGGAAGAGGAGGCTGGGTACTCAGTTCTCACACATTGGACCTGCTACACGTGGGGGCTGGGGGGAGGACGTCAGACTCATTCCTGAACCCCCATCCTCGGCTTGACCTTGACATTGAGGAGGGTTATTGGACTTAGGTATCCACGGACTATTTATCTACCTAGTTCACTTTTACTCCTCCTGTCCAAACCCCAGGTGATTATCAGATCTCAACAAAAGTTTTCTTAAAAATGAAGGTTTGAATACGAAGGAGTTTGAGTGAAAATGTTGGGATTGGGGGAGGGGGGATTCTTTTGAGACATGCCTTGAATCATTTCCCTTTTCAGTTTTCTCTCAACCCAACTTTAGGAGCGAGGGAGGGACAGGGGCCGAGAGTGGCGGCAAGACACAGGCTTTGGTTTAAAAAAAAAAGTTTTGAACTCCACATAGTGATTTTGAAAACACTCTAGTGTAGCATTAGGAGAGGCCAGGAAAAACCAACTATTGGAATGAGCATAGTCATAATTAATAATGATGAGCCCACCAAGGAAGCCCTCCGAATGTTCGAAGTGCCCGGGTCCCCCGTTACTGGGGGAAGGGGAGCGGTCCTGCAAATTACCCTAATCTTTATTTCCCCGGGCTTTCGGGGATGAATAGGGGTGGGGGTGGGAAGCAAGTGAAACTTTGCATTTGATATCCTAGTTAGGGAAAGCTTACAAGCGTCCTGTTATTCAAGAAATGTTGTTGGGGCTGCGAATTTCCGTCGCTTTCCTTTAATCTCCAACAGGCTGATTTGGAAATAAAACTTGCTGCTCGAAGCTGTGTAGTTGCTGAAGCAGTAGCAGCAGCAGCCCCAGAGGAGCCACTGTTCATTTGGGGGTCAGACCAGGCCGGGACCTGGTTCTGTTGCTGGTGATTTGGGCTCGGGAGAGGAAAGGGGGCGAGTTTATTTCACGTGTGTTTACGTTACCAACTCAAAATTGCCGCTTTTCCTCCCGAAAGCGTTGGCAGGTGAAAGATCAGGGTGGAGGCCAACAAACGGCCACAGGCGGTTTCCCTCTAACCCAGACCGGAGCGGGAGAGGGAGGGGAACAGTAGCTCCCCGAGAAAAGCTGGGCTAGAAAAGCCTTCCTCGCCCCTCCCCTCTTCTCCCTTCTCTACCTCTCATCCCCGCCAATGGATGGGGCTGGGGGGGAGGGGAGTGAAGGCCCATGATCTTTTTTGCTCAGGGGTTCCGGAAAGCATGGAATACCTCTTGCCTGGGTACTCTCCTAAAAGACTGGCAGAGTTCCTGCTCCCGCATGGAAATTGACAATTGAACCCCAAACCCCGCCTCTGGACCCCGGCGTCCGAGCGCCTGTGCTGGGACCAGCCACACATTCCCGATTCAGGCATCTCTTCCCATCCCCAGCAGATCCTTAGCAGGTTTTAGTCCAGCTCCGAGGGGTTTGGGGGAAAAGGCATTAAACCTGTCCTCTCATTTCTCCTCCCCCAAGACCCTCAGACCTCTCCCTCCCTCCAGTGACGGCCGCGGCGGAAAGGCCCCGAGAGGGAGTGAGAGCGGACGGGTGAGTGGTAACAGCTTGCCAGGCACCTGGGCACCAGCGAGCATCAAAGGGTTAAGCAGGGCCCACCAACAGCGGGTTCGCCTGGCCACTCCCCAGCCACAAACTTTGGCTGCGCGGTTTTCGTCTCGGGTGCTTTCTGTCACCACCAAGTCCACGCCCGCCAGCCCAGGGCAGCGTCCCAGGGAGCGGGCCTTCCCTTGCAGCATCCTCCTGGCCCCGGGACTGCTGCTGCCGGACCTGAGGCCAGTCCTATCCCCCACTGCCACTGCCAGGAGCAGAGGAGAAAAGTTGGCCACCCCAGAGCCTCCGGGTATTTAGGGCTCGAACACACGCATGTACGCAATGGGAGGGCTGCTTTCAGCTCAAGGATGGGGGAGGGCATAGGCTGGGAGCAAAGAGTGGACTCCTGACAGGACCCCACCCCTCCTGTGCCCCTTGACTTTGGAGAGCCGTGGGGGACCCCCCCAAAAAAGCCCTTTGCCAAATGCGCAGGCGCAGCGTGCTTCCCTCCCCCCCCCCCCCCCCAGCCTGGGCCCTGAGATTGATTAGGGGAGGGGAGGGGGTGGCGCGCTCTGGGCTCGAGTTGAAAGGGACTTTGCCCCTAGCAGCCGCAGCCGCCGCGGGGGCGGGGCTGGTTTGGGGGCGGCTCTGAAACCGTGAACATGGCGGCGGGATGGGAACCCCCCCCCACCCCTGTGGAGTGCAGCCGTGCTGAAGCAGCGGGACTGCGGGATTGTTCTGTCCTGGCTCTTCAACTCCCTTGTTATTTCGCAGCCCTTTGCTCCTCGAGGAGGCAAAAGTGTCCCCCAATGAGTGCGGAGCCCTTGGGCCCTGGGCTGGAGCACGGGAGAAGTTGAGCGAGCCGCCCGGGGGCGAAGGGTGGGTGGGGAGGTGCCTCCGACTAGGCCGGCGAGTCAGAGGGAAGCTCACCCACCCACCCCCGGAGCCAGCGGTCCACAGAACCCTCCTGGGCTCATAAGCACCCCTTGGGCTCGGGGGTGGGGGTGGGGAGACATGCCGTTTGGGAATAGCTCGTTTCGGAGAGATTTCAGGAGGGGCTCGCTGCACCTCCAAGTCCTAGTGAGGAGCACATCCTCTCCCTGCGCCCTCCTCCCCCCATCCTCCCCCCATCCTCCCCACCCCACCCCACCGAAGAAAACAGGCGCCATCCCTGAACAAAACGAGCCCGGTCGCCCAAAGGGATGCACCGCAGAGAGTCGCGGCGGGCCCCTTTCTTTGGTGCTGGAGGGCCGTCATCTGCATAGGCTGAGCCCGGGTTTTCTGCATATCTAATTTAGATGTAAGCCTGGAAAACGGTATTGTCTTAGCCTCTGTGTGTGCCATTAACAGCTGGTGGTCTTACTTTAAGGGGGGGAAGGGGGCGGAGCCCGGATCAGGAAAACCTGCTTTCAGGATGGACTTAAGCGGCTGAGGCTGCGAGGAAAGAACCCGGTTTAGCTGGTGAATCTAAGGCGCCCCTTGGCTTCCTCCCGAGGAAAAGGTGTAAGTTCGCTTCTGATCGCCCCTTTGGCGAAAAATCCGACTATCTCTCAGGTTGCTTTTGACCTAAAAGCCTTTAAGAAAATAACCGCGTTTGGCGTGTGAAGCGTAGGCCCTGTCTTGTGTGAAACTCCAAACTGCACAATGGAAAAAGTCAGTTAAATCATCTGGAGATTTCCAAAGATCTGATTGTTGTGGGGGGGGGGGAGACTCCCTTTTTGAACTGTCCCAGATGCCTCAAGCACTCATTCCAGGGGAAAAAAAATCTGCAAGCCTGCCTTTCTCGGCAGTGAAAAATTTATGGACTTGTCTTCCCAGCGTTTCAGTCCACAGAAATGATGGCTTTGATTCAGGAATGTAAAATATAGTTTGGTTAGCATCTTGAGAACTAGGCAGGCCCTCGGTTTTCTATTCTTTTCTTCTGTGTTCCTCTGTATCAGAGACGTTGCTTCGGTAACATGGGACCTGGTTCTGAAAACGCCACGACTTTTTTTCACTTTCCATTTTAATTATTCAGTGTCCACCCCCTTCTATACTAACCTCCCTAGACGAACCTAATGATAGAACTGACACCAAATCAGTACGTGATGCTCAGTATAGAGACTGGATTTTTCTGGGGGTGAGGGTGGGGTTGGACTCTGGACTCTGACTCTGACTCTTTCTATTGGCCGAATCTTTTGGAAACTACATTTTCCCATAAGGGTGGGGAAATGACAAGTCATTGTACCCCCAAATTGACTAGTTTCAGAATATTCCCAGTTAAGTCTCCTTCCATCAGTCTTTCCATTGGAGAGAGTTGGGAGGTTTGTTCTTTCACCATTTGCAGAACCACAGGCTAGATTGTCACTAGATCAGCCAAGGTCCCACATTCTGCAGGCCTTTCCTGGCTTCCCCACCACCCCCATCTGCCAGTACCTTCCCCCTGAGATTACTTTCTGTCTACTTAGTTACTTAAATGTCTTTCCCACTGGGACATGAACTTCTGGAGGGCAGAGACTGTTTTTGCCTTTTGTATTCCCAGACACATAGTATGCACTTAACAAAATATCTGTTGGTTAAACGAGTTTTCAGTGGTTAAAGGATATATGGCTGACATTTCTTCTCTCCAAACCTAGGATTGTTCCTTCATCTATGTGATAAGCAAAGCTTCCATTGATATCAGGGAATTGTGGACATGGAATTATGGGCATGAACTGCCTACAGCTTAGGGCTGGTGGATACAGTGGTATTTGCTGGTAACAGACCTCCCCAAGGGAAAAAGTCCAATATACTGCTTGCTTTTGCTGAAATCTAGTATCTCCCAAGTAGAAAGGTTGGGGCACAGAGAAGTTGGCAGGAAACTCTTAAACCTGGATGGTTCCAGGTGTAAGTGATCAGAAGAGTCTATCCTTGAAATGGTAGTAGCCAAAGTCTGGTTTTCAAGGCTGAAGTTAGAACTAAGGAGCTTTGTTTCGAAAGGTTTAGTCACCCAATAACCCAAGGGCTCTCTGACTTAATTTGTTGTAACTTCCTGGGCTCCCCAGTCCCCCCAATAGCAGTATGAAGGAAATTTTAAAATAACTATAGAGACATTCTTTAAACCCAAGTTTTATTGTTTGAAAGGCTAATGCTTTTTACTGACAGGACGGGTCTAATTTTTTTAATTGGTACTTTTGGGTTCACATTTTTTGGCACTTTTAAATGATCTTTGCATAGGCTATCATTGAAACTGCTGCATCTTGAAGATGTCATTATGGGCTGTTGTCTAGAATTTGAGACAGCTGATGAACGGAGCCTTTTTAGACACGAAATGGAGCCCAACAGGTTATGTGCTGCTATCTGTGCCTCATATGTTTGTCAGTGTTCTCAGTACTTGCTATCAGTGTCAGTGATTACTTGAAGAGACCACTCCAGCTGCAGAGACAGCTGGAGTGTACTGAAAAAAGCAGCAAAGGACGAGTCAGAAGGACTGGGTTAGAGTCTGGACTTTGCCAAGTACTAGGTTTGTGACCTTTAGCAAATCACGTAACCTTTCCTGAGCCTCAGTGGCCTTGTGTGTCCAATGGGGGTGCCGGCCCTAATCTAACGTACAGGTTGTTATGAGAATCCAGTTAGTACAATACAGTCCTGTACAACTGCAAGGTTTTCTTATCCAGTTCTTATAATTAATTTAGGACTAAAGGTGTGTGTGTGTGTGTGTGTGTGTGTGTGTGTGTGTGTGTGTGTGTATGTATATGTATGTGAACATTTAAGGACGGTTTAGTGAGACTTTAAAGAAAATCACACCAATTTGAAAGTTCCCTTAAGCACTCAGATTCATCAGAGACATAAAATGATAAATAGGTCTTAGCAGCAATAGGTCTTGTAGAGGTATAGAAAGGTTTTCTTCTCTTGGAATAATTCATCCTAAATTGAGAAGCCATGTGGGAGCTGGAAATGAAACAGAGCCAGTCTCCACCCCCCCCCCCTTAATCTGTGAGTAAATGGGAAGAGGAAGGTGAAGACTGAATTAACTGCATAATCCAATATTATTTTGGTTTATCTGGCTGAGGATTTTGAATCTTTTCTTTTAAAGAAGCTTTTACCAACTAAAGCAGTTGAGAAACTTTAAAAAAAAAACAACTTGCTTTGTTAAAGTCATATTACAAGACTGTGTTTAAAGACTTTATCTAGGCTCCCTAGATTTCTTTCCCTCAACCAAACAATTTGGGTAGTTGTTGAGGATGGTGATTGTTTCTATAATAGTAAAAAACAACAACAAAACCCCAGCATCTGACCTTATCCAGAGCCTAGTGAACCAGTGGGATTACGGTGGCTTGGCCTTGTAATGATTTTCTCAGTATCTGTGTCCTTTGTATTGCTAACTGAATTAGCCAGACTTCCTTTAGTTCCCTAATTGCACCTGCAGAAATCTGGCATGAGGGGGTAAATTCTATCAGTGGAGACTGTGCAGTTTTCAATATAAGAATGCACTCGTGTTGGAGTTGTGAAGACTATACTAAGAAATATTCTAGAATAGATTAGGCAGCTTGGTTAAGAAAGAGATGAACTCTGGAGCTCAGGAAGCTGCTGGTGGAATGGGGGTTGGGGGTGGGAGAAGGGAGGTTGGCTCAGGGACCTCTCCAAGTCCTTCTTCCAGCACTTGACAATCTATGATCAGATAATGTTTTAAAGGGGAAAGATTGCCAAATTGAGGCTGTCTGCTTAGTGATCTGACTTGAGAAAAATCTGCCCTAATGTGTGTGTGTGTGTGTGTGTGTGTGTATGTGTGTGTATGTGTGTGTGTTTAACAAAACCAGCCACCCTTTCCTCACATTCCTGTATAGAGGAAAACTGAACAATACCCTTAACATAAACCTGCTTTCTGGCACATTGACTAGAATTCTAAAGAACAGAAACTGCAAAGTGGAGAATTTGGAAGTATGAGAACTCAGAGCAGCGGCTGAGGTTGCTGTTTAGACGCAGTTTATCCTGGCTGCTTCTCAATTTGCAAATGTCTTTAACATCTTTAATGAAGGATGATCAGGGAATTTATTTGTCAGATTAGGCCATTTTGAAATACAGCCCAACTTCAGTCTGATTAGAGCAGGCTGCTTTTAGGGGTCTTTAGATCTCCTTGGATTTTTTTCCCCTTAAAACTCCAAGTAAGTAGGATAATGACCTGAGTCTGGAATAATAGTTGTTGGGGGGGGAGGGCTGAGGGGAAGGGAGAATCTAATCTTATCTCATTTTGATTTTAGGGTTATTTAACTCCATCAAGGATATAAGGATGGGTCTATGAAGAAGTACTCTATAATAATATTAATAGTCATGATACTTCAAGGGCTGTCACATGAGAGAGGGTTGCGACTTGTTCTGGTTGGCTCTAGAGGGTAGAACCAGGAGGGATGGGTGAAAAATACAGGGACACATTCAGGCTTGCTAGCAGGGAAAGTTTCTTTACAGTAAGAGCTGTTTAGGGAGACAGTGGGCCATCCTGGGAGGGCATGGGTCCCCTGGACTGGAGGTCGGTCTAGCAAAGGCTGAAGGACCACTTGTTGGAGAGTCTAGTTCAGGTATAAACTGGACCTAAGTCATCCCTGTACCCATTCTTCGGTTCATTCTACCCTAGTGCCGTTTTCTGTAGCTCTTAAAGCATTTTGCTCCCCATGAAGCATTGAGATAGGTGGTACAGGGAAGAGAAGCTGAGTATGACTTGCTCAACATCATTCAGTTAGCAAGTGGCTGATCCTCAATGAGAAAATCCAAGTTTTCTGCCTCTCAAATAGAGTCCTTGGCCCTTGAAATGTCACCTCTGCCTCATGAGAACCCATTAGACACAGTCAATTGAGCTGTGACATTTTTTTATACGGTCTACAATGGTTTTTCTTATTTCAGAATAAAAAATGTATTCCTTCAGTTTGAATGTCACCATAGGAAAGAAAGATAACCAGAAATGCCATTTACAGGTTTATCTCATTCATTAGGATCAGAGATTTCGAGTTAGAAAGGACCTTAGAAATCAAAGGATCAGAGATTTAGAACTGGGGGTCACCATGTCCAGGCCAACAGCAATTAAGCAGGGTTACATGAAATAAGTAACTGTGTCAGACAGCTGAGCTTTCATTTGTTTTCCATTTGGTTAATTTCTTGTTTTTCATATCTTGAAATCTTTTCCTAATATATACATGCATAATTGTTGGGACTATGGTGCAAATTAATAGTGTTTTTGTAAAACAATTAGAGGCACAGAAGGGCATATAAGAAATATTGCATTTCATAAACATAATCACTAGATCAAGCATGTGGTTTTTATGAACACAGCTATGAATATTTAACTATGTAAAATTAAAATATTATTAAATGCCTGTTGTTCATTATTTTACTAAGTGAGTACACTTAGTCTCAGCAAGACTGATTTTATGTGCTAAAAACATTTTTAATGGTTCCAGGTCATGTTTTCCATTTGATTCTTTTGTTAATTTTTTTTCATTTGATTCAAACGATCCATATTTGATTGAAACGATTTTGTCCTTAGATCAGATTAAAACAGTGATGGAAGTATAATGTATGAGGAGAAAAGGAAGAAATATTGAGGTGCTTTGCAGTCACCTGTCACAGTACCTTGGGTTCAGAGTGGGTGATAAATACTTGTTGATCTGGATTGAGCTTTGCATTTTTCCACATTACTGATGATGTGACTATCAGGGAAAGGGATGGATTTTCTTGGGTAGCCTATAAAGTGCCCCTGAAGTCAGCTGCCCAAGAGGCACTTCTTGTCTTCTTTTAGCTATGGTAGCCTCCTTGGTTGAATCAATGAGACCTTCAATGGAGGGAAAACGAGGAGGGGTCATTCAAATGTGGAAGGGCTGGTCTATTTGTTATGCAAAAAACTAGTTTTACTGCTTTTTCGGCCAGACCTTAGATCTTATTTTATTATGATGGTGCCCTTCGTCTTATATTGAAATAGGGTGGAAAGACATCATAGAAATTATTGAACTCTAATATTCTAAACTTTGTTTCTTACCCTTTAACCTTAAAAACATTATGTGAACATGATCTAGCTAAGAGATGTCCAGTCATGCTGATCTGGGGAATGAAACAAATTCAGAATAACAGGCTGGCATTTCTTGAGAACAGAAGGACCTTGGTGTCTTCCTTTCTTACTGGTTGGAAGATTAGCTTTGCCATTTATTGCCTGTGTGACCTTGGGAAAATCTCTAGACCTCACCAGACCTCAGTTTCCTTATCTGTAAAATGACAGGGTTGGTATAGAGGGCCTCTAAGGGCCCATTCAGCTTCAGTACCTATGATCCCATAATGTTATTATCACTATTGTCTGTTTTTTTCTTCCTCTTCATCTCATGTTAGACAGTCCTGGGTAAAGACTGTACAGTTTAGAATTCACTCTCCTTGCTCACCACCACATCCGACCGAGGGATGGGGAACCCTTGGCCTCTAGGCCACATGTGGCCCTCCAGGTCCTCAAGTATAGCCCATCACTGTGAAGTTTGGATTCAGTCAAAGGGCCTTGAGGCCACAGGTTCCTCACCCCTGTGGGGAACTCTCTAGCTTCCTTCAAGGCTCAACTTAAGCCCTTCCTCCCACTTGACCTTTCTGAATGGCTTTATCAGTGATCAGTTGTACTCCTCAAGTTCTGTAATATACTTATCTATTTACGTGTTGTATCTGCCCTGTGTGATGTAAATTCCTAGAGGGAAGGGTCACTTTCTTTCTGACTTTTTGTCTCTAGCACTTAGTACCATGCTTTGCACACAGAAAACACTCGGTAAATTGTTGTTGGATCTCATTGTGAAAACTAAGATTTTGTGTGTGTTAACTTAATTAGACTTAGTTAGACTTAATTAGGCTATTCTCTCTAGTACAATTCTATCTTGCCCACCCCCCACTTAATAGTATTTTGTTTCCAATTACATGTAAAATAGTTTTCAACATTCATTTTCGTAGGATTTTGAATTCCAAATTTTCCTCCCTCCCTCCCCAAGATAGCAAGCAATTTGTTATAGGTTATACATATACAATCATGTTAAACATATTTCCATATTAGTCGTGTTGTGAAAGGAGAATCAGAACAAAAGGGGAACATCAATAGGAAGAAAAAGCAAAAAATGAAAAAAAGTAAAAGTAGTGTGCTTTGCATTACATTCAGACTCCATAGTTCTTTCTCTGAATGTGGACAGCATTTTCCGTCATGAGTCTTTTGGAATTGTCTTGGATCATTGTATTGCTGAGAAGGGCTAAGTCTGTCATGGTTGATCAGCATATAATGTTGCTGTTACTGTGTACAATGTTCTCCTGGTTCTGCTCACTTCATTCAGAATCGGGTCATGCCAAGACTTTCCAGGTTTTTCTGAAGTCCACCTGCTCATCATTTCTTATAGCAAAATAGTATTCCATTACATTCATATTCCACAACTTGTTCAGCCATTCCTCAGTTGATGGGCATCCCATCAATTTCCAATTCTTGGCCACCACAAAAAGAGCTGCTATAAATATTTTTGTACATATGGGTTCTTTTCCCTTTTTTATGATCTCTTTGGGATATAGACCTAGTAGTGGCATTTCCAGATGCACAGTTTTATAGCCCTTTGGGCATAGTTCCAAATTGCTCTCCAGAAGGTTGGATCAATTCACAACTCCACCAACAATGCATTAGTGTTCCAATTTTCCCACATCTTCTCCAACATTTATCATTTTCCTTTTCTGTCATATTAGCCAATCTAATAGGTGTGAGGTGGTACTTCAGAGTTGTTTTAATTTGCATTTCTCTAATCAATAGTGATCTAGAGCATTTTATCATATGACTCTAGATAGCTTTAATTTCTTCATCTGAGAACTGCCTGTTCATATCCTTTGAGCACTTATCACTGGGGAATGACTTGTATTCTTATAAATTTGACTCAGTTATCTATATATTTGCGAAATAAGGCCTTTATCAGAAACATTGGCTGTAAAAATTATTTACTAGCTTTCTGTTTTTCTTCTAATCTTGCCTGCATTGGTTTTGTTTGTGCAAAACCTTTTTATTTAATGTAATCAAAAGTATCCATTTTGCATTTCATAATGTTCTCTATCTCTTGTTTAGTCATAAATTCTTTCCTTCTCCATAAATCTAACAGGTAAACTATTCCTTGCTCTCCTAATTTGTTTAAGGTATCATCCTTTTATGTCTGACTCATGTGGTATGATTCTCTTAATATCATGTCCATCACCAAACCCCACCTCAGCAAAGAACTAACAACTTATATTCCCCTCCCCCACCCCCATTTCACCAAAACTCAAGAATGTATCATTGGAAGAAACTTAGTTAGAGAGGGAATAGTAGAAACACAAGCTTAGAGAAAAATTCAGTGGGTTCATTTTAAAGTGAAAATTAAAACTGCTTTGTCCTTTATACTGTATGCTTACAATGTTTATTCTCACATTATCTTTTTAAATTTTTTTTCTACTGCAGTTTCCTTAGAAAAAGAATGTTTTGATTTTTAGGAGCCCGGGACTTTATCGAGTCATCAAGAACTTCATTCTTGTCACCAGCCTCGGGAAGATGGGCTCCAAAGTCTACTCTGGGAGGAGCTGGTGTCTTCGTTGCATGATTGACCTTGTTTGGGGTTGTGGGGGGGGGAATTGCATTTTAATATCTCACTGTGTAGGAATAGCCCCTGGCTCAATGTCTGTCTGAATATGTCTGACAGAA
Organism: Pseudocheirus occidentalis; assembly: GCA_028646575.1. NCBI lineage: Eukaryota > Metazoa > Chordata > Mammalia > Diprotodontia > Pseudocheiridae > Pseudocheirus > Pseudocheirus occidentalis. The sequence continues at coordinate 32,591,453 of CM053602.1, read as the reverse complement.
CGATATTTGTGGGTTCTTTTTTTCTGGCCCATTGTGGACAGATTATATATGTTGTTGACAAGGTAATATGATTTCTTTGAAACAGCGCTGCAATTGACCAAACTGTTCGGAGCCCTCGTACCCTGTGCTGAGCTGCATCTCATTGGCTGTGGTGATATGTGTGTTTCGTTAACTTCTGCCCATTGACATATTAAATGAAGATGCACAGGGAAGTGACATCAGTGATTTCAATTGACTCGTCAATTGCCAGTACATAGTCCTCATCAGGCTTCGCTTTGCTAACAAGCTGATCCTGCACATGTGACAACAAGGAGGCCAGTCCTTCAAACAAATGACATGTTTGATAAAGAAATCTTTTCAAACTCATGATGCATTTCCTTTAGCTTTTGTCTTTCGCCCTAGTACAGCATCTGTTGCAAGAGCCGTCTGTCCCTTCCTTGATCGTTGTTGCATTTTCTGTGATTGGAGTGTCTTGTCTGCTAAGAGATGGGCAATGTAGCTTCTGTTTGCCCCTGTTGTAGTATTGGACTCTTGCCTGTCTACCTTCCTCATCTTGTGAATGAGGCTGCCTTAAGGCATTATCATAAGATTCTCTAATAAAAAGACAATGTCCTGGAAGAGATAGGGGGTGGGGGAAAGAGTGCCTCAGTGTAATCTAGGAGCCTTCATGAAGGAAGTCTTGTGGGTTTGTTTGTTTGTTTGTTTTTGGACAATGTGGTAATGCAGAGGAGATAAAACTTTACATTAATTTTATAAGGCTGGGACAATTGCAGAGATGAAAAACCACAGTTGTGTTGTAAATAAGATGTTTGCAGTTCCCTCCTTAGGGAGTCGTGTTTAACTTCATCTTTTGCTTATGTGCACGAAACTAAATACATGCGTATGTCTGGATTCTGGATTGCATGCATCTGGCTCCATTAGATTTCATGTAATTGCATATTGACTAATGGCATAATACAGCTATTTGACGACTGAATTGAGGTCCAAATGCTGCTATTAGCAGTGTAATCACTTTGGATAAGTGAATAGTTGGACTATCATATTTGAAAATCAGAAACCAGGACAATAACTCTTCTTGGATTTTAAAGGGAAAAGATCCATTGTAACATTTTGAGTCAGATGTAAACTATGATGAATTCCTAATTTGTAGGTCATGAGGAAAAGTAATTGTGGTGATTGTGAGACCTCTCAATGCTTCAAGACTAATGTCCTGTGCTGTCTTTTCATTGCTTATATATAATATATATGTATGTATGTGTGTATAGAAACGTCTTCTGTTGCGGGTGAAGTGATTTCAGAGTCTACATGTACTATAAATCTTGTAATTAAATATGAAATCTTTTGGAAAAGGTAATTATGTATTTGTTTTTAATTTGTGTTCAATTCTCTGAATGCACAGCCTGAGGCATGCTTTGGTTGCTAGCTGAGGTGATCCTGTAGCCTTGCACTAATTAAAACATATTTGGCGTACATGAAGTCATCAGTAATAGGACCCAAATTTGTACAGGCACACACACACACACACACACACACACTCAAACACATATATACAGACATTTAAATAAAAGGCATGTACCCATGTCAGCGTGGTGTTTAAAGCAGATGCTTTCTTGTCCCTTAGAAATCTTCTCTAGTCCTTCATTGAGCTAGAAACCTCTTCAGTGCCACAAAGTATAGTTGCTGTACTTGGAAATGACAACTATGCTATTTTCACACACACACACACACACTCACACATGAATATTTGTTTATGTGTAACACAGGTGTATTTTTATCTGAATCCTAAATATATCAGAATAGAGAAGTAGAAAGCCCTTCTATGGAACACATTCACCCTACTTGGAATTGGACCTTCAGGTTTAAAGCTGAATTGACTTAACATTTGTGGTGGCTTGTGCTCTTTGTCCTTTCTGATGCTGTGGGCTTATTCACCTGGAAGGGTTAATATCAAACTGTAGAGATGTTTATTTCTTTTGGTTGGTCTCCAAAGCTCTGTGTCTTTTGTTTGTTCATTCCCCAAGCATTTATCAAGCGCTTACTATGTGCCACATATTGTGTGCCCAGTGGTGAGGATATAGAGACAAAAAGCAAAAGATTTTCTTCTTACAGAGAGCTTTTTTTCCACTCTAAGCGGGGTGGGGGTAGAGAAAGTGGTACATATACAGATAAGTAAATATATACAAGTTGAGTACAAAGTCATAACTAGATGAGGGAATGACTAACAGCTGAGAGACTCAGGAAAGGCCTCGTGTAAGAGGTAGCACGTGAAGAAAGCTTTAAATGGGGGCAGAAATTCTAAGACTTGGAGGTGAGGTGGAGAACATTCCAGGAATGGGAGAAGTGGGAAGTAGAATGTCCTCAACAGGGAGCGTCAAACAGCCCAGTTTGGCTAGAACTTGAAGAAGCCTAATGGGCCATAAGCCTAGGAAGGTAAACTGTAACCAATTTGGGAAGGACTTTAAATGCCAAGTAGAGGGGTTTCAACATTATCTTAGAGGTGAAGCTTCTGAAGCAGATACACCCAGATCCATACTTTAGGAACAGCAATATAGTGGTTGGGTAGATGGATTGGAGAAGGGAGCAACTCTTCATTAGGGAGGCTGTTGTGATTGGCTGGATTTGCATGTGGGATTTTAAGCCAAGCTGCTCATGTAGCCATTTATTTAATAACCAAATGTTTATTGAGCATTTACTGTATACAGTGTATCAGGTTAATGGCACTATTTCTACCCTTAAGGAACTTAAAAATCTAGTAAGTGGAGTTTATACATGCAGATGATTCTCAGATGTAAACACAAGTCTGATTCTAGATGGAAGAAAGTAGGGGCCTGGAGGACCTGTTAGAAAAAGAAGAAACGTCTAATGGCAAGTGTACACATCAGGAGACAAAGATTCGAATTCTGGCTCTCATACAGGTATGTGACCTTTGGCAAGTTACTTCAAGTCTCTACCTGAATTTCCTCATTTCTAAAATGAGTATAATATTTGCATGTGAGTCCTGGATTATCACAGTCTTCAAAGCATTGAAGCTGAGAACCACCCCAAAATCAATGGAGACATGCATAGTGGATGTGTGGGAGGCGCTGCATAAAGAAGAGTGCCAGAGAAATGTATGCTTGGGAAGAAACAAGGCCAGTCACATTGCAGAAGTGACATCAAATAGTCAGTGGGCAACCCTTGTCCTCAACTGGTATTCATACACTATCTCTTGAGGACCTTGATCTTGAGGAACTCCCTCAGAACACTGGGTAGACCCCCTGAGATAGACTTAAAGGAAGACTTGGAAAACAGTTGAAGAGGACAGGCAGGTATAGGGAAAAGAGAGTACAGCAGTCCTGAAACCCTTGCTGGCAAACCAAAGATATATTGAATACACTCAGTATTACATGCTAGGGGCAAGGGGCAGTTGCTTGCTACTGATTTATGTGAATACGTCTAGAGAAAAAGCTGCCTCTACTCTTTCCCTTCCTATTCACTTCTCAGATCTTTGTAATATGTGTTCTAACCTCACTATTCAACTGAAACTGCTCTCTCCAAGGGCATCGATGATCTTTGTATTTTGAAAATGCAGTGGCTTTTCTTTGGTCTTCCTCCTCCTTGACCTCTAGGCAAAACTCTGATACTGGTCTTGACTCCTTCCTCATACTCACCTCCCTGGCTTTCCATGCCTCTCTTCTTACCTTATTTTTCCTCTTGTCTATTCTTTCTTGTTTTTGGTGAGTTCGTCCAAGTCCTCACTCTTTATGTGTGAGCCCCTTCTTTTCTCTCCCATCAGCTCCCATGGTTCCATCGATCCTTTTTGTGTAGATAATTCTCAGATCTCTGTCTGCCACTTCTCTCCTGAGCTCCAATCCTGTATTCCCAGCTGCCTGCTGGACATCTACACCTAGATAGCCTGTAGGTGTCTCAAATTCAACATATCTTTCCTCCTAAATCTCCACCTCTTCCCAACTTTCTTGGTTCTGTTGAGGGGACCACCATCCATCATCCAGATTCACAACCCCAGAGTCAGCCTTTGACTCCCTATCCCCAATCAGTTGCCTAGTCTTGTCAAGTCTGCCTTCATAAAATCTCTTACATCTCTCCTTTATTTTTACTTATACAGCCAATTAAAGGCCTTCATCATCTCTCAATAGCTTCTCTATCACTTTACTCCCATTTAGCCTCTTTCTTCTTTCTTCTGGCTTCCGCATAGCTAACAAACTGATATTTCTAAAGCATAGATTGGACCATGTCAGTCCCCTGCTCAAGAAAATTTGTCTCTGACCTATCTTTACAGGCCGAAGTTACACTCCTACTCTCCTCCCCCCCCCCCCAATAATTACTCTTCCTTCCACATTCTATGTACTAGTCAAATTGGCCGGCATAATGTAGTTTCCACTCAGACCCCTTTTTGGGTTTCAGCAAAGTTGGTCAGTGTTGTATGGCCTGAGGGCATGTGCAGTGCAACATGCACATGCTTTGTGTTCAGAACCATGGCTGCAGTGAAGTTGCCCCATGCAACATGGACGAGCGCTGTCAGAAACACCTCAGATTCATTACAAGTCTGATTTTTAGTTCATTTTTGGTTGTTGCCTGTTCAGAAACCTTTTACTGTTGCCAAATTTTTTGAGACTCCATACAGGGTTGTGACCCACAGCTTAAGAAATGCTGGTCTAGATGAAGGTAAGTGCCAGAATGAAGATGGAGAGCATCCTGAGTAATATCAGAATTAAGACATCTGAGCTTTAGAAAGAGCCTTGTTAATTCTCCGAACTGGCTGGGTGCTTTGACATTGTGTAAATAGGGAAGATAAGAGTGCTGGGCTTAAAGTCAGGAAGGTCTGAGTTCAAATCCATTCTCTGACCCTCCATATAAATGGAAGCTCATTCACGAGAGAGACTGTTAGGTTTTTTGCCTTTCAAACTTAATGAAATGCCTGGCATTTGAAAGATGATTATAAAAACGTGTCAATTTACTGAATACAAGCTGTGTGGCCCTGGGTAGGTCACTCAGTTGCTATATGTCTTAGTTCCCTCGGACTTATCTAATTAGTCATGAGCTTCATAATGGAGAGAGTTCTCACAATGGAATCTTCCCAGAGCCAAGACTTACTCTAATGACACAGAAAATAAAGTGGAGAATTTGATAACTGTTTATTGAGTTCATAAATTTGTAAATTGCCACTTGTTCTAACTGTGTAGGACAGAGCTTTGGAAACTTTCTTGCTCTCAGAGGGGAGAAATCTCAGCTTGAAATGTGGTAGCCAGTTTAGCTATCTCTTCGCTGTACCTCTTAGGGCTCTTTTCCAAAATGGATAATCAAACGGCCATAGATCACACATTTGAACGGTGCATGGGTAGCAGTGGTTAAACAAATTCTCATGCAAATGGCCTAAGTAATACATGGTGTGCTAAGAGGCCCAGATAAGGAAGAAGGGAGGGGGAAATATAAAGAGTAGTTGGAGGAGTCATAGGCTTAAATGGATGCTGTGAAGCCCAGTGCTTAATTTGACAACACTCATATTCAAGGATTACCTTTATAAACCCCTCCTGTCTTGGTCCTTCTCAGGCTAAGTGCTAGTAATAGCTCACATTTAGAAAGGCTTGCAACTGCTTTTATTTTTAAAGGTTTGCAAAGTGCTTTCTGTCCATTATCTCATTTGAGCCTTTCAGACACCCAGGGATGCCATTATTACCATCCCCTCCCCCAAACCTCTCTTACTGAAGAAGAAGCTGAAACTCAGAGAGGTTATGGGACTCAGGGAGCATCACACAGCCAATAAATGTCCAGGGTGGGATATGAACCCAGGTCAGCCTGACTGCGACTAACGAACTGAAATCTAACCACGAGATTATGTTGCCTTGCATACTATTTATGGGATGAGAATTGAACCAAAATATTCCGATCATTCAGAGACAGTTTTTTTGTTTTGTTTTAAACATCCAGGTTAGCAGGGAAATAAAAATGTTTTCTGTACATTTTAATTATGTGGATAATTTTAAGTTCTTTCTATTTCATTTCGTAACATACCCTGAACTTAGCATCTAGGGTAGAGGGACATAGATAGTTGGAATTTAGAACCATATGAATCATAGGGGTCTAGATTCAGAACAGGAAAAGACAGAAGAGGTCATCTAACCCAATCTTCTTACTCCATAGAATTAAGAAACTGAGGCCTATAATGGTGGAGGGACTTGAAAACACACACACACACACACACACACACAAACACAAACACAAATACATACACCCCTAATAAGCGAAAGAGCTGAGATTGGAACCCAGGTCCTGTAACTTCCAACTCACTCCTTTTCCCACTGGATCTGTTTTGTTTTTTTCTGCTTAAGTTAATTGAAAGGGAAAATGTGCAGTACAAAAAGCATTAGTTTTAGAATCTTAGAGCTTGGCTTTGAATAGCAGCCCTGCTGCTACCTATCTACCTATCTAACTCTGTGACCTTGGGCATGTCCCTCCCTCTCTCTGAGTTCCAGTTTTCTCCTCTCTATAATGATAGAGTTGGACTAGATGACCTCTAAGTCCCCTCAGAGTTTTAAATGTGTTGTCCTACCTCTCAAACCCAGGCATTTTTGCATTTCTTATATTTTGTCATTCATTATGTATGCCCCCAACCCTTCCATGTTCTGCAACTTTCTGGGTCACAGATCATTACTTTTAAAGCAGTAACCTTAGAAATAATATCCTAGGATCACATATTGAGAGATAGAAGTGTACTGGCTTGGCCATCTAATCTAACTTCGTTTTATAATTGAGAAACTGAGACCCAGCAAGGTCATTCAGGAAGTAATGAGCAGAACCAGGATTCAAGCCCAGGTCCTATGACTCCAAATCCAGAATTCTTTACCAAATGGGGGATTTTACAGCATTCCCCAAATCAAAAAATGATATCCTTGCTTTTCCTGTAAAGAACAAATACAGTAATTAACCTTCCCAGAAACTTGTGTCAGGTAGAACTTGTGGCAGTGATAAACAGTGTGTATAAAGTTACCTTCGTGTATCATGGACTCCAACAGGTTTCTTCTTCATGCTGAACTAACCATCTTATTAAATACTACAAGTTGTATTCATATTCCAGTCATTTGAATTTTGCAAATAGGAGCTGACATTTATATGGTGTCATGCTTTACATACATTGACATACATTACCTCATTTGATCCTTACAATAGCTCTGTAAGGTAGATGCTATTATTCTTATTTCACAGATAAGGAGACTGAGGGGGAGAAGTTGTCACTTGTCAAAAGGTCACTTAGCAAGAAAGTGTCTGTGGAAGGATCTGGACTTTGGGAAACTTTCATTTATCTGGCTCTTACTCATACACAGATGGAACCTGGAAATTTCCAATCTGATGCACTAGTGGCTATTAGTTCCCTCTTACAGGCAGTCTGGTTCACAAGGCTTAGATACATAGAACAAAATTATTTTCCCAGCAAAAGATTCAGAAAGGATTGGTATTCTAGTCAATCGTTAAATGTTCATGTAGTACATACTATGTGCTAGGCACTGTACTAAACCCCTTGAGATCTGGGAGATATTTCCTAGCCCCCATGACACCATCCTCCTCCAAGGGACCTATATAATCCCTGTAATTTAAAGTCCTACCTTGGTGAGAACCACAGAAAGGTGAAAGTCCATATCGTACATAATTTTACTCTTGTTCTCTATTCCACACAGGTGATCTGGGTCTTTCTTGCTGTTGCTACTGTCCTCAGCTCTGTTTTATTGTTCCCTGTGGTTCATCTCACCATCAAATGACGATAATTCCTTCCTTTTCAGGTACCAGGTCTCAAGAAGCTGGACCATAGAGTGATAACACTAGTGCTTTAAGTTCTTTGCCACCTCTGGAGCATCTATCTAATTCCTTCAGTCTATTTAAACTTTCTATCATTTTATACTTGGGTTCCAGGGCCTGAGAAAGTCTTTTCAAGTGGTCATTCAAACAGATCTCTTGCTTTCTGATCTCGGTTGGCTTATGTGAGTCAGTAGCTGTTTACCACCTTTTGTCCCCAGTGCCCGAGCGGTATTTACCCCAGGTCCCATTCCCCTGAGCGTTAGAGAGGCATGCCTAGTCTTCCCATTTATCCTTTCTTCTCCTGACTTCCTCAGGTTAGTTGGAATGGCTTATGCGAATCATCCCAAGCTGTTTCTCAGAGATCTCCAAAATTAGTGGCTGTTCACAGTATGGGCACCAGTGCCTCTGAAGGAGAGGATTAACTCATTGAATACACAGAGATGAGGATATTTGGTCCTAGAAAGGATGAATGAGTTATTCAAGGTCACACAGCAATCTAGTTGCCTAGCCTAAACTAGAACCCATGGCTTCTGACTGTTTATCCTGAGTTTTCTCCCCTCTAAGCTCCTTACAGTTCCTTCCTTTCTGCCTTATCTTATTTTGAAATGTTCACTTATAGTTCAGTTTAAAACTCCAGTTTCTAAAGTCTAATTCAAAAACGAACCCATCGAATCTGTTCTGAGTTACATGATAATGAAGCAGACCAAAAAACCTCTCTGATGATGATAATTATCACAAAGCAAATGGACTATGATCAGTGACAATATTCAGTTCTCTGTTTTGTCCCATTTACTAGTAGGAAACCAACACTTTCTCCCAGTGGTATATTCATATAAAGAAGTAAATTCATTTTTATATGAAGTTGGCATACCGAAAACAATGATACCAAAATGAAAAAGCCATTTATTTGTCTATAGCTTCTGACTTCCTGCCCTTTCTTTCTCTTTCTTTTTCCTTACTTCTTTGCTTCCTTCCTTCTTTCTTTTCTTCTCTCCTTCCCTCCTTTTTGCTTCATACTTTGAGGTATATTATTGATCATACAGAATTACATCAGAGATAGGGGAGAGGGACTGGACCTGTGATTTCATTGATATAAAGAACTCTGGGATGTGGAACCTTCTTCTACCAAGGGAGATATGTACCTTTTCTGCAAATTTGTAGTCTTAGACCTCTCCTGGGTATGTAGAGGTTAAATGACTTGCCCAGGGTCACACTGCCAGTATGTGTCCAACAGGTTTTAATCATAATACACAATATATAATATGTCACCAGTTCTTTTTGACTCAGAAGCCAGCTTTCTGTCCACCTTGCCACACAGCCTTTCAACATCATATCAATATACATTTAAATCAGAAATGTTCAAATTCTAGAAATCTAGCTCCTTCCAGAACTCAGCTCGAATTATTTGGTGTCCAATTTTAAGATACCATAGGGACATTCCCCTTCTTTCAATTTACCATTTTTAGTAATTACTTCTGCTCACTATCTCCAATATTTTCCACTGGCAAGTTTTCTGTTCCAGGGCTGATGAACTGTTTCTCACAAAATAGGCTCTCTCTAGTGCAGTGGTTCTCAGATATTTTGACCTTAGGAACCCTTTACATTTTTAAGTTATTAAGGACCTTCTCCCCCCCCCCCAACTAAAAGCTTTTTAAGTGTGGGTTATATCTTTTGATATCTGAAAGTAAAATGTCGTAGTATCACAAAAATAATTTTAACCTCACAGACCCCCCCCAAATTCTTGGGGACTCTTAGCAGACCCTGAACTATACTTTGAGAACCATTGCTTTAGACAGAAAAAAATGCCTGCCTCCCGCTACCTAGTAGCCGCGAAGTGTGACCATTACCCCACAACTGGAGATTACATTATGTAGGAAAATGAACCATGGGTCACGATTGAGGATGTTTTCAATACCTTTCCCAATATATAATGAGGTTACTGTTCATTAGAACAGACAATTGAAAGAGCCCATTTATCTATTACTGTTTATGATTTCTTATCTTCTATCCTGAAGATGACTGTCAGGGTAGGAGTGGGTTATTTGGTACTATTTGCTCAGTTCAGTGCTTGTAAAATCCCTGCCAGAATGTTTTTTGCAATGGTTTTTGTGGGTAACTCTCATGTATTTTCTGTTTCCTTTGTCTTTTCAGTTGGGAAGGGGAGGTTTTTCTTTCCCAAGGTCCAATGAAAAGACCTGATACTTTTGATCATAAGGAGTTTCACTAATTCAAGACCAACAATGGGTTTGCTGCTGGAGCTAGGTCACATCTCATCAGTATTTTCCAAAGCCCTAACTCAGAACACATTTGGCAAGGAGCTTCTTTCAGACATCAACATTAGCACATGGATTCAATTAGTTGATACACACAAACTGGAAACGTAATCTGGGAGGCTTCCATGATACAGAAAGAGAAGGGGACATCCTCTCTTAGGAACAGAGATTTAATGGTGGAAGAGACCTTAGAGGTCATTCCAGCCCAGTGCCCCTCATTATATAGATGCTGAAGCTGAGGTCCAGAGAGGGGAAAGGACTCCCCCAAGTTCACACAGGTAGTACGATGTAGAGCCAAGGTTCAATCCCATTTCCTTTCACTCCAAACCCATTGTTCTTTTCTCTATACTTGTTCACCCTTAATACTAACTCTTACAAACATCCCAAAGATGAAAACAGACATTTTTTTACTAAGGTAGATAAGGGATTGGAGAACCATAGAATCAAGTATGTGTATGGTAATTCCTTAATGCCAAGAAATCTTCTGGTCTGCTCTGTTTAAGTGACAGAAGTGGGGAGATGCCTTGTTACTAGAGGATCATAGATGTTGAGCAGAAGCTGACTTAGAGTACATCTCATCCACCCTGAAATTTGACAGAGGAGAAAACTGTGACCCAGAGTGGGGAAGGGACTTGCCCAGGGTCACATAGAGCAGGATGCAAGCCTAGGGCTTCTGATTGTAAATCCAGTGCTTTTTTCCTACCAGGTCATTCCGCTCCTCCAATCCAATTCAACAAACAAGTGTCAGCTCTGTAGATATCTCTGTGTTGGGCCCTAAGGTGGTTCCACAAATCATTAGATTATAGCCTGAGAATTAGAAAGGAACTTAGAAGTCTTCTAGAATACTTCTTCATTTTCCTCAGATGGGGAAACTGAGGCCCAGAGAGCAGAAATGATTTACCTAAAATCAATTAAGTAGCAGAATTGAGGTTTGAACAGAAGCCCTCTGACTCTAAATTCAATGTTTTTTCTACTACACCATACAGTGTATAGTATATAGTTCCTAATCTCCAGGACCTTATGGTCTCGTAAGGGAAATATCACATGTACAATGGGGGCTAGCATGGTATTATACTAGTCCTGGAAGGAGCATTCTACTTGGAGTCAGGAATTTGGAATTCACCTTATAGCTCTACCATTTATAGTGTAACCCTGGGCAAGTCACTTAACCTCCCTCTACTTCAATTTTCTTGGCTGTAAAATGGGACCCATAATATATCATTATCTATTCCCAACTTCTATATTTACTAATTCTGTGATCCTGAACAAATTACTTAACCTCTGTTTCAGTTTCTTCCTTTATAGGATGGTAATAACAATAACATACTGCCTACCTCATAGGGTTCTTTTTTTTTTTTGCTTTTTAGAGGGCAGTTGGGATTAAGTGACTTGCCCAAGGTCACACGGCTAGTTTTTTTGTGTTAAGTGTCTGAGGCCGGATTTGAACTCAGGTACTCCTGACTCCAGGGTCGATGCTCTATTCACTGCACCACCTAGCCACCCCTACCTCATAGGGTTTTTATGAGGAAAACACTTTTTAAATCTTAAAGACCTTTATGAGTGTGAGTTATTTTATTGATGAATGGATGGAAAAACATTTATTAAGTGTCCCAAGGAGGGGCAACTAGGCAGTATAGTGGATCCAGCACTGGGCTTGGATTCAGGAAGACTCATCTTCCTGAGTTCAAATCCAGCCTCAGACACTTACTAACTGTGTGACCCTGGGCAACTCACTTAACCCTGTTTGCCTCAGTTTCCTCATCTGTAAAATAAATTGGAGAAAGAAAGAGCAAACCACTCTGGTACCCTTGCCAAGAAAACCCCAAATGGGGTCACAAAGAGTTGGACGTGACTGAAATAACTGAACAATAACAAATGTCCTGAGCACCATGTAGAGTGCTAGGGATACAGATAAAATGTGGGCCATCCCTTACCTTCAAGTGACTTAGATTCTAATTGAGGGAGACAATACATATAGGAAGGTTTAGCAAATGGCAAAATCTGATGGTCTGGAGGATCTAGTTGTAGGGCAGATGACTTGATGGGTCAGAAACTATAGTTACAGGGTAGATGGTAGATCCTAGTGTTCTTCTGTGTTAGTGGAAGAGTTACAGTGAATGCCTTTCTACTCGCTGAGGTGGCAATAGTGGCTATGTCTGCCCTGTAGCTGGGGGGAGAGAGAGAAAGAAGGTGTGGGTCAGGGAGATCTCAGTAGGACATAGGTACAGAGGCAGATTCTCAGAGCCTGCTCTGCTCAACTCTTGAGCACCCAAAAGAATCCTATGTTACTACTGATAACAATATCATTAATACAGCAAAACTGAACCCTTCTATAATGTTCCCAATTCATATATATATTTTGGGCCAATTAGGATGTTGTTTTCAGGGAATTAACTTCCTCTCATAAGGTAATTTTGCTAAACGCTGTATTTTCTCTGGTATACATGAACAGTGCTTGGGGGTGTGGGGGGGTAGTAGCCAGGAAGGCATGCCTGTATTCTCTTTATGTTATGCACTACTGCCATCACTGAAAGAGCACATTAAGAAAATATTAAGACAATAATGTTGAATTCCACCATGTTGTTTCAAATATGCTGTCGGAATATTAATTTCAAGTGACCAAACATTGGAAGCCATCAGGAGATATTTAATATGGATGTAGCAGGGTGATGGGGGGGGGTAAAATTGGTTGAAAGTGGGTCTTAGTAATTAGAATGACTCATTGAGTCATGGAACGAAATCTGTCAAACTAGCATCATTCTCTGGAAGGCAAGACAATGATAATGATTAAAAGAGTTGGGGAGGGGGGAGAGGAGGAGGCAGGAAATAGAAGTTGTCGGATGCCTGTCGAATCAAGGTCCTCCACAGGTCAGAGAGCGTTTGAATCAGCTTATTTCTGAATTTAGAGATTAAGTTCTCGTTAGTAACAAAAATTATGTTCTCCATTTACTTTATTTTAATTTTTCCTCCTGGTTTTGGTTCAGATTCTGGATGGGGGAATAAGGAAAGAAAGCATCGTTTCCTATTTCCCATAACAAACCATTTAAAAGGAGAGATTCCTGATTCACACAATGTCATCTTTAATTGGTATGTCTTTGTCTTGGGCATCATTCAGACTGAAATGTCTGAGTGAGGCAGAAACATTGTGCATGTTTTAATACAGCCCAGCCCCAGAAAAAAAAAAAAGCAGACGGGGCCTCAGAGACAAGGAGGCGATTCTCTAACTCTACCTCTTCAACTCCAGATTCCTGTATTTTATGTATGTGTGCTTTATTTTGTTTTTGTTTTATTTTATTTTTAATCAGGGACCACAGCAAAAGGGGGCAGAATTTGGTGACTGGAGGTCAGCCACGTGACGTTTTTGTGTGTGAGTGTATAGAGAATTTCCAGACAGCCTAGGGGAAAAAGGAGACAAGGATAAGAAGAAAAGGGGAATGAGAGAAATGGGAAAGCTAGAAGCATGTTCATTTTGCATACTTATTAAACGGTTATCCCCTCCCTCCTTTTGCCACTATAAAAATGAACTTGTGTTTGCAGTATCTCTCAGGCTGTTCATCTCCCATTCTTTGGGTTTTTACCTCATTCTTGGACCCCTGAAATAGCTACTAACCTGGTCCATGCCTCCAGTATATTTCCCCCCCCCCCGCATCCATCCTGCTCATTACTCAGATTCATCTTTGTAACTTAATACTTTGGTACCCTGTTTTAAAATCTTCAGTCCCTCCACATTGGTTTGGGGCAAAGTATGAAAATGAAAATTCTGGAACCTGGTGTCCAGTCATCCATGTACTCACTTCACCTTATCTTTTTAGCCATATATATTGTGACTTCACCTTCTACTGATCATAGGATCATGGATCTAGAGCTGGCAGGGGCTTCAGAGGCCATCTAGTCCAAGCCCCCATTTTACAGAGGGGAAACTGAGGCCCAGTGAAGGGAAGGGACTTGTCCAAAATCTCACATAGGATCTTAGATCTAGAGCTGGCAGAGGAACTTCAGAGGCCAGCTAGTCCAACCACTTTATTTTCCAGGGAGAAGACTGAAGCACGTTGAGGTGAAACAGCTTGCCAGGATTATCATCCATGCCCTGCTCTCTGTCAGTAGACTCCCAAACTCCATCCTGGGCCCCATTCTCCTTTTTCCCTATACTCCTGTACTTGTTGACCTTGTTGATTGCCATGAAATTACTTATTTCTATGCAGATAACTCCCAGATCCACCCGAGTCTTTTCTGCAAGAACAAACCTTTCACTACCAGCTTCAGGTTGGACATTTCAAAATGGATGTCTCACAGCCATGTACAACTCAATTTGTCCCAAATAGAACTCCCTATCTTTCCCCCAAACCCTATCGCTGTGGAGAGCAGCACCCATCTTTCCAGTCATCCAGGCTGGAAACCTTGGTGTCATTCACCCTACCTATCATCTAATCAATGACCAAATTTTGTGCTCTCTATAACATCTCTCACATATGTCCCTCTCTTTCAGGAGAGGAGTGAGTATCCCGGATGAAAGAGTGGCTAACAGGATCAAACACTTCATAGGTATCATGATGGATGAGGACTGAGAACTTTCTGTGAGTTTGGCTGTGAAAGGGAGGAGAGATATAGGATGATAGCTTGAGACGGGGCAGGCTCAAGCAAATACACTGTTCAGAAAGCTAGGAATGCAGAAGTGAATGAGACACAATTCTTGCCCTTAAAGCGTTTACAATGGGGGTCGGTGAATCATCCACAAAGAACTGTAGTACAATACATTTGCAGCAAATGAGTGCAAAGTGAAATTCCCAGCAAAATATTACGAGCTGTTTGAGGAAGAAGACATCGTTCCTAGCTGGGAAAGATCCAGAAAGGCCTTGAAAAGGAGCTATTGCCTGAGTTAAGCCTTGAAGGAAGGATTTGCTCAAGCAGAGATGGGATGTGTTGAATTTGAATTTGATGTGCCAAGGAGAAAGCCAGATATAGCTTTCCTGTATGCAATGGGAGGTGTGAGAGGAGAGTCTTGGAGTGAGGGTCTGGACCAGAGATGTGGAGATTGGATCAGAACAGACCCAGCTTGTGATTTCTTCAGTTTAGGGAACTCTAGATGGGGAAATTCCTTCAATAGTACAATTTAGAGATTTAGACCTATAGAAATGGAGTCCCTAAAACATTAAGTGATTTACCCAGCATCACAGACAGTATGTGTCAGAGGCAGGATTTGAACCCACTGTCTCTCTGCCTTCAAGCAGCAACAATGGCAACATCAGCAAAGCATAAATTAAGCTGTGCTTCTCTAGAAGCCAGTGATTAGAAAAAGTGGCCAGTGGATACAGAAGGTAGATTTTGAAAGATTAATTAGCCAGTCAAGACCTGGTAACTCAGAAGTTTCACCAGTGCTCACAGGCTTGTGTACTCACACACAGGGACACTCATTCACCCCTGCCTGTGATATTATTCAAACTCTAGTTACCATTGATCAATGTGCACAAATAAGGGTGGGGGAGGGGATGGGAGCACCTCAGAGCTGCTGAGATACTGCATTATTGATGGAGTAGCTCTCCTCGTGAGGCTCATTTCTCTGGGTCTTTCGAGAGAGGCCAAAGGATCTGGCTGAAGGAGCCACTCCAGTGGGCCAAAGGCCCGCTCTAGTTCTATGGGAAGGAAGGGGTGGGGGAAGCAAGACAACATTGGGAGGGGAAAGTGGTTTGTCTCTTGTGTTCTTCTGGGTGTCAGTTGACAAGAATCTTTCCAGGCTGAGAGATTAAAAGGCCAGCAGGTGCAGGCCTTCCCATGGGGTCTCACAGCTATGGAGCAACTAATAAGGGGGGGAAGTTTTTTGCAGTTCTGGAGGGTATTTAAGGATGTCAGGAAGTAGTAAGACTGCTGGCATATGGCAAATGTTGGTAGAGATGGGAGAGCGACCATTATTTGGTGGGCGCATAGAATGTGGGCTTAGGCCCTGACCAGATAGTAGTGAGAAATGGTGGCTGTTGTGGGGAATGAGGAGACTTTTTAGGGGAATAGACAATGAGTGAAGTAGGGGCAGAGGGTGTCCTAGACTTGGAGATACTTCTTAGCTGTGTGACTGTGAACCATACCCTTAACCTCTCTGAGCCTCACTTTCCTCATATGGAAAAAACAGGGCTGACTGCAGTAGCTACTGAGTCACAGGCTTCCTTTTGTAAACCTTAAAAGCACACTGGGAGGGTGACTCATTGTTACTGATTGCCATTTGGCCTAAGATAACTTTCAGATCACATTCAGTAGTAATTGCCCACAGAACTTCCACAGAAGTTAAACAGGTATGAACAGTGGAACCTACCTTCCTGCTTACTTAGATTTCACCTTGCTCTTATGGTGAGTGTGCCTCCCTACCATGGTAGGTATGATTTTATCAGTGTAGGGAACTCCCAGTGAGAAAATTCCCTTTACTAGTGCAGAGTATTGCTCCTTGGCAATTTCTAAGAGTGGACTGAGAACGAGAGTCTGGCACACAGATCCTAATAATTGCCGCCAAGCATTTTAAGCACTTCCTACTCCTTGAGGCCTACAGTGAGATATCATTCCGTTCCATTCAAAGACAATCAATTTTAGTTCCTGTTACAATTGTGATCAGCTTCTAAATATCATTATCGATGATGCAGATTTGGGTGCCATGACAGTGGTGGCTTGTTTTCCATAACTAATCTTTACATCAGTCCTGAGAGGTGGATGGTGCCAGGATTGTCACCGTGCCTTGGGAGTCAGAAAATGAAATACTGAGAAGTTAAATGACTTGCCTAGGGTCACAGGGTGAGGAACTATCAGAGCCAGGAACTGAGCCCTCTTCTTCTGACCCCACAGCAAACCCTCTTTCCATTATAACAATTATCACCAAAATAGAGGTGATAATTGAAGCCAACAAAGAGGATGGATTAACAAGTGCCAAAGGAGAGAGAGAAAAACAGAGTATGAAGGGAGAGGCCTTGGACAGTGCTGACCTCCAGGGAATAGGGAAAGGAAGACTTAGAGGAGAGGTCAGAGAGATAGAAAAAAACATAAGAATACATTGTCCTGTAGGGGTCCCAGGAAGACAAAGAAGAGAGGACCTTAAGGAGAAGAGGAAGTCATCAATAATGTCAAGTGGGAGAAAGAGAGACAGACAGACAGACAGAGACAGAGAGACAGACAGAGAGAGAGACAGAGACAGAGAGAGAGAAGACAGAAGAGGGAGAAGAGAGAAGAAAGAAGAGAGAGAAGAGAGAGAGAAGAGAGAGGAGAGTGGAGAGAGAGGGAGAAAGAGGGAGAGAGAGAGAGAGAGAGAGAGAGAGAGAGAGAGAGAGAGAGAGAGAGAGAGAGAGAGAGAGAGAGAGAGAGAGAGAGAGAGAGAGAGGATTATTTGAAGAGAGTTCACAGGGTCACGGAAAGCTGTCTTAAACCTTAAAGCAGGCACATCAATTATAAGTGTTCGAGGGTACTATTACTGCCTTTTTGAGATAATCAGTTCATTTTAATGGAAGTCCTCATTTTATGAGTTGCTATTTATAAAATACAACAGGTCATTTTACAGAAGGTAAAGCCTTGCTAATTCAGACAAACTGAGAGAAAGCCATCTGAATTTATAAAAATTCAGACTTATTTTGAAGGCATTTTTATTTCTAGTTCTGTAGACTTAACAACTGAAAACTGAAGATGGCCAAATGCGTGTTCATGAATAGATAAGAATTCTTTGTAATTAGCACATTCAAACTAATTACAAGCAGATTAAGCTCTAATTACTATTGTAATTGCGTTATTTATGTGTAAATAGATATCTTGTGTCCCAGCTTAGCATCTCCCTTTCAGAATCACACAACAACAAAGTTGGAAGATACATTAGCAACTGTCTAGTTCTATGCATATCTCTGAAACTGCACCCCCTTGACACTCTGATAAATGGTCAATCAGACCTCTGCTTGAAATTGTCCAGTGAAGGGCAATCTACCACCTTCAAAAGAAGCCCATCTAATGGTCAGGAAGCTTTTTTTGGACATTAAGTCTTGTATTTGCATGTTCTACTCACTAGTCTTACTTAGGCCCTCTGAGGCCAAGTATACCAAGGCTATCCTCCTTCCACGTGGCAACCATCCTCCCTCCATAAGTCCGTGTAGGACAGTTCCTTAAGAAAATTCCCATTTGGTGGCATCTGCAATCTAACCATCCTGGTCATTCTTGGTGAGAATCTCTCATGACAACTTTCTGGGTTTTTTTCTGGCAAATTGTATCCCTGTCCAAATTTACCTATGTTTTGAAAATAGGAATGATTCTGATTTTGGATAGTAATCCTTGTGTCAGCAGCTCCTCCCTGACACAAAAGGCCTGGCTCATTGCCCTTCACCTTAGGGAAGGCACTGGGAGCTTCAGTACAGGTACTACTCTTGAGATCATCAGGCTTATTCCCCTTGTACCTTGATTTACAATGTTCAAAACACAGAACAGTTTTGTTCACTTAGTACCAGGCACAAAAAGGATTCTCAAAGATATGAGCACACAAACTTAAGAGACTCCCCCATCCAGTGGGTCACTCCTTTGGGGTCTTGAACAGTCTTGGTGATCTATAGCTCTATCCTGAGACTATATGATATGTTACCTTCTCCATGAAGCTCTTCCAAAAATCCAGAACAAAATGAATTCTCCCATTTTCAAGTTGTTGTTTCTACCAGTGGCTTCTCAGCTCCTCAAAGGTGGGATTATGTCCTTTTATCCTAATAGAGTGCTGCAGAAAGTCATTTGTATAATCATATTTCCATCAAATATATTAATGCAGTAGGGGCACGTTTGATTGGAGAGACTATATTTCCCATGAGGTTCTGGTCTTCAAGGATTGGATTTATCCAAATCCACTAGACTTGATTTCTCATGAGACTGTGTTCTTGAGATTCAGAGGATCTCATTAGGGTGGTACAGACTTCTAAGATGGAAAAGGGGGAGTCACATGAAGGGATCATGGCACTTGTTGGTTCATGAAAGACAGAAGTAGCATAGCTTACTTGTTGGGTGGTGAGAACAAACTGAAGGAAGGGAAGATGGAAATAAGACCTCCTTTTGTGATAGGTGTTTCCCAGGAGCCGTGTGGAAAAGTGATTACCAGATATTACAGTCAATGTCTTTGCTTTTAACCATTTTTAGACTCAACGGATTTCTAAAATAGCTGTCAGTTTTCTTATTTTTATCCTTCTAATTTGGTATACATTTTGATGCCTGTTCCAACCAATAAAGAATCTGACCACACACAACCAGCTGATGACCACTGTGTTAATAACCAATCTTTTTTTTGGGGGGGGAAGTATATTGTTTGACATTCTCTGTTGCCACTGTGTAATATTAATTTTTAATTATTTGGAGATGGGCTGTATTCCGTGGCTTGCTGCTATATAGTAATATTGCTATTTAAAATATGGCTCTTTGATTTTGTAGTAAGCCTGTTTGATAAAACCGTAGGATTTGTGTCCTATTGGTATAGACTTCGGGGTCATTTCCACCCCATAATGAGGTATTAGAGTAAGTAGGACCTGAGTGAATAATTTTTAATAAATAAGTAAATAACTTTGAGGTACGACCTAATACCTTGGACAGTTCCCAGGGTTAAAAAAAATTCCAGCAACAAGTATTTATTAAACACTTACTGTCTGCCAGGGACTATGCAAAATGCTAGAGGTACAAAGAAAAAGGCAGAAGAAGTCCCTGCCCTCAAGGAGCTTATGTTCTAATGGGGAGATATATACATTCCAAAATAAATACATGATCTATATCCAGTGAGTGCAATGTAGTTTTAGGAGGGAACTTACTAATAGCAGGGGGACTCAGAAAAGCCTTCATATAGAAGGTGGTAGTTGAACTGGGTCTTAAAAGTAACCAGGGGGACAGAGAATTGTGGGAAGATGGCAAAATAAGGCAAGAAACTACCTGGCTCTCCCATATAACTTAAACTAATGTTTCAATAAATTTTAGAGTAGCAGAAGTAATTAGAAGTGGAGGAAATCAGAGTTATCCAGCCTGAGACAAGTTGGGAGGAAGTTAGTTAGCTCTGACTTCCAGGGGTGTGGTCTGGCCTGATTGAAGTGCAGATACCTCCCAATAGCTTCTCCTAATCAACCAAGCTAACCCTGAGGCAGCTGTGTAGGCAGGAGCCTCAGCTTTGGGAGCTTTCACCCCATGGGCCTTGTGGGGCCTTGGGTAGCTGATTAGAGGAAGACAAATTGTGAGGGCTCTTGCTGGTGCCTTGACTGGACCCAGGTAAACTGTGGCTGCAGGGGAGAAGGAGCAGTGCAAATGTGCCACGAGTCTACCACAGATGGGGCAGAGCCTTGCTGGTTGTGGACACTTGCCTCAGAGTCTGGGATTTCATTTCCAGGGGAAAGGGGAGAGCTGACCCTTGCAGCCACCTGAGATATGGAAGGGAGCGAGAGAATTTGCCACCGAGGTTCTGGGGACTTGATCATAGCTCAAGGGTAGAGAAGAGTACCTGAGGTCACTTGTAGACCTGAAGAGCAGTGACCACACCTGGCCTTGGATTGAAGAACATTGGAAGAAGCAAGAGGTCACAGGCCCCCAGAGCTCAGAAAACAACAGCATGAGAAACCTGAAGCCTGAGACATTGTCTCCCCTACCCTGGGAGCAGAACCCAGCTTTACCACAAAGTTAACATCCAAGAAAAAAACCCCTTTAAAAATGAATAAAAACCACGAAAGAACCTGACCATAGACAGCAAATGTGTTGATAGAGAAGATCAAAGTTCAAATTAAGAAGACAAAAGAGATTCTTTTAAAACTCCAAAGAAAAATGTAAATTTGTCAAAAGCCCCAAAAGAGTTCTTGGAAGAGCTTAAAAAGAACTTTAAAAATCAAATAAGAGAGGTTGAGGAAAATTAGGAAAAGAAATAAGAGTAATGCAAGATATGAAAAGAAAGGCAACCAATTAGAAAAAGAGATCCAAAACCTTACCAGTAAAAATAACTCCTTGAAAATTAGAATTGGGGGGCAGCTAGATGACTCAGTGAATAGAGAAAGCACTGGCCCTGAAGTCAGGAGGACCTGAGTTTAAATCTGTCTTCAGATACTTAACACTTACTAGCTGTATGATCTTGGGCAAGTCACTTAACCCCAATTGTCCTGCCTTCTCCCATCCAAAAACAACAAAAAATAGAATTGGGCAAGGGTAAAGCTAATGACTTCTTAAGACTTCAAGGAATAATAAAACAAAATCAAAAGAATGAAAAAAAGAAGAGATTGTGAAACATCTCTTCAGAAAAACAAGTGACCTGGAAATCAGATTGAGGAGAGATAATATAAGAATTGTTAGACTACCTGAAAGTTATGATGTTTAAAAAATGTCTAGACATTATACATAAAGAAATGATTAAGGGAAATTGCCTTGAGATTCTAGAACTAGAGGGTAAAATAGAAATTAAAAAAAATTACATATCACTGCCTGAAAGAGAATTCAAAATGAAAACTCACAGGAACATTGTAGCTAAGTTTTAAAGCTCCCAGGTTGGGTGGAGCCAATATGGCAGTGCAGAAGCAGGAAAACTCTGTGGCTTCCCCCATAACCACCTCAAATACCTATAAAATATGACTCTAAACAAATTTTAGAGCCCACAAAGTAAGAGAGAAACAAATGTCCCACTGAAGGCAGCCCGGCAGGCAGACAGGAAGGGTCCATTGCAGTACCCTGGAGGTGAGTAAAGCCTATGTGAGCCCATGGACTCTCTTGGATCTGTGGGGGGCAGAATGCAGTCCGGCCTCTGCTCCTAGAGCAAGAAGTGGCAGAAGTGTCAGCCCTGCATCCACCTCCATGTGGCTGCTTCAGAGCTCCCACCTGTTGATCATAGGGGGGCCAAGTGAGCATTCAGAGGCTAAGTGCTCTTATCTTAACCTGCCTGGATCCGGATTTCAGTCTTGGGTGGTGGTTCTGAGGTGTGTGACCAGTGAGCCAAAGCTGGTGGGGGCTGTAGAGACAGCACCCTCCTAATAGCTCCAGAAGCTGCAAAACAACAGCAATTTGGGACAAAGCTCTCTTCTCTGGAAGCAGAGTTCCACTGTGGCAAAGAGCTCAAAAGTCAAGTAATTGACTGACAACGTGAGCAAGCAAAGCAAGCACAGCTATCCAACTTTAGATTCCTTTTTGGGGGACAAAAAGGATCAAGGCATGGAAAAGGAGGAAGACAATACAGTTAGAGCTCCTGCACCAAAAGCTTCCAAGAAAAATATAAACTTGTTACAGGCCATGGAGGAGTTCAAGAAGGATTTTGAAAATCAAGTAAGAGAAGTAGAGGAAAAATTGGGAAGAGAAACAAGAATGATGCAAGAAAATAATTAAAAGAGAGTCAAAAACCTGACTGAAGAAAATAACACCTTAAAAATAGATTAACTCAAATGGAAAAATAGGCCCAAAAAGCCAGTGAGGAGAAGATGCCTTAAAAAGTCAAATTTGCCAGATGGAAAAAGAATTTCAAAATCTCACTGAAGAGAATAATTTTTTTCAGAATTAGATTGGAGCAAATGGAAGCTAATGACTATGAGAAATCAAGATACTGTTAAAGAGATCCAAACAAATGAAAAAAATAGAAAGCAATGTGAAATATATCATTAGAAAAACCACTGATCTGGAAAATAGATCCAGGAGAGACAATTTAAAAATTATTAGACTACTTGAAAGCCATGATCAAAAAAAAAGAACCTAGAAATCATCCTTCAAGAAATTCTCAAGGAAAATTGCCCTGATATTTTAGAACCAGAGGGCAAAATAGAAATTGAAAGAATTAGCTTATCACCTCTTGCAAAAGATTCCAAAAAGAAAATTCCTAGGAATATTATTGCCAGGTTCCAGAGTTCCCAGACCAAGGAGAAAATATTACAAGCAGCCAAGAAGAAACAATTTGGATATTGTGGAAACACAATCAGGATAACACAGGATCTAGCAGCTTCTTCATTAAGGGATTGAAGGGCTTGGAATATGATATTCCAGAGATCAAAGGAGCTAGGATTAAAACCAAGAATCGCCTACCCAGTAAAATTGAGTATATTGTTTCAGGGGAAAATATGATCATTCAAAGAGGTGGAGGACTTTCAAGCATTCTTGATGAAAAAATCACAATTGAATAGAAAATTTGACATTCAAATACAAGAAGCAAGAGAAGCATGAGAAGGTAAACAGGGAAAAGAAATCATAAGGAACTTATCAAAGTTGAATTATTTACATGCCTACATGGAAAAATGATAATTGTAACTTATGAAACTTTTCTCAGTATGAGGATAGTTGAAGGGAACATAAATGTATATATGTATATGTATACATACATATATGTCTGTACAGGAAGGTATATATGCATATGAATACATATGTGAGTGTATGTATATATGTTTACAGGTAACATAGAGGGCACAGAATCAATTGAATAGGAAGGGATGATATTTAAAAGGTGAAATTGAGAGGTGAGAGTGGAATATAATGAGAGGAGATGGGGAGAGATAGAATGGGGTAAATTATCTCATATAGAAGAGGCAAGGGATAACTGTTACAATGAAGGGGAAGAACAGGAAGGCAAAAGGGAATGGCTCAACCTTAGTGTCATTGAATTTGGCTTAGGGAGGGAATGACATACACTTTGAATTAGGTATCTTGCCTAAAGGAGAGTAGAGGGGAAGGGGATGAGAGAGGGGCTGATGGAGGGGAGGGCAGGTAAAGGGACAGGGACAAAGTAGAGATTAGAACAAGTGTGTGTGGGGGATAGGATGGAGGGAAATATAGCCAGTCTTTCACAATATATCCACTATTGAAATGTTTTGTGTAGTTACACATGTACAACCTATCTTGAAGTGCTTATCTTCTCAGTAAGGGTGGGAGGAAAGGGAGGAAGGGGAAGAATCTGGAATTTAAAGTTTTAAAATAAAATGTTTAAAAATATTATTATTATTATTATTATTTACATGTAACTGGGAAATAAGATATACAGGCACTGGGGTATGGAGATCTATCTTGCCCTACCAGAAAGTCAGGGGGGTGTTGGGGGAGGATATAGGAGGGAGCAGATTGGGGGAGAGGGTATTCAGTGGGATCGCTGTTTTGGGGTGGTGGGTAGGGGAAAGATGGGGAGAAAATTTGTAACTCAAAATCTTGTGGAAATGAATGATGTAAACTAAAAATAAACACAAAAACTAATTTTAAAAAAGCTCCCAGGTCAAGCAGCAAATATTACAAATAACTAGAAAGGAACAATTTAAATATCATGGAGCTACAGGCAGGATAACACAAGATTTAGCAGCTTTTACATTAAAAGACTGAAGAGTGGAATATAATATTCCTAAGAGCAAAGGAGCTGGGTTTGCAACCAAGAATATCCTAACCCAGCAAATCTGAGTATAATCTTGCAAGGGAGAAAGTTACTATTTAATGAGCTAAAGGCCTTTCAGGTATTCTTGAGAAAAAGACCAGAACTAAACATAAAATTTGACTTACAAGAATCAGAAGAAGCATAATAAGGTAAATATGAAAGATTGATTATAATGGATTTAATGTTAAACTGTTTACTTCTTAGATGGGAAAATATTTGTAACTCTTAAGAATGTTAAAATTCCTAGGGTGGTTAGAAAGAGTATATATAGACAGAGGGTTTGGGGTTGAGTTGATCATGATAGAATGGTCCTTAGAAATAAAATTGGGTAAGGAGAGGTAAAATGGAGCAAATTATCTTATACAAAAGAGGCATGAATGTGAAAACTGTTTACAATGGAGAGGAGGATAAGGGTGGAGGGCAAGTAGTGAAGGAACTTTATTCTCATTAGAACTGGGTTAAAGAGGAAGTAACATATACATTTAGTAGGGTATAAAAGTCTTCTTAACTTTATAAATAGGAGGGATACAATAAGGGAGGAACTTTTAGAAACGTGTGGATTAGGGAGGCAATGGTGAGAAGTAAATTAGATTTCTGATGAGGGATAGCATAAAAAAGAAGGATAAATGGTGAAGAAAACTAGAATGGAGGGAAATGTGCATTTATTATACCCATGAATGTGAATGGGATGAACTCATCTATAAAATTAAAATGGATAGCAAGATGGATCAAAAACCAGAACCTGACAATATTTTGTTCACAAAAAATACATTAAAAATGAGAAACATACATAAAGTAAAAATAAAGGGCTAAAGTACAATTTATTGTCCTTCAGCTGATGTTAAAAAAAAAGCAGAGGTAGCAGGCAAAATTAAAGATAAAATAGATTTAATTAAGAGTTAAGCAAGGAAACTATACTATGCTAAAGGTTACCATAAATAATGAAGTAATATCAGTACTAAACATATATGCATCATATGTTATAACCTTCAAATTTTTAAAAGAAAAGGTAAATGAATTACAGGTGGAAATAAATAGCAAAATTGTAATACTGGGGGATTTCAACCTTCCTCTCAAAACTAGATAAGTCTAGCCAAAAAATAAACAAGAAAGAAGTCAAGGAGATTAATGGAATCTTAGATCATCTTAGATATGATAGATACCTGGAGAGAAGTGAATGGGAATAGAAAGAAATATACCTTTTTTTTTCTCAGTGGGACACGGCACCTTTACAAAAACTAACCGTATATTAGGCCATAAAAACTTTATATTTAAATATAGAAAAACAGAAATATTAAATGCATCCTTTTCAGATCATAATGCAATAAATTTACATTTAATAAAGGACCATGAAGACACAAATTAAAAATTAATTAGAGACTAACCTAATCTTAAAGAATGGGTGGGTTAAAGAATAAGTCATAGAAACAATGTGTAATTTTATTAAAGATAATGATAATAGTAAGACAGTACATCAAAATTTATGGGATACAGCAAAAGCAGTATTTAGAGGAAAATTTATATCTCTAAATACTTACATCAATAAAACAGAGAAAGAGTAGACCAATGAATTGAATATACAGTTAAAAAATTAGAAAAGGAACAAATTAAAAATCCCCAAATTAAACATTAAACTGGAAGTCCTGAAAATTAAAGGTGAAACTAACAAAATTAAACATAAGAAAGCCATTGAATTAATAAATAAAATGAGGAGTTGGATTTATGAAAAAGCCAATCAAATAGTTTAAAAATAGAATCATTTTAAAATATGATTAAAAAAGAGGAGACCAAATCACTAGTATCAAAAATGAAAAGGGTGATAATGCTACTAATGAAGATGAAATTAAAGCAATTATTAGGAGTTATTTTACCTAGTTATATGCCAATAAATTTAACAACTTAATTGAAATGAAGAAAGCTTACCAAAACACAAACTGCCAATATTAACTGAAAAGTATTTAGAATATCGAAATAAATCTATTTTAGGAAAAGAAATTGAAAAGGCCATAAATGAGCTTCCTAAGAAAAAAGAATCAGGACCAGATAGATTTACAACTGAATTCTACCAGACTTTAAAGATCACCCAATTCAAATATTAAATAATTCTCAATAATAGGCAAAGGAGTCCTACCAAACTCTTTTTTCAATGAAACAAATATGGTGCTAATACCTAAACCAGGAAGAGCAAAAATGAGAAAGAAAATTATGGAACATTTTCACTAATAAATATTGATGCAAAGATCCTAAATAAAATAATATCTAGGAGACTACAACAATATATCACAAAGATTAAACACTAAAACCATGTGGGATTTATACCAGGAACGCAGGGCTTGTTCAATATAAGGAAAACTTTTAACATAATTGAGTATATCAATAAAAAATCCCATAATTACATCATTAAATACAGAATTTTTTTTGACAAAATACAAGTCATTCTAATTAAAAATATTTAAAGCATGGGTATAAATGGATTTCTCCTTAAAATGAAAAGAAGCATCTACCTCAACTATCAGCAAGCATCACCTGTAATGGGGATAAGCTAGAAGTCTTCCCAATAAGATCAGGAATGGAATAAACATTCCCATTATCACCAATATCATTTAATGTAGTAGCGAAATGCTGGCAATAGCAATGAAAAAAGAGAAGAAACTGAAGGAATCAGAATGGGTAATGAGGAAATAAAACTATTCTTTTTTGCAGATGATATGATGGTATACTTGGAAAATCCTAGAGATTCAACTAAAATGCTAGTTGAAACAATGAACAATTTTAGCAAAGTAGCAGGATATTAAAAAAACTCCACGTAAATCATCAGCATTTCTATATATTGCCAACAAAGCCTTGCAAGAAGAGATAGTAACAAGTATTTCATTTAAAATAACCCTAGACAATACAAAATGCCTGGGATTATACCTGCCAAGACAAACTCAGGAACTATACGAACATAATTATAAAATACTTTTTATACAAATAAAGTCAGATTTTAAATAATTGGAGAAATATTAATTATTCATGGGTGAGCTGAGCCAATATAATAAAATGACAATTTTACCTAGATTAATCTACTTATTCAATGACATCTCAATTAAATTACCAAAAATTTATTTTATCCAGCTAGAAAAAAATAATAACAAAATTAATTTGAAAGAACAAAAGGTCAAGAATAGTGAAGGAATTAATGGAAAAAATATAGAGGTAAGAGGTCTAGTAGTGACAAATCTTAAACTGTATTATAAAATGGTAATTACCAAAAATATCTGCTATTGGCTAAGAAATAGAATGGTAGATCAGTGAAATAGAGCAGATATACAATACACAGTGAATGGTTATAGTAACTTTGTGTTTGATAAATGACAAGATTTAGGCTTTCAGGATAAGAACACACTATTTGGTAAAAATTGTTGGGAAAACTGGAAAGCAGTCTGGCAGAAATAAATTAGGTATGAACCAATATCTTACACTGTTTACCAAGATGAAGTCAAAATAGATACATTATCTAGACATAAAGGGAGATATCATAAGTAAATTAGGAGAACATGGGGCATATTACCTACCAGATTTATGGATAGGAGAATTTATGAATAAAATAGAGATAGAGAGCATTGTGAGATGTAAAATGGATGATTTTGATTATATTAAATTGAAAAAGGTTTTGTACAAATAAAACCAATGTAGCCAAGATTAGAAGGGAAGTAGAAAATTGGGGGAAATTGTTTATAGACAGTATTTTGGATAAAGACCTGTAATGAGAATGGGAATCTGAAGATCTTCCCTGCCCCTTAATAGACCTAGGGGGTAATTTGAAGACCTCCCCTGCTTTGAAAGTAAATTCTGTCCCCTAATAGGCTGAGTGTAATCACATGGAGCCTGTGATGGAGGGAATTTGCTGAAGGGTGCAGCAGAGCCCACAGGAAGCTTCCCTGCTGTGAAGATAATCTCTGTTCCCTAGTAGGCTGAGTGTGGTTACATGGAGCCTGTGGTAGGAGGAGTTTGTTGAAGGGAAGCAGAGCCCACAGGAAGCTGGTCAGAGCTAACCAGACGATGGGGGAGAGAGGAACTCAGACAAGGAGATAGAGAGATTTGTGAGTCAATATTGATCTTGTATTGGTTTGTGGGAAGGCTGAAGGATGCTGTGGCTCTCAGCTTAATTATGGCTTCTGAATATCTTTGGTACTACGATGGAATCAGCTTACTGGTTTTCTGGTGTCCAAATAAATGCTTCAGTTCTATACTCTATCTGGAGCGTTTGGTATATTTTGCGATCGAGCACCATGCGATGCATTGCCTAACCTCTTTATTGTGGTCGTGGGCACTGTAAATATGCATTGGTGCTACAAGACTTCATAACTCAAATATATGAGGAAAAAAGGAGAAGAGCACATATGTTTTAAAATATTTCTAGCAATTCTCTTTGTGGTGCAAAGAACTGGAAATTAAGGGATGCCCATCAATAGGAGAATAGCTAAATAAGTTGTAGTATATGATTATGATGGAATACTACTGTGATATAAGAAATGATGAGCAGGTTGATTTTTAGGAAAACATGGAAAGACTTCCATGAGATAATGCAAAGTGAAATGAGCAGAACCAAGAAAATGTTCTATATAGTAATAGCAATACTGTGTGAAGAATAAATGTGCATGATTAATCTATTCTGAGTAATATGAATATTTAAATCAACTACAAAGGACCTTTGAAAGAAGATGCTGTCCACTTCCAGAGAAAGAACTGATATATGGAACTATGTATTATGTGGTTTCATAATATATATGTATATGTCTATATCTATATCTACATTTATATCTATATCTATATCTGTGTCAAATGTTGGCCTTCTCTAGTGTGGGGTTGGGAGGGAAGGAACATATTGGAACTCAAATGTAACCCAAAAAACCTATTAAACAAAAGAAAATAACCAGAAAGTACTAAGAGGAGGATTGCATTCCAAGCGTGGGGAATAGCCAGTGAAAAGATTGGCTTGTGGGATAGTGAGTAGTCAGTATGGCCTGATTGTAGAGTATGTGGAAAGATGTAATATATAAGGATACTGGAATGGTAGGAAGGGACAGGATTTGGAGGGTATAGGCCAGTGTAAAGTTGAACTGTTCCACTAGGTGGTCAAGACTAGAAAGGGCAGAGAGTATGGTTGGAGTAGGGCTGATGATCTGGAAAAGTACTAAAAAGGTAGAGGGATTGTAGATTAATTATGAGGAAGACAATGAATTTAGGAGAGGTGAGTCACAAAAAGAGATGGAATGATAGGAGATTATGATTTGATTGAGGAATTTCAGAGTTCTTGCTTATGGAAATGGAAGACTTGTGGGTGATGGCAAAGTCCATGATGTGACTATCCCCATGTATAGGAATAGGTCATAGCTTGAATAGATTGTAGAACTGAGAGGTTAGGCAATGTACCATTGGGTTAGAGAAGCTTTGCTGATGAAGACAGGAGAATGGAGTGCTCTTGGTCTGGACACAACCTCATAGTCTTGAATCAAGGCCTTGACTGTGGTCTCAATATTTGTTGTAGCAGTCTTGTGTTCTGGGTTCCCAGGGTGCTGTCAAGACAGGAATAGGGGCAACCTGGACCAGGAGGGGCTAGTATTCTGGGCACTAGGAAGGGCACCCGTGCTGTTATGGCAGGAACCTTTATGCCTTTAATTTATCTAAAGATTTTCACATTGTAGGCATTTAATGAATGCTTATTGAATTAGATTACCTTGCACTGAAATGTTGAGAGAGTTCTTCAGAATTTTCTAGGAGATACAAAAAATCTTATTAGGGAATCATCTAATAACCACAATCTTGTATCTACCCAGGAAATGTAGATATATGAGGAGGACAGATCAAAAGGAAAGGATTACATTTTCTATGAGGCTCTGGTCCTCATACGTTGTCTCTAACTGAAGCTCCCGATGTGCCTGTGGTAGAAGGTGATTGTGTTGGGAGTGAAGCCAGAGAAGGCAGTAGGGTGTGTGGAAATGATCATGGTGGTGCCCAGTGCAGGAAAGGGATCAGTGGGCTGGTAGGTTACTTGCTGACTGCTGAAAGCTAGCTGAGCAGATTGGAGACAAAGGACCTTCTGCTCTGACCCAGACAGCAGAGAGCTTCAACCACTATGAGCAATAATACCCAAGGTGTCTTTAGGGATCTTCATCATCTTTGGTCTGACCATGCAGCAAGAGATATTTACCATACTCTTTCCACACTAGAGTATGAGGGAACATCCACTCACAGATTTTGTTCAGTCGTTTTCAGTCCTGTCTGACTCTCTGTGACCCCATTTGGGGTTTTCTTGGCAAAGATACTAGAGTGGTTTATCATTTCCTTCTCTAGCTCATTTTACAGATGAGGAAACTGAGGCAAACAAGGTTAAATGGCTTGCCCAGGGTCACAGAACTAGCAAGGGTCTGAGGCCAGATTTGAACTCAGGAAGATGAGTCTTCTTGATTCCAGGTCCAGCACTTTTATCTACTGTGTCACCTATCTACTCTGAATAAATGATTTGCATATATATTATATACATATGTGTGTATGTCTATGTCTATGTCTATGTCTATGTCTATGTCTATCTCTCTACCTCTGCCTCTGCCTCTACCTCTACCTCTATCTCTATATATGTATGTATACACACACATTTGTATAGGTTTATCTATCCCTTGCCTGATCTTCTAGTCTGATGAAAACTGAGTTTAGATGATTTTAGAAGTTTTCAGCTCCACTGGGATGGAAGCTAATGAAGTGCCCTTACCCAAATATTCCACTTTAAACCCAGTAATATATGTGAATCCAGACTTTGGTGTTATATAAGCTGCAGATCCATTCCTGAAAAGTTATGTCTAAATCGATCTTTTTAAATGCATTCTATGGGGTGAACATTCTTTTGTCATTTACCTCTCTTTTCTCTTATGTGTTTATTTGATTGTCTACATATGCTTACTTAAAATGGAGGTTACACCTAAGTCACAGGATCCCCTAGAAGCTTTCTAAGAACACAGAGTTCGAGTGTTGTTTGTATAAGTCTTTCTCTTGAAGTGATGGAGATGTTATCTTCTGCTAGTAGTTCACCCCATAAAGGGCTTTAAAATGATTCCATTTACAAAATATCAAAGCAGAACAGGATTAATTTCTAACAAGGAGCTTCCACTGTTGAGGACTCACTATCCCCAGGAAGGTGACTTACAATGGAACAGAGGTAGTTGACCTTGGATCTGACTAAAAACACCTCCAAGCCCAAACTTACAACTGAAAGTGTGAATTCTTCTCCTCCTCTTGTAGTGTTGTTAACTTCAAAGGCTAGGGAGCCATTTGAAAGGGAATATTCAACTCTAACACCAAAAAGCAAGCTGTGGGAACCATCTCCTTGCTTGAAACTTCCTCCTCACCTTTTCCTCCTGGGGACTTTTGGTTTTTCATTCTACTTTTCACTTTTCTGCTATTCTGCTGTTGGAACTAGGCCTATTAGGTTGTTGTTATTGGTTTGTTTGTTTGTTTGTTTTGGTTTGGGAGGGGTTAAGAGGTGGAGAGGAGGCAGGGGGTATGTTTGACTTCCTTGATTCTTCTGTTCTGAGCCCTGCTCTAGGAAGCTTTCTCTTCATTGAATAGGAAAGACACAAAACCATTTTGTTTGCAGGTCAAATTTTACTTTCATGAAACCTGAGATCAGTTCCTGCTTGGATTTGAATTCTATCTAACCAGAGTAAGAAAGTTTTCAGATGTTGATCAAATAGACATCATGATATGAGGCAAGACTTATTCCTCTGGTGGCTCTGCTATGAGTTAGATGTATGTTCTTGGACAAGTAATATTCCTTCTCGAAGCCTAAGCTTCTTCATTGGAAAACAATGGGCCCATATGGGCATAGCAGCACACACCTGTAGTCCTTGCTAAAAGAGGAGATTGAGGCTGGTGGATCACTTGGGTTTGGGAGTTTTGAGCTACAGTATAGTGAAAGGTGACAAGATATCTACACTAAGTCCTGCACCAATATGGTGAACCACCTGGAAGTGGGGGGCAGGGGCACCAGGCTGCTGAAGGAGGGGTGATCCAGCTCAGGTTGAAATGGAGCAAGCCAAAGCTTCTGTGATGATCATGAGTGGAGTCTGCCTGTGAATGGCCCCTTCACTTTCAGCCTGAGTGAGATAGGAGACCTATTTAAAAAAATTAGGGAGAGGGTTTGGACAAAATGGAAGGTTTCTTCCCTCATATAATATTTGGTGGTTTGGACAGGTAGGATTAAGTTAAAAAAAGTTCAATATCAAAATACCAACTTTGCACAAAAGAAAAACTGCTTCTGACTACAGAATGTATCCTTTACTCTTGGCTCACCATCTCACAAATGGAATTGTAAAATATCAGAGTTTAAAGGGCCTTAGAGACTACCTAGTCCTCTTTTATACCTGGAAACTCTGGGGACCAGAGAAGGAAGATGATTTAGCCAGGGTCATATAAGGAATAAGTAGCAGGACCAGAGAAATGGAGAAAGAGAGGAGTCAATGATGACTTTGATGGGGATAATGGAAAAATGTTGATATTATTGAAAGTTATGCAGATTGGCTGACACCTCCCCCAGGAATTTCAATAATCTTGTTGCCAGAAATTATATTTTTTATAATACTGCAAGAAAAAAACTGTTTTTCTATACTTTTCCTAAAAATAGCCCAGCCCCTGCCTCCCCTCTCCTCCCTCATTGCTGTAGCCCTTACCCTGGCTGATTTTCTTCCATGGGGTTATTTTTAGGCAGATCTTGGAAAGTTACCCATGGGTCAGGTGTAATTTCTAGACTTTCTTAGGGATATGAATGAGGGGTGAGCAGGATGGTCAAAGTCCTTGAGATCATCCCATGTGAGAAGAACTAATAGAGACAACTGGGACTTTTTAGCTTGGAAAAGAAGAGATGGTGGAAGGGAATGATAGCTGTCTTTGAATTTAGGAGGTCATTATTATCTGAGGAGAATTTGTACCAGAGAAAAAGTCCACTGAAGATGAATTTAAAATGATCACCAGCTGTTCAGGATAAATATTATAAAAGAAAGGCTTTATTTGGACTATATTTTATGGGATGAAACTAGAGATCATGAAAGTAAGTTTTAAAAGCTTATATGTAACATGATTTAGGTTATAATTACAACTATGCACTAATCCTTAGAATTAACAAAGGATGAATCATGTCAATTTGGGATATAATGGAAGAAAGAAGGAAGATAAGATAATAAATATAGAGTGCTTGCTGTGTGCCAGGCACCCCATTTTTCAGCTGAGAAAACTGGGGCAGATGATGATGAAGTGGTTTGCCCAGGGTCAAGTAAATGTTTGAAGTTGGATTTGAATTCAGGTCTTCCTGAGTCCAACCCTCTACAATGGTACAATGGCACCAACAGCTGCCTCTGAAGAGGCATAATGTTTCTCACCACATTGTGTGATA
This sequence comes from Pseudocheirus occidentalis, assembly GCA_028646575.1. NCBI lineage: Eukaryota > Metazoa > Chordata > Mammalia > Diprotodontia > Pseudocheiridae > Pseudocheirus > Pseudocheirus occidentalis. Next base: position 32,557,630 of record CM053602.1, on the reverse strand, counting down.
GCATAAGACAACAGCCTTCACTTCACACTTGACCTCTGTGGTAGAATCATCAAGAAGGACTTTGGTCTAAACCTTCCTGATAGCTTCCTAAGTTTTCCCAAGGGCTTCTCTTAATCAAAGAGAAACTGACCAGGAAAGATATTGAGTCATGGATAGGGGCATTCACTAGTGTTAAGCAAGGAGGGATGTTAGGGTGTGACTAGTTCGATAAGTAAGCTTATGAACAAATATTGTTGTGTTTTGATGCTTATATGCTTAGCTACATAGTCTCATAGGAAAGTGGTGTGGCCTTTTGTATTAGAGAACTGCCTTTGGAGTCAGAAAGAGGAGTTTAAGACCTGATTCTGAAAGTACTGGTTTTTCTGACCCAGTGAAAGTCACTTAGGCTACTCTCTAAGAACAGAAATTGTCAATGCTGATATGTATTGGTGGAAGGAATTCCCTCACTGAGAGTTCCTTATACTGGTGAAATTGCAGGTTCTTATGAAACCAAAATGCCACCATGTAATTGTAGAATGAATACTCAGATTACAAGCTACCCTTATAGTCTATTAGAGGGGCCATCTTGGGGAAGAAGACTTACCCTTGTTCTATTTGGTCTCAGAGCACAGGATTAGAGAAAGAAATTTGGGTATGATATAAGGAAGGCCTTTTTAGCAATTTGAGCTTTCCCAAAGTGGACTAGGCTGTCTCAGCCAATTCTTTGGCATTTAGTAGATACCTACCATGTGCTTGCTGGGTACAGTACTAAGTGTAGAGTACACAGAAAAACAAAACAGTTCTTGTGGCAAGAAGCTTATGTTGTAATGGGGAGGAGAGTGTATACATATACGTTTATAAAAGACACATCTATAGATATATACCAAAAAGCATTTAAGGCAGATACATGGTGACTCTGGAGGGGAAGGCAGGAGCCACTAGGAAAAGCTCCATGATGAAAAGGGTACATGACTTGTATCTTGAAGGGAACCAGGAGTTCTAAGAGGCTGAGTTTAGGAGGGCGAGTATTCTGGCATGGGAGACAAGCCAGTGTAAAGGCATGGAGACAGGAGATGGAATGTTGTGTGTGAGGAACAGCAAGTATGACTGGTCTTTAAAGTTGTATAATTAGGCTGGAAAGGTTGAAGGGACCCTTAAGGAAGGGGGAGACTTGGCCTAGTGATTGTAGAAGCAGCACAGAAGGAATCAGTGGATAAGAAGAGATTGAAGATGAGTAAAAGAGTGGGAATGATCTGCTGGAGAATATGGGATGGAATGGGGTCAAGGGTACACATAGAGAGTTTGTGTTGGCAAAGAGAAGGGTCACCTCTTCATGTGAGACAGCATTGAAGGCATCTGACTAATATGAGATGAGGAAGAAAGAAAGAAGATGGTGATCTCAGCAAATGGATTCCATTTTTTCAGTGGTAGGTCTTCAGCTGAAGGGGGCTGGGGTAAGTGCCATGGGAGTCTTGAGAAGGGATGAAAAGTTTTGGAGCAACCACTATGATGAGTTAGATGATGATTTGAATGGGGGTTTATAACAGAACTGCCTTGCCACAGTAAAGATCCAGTTGAGATTTATGTAACATAAATTTATAGTAGCACAGTTTTGTGATTTTTCCCCAGCTCTGTTGAACAGCACAGATGGTGGCAGTGATCCAAGGCTGGGGTTTGGCAAAGCATGATGGGTGGTGATAGGACAAGAGGGAAGAGATTCAAATGTAGAGAATAGTTTAGAGTTGAACTGATTGACCAAAGGATTATGGGGGGAAGAGAGGAAAGCAGGCTTGAGAGAGAACTGAGAGGTGGAAGAGTGGGAGGTCAGAGTGAGGACAAAGGACAGTTAGGGGTTATAAGTCAGTGAAAAAGATGGAATGATAAAAGATTAGGATCAGAAAAAAGAATTTCAGAATTCAAGAACATGGAAGTGCAACACATGGCTGACGGCAAGATTAAGGGCTTGGTCATCTAACTCTGTGTATAGGCTGAGGTGGGGTGGAGGAATAGGTCATAAGAGATGGATAGATTGAGGAATGGAGAAGTTAAGGTATTTGAGGGGATATTCATATGTATGTTGAATTCTCCTAGTGTGAGGGCAGGAGGTGGGTGTGAGAGAAAGACAGAGCTAGGCACTGAACTCATTATGGAAGGAAGCAAAATATTTTGGGGATCAGTAGATAACAGTTACAAAGTAACAAATTTGGTATTGAATGAACTTCAAAGGAGGAAGTGATTGGTTTTATTTTTTTAAGGTGACTTCTAAGAGAGAGTCTGGAATTGGCAAGGGGGAGCGAGGAGCCTTCTGATCCTCACACCATGACCAGTGAGTTGGAAGTGGAGGGATGGTGTGGGTATAAGTAAAAGTGCAGCTAATGCTGGAAAGGGTGGCCAGGGAAGGAGGCAGGTCTCCATGAGGGCTAGAATATGGAGAAGGTGGAATGACAAAGGCAAAAGATGAAAGCAAGTTTGGTACCTATGGATCAGGCATTCCAGAGAGTACAGTGTGAATAGATTTTGGTGGCATTTGGAGTGGGATATTTGGGGGCTAGGGCTCAAGGGAATAAAAGTAAGGAAGAAGCAAGCAGTAAGTGATTAGGAATGGGGAGAGTATGAGGAGGAGAGAGTATTGAGGAATGAACACAGGTAGAGTATCAGTGGCTGTATCTGTTGAAGGAGGCAGATTCTTAGATGGTTCAAGGCCCTGTTACAAGGTCCAAGAGTTTTAGCAGGTGGAAAAGGTGAGTCCTGACAGACCCAGATTCAGTGCAGGCAGAAACAGGGGAAAGTATGGCTTGGGGCAAGTCTGGAGAGGAGTCACAAGTTGGTACTTCAGGGTGGGTCATCTGAGAAAGGTGATAGGCCTCTGGAGACTGGAGAAGGCCCCTGGGGCAAGACCGGTCACATGTGGGCAGCCTGTATCCAGCAAAAGGGCCACAGACAAGGCACCCTAACTCTAGCAAGTCCCTGCAGTGAAGGGGTCACAGGTCACAGGCTGGAGGCCTGGATATGAGACTGACAAAGGGGCTTCCTGAGAAGTCTCTCCCTCACTTCTCAGCTCTTCGCAATCTGGCTTTTGATATTTGAAAGTGCCTTCTCAATCACATCCCTGATCTGTCTCAACCTGTTTGCTATATTTAATATTATTGACTGTTCTTTCCTCCTGGATGCTCTCTGCTCTTTGGATTTTTGTGACGCTAATTATGATGATTTTTTTAAGGTTTACAATGCATTTTACATATATTATCTCATTTAAATCTTACAAGAACCTTGGGAGCTAGTTGCTGTTATTATATTCACTTTACTAATGAGGAAACTCAGACACTTAGAGGTTAAGTGATGTGTCCAGAATCATACAACTAGTAAATGTCTGAGGCAGGATTTGAACCTGGTTCACTGTTCTCTCCTGGTTTATCTCCTACCTGTCTTACCATGAGTCACAGTCTCCTTTGTTGGCTCATCATCACATCTGACCTCAGATAATTCCTAGCTTTGTGACCCTGGGCAAGTCATTGAACCTCTCTGTGCCTCAGTCTCCTCATCTGTAAAATGGGGCTGATGTAAACACCTACCTCCCCAGAGTTGTGAGAATCAAATGATATAACATGTGAAGAGTTATGCAAACCTTAAAGTGCTGTCTAAATGCAGATGATCATCATGTCGTCATTGTTGGCATCATGCTCTTAACTGTAGGCATTCTCCAAGGCTCTGCCCTCTATGCTCTGACTCTTGGATACCTCATCAGCTTCCATGGATATAGTCCTCATCTCAGTGCAGATAACTCTCAGATCTCTATATCCAGCCTTGGCCTCTCCCCTGAGCTTCAGTTGTAGATTCATTCCAGCCAGTTGCCTATTGGACATTTCAAGCTGGATGTCCTAGAGACTTTTTGAACTCACACATCCCAAACAGAACTTGTTGTTTCTCTTCAACCCTGCCCCCTCTAAACTTCCCTCTTTCTGTCATTCTTTGAGTGTCTCAGGTTCGTAATCTTAGCATTATCCTGAACTCCTCACTCTTTCTCAGCCCCCAGATCCAATCACTTGCCATTTTGACCGTCCCAGTATCCGTCTCCCCTCTTACTGAGTTCAGACCCTAATCACCTCTTGATTCCTAATTGGCCTCCCTGCCTCAAGTCTCTCCCCACTTCAGTCTATCCTCCACACTGTTGCCAAGGTGATTTTCCTTAAGTGGAAGATCTGACCATGTGACTCCACTACTCAACCAATTCCCTAATGCTTCTAGGATAAAAGGTAAACTCTACTGTTTAGCTTTTAAAACCCTACCCATCCTGGCCCCAACTTATCATTCCAGCCCTTCTCCCCCCCCCCCATACCCCCTTCTTTGACTCATACACATACTGTACTTTTCCATCTGGCCAAAATGACTTTCTCTCTGTTCCTCTTACATTATATGATGTCTTCCATCTCTGAGCCTCTGCACTGGCTGTCTCTCATGCCTGGACTGCATTCTTTTTTCACCACCACTTGTCTTCCTTAATATTCAGCTCAGGCACCATCTTCTACGTGAAGCCTTTCCTTCCCTCTCCCAAACTACCTTATTTATAACTACTCTGTGTGTGTGTGAGCTTTATATTTGTACTGTATATTTATTAATATGTTCCTATTTTTTTCCCCATTCAAATATAAGCACCTTTTTTGCAATAATTATTTATAACTGTAAGTAGTATTTTATCACAATTATTTATATTTGTAAATGCATATTTTTGTAATTGTAATTGTAATTTGTAATTAAGAATCTTTGTAATTATAATACACAGTAGGTACTTAATAAATACTTGTGTCTCAATTAATTGATCAAAATACTTGCAAACTATGTACAAAGTAATATGGTAGGAATCACTAGCAACTTGGGAGATCAGGAGAAGCCTTGTCTAGGATCATAGAATCATAGTTTTAAGGCTGAAAAGGAAGCTCAGATGTTACCCAGAGGTTATCACCTCTCCCCCTGGCTTTACAAATGTGGAAGTTGAGGCCTATAAAGCTTTAGTGACATGTCCACAGTCACAGTCTATGGATTAAGAAACACAGGAAGGATTTGAAACTGGAGCCTATAACTCTACTTTCTACTTTCTACTTTCCTGTGATATCTTCAGGGACTTGAGGTAAGCTTTGAAGAAAGCTAAAGATTCTAAAGGGTAGAGGTAAAAGGGGATTATGTTTGGGGTGGGGATGGGGAGAGGGCACCTGGGCAAGGCACCAGTTTAGGAAAAGGCTTGGAAATGGGAGATGCTGTATTGTATACCAGGAATATCAAGTAAGCCGCTTTGTCTGGACAGACCATAGAGGGCATGAGGTGGAGTTATGTATATAGTAAACCTCAATAGGTAGGTGGAATTCTGATTATAAATGGCTCTAAATACCAAACAGAAAAAAAATTTTTGAGAGGTGATAGGGACCCATTGGAGCTCTTTGAGTAGGGGGTGGCATGGTGGGCTGCCTTGGTCTGCCCTCCCTGGAAGGCTTTAAGTCAAAGCTGAACGACCCCTCAAGCTTGCTATCTGTTGGAGAGGAGAAGCTTGTTCAACTCTGGGTTTGACCAGCTGGCCTCTGGGCTGATGTCCCTTGAAACTCTGAGCTTCTGTGACCTTCTCCCCTCCCCCTGAATTGAACTCTGACAGGTCATTCAGTCGATAGAGGAGCTCGTGGCAACCAAGCAACCAGTTTTTTTCCTTGACTGTGGTAAGTGCTAGTTTGCCCCATCAGAAGGAATTACATTAGTTGACTGAATCATACTGAATGAAGGGTTGCTTAATTAAAATAATAACCAGAAAGTCATTACTTGTAAATATATAAACAAGTTGATTATAGCAAGTGCGTGAATAGTTCTAATAAGCATGTGCAGATAGCAGATTAAGCATGGCTCACAAACCATCCGTGATTGGAAATCCCCAGCTCCCGGCAGCATTCAATTTCTCTCTGCCAACTGCCGGAAAGGCCTTTTTTTTCAGTGGCATTCTAATGGCACCCAGGCTAGCGCCTTCACTTCTGGTGCAACTTACATTTCAATGAAGAGATTCCTTGTAGTGTGGGTATTTTAAAAGATAGCAGAATGAATGGCAAACCAGCAGCTGCATGTTAATCCCAGGAGCAAAAGATTTGCCTTAGAAGGGACCTCAGTTACTATCTAGTCTAATCCATACTTGAAAGGAATCCCCACTATGACATAAGAAACAAATGGTTCTGCTACTTGTGCTTGAAGACCTTTAAGGTGAAGGAGCTCACCACCTTCTGAGACTGCCTGTCCCAATTTTGTGCGGCTCTCATTGTTTGCCTCTTTGCAACATCAACCCATTGACCACAATTCTCCCTTCTTTGGCCAAATAGATTGAAGCTAATCCTCTTCCACATTTCACAACCCTTCCAATACCTGAAGACAGCTCTCATGTCCCCCTTTGAATCTTTTGTTCTCTAGGCTAAGCATCCCCCGAACTCACATGACTAATTCCAGAACTCTACCATCCTGGTTGGCCTCCTCTGTACACTATTCCACTTATCAACGTCCTTCTTAAACCCTGGTGCCCAGAATTCAACACAAAACTCCAGATGAAGTCCAGTGATGGCAGAGTACAGTGGAGTGATCACTTCCCTTCTCCTGGAAGTCATGCCTCTCTTAAGGCAGTCCAAGATAACAAACAGTAGTGGGTTTTTTTTGGCTGCTACATCATACTCCTGACTCATGTTTAGCTTGTTTTCAAATTAGGATTAGAAGAAACCTCTAAACATGAAGTCATGAATGTGGTATAGTGGAAATAACAATCAATCAATCAATATAAGTATAATACAATATAACTAAGTATAATATAATATAACTAAGTGCCTACTATGTGCCAGGCACTATACTAAGCACTGGGGATACCAAAGGAAGCAAAAGGACAGTCCCTGCCCTCAAGTAGCTTATAATCACCAATTATAATAATAGCTAATAATATAGACAGCTAGGTGCCACAGTGGGTCTAGAGTCAGGAAGATGAGTTCAAATATAGCCTCAGGCACTTATTGACCGTGTGACCCTGGGCAAGTCACTTAACCCTGTTGGCCTCTGTTTCCTCATCTGTAAAGTGAGCTGGAGAAGGAAATGGCAAACCACTCTAGTATCTTTGCCAAGAAAATCTCAAATGGGGCCATGAAAAGTTAGACATGACTGAAACGACTGAACAACAATAATAAAGGATGTATATGCTCTAAGGTTTTTACAAAGCGCTTTACAAATATTGTTGTTTTCTTTTTACAGATGAGGATACTGAAACAGAGGTTAAGTGATTTGCCCAAGGTCTCCAAGTTAGCAAGTATCTTATACTGGATTTGAACTCAGATCTTCCTGATTTCAGATCACTGTGGATTTTGAGTCAGAAGACCTCTGTTGAATTTCTAGCTCTGTTGTTTATTGTCTATGTGACCATAGAAAAGTCACTTTTCCTCTCTAGGCTTCAGATGATCTTCAAAGGCCTTTTCAGCTGTATAGCTTATGATTCTACTCATAAGAATTTAAGAAGTTTTTTTTAAATGAAAGGATTCCTGTTCAGGTATCAGCTGGATTAGGTAACCTCTGAAGTCTCTGCTAACTAGGAGATTCTGCTGTTTTTGTGATTTCTTGAACTAGAGCTAATTGTGCTTTGCATATTAATGAATATTTGTTGAATGAGTGAAAACATATTACTAAAGATTTTACAGTGTTTACTTTCTACATTCTCTTGTCCTTCTAGGAATAACTTTAGTATTCTTATTTTAAATAATTAAAAATATTCAGCCTTCCAAATATACATTCTCATATGTTACATATATATTTTAAATGAGTAGATGTTGCTTATACAGGAATATTGTAGAGGGGCATTGTTCTTGCTTTATTTAGCTGGGAGTTAAACTAAGTGAACTCTAAGGTCCTTTTTAGCACTGAGGTTATGTAATTTTAAATCACCCTCTGAATTTAATTCAGGTGTTCAGTCTTTATGTTATTCTATCATTGCTATCTGTTAGTTTTGGCTTTTTCCTAGACTTAAGGCAAACAAGAATTCTCCTCACATTAGAAGAGGTCACAAATCCCAATTAGTTTCATAGGCTATTGGCTACAAAGAAAGATGTTTCAGCTATTTTCAAGTATTAGAAAGCCTGACATGTGGGAGAGGGATTAGTAGAACTAGGAGCAATGGATTGAAGTTGCAAAAAGAAGCTTTTAACTCAATTTAAGGGAAAGTGGCCTAACTAGAGCTGTTCAGAAATGAAATGGACTGATTCATGAGGTGGTAAGCTTCCAATCACTGGAGATATTCAAGAGGGTTGTATACTGATTTGTCAACTATCTAAAAGGCTTATTCCAGACTTCATCTTGGCCCAGCTTGATAAAAAAGTCAACACACTAGTTCTCCAGGCCAGTGAGCCACAAGATCTCCTAGCGAGAACAATGAAGGACAGAAGATCATGTGTCCAGAAAGTACAGAGAAGGGGCGGCTAGGTGGCGCAGTGAATAGAGCACCAGCCCTGGAGTCAGGAGGACCTGAGTTCAAATCCGGCCTCAGACACTTAACACAAAAACTAGCCGTGTGACCTTGGGCAAGTCACTTAACCCCAACTGCCCTCCAAAAAGCAAAAAAAAAAAAGTACAGAGAGGAAGAACTTCGAAATGATCTGCATAGAGTGTGCAATGTTTGCCTTGCTGCTGTAACTAAATAATTGATATTTTTGTTCAAAGTATGGTCTGGTCTTCCTCTTAGACCTGGATGAAAAAGTAAAAGGGTTTGAAAAATACCTCTCCAACCTCTAGGTTTTCAGGGAGAATGAAGTATTTTATGTTTTCCTTCTCTCCTACTTCCCACCCTAAAAAAAGAAGGGTTTCATTTTAAAAATAAGACAAAAGGCCCTGAAGGGGTAGAGGGAAATACTGACCTGTATCCAGAGGCTGAGAAGAAGCAGCTTCCCTGGGCACTTAGAACTGAGTAGTAGATAGCAGACTGTTTTTGAAGACTCTGACAAAGACACTAACTGTGTGACCCTGGGCAAGTACCTTCACCTCTGTTTGCCTTATTCCACTGGAGAAGGAAATAGCAAACCAGTCTAGTATCTTTGCCAAGAAAACCCCATGGACAGTATGGTCCATGGAGGCATGAAGAGTCGGATATGATTGAACAACAACAATTAACTTTTTATTTCTTTTTTCTCTTTTTTTTGGAGGGCAGTTGGGGTTAAGTGACTTGCCCAAGGTCACACAGCTAGTAAGTGTTAAGTGTCTGAGGCTGGATTTGAACTCAGGTCCTGCTGACTCCAGGGCTGGTGCTCTATTCACTGCCCCACCTAGCCGCCCCAACAATTAACTTTTTAAAGTACAAGACAGTGGCAGCAGAGCTAGATAGCAGGCTGTCTGAAAATTATCTAGGTGTCTTAGTGGGCAACCAGGTGGTATAGTAAATGGAGTACTAGGTTTGCAATGAAGAAGAACTGAGTTCAAATCTAGCCTAAAACACTAGCTGTGTGACCCTGGGCAAGTCAGTTGACCTGTTTGTTTCCATTTCTTCTTCTGTAAAATGGGGCTAATAATAGAACCAACCTCCTGGTTTGTTGTGAGGATCAAATGAGATAATTATAAAATGCTTATCACAGTGTCTGACACATGGTAGGTGCTTTGTAAATGCTAGTTATTATTATTGAACCTGAGGTTCCATATGAGCCCAGAATGTGACATAACCATCTGAAAGCCTGACATGGCTGCCTCATGGGGCCTAGTTGTTTGGAAAGGAGGTAATAATCCCACCATTGACAGCTGTGACTAGACTTCTGGAGTATTACATTCAATTCCGCATCCTTTATTCTAGAACGGACACTGACGAACTGGAGAGTGTACAGGGAAGGGCATCCAGTATGGTGAACGGCCTTGAACCTATACCCTAAGACGATCAGTTGAAGGAACTTGGGAGAACAATTTCTGTCTTCAAACATGTGAAGGATTCTCCTGTGGTTAAAAGATTCAATTTGTCCTGCTTGACCTCCAATGGTGGAGATGGAAGCCATGGGTAGATGTTGCAGAGAGACTGATTTAGACTTTATTTGAGAAAAAAACCCAATCTTCAGATGGAGGGTCGATGACCACTTGTCAGGCATTTGATGGCTCACATTAGTGCACGGAGTTCAGCTCTAGGTTGGATAACTGGAGGAAAGCTAGACTCATGGGAAGTCTGGTTTCTCATTCCTGTGCTGTTTATCTAGAGCAGTGGTTCTCAATCTTCCTAATGCCGTGACCCTTTAATATAGTTCCTCATGTTGTAGTGACCCCCCCAACCATAAAATTATTTTTGTTGCTGTTTCATAACTGTAATTTTGCTACTGTTATGAATTGTAATGTAAATATCTGATATGAAGGATGTATTTTCATTGTTACAAATTGAACAGAACCCACACGTTGAGAACTGCTGTTCTAGATTATCTTTCTCTCAGGGAGAGGAAAAAACCAAAACCTTTTTGGTAATGATTCTAATACTTGTGGCTAATGTATAGTGTTTTAACGTTTGCCAGATGTTCTGCTTCACACCATTTCCTATTTCTCTGAGAGCTTCATTGTCCTTATTCTTTATGTTTTGTCATGCTCCTATGTCCTGATATGTTCAGCTGTTCACTAAGATGTGGGCATACATTTGGTTTTCAGCTTTTTGTTGTCACAAATGATGTGGCCGTTGACATTTGTATGGTCTAAGGGGAGGACCCCTGCAACGAACCAGAGGATTGGGATTCAAATCCTGCCTCTTCTACTTAATACCCATTTGACCTTGGGCAAGTCACTTCTTCCTCTGGTTCCCAACTTTCTCATTTGTAAATTGAGGAAGTTGACCTAAATGAATGACCTCTTGGCATCCCAGCCAACTCTAGAGCTTTGATTATAAGCCATTTTTTTCTTTCCCACCCTCAGTTTCATCATCTATAATATTGGAGACTAGAAGGCCTCTGAGGGTCCTTCTAGCTTGAGATCTAGGATCTCATGATCCTAAGTCCCTGTCCTTCTCTTGACCTCAGTTTCCCTATATGCAAAATGAAGGGGTTGGAATAGATGTCCTCTAAGGGCCCTTCTAGTTCTAGATTGAAGAGCCTATGATTGTATGACTCACATAGCAACTCTACAAGGTAGGCACTATTCCAAGCGTAAATCTCAGAGCTGTTCAGCGCTGACTCCCTTCACTTTGCATGTAGCGTGCACTCCATAACCATTTGCTGAAGTGAATAATGTTATTTCACACTCTCTGTGCTTGCCCTAGCTACCTAGGGAGACTGCATTCCTTCTTCCCCATGTGTCTTGCTAGAGTTTGGAGAACTAGTAGGGGCTCAATACATATTGGATCTGTGAATAAATGAGTGGATTAAAAGCTTGTTTAAATCCGCCTCCTCCTGAACACTTTCTGTGACATCAAGAAAAGTAGGCAGAGTGAATGGAAATGTGTGTGTGTGTGTGTGTGTGAGAGAGAGAGAGAGAGAGAGAGACAGACAGACAGACAGACAGACAGAGACAAAGAGAGAAACAGAGACACGCAGAAAGAAACAGACACACAGAGAGAAACAGAGAGATGGGAGAGAGAGGGGGGAGAGACAGAGAGAGATGGGAGAGAGGGGGAGAGAGAGAAAAAGAGAAAGAGGAGAAGAGAAGAGAGAGAAAGAGAGAGGAGAGAGAAAAAGGGAGAGACACAGAGACAGAAAAAGAGATGGGAATGGGAGAGAAAGGGGGGAAAGAGAGACAGAAGGAGACACAGAGAGATGGTAGAGAGAGGAGGGAGAGAGACAGACAAAGAGAGATGGGGAGAAAGAGAAAAAGAAAGGGAGACAGAGAGGTGAGAGAGAGAGAGAGAGAGAGAGAGAGAGAGAGAGAGAGAGAGAGAGAGAGAGAAGGAAAGAAAGGAGGGAGAGAGGAGAGAAAAGAAAAAAGAGCGAAAGAGGGAGAAAGGGGATAGAAAGGAGAGGGAGACAGGTAGAGATAGAGAGACAGGGATAGAAGAATGGGGGAAAGAGAGGCCAGATGAGAGTAAAGAGAAAAGGGGAGAGAGGAGAAAGTCGGAGAGAAAGAGGTAGGAGAGAGCGAGAAGTGGGGGAGGGGCAGAGAGAGTAAACTTGGTGTCAAAGACTGTTCTTGATAGAGGAGATGCTTTCACTGTCCTCAGAGGCAGCTGCACATTCTTTGTAGGCTAGGCAGCTCACTTTGGTCAGTCTAGCAGTTGCTGATTGGTAGTATCTTAGCAAATCCTTCCTATTTTGTCACCCATCCCCCTCCTGGCCACCCCTACCCCCAAATCCTGGGGGGATTGAGAGGATCAGCCTTGCTGAGGTTGGAGTAATTGCAATGTAAATTGATCTTTTAAAATGCTGATGTTTGTCCTGCAAAGACAATTGGGTCCAGGACCCATTTCTTGGATGTTGGAGAGATTCTAAAGGAGGTATAGTGACTAGGGATGCAGACTGGGAAGTTATTGGAGAAACTTGGCATGGAGCGGATTAATGGGACGGAAATTGTGGCTAGGAAAGGTTTTGGGCTGTTCTGAAGGCTTGGAAGCTGGAGATAAAGAGCTCAAGAGAAAGGAGCATGAGTTTAGAACTGGAAAGAATCTGAGAGTTTACCTAGATCTAACTCTCCTCTCCTTTTGCAAAAGGGGAAGCTGAGGACCAGAAAGGGGAAATGCCCAAGGCATTATGGGCAGAGGCAGGCTTTGAACTTGAGTTCTCTGATTCCTAAACCAGAACTCTTTATACTATACCATGTTGTCTCCATGGATTTTGTGCAGGAAGGCAGAGAAGTCTGCTCTGGGCTCTGTGCCAAGATCAGAAGATCTGAGGTCTTCCCCAGAAGTCACCTCAGAGGTGATGGAGTCTAACCCTGTCATTTTACAGAGGAAGAAATGAGACCAGGGAGGGGAAATGATTTCCCTAAGGTCCCACAGTAATTAAGAGCCTGAGGCAGGGTTTGAGTCCAAGTTCAACACTTTCTCCATGAGACCCAGCTGTCTCTCTCATTTAGAGATGAAAGGGATCTCTAGTCCAACAATATCCTTTTACAATAAGGATACGAGGCCCATGGAAGTGAAATTACTTGCCTAAGGTCACACATAGACCATAGACCTAGAGCTGGCAAGTAAACTCAGAAGCTATGAATTATAGGAATGTAGATTTAGAACTGAAAGGGATCTTGGGGGCCATCAAGTCTACTTCCCTCATTTGACAGATGAAGAAACTTGCTAAGCGTCACACAGCTACCGTTGGCACCTGAGGCCAGATTTGAACTGTACTTTTCTTGTCTTCCAAAGTCCAGTATTCTATCCAGCACTGGGTCATCTGGCTGTTTGATGATCTCTAGTTAAATTTGCTATAATCCTGTGATCTCTTGACCATCGACGCCTACCTGGCATATCACCTTTTGCATAGTAGGCACTTAATAAATATCTGTTGGATTGGACTGAATCACCATTATTTGAAGGCAAACCTTCCAGAAGAAAGCTTGTATTTCTTTTTTAAAAAAATATTGCTATCTTTTATTTTTAATCTTTATTGGAAAATATATCCCTCTCCTACTATGTAGAGAACCATTCTTTGAAACAGATTAGGAAAAGCAAAACAAAACAATGGAACTGACCAACCTACCAACCGAGTCTTGACAGTACATGCAATATTTCACGCCCACAATCTCTCACCATTGTGAAAGGGAGCGAAGGCATATTTTCTCATCTCTTATTGTTATAATTACACTGTGTTGTTCTGTGATTTTTCTTCTAGTCACTTATATGGTGGCAATATTTTTGTACATTGTCTTCCTACTTACTTCACTCTGAATCAGTTCCTTTTAGTCTTCCTGTGCCTCTTGGAATTCTTCCTCATCATTTCTTACAGCAGTTATACACCATTACATTCACATACCATAGCTTCTTCTGCCATTTCCCAGTTGATGGGTATTTACTCTCTGGTCCTTTTCTACTACAAAAAAGTATTGATATATGTATTTTCGCATATATTAGACCTTCCTTTCTCTTTTTGACCTCCTAGGCTATATGTGTCTAGCACTGGGATCAAAGTACATGAACAGTTGGATTATTTTCTTCATATAATTCTTAATTGCTTTCCAGAATGATTGGGCCAATTCACCAGCAGAGTAGTTGTATGCCTGTCTTTCTGCATCCCTTCCAGAAGAAACTGACTTTATAAACTAAACCCTAGCAAAGGGATCAGAACCAGGAGAATAAACCTCACAATGACCACACTTTCTAGAACCCTCCCCTCCCCCAACTCTGAAAGACTTAAGGACTATGATCAGTATAGTGATCAACCAAGATTCCAGAGTGCTGTCCACCTGCTGACAGAGGGTTTATAGACTCAAGATGCACAATTGAGACATGCATTTTTAGACATGGTCAGTGTGGGAATTTGCTTTGCTGAACCACAACTATTTATTGTGAGTTTTAAAAATTGTTTAATGGTGGTAGGAGGGAGAGGGAGAAGGAGATATTGAAAAGTACATGTCCTTACACACATGCTTTACTGATTAACTTACTGTCCTGATGGAGCCTGGTATTCTGGCTATCACTGGGAATGAACAGTAAGGATATTAATATATTTAACCTCTCTGGGCCTCAGTTTCAAAAATTATAAAACGAGAACATTTAACTACATGGCTTCTGAGGTTCTGTCCGATTATAAATCTATGATCTTTTGATCCTCCCTGGGCCATAGTTTTCTTATATATAAAATGAGGTCCAGATGACTTCTAAGGTTCCTTCCAGCTCCAAATCTAGGATCCTGGGATCCTACAACCACATTTGGAATATTCTGTTCAGTTTTGGTCACTGAAGTTTGTTTAGAAAAACATAGACAAGGTGGAGAGTGTCTATAGGACAGCAACCTGGATGGTAAAGGGCTTCATGTGTCACATGAGGATCAGTAAAAGCAATTGGGGTTATTTGGCCTGAAGAGGAGCAGAGTCTGAGGGGGCTACCATAGTTGTCTTCAAGTATTTAAAGTGAAGTCTGTGGAAGATAGATACAACTTGTTCTGTTGGTCCCCAGGGGCATCCTGTCAATTGACAGAAGTGCCAAAAAAGCCCATTTAGGCTTGATGTCGGGCAAAACCTCCCAACAAGGAGAGCTGTCCAAAAGTGGAATGGGCTTCCTAGGAAAGTGCCGCAATTCCCTTCCCTTGAGGCCTTCAAAAGGCCAGATAACCACTTGTTTTGTACTCTGTGGAGGGAATTCCTATTCAACTATACCAGGGGTTCTTAGCTTTTTGTGTGTCCTACACTCTTTTGGCAGTCAGTCAAGTGAGGCCTTCAGGCCCTTTCTCACAATCATGTTTATAAATGCATAACATAACATACATAGATTACAAAGGAAGCCAATTATATTGGAAGAGAGTATCAAAATATTTTTTAAAAAACAATTCAAGGACATTAGGTCAAGAACCCCTGAGATTTTTTTGTTGTTGTTATTGTTCATTCATTTCAATCATGCCCAACTCTTCGTGACCGTATTTGGGGTTTTCTTGGTAAAGATGCTGGAGTGGTTTGCCATTTCCTTCTCCAGCTTATTTTACAGATGAGGAAACTGAGGCATAGAGGATGAAGTGACTTGTCCAGAGTCACACAGCTAGTGAGTGTCTGAGGCTGGATTTGAACTCAGGAAGAAGGATCTTACTGATTCCAGGCTTGGTGCTGTAGCATCACATAGCTGCCCACCCTTGAGATTTAGGTTGGACTAAATGGATTTGAGGACACTGATCAGTATAGTCAAAATATTCAGATCATGTTCACAGAACATCAAGTCTGGGAAACTTTATTGAATGTGGTACCCTCTTTTTACAGGTGGACAAACTGAGGCCCAGAGAATGAAGTGCCTAAGAACATACAGCAGATTTTCTGCTATGTTCATATTAACAGCTTTAATTACCTGAACTTGCTAGTGGGAATGGAGCTCTTACCACCATCCTAGAGGGTACTGGACCCTGAGGAGTTTCTCTACTTCAGAGGCCAGGTAGGTTTTAATTTGGAGAAGTTAAAGCCTTCCTCGAAATCTAACAATCCTATGATGATAATGATGGAAAAGTATAAGACAATAGATTAAAATGTAGAAGGGTCCTCCTCTAATTCATCTTCCAGATGAGGGGTTGAGGTCCAGGGAGGCTGGCTGGGTCATACGACTAAAAAATGTCCAGAGTGGGATTTGAACCCATGTCTTCTAATTCCTTTACATTGGTGATCTCAATTGAGCCTCTCAACAGGTTACTAGCAACAGGTAACTGATAGCTGCATGGTCAGCAAAGAATTTCCATGTATATTTTCTCATGCCCAAAACCTACTGAAGTAGGTACTGCATGTGTTACGATTCCTGTTTACCAGATGGGGAAACTGAGACCTGGAAGGAGGAAAGGACTGAGTACTAGAACCCAGGTCTTCTGATTCTCACGTCAGAACTCTTCCTACTATTCCTGTTCCTTCCAGGAGAGATGTCCATAGTCACACAGCTAATAATTGGATTAGTAGGAGTGACTCTCTGTGCATTATGAGTCTTTCTAGTACTTCTATTTATACTATAAAGGATTTTGCATTTGGTATCAGAGGTTCCCAATGTGGTTCTTGATTCGTCCATTCATTGGCCACTGAAATTTATTTGTAAAAAATCTTAGACAAGCTGGAGAGCATCTACAGGTCATTTCCTTTCCCTGGGCTCAGTTTCCTTATCTGAAGAATGAGGGGGTTAGACTAGAGTAGAGGTGTCAAACCTCAACCAGATTAAAAATGTAATTGGGAAATAGTTAACAAAACAGAATAAAAACATAGATAGGATTAATGTATGTTTTTTTCTGTATGGTTTAGTCACTGTTTCTATTTGAGTTTGACACCACTGGACTTAATGACTCCAAGTTCCTTTTCAACACTAGATCTGTGTGATCCTATGTGTGACCAAAACATTCTCCCTCTCTAGGCCTCAGTTTCTTCATTAGTAAACCAAGGGGCAAAACTAAGACCTGCAGGCCCAATCTGGCCTGCCTCAGGCAATAGCTTGTTAGATGACTTTAGGGTCCTTTCTGGTTCCAGATCTATGAACCCAGATGTATTCCAGGAGTTGGATTCTTTATACTTACTATTCTCACTATTGCAGCAGAATGAGAAATCCAATGGGTGCCAAGTGTGTTGGGCTACTTATGTATATAGTCTTTAACCAGTTGTCTAAAAAAATGAACGAAAGAAAGGCCACCATTATTAATATCAAGAAAGTTCAGTGAATCACCAGCAGCTGTGGTGGTTTCCAGACTTTTCCATCCACGAACTCCAAAGAGAAAGAAAAGGTCAGTCGGGAACTCTGTTGGAACCAGGTGATGGAAGAGTGGGGTCTGGCCCCAACTCCCTGGGGTGAGAAGTGGCATATATACATACACACACACACACACACACACACATATATATACACACACACATATATATGTATGCATGTATGTATGTATAAGAGGATGTCTGTGTGTATAAATACATATGCGAGTGTGTGTATATGTGTGTACTTGTATATGTAGACAGAGGGCACAATATTAGTTGAATAGGAAGGGATAATATCTAAAAAATAAAATTAAGAGGTAAGAGAAGAATTTATTGGGAGAAGGAAAAAGGGAGAGATAGCCTAGGGTAAATTATCTCCTATAAAAGAGGCAAGAGAAAGCTGCTACAATGGAGGGGAAGAGCAGGAAGGTGAAAGGGAATGGGACAACCTGACTCTCATTGAATTTTACTTAAGGAGGGAATAACATACACATTCAATTGGGTATTTTACCTTACAGGAAAGTAGGGGAGAAGGGGATAAGAGGACGGATGATAGAAGGAAGGGCGCATTGGGGGAGAGGGTAGCTAGAAGCAAACACTTTTGAAAAGGGACAGGATCAAAGTAGAAAATAGACTAAGTGGGGGGGCAGGTTAGGATGAAGGGAAATATTATAGTTAGTCTCTTATAATATAACTACTATGGAAATGTTCTGCATAACTACACATGTACAACCTATATTGAATTGCTTGTCTTCCCAGTGGGGGTGTGTGAAGAGGAAAGAAGGGAAAGAATCTAGAAATCAAAGTTTTAAAAACAAATGTTAAAATAATTGCTTTTTACATGCATTTGGGAAATAAGATATACAGGCACTGAGGTATAGAAATCCATCTTGCTGACTAGAAAGTTAGAGGTGGTAATGGGGGAGGATATAAGAGAGGGCAGACTGGGGGAAGGGGTATTCAGTAGGCTTGCTCTCTTGGGGTGGGAGGGTAGGGGAAAGATGGGAAGAAAATTTGAAACTCAAAATATTGTGGAAATGAATGTTGAAAACTAAAAATAAGTTTAATTTAAAAATAATAAAAAAAGAAAACTCAGTACTTGCTTGCCCAAATTGGGAAAATGTTTACATGAAGATGAAGAAGAGGAAGTGCCTATTGATTAGGCTAGAGAATGGCTGGACAAATGATGGTGTCTCAATGGAATGGAATATTATTGCTCTATAAAAAAAGAGCCAAAAGGAAGAATTCAGAGAAACTTGGGAAGATTTGTATGATCTGATACAGAATGAAGGGAGCAGAACTAGGCAAATGATCTACACAGTGACTATAATAATGCAATGGGCTATAGGATCACAAGTTTAGGTAGGAGGAACAGGTAGAAGGAACCTTTGAGGCCTCTTAGTTCAAACTTCTCATTTTACAAATGAGAAAATGGAGCCCCAGAGGTTAAGCTACTTGCCCAAGGTTACACAGGTAAAAAATAAGGGGCAGAGGTGAGATTTGGACTCAGGTCCTCTGGCTCCAAATCCAACACTCTTTCTCCTCTCCCAGTTGGCTGCCAAGGAAGATAATGACCAATAATGACTTTAGAGAACAGAGGGGTTTCCCACCTTTTAGCAGAGAAGTGGTAGACTGTTGTTAGAGAATGAGGCATATGTTTTAGGCATGGCTTGGTTTGTTTTAATTGAGGAGGGGGCTAAATGATATGGTGGATAGAATGCTAGACCTAGAGTCAGGAAGACCTGAGTTCAAATCTAACCTCAGATACTTAGTAGTTGTGTGACCCTGGGCTAGTCACTTGATCTCTATGTGCCTCAGTTTCTTCATCTGTAACATAATAAAAAATAGCATCTACCTCACAGAACTGATGTGAGGATCAAATGAATTCACAGGTCAAGTGCTTTGTAAATCTTAAGGCACTATAGAAATGATAGTTATTATTTTACTGAATTACACTTCTTTGTTACAAGGAAGGGTACTGCACATGGGGAGGGAAGAAGAGAAAGGGAACCATAAGGGTCATTAGGAAATGGCAGGTAATGTGAGGGGGGAGGACGTTTATTTTAAAATGGTTTAAACAAAAAAGGCAAAGTTGGGGAGCTTTTCGTCTACATCAGACCTTTTTGTCTTAGCCTAGCTTTTTGTGAAGAGTTGTTCACTTGATGGCTTAATCTTTACAATTGGTAGTTTAAAGAGAAACCCAGAAGTGATTTGTGAGAAAAATACAAATGATATAGTTAGAAACTGATGACCTATTTGGGCTATTGTATTTCTTTGGGGACACGTTTTTGTATTGTGCTATGGATGACTGGTCGTGTGGTATGCTTCAGGAGGGACGTGGGATAATAAACACACACTGTTCTATATATGACTATTAGAAGTACTCATTTGGTATACACACTGGCCCTATTAAAACTTCACTACTATTTTTGCTTTTCATACACTCTCAGAGCTAGGAGGGACCTTGGAGATCATCCAGTTGAATCTTCCCATTTGACAGACGGTAATCCTCCCAGACTGGGGAAGGGACTTCCTTAAGGTTACACATTGAGTTAATGGCTGAGCTAATATGCTCATTTGTCATGTATAGAAGTTGCCTAATAATCGAATCATGCTTCTAGGCCCACGGCGATATCGATGACTGATGTAAAATGAACAAATAATTCTAGTGCACCAGTGTATGGACAACTTCCAAACTATGGCGTTCACATCAAAGCCTTCTTCTTTTCATTCAAAAACTAGAGGAACGCAATAAAGCATCTGCAAATCCTGTCATGTTTGCCTGTTCTGTAAGCTAAAATTACAAGGTGCAATTTCAAACTCATTTATCAACAAAAAAGGAAAGATGCTTCAAGCTGAGATTTGATATGCAAAGTGTCCGCAACAACTGGATGCTTCTCAGTTTTAGCAGTGGAAAAATATATTTTATAGAAATTCTTACTGGACTCAGGGAACACCACCAGGGGCGATCTCAAAAGTCTCTTCTAGCTCTAAATTGCATGATGCTAAAATGCTAATTGAGTTGGGGTAGCTGTTGCCTATTTGCAGTGTTCTTAAAGCAAGAGCTTACCTAGACCAGATCTATTAGACCGGAGGTGCTGAGGTGTCCAACTGAAGGGCTCAAGTAGTCAACGAAACTCCCAAGTTCTGACCTGAAGCAGAATAAAATGTCACTGGGAAGCTCATAACAAAATAATAAAAATATATTACAACATGGACAATGTTAGTTTGTAATTTTCTTAGTCAGTTTATGGTCAGCAGAGATCTGTTTCTCTTTGAGTTTGATATCACTTTCTTAGACCAAAGCTCTTCCTGCATGATCTCATGAATCATCTGAGGAAACAAATGGAAGTTTTTATTTTTCAGTATTGCTGTATCTAATACTTTGGTAGATCCATGAATTTTATCAATATACTCCACAGGTGTAGTTTGGGACTCTTTGACATCTTGTTATTTTGTGATACTTGGCCATGTCTGCCCATAAAGTCCCCACAGAGGGTTCGTCCAACACCTTGTGGGACATCCTCTGGTTATTTTCATGTCCTGAGGGTGGTAGCGTACCATTTGGGCTGTCCATTGACTCTCTCTTACTCTTGGTATATTGCTGGGCCACCTCTCGTTTTGGCCATACATGTCCTTGATACTGCTTCTTGAATTACTTCTTGAGTTCAAGTTGATGCCCTAGGAGTCTATTTATTGTATGTAATTATGAATCACAAATATTACTGTATTTTATGTAGATAAATGCATTTGCTTTTTTTCCACTGAAGTCCCACTCTGATTTCTCATCATGGTGACAAGCAAGTTTTAGGTTTTACAAAGACTGCCAGCAGAGTGTGAGCCCCAGCAGGTTTTACCCAAACCTAGTGCCAGATTATACATTAACTGATCAAGGACCAACCCATCTTAGAGTCATAGAATCTCAGAGTTGGAAGGAGGACCCTCTGTCCATCTTGGCTGATTCATATCCATAAAAGAATGCCTTCTGTAACAGCCGTCTAACAAGTGGTAACTGCACCTATCCTTGAAGACTTCTATTGTGGGGAACCCACCCCAGCTCCCAGCTTCCTCATCTGTAAAATAAGGGAGTTGGAATGGAAGGTTTCTTTGAGGCCTAGATCAAGGATCTCTAGACAATCAAGTCCACTTATGAGCTGTTGTATTTTGGAATATTTTCCTGACCCCAAGGAGTTTTCTAAATTTACCTCTTCATAGCTTCCACCCATTGTTTCTGGTTCTACCCTCTCAGGACAAACAGAACAAGTCCCTTCCACATGACATTCATTCAAACATTATAAGAAAACTATCATGCCCTTCCCTACCACCATCCCCAGTTTTTCATCTTTAGGTTAAACATCCCCAATTTCTTCAGCTAATCTATAAATGGCATGAACTTGTGGTCTTTTTCCATCATGATTGTCCTCCTTCTGAATATTTTTTGGCTTAGTACTGTCCTTCCTAAAATGTTGTATGCCCTGAACTGAATATAATACTCCACATATGGTATGACTAGAGCATTGTGCATAGAATCCATCACTTCCTAGATCCTCTGCCACTCTTTATGCACTGGGAGATTTCAGTAGCTTTCTTGACTGTCATATCACAATGTTCTAGACAGTATTGTCTTGACTATGATATAAAGTTCCAGGACAGCCCATAGAATTCATATGTTGGTATATACATCTTGGACAGAAATTGCAGATGAACCATAGCTAAGACCCAGAATGGGACTAGAGAAGGGGAGTAGACTGAATTTCCTTTGGGAAACTGCAGAATTATTTTAATGACCTTAAATTTCTCCATGAAACAAAGTTGCATCTTTTTAATACCAACATTTTCCCGGTGTTGTTGTATGAGTCATGGAACAATGAAGTCTTTGAAGAATTGAAAAGGAATAGAGTTGAGAGGGGGAAGATAGGTGGTGCAGTGGATAGAGCACTAAATCTGGAGGCAGGAAGACCTGAGTTCAAATCCAGCCTCAGACACTAGCTGTATGATTCTGGGCAAGTCACCTAACCCTACTGGCCTTAGTTTTGTCATCTGTAAAATGATCTGGAGAAGGAGACAGCAAACCACTCTAGTATCTTTGCCAAGAAAACCCCACATGGGGCCATGAAGAGTCAGACAGGACTGAAAAATGACTGAATAACAACATAGCTGAGAGGTCAATGGAGAAGCAAAACTGCAACATGTTAATAACAAGGAATTACTAAGAGGAGTAAATTTTAAAAATCAGTTACAAGAAATGTTTCAACAAAAAATGGTGGGTGGTCATGTAGTAAGAACTACAGATAGCCAATGGGCAGCCCATGTGGCTAATTGGTGTCTCATAATGTTAAGAGAAAGGAAAGCCCTCAGAACATTGGGTGGATCCTTTGTGGTGATCTTATTAGGAGGACATAAGCAAGAGTATCTGCATTGTTGGAAGGAAAACCCACATCAGTGAAGTCATAGATGCATTTGAAAATCATGAGGTTGACTCATTGAGTTTTTAGTTCACCCAAACCCCAAATCTTTTTCAGATCAACTGCTCTCTGACCACTCTTCCTATATGAACCTGCTTCTGAATTCACTACTTGACTTTGTTTTGTGTATACCTGTCTCTTTAAAATCTAAAGTGGTTGGTGAGTTCCCTGCGCATCCATATCATTTTCTTAAGACAGGCCCTTCACAACATTTTATCCCTCGTGCTGCTTGTGGCCTGCCAAAGGATTTCAGCAGGCCTGAGAAAAACGTAGAGGATGTAAAACAGGCCTGCACAACATGCCGCCTGTTGGCCACCTTGGTGGGCCACATGTTATACAGGCCTGTCTTAAGATAAACTTTCCATTTTCTTATTGGAATGGTTTCTGTTTGCATGTTCAGAATTTCATTCTTGAGTATTCTCACTCCTCCTGAGCTGACTTGCTGGGTTGCAATTTTAGTCCATGGGATGCTTCCTATTTTTTCTCTGAACACTTTGAATTCTTCTTTTCCAAAAAGCTAGATGATTGTCAGATGATGCATGACTTTCCTTTTGTTTTCTAAAACAAACTCTATGATGGAATGGCCACTTCCTTTCAGATTCCCATCATTTCCATCCCAGCAATGTGTTCCTCTTTGTTGGTGAGAATCAGATATAGAATTTCTTTATTTAAAAAAATTCCTTTTACCTAATTACATCCTCTTTCTTCTAGAGCAATGGTTCTCAACCTTCCTAATGCTGTAACCCTTTAATACTCGTATGTGGACATATCTGCATGTGGGCGGGCTCTCCTGGAGATGGATAGAGGAGCAGTGTCTCAGTTCCTAAGACCATTGGAAATATGTGAACCCCTGTGAAAGGGTCATTTGACCCCCAAAAGGGTTGCGACCCACAGGTTGAGAACCACTGTTCTAGAGGATGAGATTCTCACCAGTTTTTTGGGAAGGGGTTAGGGTTAGTGGGAAAGAAAAAGAGGGAGAGAGAGAGGGAGGGAGGGAGAGAGAAAGAAGGAGATATAGAAAGAAAGAGAGAGAGAGAGAGAGAGAGAGAGAGAGAGAGATCTGATAGATTTCTTGATAATTGAAATCTCTCATCACTTCTAGCTTATATCTACATGCCATGCTTGTGATCTGATCCCTGAGCACTTCATTTATTTTTCTTTTGTCCTAGCATCTCAGATGACACATTTGGAGCTAAATATACCTCATCACATGGTTGGATCCAAGGCAATATATTTATTTGGCCACAGCAACTCTTGAAGGCCGTCTATTTAGTTTTAGAGAGCTAGAGAGCCACATCAATGAAAGGAGCCCACATACCAAGGAAACCACAAATTCTTGAAGTGTTGAAGTAGTTATTTTAACTTTTTATTATAATATGGACATGGACTTTTGCCCATGATGGACCTCTTCAGTGTGGCTTCAAGTGCTCATGATGGAGAATCAGGGAAACCTAGCATTCATTGGAGAAAGACTCATGATGTCAGATTTTTGTAAGACTGGTGTCCAGATGCAGGGATTATGTCAAGCTGCAAAGATCTTAGAAGAGAAAATTGAAGTAACCAGATGGGGAAACCTCTTGAAGAGGCAACTAGATATAGTATTTGGCAAGTCCTAGGATTTTACTGAGTTACCATGGGCGGAGAGCTGAAGTAGAACAGTCTGATGTTACCCCACAATCTGTTGAGCAGGAGGCGCCAGTACTGACTCCTCTACTTAGTACGTTCAGGTTCTGGAAACTGTAGAGAATAGGGACCCAGGATGTAAGTTTCACGTGATTCAGAGTCTTACAGGCCAATACTGAAATCCCAGTTTTGCCCCCCAGTTGCATGAGTTGTACCAAGAAGGCAGTAAGTTAGGTTAGTTAGGCTTGTTTATTTTCTTCTATGAGTTACATTGAAATTCTGTCTTAACTAAATACTCTCCTGTTTGGTTAGTGGCTCTAATTGTTCCTGACTTATGAGTGGAGAGCTTGCATTTTTGGAGTCTTGAACCAGATTTGCCTAAATGATTGTCTACACCAAAATTGGGAAAAATCACAAGGGGCTGTAGACACAGTTCTTTGTTATATCATTTCACTGAATCTATGTCTATTTTGGTCTGACTCTGTACCAACTCAGGTTAAACTCTTTTATAGCAGATTCTAGTATAATATAGGTTATTAGGTGGTGCTAACAAGCAAGGAAAGCCAAGCTGAAAATGCACTGGTGATTGTGGATGGGTGTGGAGCACAGGAAAGAAGGCATATGACTTTCTTTTATCTCTCTCCTTTCTCAGAGGAAGGGCCTTCTTCCAAACCCAATTTGCCAACAGTGGCTGCCTATTTAAAAAATGAGAGTATGCTTATCCATGGTTTGCTTCTTGTAGCCTGCCATTTTCTTGAGTCCTGAATTCATACACCTGGAGTATACAGTCTAGTACCACTGCCTTCTTTTGTTCTAACAACCCTAGCCCCCAGATTAGCTCCCACTTATCAGACTAATAAGGACCACTCTCTCATTATCCTTAATCTATGTTTAAGCCCTAAATAACATAACCATGTATCTTATTATTTCTCCATTTATGAGTTTTGTATGGAAAGCAACAGATAAGGAATTGACAGGCTTTCCCAGTTGACTAACTAGATGGGAAAAAGGTAGCTTTGCTAGGTACATTTGAAAGGGTTCCCAGATTTGTCCCTTGGGCCCATTCTGACTGTCCTGAAGTTGAGGATCCCTGGCTCAGGTGCAAAATCAGTCTCAATCTTCTGATAGGCTATATTGGCCTATCTCTTAGTGTGCTGACCACTTCCATGCTTGGGTCTCCAGTCCCTTCATCTGGATTTTTCAGTTATCAGATCTCCCCTTTCCATAGCTCCTTTTCAAAAGGAAGGGATGACTGAACCTGTGAATCAAGTCAGTTCCTCTCTCAAGCCAAGACTCAACAAATGGCCTATTATTTCCAGCAACTTTTGACTCTACAAATGCCAGCCTAACCCCAAATTTGGATGGTTCATTCAAGTTGACTGTTGCACATTACATTTACATCCCACTTAGAAATTGTAATTTTATTGCAGTAATAATCCTAGTCTTTCATTCATTCAATAAACATTTATTTGATGTTTGCTTTATGCAGATCTATTTTGGTCTCTGGGGAGAGAAAGAAACAATAAAAGGAAGTCCCTGCCCTCAAGTAGCTTATATTCCAGGGGGAGAGAGAGAGTAAGAGATACAAAATTTAACAAATAAATGAATACAGTATAATTTGAAGAGGGACAGAGTGCTAACAAGTAGGGATTTCAAGAGATACTTCCTACAGAAGGTGGCAACAGAGCTGAGCCTAGAAAGAAACGGGAGCATTCTAGAGTTATTAGATGTTTTCCCATGAATTAAGTCATTTGATCTGCAGAGCATCCTGGCCAGGTATAAAAGACAAGTTTTGCTCCCATTTTATCGGAAAGGAAACCTAAAGTGAGATGTGAAAGGATTTGTCCTTGGGCACACAGCTAGCACATGCTAGGTACTCTGGTCCAAATCTGGGACAAAGTATAACCTTCTCAACTTCCCTCCTGAATGTCAGCTCTGCTGTGCTTAAGAAGAGAATCTAATTGGGTTAGCCTGCAAATGATTTTATGGGGACACAGCAGGAAGATGTTGGTGATACTTCTCTTAGGATTGACGAATCTCTTGTGTCAGGAGCAAGTGGGAGTCCCCATGGTGTAGTGGATGGGAGAGCTGACTTTGAAGCCAGGAAGCTCTGGGGTCGAGTCCTGCCCATACCATATATACAGACCATGGCACCTGAGCAGCGATCTAAGGAACTTAGAGACTATGAATTGTAGAAAAACTGTCAAGGTTCATTTAGAATGGGATTCCTTCTCTGGGAATTGCCAATACCAATGAAATCACAGGTGTAGTCCCCTTCCTTGTTCTTATTTGCAAGAGCAAATTACTTCAACAGGAAGTTCTTAACCCTTTTTTGTGACTTGGATTCTTTCGGCAGTCTGGGCAAGCCTATGGGTCCCTTCTCAGAATCCTTTTTGTCGTACGTCCTTCGTTTTCAAAGATGACCAGTGACATCACAGGTTAAGATATTGACTTGCTTGTGAATTGGATTTAAGTGAGGCAAAGTTGCACAAAGTTGTCAACCTCATATTTTTAATGCATACAATAAAATATGTAGGATTACGAAGAAAATCAATTGTATAGAAATAAAGATGTAGTTTTTTCCATCCAGGTTGCAGACTTTCTGAAATCTATAAATGAAACCTGGGGGTTTCATGGACCACAGATTAAGAACTCTTGAATTAGGCCATCATGGAGACAAGAACAGACTAACATATAAGAGAGGGGTCAATTCCACAATCATGAGGGATCAGGAGAGTTTTGAAATCAATATTGAAAACTCCAGATGCCTATTTAACATTTTTACTAAGTAGTAGATCCAGGGGATTTGTTTCTTTAAAAGGAAATAGTGGCCTTGAATATCCCCAATAATAACCAAACATTCCTTGGACACCATCTACTTAAAAGTCATGCTATTCAGTACTGTTCAATCTTACGTGGGAACACTGTAGGTTTAAATGGGTTACCTTATATTTTCATGGGAATTTCCTTATTCTCTGAAATTCAATCAGACCCCCAAGTCCCATAATCTGGGAAGGTGAATCAGTCACTGGCACCCCTCCAAATTAATCTCTGCTTTCTCTTCATACTGGAGGAAGGCCAGGGAATTTGGGGATCAGAGGACTGGCAGGGACTTACACAGGCCCATCCCCTCTATTTGAGGCAGAGCTGACCTAAACCATTCCTGACACCTAATGGAGATAAATAACCATGTGTTATCTGTTTTCTTCTTCAAGTCATGCAGAAAAAATTCTCCAGCTGATCCTAGACTCATAAAGACCTTACAAGGACATCTAGTTCAACTACCTTGTTTTTACAGATGAGGAAACTTTCTGTGGTAGGGGGTGATGCCAGAGTCTGTGCTCTATGGGAACCCCACTGCTACCCATCTTTTGCTTCCCTTCTTTATAATCTTTTTTTCTTTATAGTCAGTTTAATTATGTGACTAATTATGTCTGTGTAGCAGGCACCGTAGGAACAAGTTAATTTGGAACTAGAAGGTTAGTTGAGTTATATTGACATATTAGTTCATTTGGTTTCAGCAGTATGTTATAACTAAGGGCCTGGATTCAATTCCTTTTTAAACTTTAGTCAGTTTGCAGGAATATGGATAGATCAGTGTAAAAACAGCTGTATTACCTTGAAAACAACAAAAATGTGTGCCCTGCCAATGGTGGGTTAATGGATGTATCTTTTTTGTGTTTCATTGGGTTTCTTGGCCACCTTGTTCTACACTTGGGAGCTGTACCACTGTAGGGTAAGAGTTCTTAACTTGGGATCTTAATCCCAAGGGATTCATGGGTAGATTTTAGAGGGGCCTGTAAATTAAACAAATTATTAACTGTATTCCAACATAATTGGTTCCCTTTTAATTCCGTGTATTATTTTTTTCCATTGTAGAAGTGTCTATAAGTTTCACCAGACTGTCAAAGGGATGCAGGACATTAAAAAGTTTAAGAATTCTTGGTATGGACCAATTCTCTCATTTTTCAGAGAAGGAAACTCAGATCTATAGAGAGAAAGTAAGCTCGAGCTCTCCCTTCTCCCTGTTTTGGCTTCACTTGCTCTGCTCCTCATGACCATCCATTTCGGTGGCAAGCTTGTTGCTTTCTCACCTTCCCTCCCATTAAGACACTCTATAATGTAGCTAGACTGTTTTGCTCAAGGATCCCTTGACATTCCCCATGCTTTTTCTACCTTCTGTGCCCTTGGCTTTTGTCCTTCAATGACCTTTCAAATCCTCTACCTTTCTACCCCCGGCCAAAAGCCAAATCTTTCCAAGCAACATTTGACTCATCAGATAAACTAAATAACTTGGAACTTTACTTATCATTCAAGTCCCAGTTCAGATGTTTTTTCTTTACGAAACCTTTCCTGAATCTCCTAAGCCTAAGCAATTTCTCTGCCCCTTTCATACCCTTAGTATTTTCTACATATGCCATGAGCTAGTCATATTCTGCCTTGGATCACAGTTATTTACATACATGCTCTCTGCCGTACTCAACCATAAACTCCTTGAGGGCAGGGACTGTCTTGTTCTTTGTGTACCTCTCAGCGCCTAGGGCATCTAGAGAATGCAGTGGACAGAGTGCCAGGCCTGGAGTCAGGAAGACTCATCTTACTGAGTTCAATATCACCCTCAGGCATTTACTAGCTGTGTGACCCTGGATGAGTCACTTCACCCTGTTGGCCTTAGTTTCCTCATCTATAAAATGAGCTGAAGAAGGACATGGCAAACCCTTCTAGTGTCCTTGCCAAGGAAACACCAAATGGCATCACAAAGAGTGTGAGAGCAGCACATAATGCAATGGAACATCGAGTGTTGTAGCATGTAAAAGGTGTAAGCATCCTGAGAAAGAAAAGGTCATTGTGGGGTAAGCTTATACAGAGAAGCAGAAAACTTGGAGTGGCTAAGAGGAAGGTAGTTGCTGTGGGACCTTGGGTCTCATTTCTTTCCTCTGTATGAGAAGGGGCTAAACTAAACAATCTCTAAATCTTCAAATATTTGAAAATTTGTTCCACTGGAAAGATTGTTCTGCTAAGCCCTAGAAGGCAGAACTAGGACTGGATCAGCAAATGGAGAGATTTTGAATGCTGGGGATAAATTCACTTACCTTGGCATCATACTTTCCAGAGAGATTCATATAACGATGAGGTTGATGCACACATTGCTGGAGTTAGGAGGCCGAAGGAAAGTATGAGAAGAAAGTATCAGACTGCGTACCAAGCTGAAGGTCTACAGAGTCGTGGTGCTGACCTCATTGTTGTATGCCTGTGAAACCTGGCCAGTGTACCGGCACCATGTCAGGAAACTGAATCGCTTCCATTTGAATGGTCTTAGGAAGATTATGAAGATCATCTGACTGGGTAAAGTACCAGACACTGTGATGTCTTTCTTTCTTTTTCAAAGTAATGACATTCCCCATGCTTTTTCTACCTTCTGTGCCCTTGGCTTTTGTCCTTCAATGACCTTTCAAACCCTCTACCTTTCTACCCCCGGCCAAAAGCCAAATCTTTCCAAGCAACATTTGACTCATCAGATAAACTAAATAACTTGGAACTTTACTTATCATTCAAGTCCCAGTTCAGATGTTTTTTCTTTACGAATGTAAAGCATTCAAACTTGATTGTAGAGAATGCAACTCCAATGGGCTGGACATGTTGGTCCAATGCTAAATATACATTTGCCTAAAAGACTATTTTATGGAGAACTTACACAAGGCAAGCACTCACATGTGGTCAGGGTCTCTCTGAAGAACGTTGGCATTGATTACACGGCATGGGAGACACTGGCACAGGACCTCCCAGCATGGCTTGCCCACATTAGAAAAGGTGCTGTGCTCTATGAGCAAAGCAGAATTGAAGTAGCTTGACAGACATTTGAGATGCCCAAATTTAGAGAATCCACCCCAAATATTCACACGGACTATTTGTGCCCAACCTATGGCTGAGCATTCCGGTCACATATTGGTCTGTTCGGACACCCTATAACTTCATGCTGACGTAGTGATATCATTTTGGCCCTCTTTGAGGATGCAAGGACAGTGACAACAGGGAAGCAAAGTTTTACTCAACAGCAGTAAACATCTCCTGACAGTTGGAGCTGCCCCCAAATAGAAAAAGCTACCTTGTTGAATAAATGGGGTTTTGAAACAGAGACTAGATGACCATTTGTTGATGATGGGGTTGGACTTGACAACCTCTAAGGGCTCTTAAGAGTTGATGCATTTGAAGATACATTGCATTCGATGCATTTAAAGGTACATTGAGATCTAGCCATAGTTGGTTTGAAATTTTAAACATCTTGGGAACTTTTTTCCCCCAAAGGACTTAAGCTTTCCATTTATATAATCTGGTAATTTCTCACAATGTTTACTTATCCCCTTTCAGTAACAATTCAGTCCTACAAAGTGGCCCTTCTTGATAGAATGCCTCCATAGACTCTTGGGAGAAGCCAAATGTAGACACATATGGTTCTTCCCCTCCTGGAGCTTAGTCTGGGCAGCACCATGTTTTCTGTACAGGAAAAAGAAGCCAAAAGGTGAAGTGAATTACCTACATGGATAATTCTTCAAAATCACCAGGATCACCATCCATAACAACAGCAGCAGCAACAACAACAAAAGGCATTTTCGCTTCAATGTTTTTTGTTTTGGTTTGATTTTTGCATCATTATCTCTTCCAAGTGACTCCCTGTAAACCATAGAACTTCCCCTTTCTAACAACGAAATATTGCCAAGCACAATAAATTGAAACTTCAGCCAAGTCTGACAGTATATCAGTAGTGCCCCACCTCTCTATTGAGGAAAGGTTTCATCATCAGGCTTTCAAAGGCATCGGCTAGTTCATTCATGTGAATTCAGATATCTTTTAGTCTGGCCCCCACTCCAGATGTGTGATAGCCTCGTGGGGGGAAGGAAGGGGAGAAGGTGGGGTCTGTTTTTGATTCTGGATGACCTCTGACAATAGATAAGGCTGGTTAGCAGCGGTGCCAAAGCTATTTGCCCAGTCACACTAATGCCAGTGCCAAGTAGTCTCACTGCCCTCAGCAGCTGTGGCTCTGGTTCCTCCTACTCCACACCCAGACTTTTCCTCAGCTCCATTTTCTTTATGAGACTCTGTGTCTAGGAGGAGATCAGGATTCATGTATCCACTCTGTCTCTGTCCCTCTGTCTCTGTGTCTCTGTTTCTGTGACTGTCTCTATGTCTCTGTGTCTCTATCAACACGTTTCTGTTTTTCTCTCTCTGTGCCTCTCTATCTCTATGTCTATCTGTCTTTGCTCTCTCTCTCTCTCCCTCTCCCTCTCGGTTTCTCTCCATCCCTTTCTGACTGTCTTTCTTTGTCGCTGTATTTCCATGTCTCTGTGTCTCTGCTTCTGCCTGTGCCTCTCTCTTTTTGTGTATATCTCTGTCTCTGTGTCTCTTTCTCTCCCTACTTGATTTTGACCCTAGTTTCCTCTGAGGGGGAAAATTGTTTTTTATCTCTTCAAGAGAAATAATACTTCCTTTTCTCAAGCATCTTCTGTGTGGCTAATAATCACAGTATCTTGTGTTGGTGGCCACCAGGTTGATCTAGATATTAGATTAGATGACATAGGAATTGAACCTATGGAATGGAAGTTTGGTCTTGAGCCATTTTTTTTTATAAGCAGCTGAAAAAACTGTCTCTTTCACCCTTTCTCCCTATAGAGCAGAAGGGAAGTAGAAAGTTAAGTTGGCAAACAGAGTAGGTGATATGTTGGACTATGCTCTCATTCCTGGGCAAAGGAAAGGAAAGGCCTTTGGACCATCTAGGCCTGCCTCTTCCAGTGACACCCTCTGCTTCTGCTTCTGTACTCTGCCCTAGTCAGACCCTACTGGAGTATGTATGCTTACTTCTGAGGGTCATATTTTGGTTGGGAGAATTCTCATGGTTAAGAGGCTCCCATTAAAATGTTAATCTAGGGTAGCTAGAAGTCACAGTGGCTCTAGAGTCAGGAAGACCTGAGTTTCTATCCAGCCTCAGACACTTACTAGCTGTGTGACTTCGGCAGGTTACTGCCTGCCTCAGTTTCTTCAACTGTAAAAATGGGAATAATAATAGCACCTACTCTGCAGGGTTGTTTCAAGGTTCAAATGAGATGATAATCATAAAGTGCTTAGCACAGAGCCTGGCACATAGGAGGCATTATATAAATGTTGGCTATTATCAGTGACTGTTATTAATCTTCTTCTGTTTACCTAGCCATATCAGCCCTTTCACCATGCCTAGTGCTTCCTCACTCCTTGTCCCCTTTTAAGCTAGAATTGAAGGCATAGGTAGCAATTCAACAGGCTCTCTACTTATCCAAGTCTCTCTACTTGTCCAACAAAAAAGCCATGGAGACTCTGAAGAGGTTTTCACACCTGGTCAATTTATTTTGTTATCAACAAGTTGAGTCGGTGTTCATGCAAAAAAGTCCAGTGATACGCGGTGCTCCAGATATGCTGATATCAGGTCTACCCCAAAGGTCACAAGGTAGAGCTTACCCATTCATGTTTCATGGGACCGTGGTGTTAAGGAACACCTTACAGCTCCTGATTTTCTCACTTGATCTTATGGGCCCTGCCAGGAATCTGACGTAGATGGAATCTGGGAGAAGGCCTCTTATAGTAGGCAAGGTTGGCAGTAATACTCATTGGGTCATAGATCTGCTGGTGCTCTGGAATAATAGGAATGCAAGGCTCCTGGGTAACAGCAGTGGGATGGAAACCCCACCATGTCTTGACCTGCTTTAGGATGGAAAAAGTTATCATGATCTGGGTCCATTGATAGACCAGTATCCAGAACTTATCCAGATAGTTGAGAAGTGAGATGAAGAAAAGCTGCTTTGTGGTTTTATCGAGAATGGTCTTGCAGACATTGCTGTTCTCTTGGTAGAAGATGACTAACCCAATGTATGCCTGCTGGGTCCAGTCTAAAAGGACCCTTCCTTGTTTCTTCCTCATTTCTCTCCACAGGGACAGGTTGCATCTTTGACTCCAGTGGAACAGGGTAGAAAGGAACCACAAGGAGCAGGCCATCAGTATGTGCAAGGTCTTCTTCAGAGCTAGGTGCATGGGAATCAGAAGCTCTGCAGAGAGTATCTGGGTCACTAGCATGATCAGCTCTCTACCTTCCTGCAGGCTTCCCAAGATGTAGAATCCAATCATAAAAATGGAGAGATAATGGGAAGCCACATCCTCCAGAGCTGTAGAGAAGCCCATGTAGATTTTTCACCCAGAGGGCCTAGAACAAACAATAAATGACAAATAATGAGAAGGGAGGCTTTTGCCAGGCCCTGGAAATCAGTCTCTGTAGGCCATCACTTTCTTTGCTGGTAGGGGATAGAGAAAGGCCCTCGCTCCAGGGCTTCTCAGTATCCCTACTTTGTTCTTTAGCAGGCACAAAAACTAAAACAACCACTTCATGCCCCTTAGTATATCTGATATCCTAACAATGGGTGAGATCACAAAAGCCCTGGAAATGACATCATTCTGAGATTGATTGTAAAAAAAATGGCAAATCCTTAGTATTGGTCGTGTAAGTCCATGTGAAACTTGATAACTGTGAGATCTTAGGTAAGTTCCTTCATTTCTTGGTGCCTCGGTTTCCCCACATGTAAAACAAGGGAGGTTTTGCTAGGTGACCAGTAAAGCTCTTTCTAATGCTAAGTCCTAATGATCCCATTTCCAAAACCAAGCTCATTAACATTTTCCTTAAACCTGCTCCCCCTTCTGACTTTACTATTTCTGTTTGTGATGCTACAGTTCACTAGACTGCCTGGTTTACAGTCTTTCTTCTTTTTCATCTCTTTAATGTAATCAGTAACCAAAACCCAACTGTTCTACCTCCATAGCATCTCTCCCATTCATCCCCTTTTTGCCTACTCCAAGTGCCAATATCTTGAAGCAGTATATGTGTTATTCCCCACAATAGAGTGTTACCCTCCTTGAAGGCAGGTTTGGGTTTTTGTGGTGGTTGTTATTGGTTTGGTCCTTGTAGTCCCATTACCTAGAACACAGTAGACATTGAAGAAATGCTTGTTGACTGACTGATTGCTAGTGAAGAAATATGGCAATGGTAAGAGCCCTTGGCTGGATTCTATGTGTCAAAGTCACAAGGCACAGATAAGCCACAATTTGACACACTGAAAGAACCAATTGGTGGGTTTGAATGACTGAGTTGTCAGTGATCTTTTAAAGACTGTGTGAAATTGAAGCGGTCCTGCGAAATTGGAGAAGGGTAAATATCCTGATTTTTAAAAAGAAAAAAAAAACCTTTGAACTTGAAGAAAGAGGGGAGGAGGCCGTTAAACAGTCCAGTGAGTTTGAATTCTATTCTCGGCAAAATTCTAGAGGGTCTTTGAAGGGCTAGTATGTGAGCATTTAGAAAGGGAAAGAGGACTCACTATACATCAATATGTGTTCATAAAGAAGAAATCTTACCTAACCAAGCTATTTTCCTTTTGAGAAAAGGCTCCTAGGTTCAGAGATCAGAAGAATCATTCAATCACCGTTTATTGAAAGCCAGCCATGTACGTAAAGGGCAGCTAGGTGATGCTTTAGTGGACAGAATGCTAGGCTTGGAGTCAGGAAGACCTGAGTTCAAATTCAGACTCAGACACTTACTAGCTGGGTGACCCTGGGCAAGGCACTTAACCTTATTTGCCTCAGTTTCCTCAACTATAAAATGAGCTGGAGAAGGAAATAGCAGACCACTCCAGGATCTTTGCCAGAAAAATCCAAATGGGGCCACAAAGAATCAGATACAACAGAAAGAACTGAACTATGTGTGTGCTCTTGCCACCAAATGGAGTGAGTGGGTTAGTATGCAAACCTCTATGCAACCACCTATCGTCCGCAATCATGTCTGGTTGTCAGTCATGAAGAAGGTGGTTTGGCATCCGTGGCAAGAGGTTGAGCTCAGCTGTTACAGATTTGAAACATTTTTGCCTGCAGAATGTACAACACAACCCTCTGTTGCCTAGGGGATCTTCAAATACAGATCCTTTTAGCTCCCCCCCCCCCCCAAAGTCTGTTTCATTCCACTGGTAAGAGTTGCTTGTTACTTTGAAAGATGCTCTAATCTAGTTTTTATATTTGGATCTGGGCAGCGATGTGAGGGGATAGGAATTACAACTATTCAAGAGAGAGCAAATTCTAAAGTAGGTACAAAAGCTTAGCCATGTAACAGTGTGCCAGGTTAATCATACAAATGTCTATTTTTGTCAGACCTTGATATGTTTGTGCAGTGTGTGTATTTCCCAAATTTTACCTGATCTGTTTTGTATGCTGGCAAGAATGCAATAATAAAATATTCAGTTCCTTTTTGGAGGGGGGAAGGCAGGGTGGTTGGGATTAAGTGACTTGCCCAAGGTCACACGGCTAGTTTGCTTGCCCCTTTCTTTAGGGATTTCAAAAGGCCTCTGGCCTTCATTTGGCTCTGGGGTTTTCAGAGAGGAGTGGTTTGGAGGAGTGCTGGCATTGAAACCTGAGTCACTACACCAAGAAGTGTAGAAACACCATTCTCTATTCTGTGTTTAGCTTTAGTATGTCAGACACATTTGTTATTTTATAAGCAGATTGCTTGGAGAAAAATCCTGGACAACTAGTCAGAATTCCTTTTTGACTCAAGCAATTTCTGACTCACATTTATAGCAATCATGAACAAAAGATGAGGAAATTTTGTAGTAACTAAAGGGACAAAAGCACACCGTTTTCAGTACTGATTTTGTCGTATTTATCGTAATGGAACAATAGTAGACATGGCTTTGGGAAGATCTGGTTAAGAGATCTGTTTTGTGAAAGGGCCAGTCCTGAATTCTAATTTGTTCAGTGATTTGAAAGAATCCAAGGACACTAGACCAAGGACGCTGTAGCAACCCCTAATTCTTAATTTTTGCAACGTAATGGAGGCTTTAAGTCCATTGGCTTCTACAAGTGGTTTTGGAGCTGATTTAATTATCAGATAACAAAGAGTAGTCACCAGTGGCTCACCGTCAGTATGAAAGATAGCTGTAGAATGCCCCAAAGATCTTTCCCTGGCCTTATGCTATCCAACATCAGCAACTCAGATAAAGCATAGAAGGCACACTTGTCAGATTTTCAATTGACATGAATTTGGAAGGGAATGTTAACACACATTGAGTGTCAGACTGAGAATCCCAAAAGATCTTTATAGGCTAGAATAATGAGCCAAATGGAATACAATGAAATTTTTTTTTTTGCTTTTTTTTTTTGGAGGGCAGTTGGGGTTAAGTGACTTGCCCGAGGCCACACGGCTAGATTTTGTGTTAAGTGTCTGAGGCTGGATTTGAACTCAGGTCCTCCTGACTCCAGGGCCCGTGCTCTATTCACTGTGCCACCTAGCCGCCCTCTACAATGAAATTTAATAGGGTTAAATCTACAATACCATACTTGGGTTAAAAAAATCAGCTATGAAAGGGGAGGATGGAGGAGGCATAATTAACACATGTGAAAAAAGATCTAAATGTCTTAGTGGACTGCTTGATATAAATGAGTAAACAGTATGACAGGGCAGCCCCAAATACTACTACTGCTACTACTACTACTACTACTACTACTGCTACTACTACTACTACTACTACTGCTACTACTACTACTACTACTACTGTTGCTGCTGCTGCTGCTGCTGCTGCTGTTGCTGCTGCTGCTGCTGCTGCTACTGCTACTGCTACTGCTGCTACTACTGCTACTACTACCACTACTGCCACTGCTACTACTGCTACTGCTGCTACTACTGCTACTACTACCACTATTGCCACTACTACTACTGCTACTACTGCTACTACTGCTACTACTACTACTACTGCTGCTGCTGCTACTACTGCTACTACTACCACTACCGCTACTACTACTACTACCACCACCACTACTACTACTACTGCTGCTGCTGCTGCTACTACTGCTACTACTACCACTACCGCTACTACTACTACTACCACCACCACTACTACTACCACCTAACATTTATATAGTGTTTACTATGTGCCTGACACTATGCTTTACCATTATTATCTTGTCTGATCCTCACAACAACCTTGGGAGGGAGATGCTATTATTATCCTCATTTTACCAATGAGAAAACTAAATGGACTTGTCCTTGTCCAGAGTTTGAACTCAGGTTTCCAGATTCCAAGTCTAGCATAGTGTACAGAGGTACAGGGTAAGGAGTGTGAAAAATTCACTGTCCTCTGCTTTAGTCAGACCACATCTCTAGTACTTTTTTTCAGATCCGGTGTCATTTTTTTTAGAAAGGGCATTATAAGCTAGATCATATCCTGAGGGATGTGACTAGGATAGTGAAGGCCTTGTGTTCATGTCAACTGTGGCTTCCTATAAGGAGCTTTTTCTGATTTCCCTAGCTGTTCGTACCTTCTTCCCAGTAGACCCCAATTACTTTGTACATCTCATACATAGGGCGTCCTAAAAGTCTTAGTGCCATTTTAAGCTTTAAAAACTTTAAACTGTATTAAGACTGGGCGGCTAGGTGGCACAGTGAATAGAGCACCGGCCCTGGAGTCAGGAGTACCTGAGTTCAAATCTGGCCTCAGACACTTAACACAAAAAAACTAGCCATGTGACCTTGGGCAAGTCACTTAACCCCAACTGCCCTCCAAAAAGCAAAAAAAAAAAAACAAACTACATTAAGACTTGAGAACTCAAATGACACCATGACTTTTGAAGCACCTTATATTTACTTACCTGGGTGAGTGTTGTTTCCCCTCAGTATAATCTAAGCTCTCTCTCTCTCTCTCTCTCTCTCTCTCTCTCTCTCTCTCTTTCTCTCCTCTCTCTCTCTCTTTCTCTCCTCTCTCTCTTTTTCTTTCTCTCCTCTCTCTCTTTTTCCCTCTCTCCTCTTCCTCTCTTTCTCTCTTTCCCTCCCTCTCTCCCTCTGTCCTCTCTCTCTCTCTCTCTCTCTCTCTCTCTCTCTCTCTCTCTCTCTCGCCTAGTAGAGAGCTTGGCACTTAGTAAGTGCACACTAATTACTTTGGGGATTGCATTGCATATCATCATTTAGCCCACAGCTCAGCATGATACTGCCTGGGGGCCAAATTGGGCCCTTGGGCTGATTTTGAATGACTGGCCCAAACCATCCTTACCTTGGGGTCCAGATGTCAGCCTGAAGTTTGCCAACCCCAGATGAACCTGTTGAAAGCTCACCACATCATGTGCGAGCTATGTGTTAATTTTCAGTGAATTTTCTTAGACTCATAGCAGGTAGTTTGTTTTATTGTACTCTTGAGAGATGGGGGCCTTTCTTTTTCTCCCTTCAAAATAATTACTAGAAAGCACTGTCTTCTTGGCCCTCTGTCCTATTATAATTCCCTTAATCTCTTTCCTCTCCTTTTCCTTGTAAGCACCAAGAGAAACTGATAGAAAACACAGAAAGGAAGGGAAGGTGAGAAAGAACTCAAAGCTTTAGACTTACACCAACCTTGCACAATTTGTAAACTTCTTCACTGCAGGTAACTTAAACTAGAGACAGAGTGAGGATGTTTGGTTGCCACAGGTCAAGTGACACTATCCCCAAATCCCTTGCAGGCCATTTGTTGTGCAAGCCTGGACTAAGCCAAGACTTTGGGGCCACCCTGTATTTAAGGATTTTTTCAACAGATGCTATCAGATTATCCTGTCGTATTTTGGAAGAGGGGAGAAAAATGCTGATTTTCTCATCCTTCATTTAGAATAGGAAGTATTGAATTTAATCCTCAATGTCCAGATTCTATTGCCTTCTTTATATCTTGCGGAGTTTTCTATAGTATCAAAATGAGATAGCATTAAGTGACACTAAGCTCCCTTATGAAAGGCAGTATGATGTAGCGAATAGGGTCCTGGGGACAGACTCAGGAACTCGTGGGCTCAAGTCCTGTCTCTAATAACCTAGAACTAGGGGAATTGGTTTCAGATCCCAGTTTGTAGCACTCAATATTACCACTTGTGTGCTTTTGAGTGTGTTCCCTTCCTTCTCTGGTCCTCAGTTTCCTCATTTGAAAAGTGAGGAGATTGGACTCAATATTCTCTAAGATCCATTCGGTTTTAGAATCCTTTGTCTTATGAACTACCTCATGGATTGAGTGGACAAAAGGGGTGAGCTCATAGAAAATCATTTGTAAGATAGGAACAAAATACAAGATTATTTAAAGCCTTCTACAGTCTTGCCTTTGATTTGTATTTCCAGTCCTTATTTCATGGTATTCCTCTTTATGCCTTCTCTGTTCCAGTTAAACTTGACTGTTAGCTGTAGCCTGAACTTGATGTTTTATGTTTGCATAGGCTATCTCCCAAGCTGGATACATACTGTTTCCATGTTGTATATCTCTACACCCTGCCCCCTTTTGAAATTCTTTCTTTCTTTTAGGAGAAAGCTCAGGTGTCAGAAATCCTTTTTTCCCCTATAACAGCCCTGACAAATGGTCATCCAGCCTTTATTTGAATGGCCCCCATGAGGGGGAACCTACCGCCTACCAAAGCCACACATTCCACTCTGAGATAGCTACATCTACCTGTTAATCCTAGACAGTCCTTTAGATACTTGAAGAAATCTCTTATGTCCTCCTTAATCCTTTTCTTTTCCCAGACCAATTTCTCCACCTCCATCAATGGCTTCTTATATGGCATGATCTTAAAACCCTCCACTATCTTGGCTGGTCTCCTTTTGACCTCCTTAAGGTTATCTATGTCCCTCTTTAGCTGTGCTCTCCAGAACTTAACAAAATGCTTTAGATGTGTTCAGATCAGGGCAGAGGACAGTGGGACCACCACCCTTTCTTTTTGGACACCATCCCTCTCTTAATGCAGCCTCAGATCTCATTAACTTTTGATAGCCACATCACACTGTTGACGTATACTGAACTTACAGTCCATTCCAGCCCCAACATCTTCCTCAGAAGAACAACTGTCTAGTCATGTCCTTCTCATCTTGTGTTTGCAAAGTTGATTTTTTAAAAATATCCAACTTTACATTTATCCTTATTACATTTCATTTTACTAGATTTGGAAGCAGATGAAAAATGCGTGGTGTATGAGCATGATGAAATATTGTTCAGTAAGAAAAAGGTGCATATGAAGAACTCAAGAGAACCATGGGAAGATTTGTATGAACTGATGTAAAATTAAATAAGCAAAACCAAAAGAACACCACCTATTGTGATTACAACATTATAAACCAAAAGATCCCTAAAGGAGAACTGAACTCTGAGAACTGTAAATCCAATAATCTTGGAGAAAACATAAACAGAGATGCTGCCCTCCTCACAACAGATGATTGGGGATGTTACTATGGTAGAACATCTACAGTGTCTACAATCGCTATGTGGAATATTTTTACTTATTTTTCTTTGTTATAAGGGAGGATTAGGGGAGATAGGGGAAAAGTAAGGGGATGTAAGGATTTAAAATTTTTTTGCCCAGAAATGACTAATATAAGGGCAAAAGACCTCAATAAAGCATATTAAAAATAAATTTCATCTCATCTGATTCAACCCCGTTTTCTACCTTGTCAAGATCCTGACTCTGACATCCAGCAGATTAGCTATCACTCCCCAGCTTTGTGTCACCTACACATTTGATACGCATGCCACTGATATATTTATATCC
Source organism: Pseudocheirus occidentalis (assembly GCA_028646575.1). Lineage (NCBI taxonomy): Eukaryota > Metazoa > Chordata > Mammalia > Diprotodontia > Pseudocheiridae > Pseudocheirus > Pseudocheirus occidentalis. The sequence goes on along the minus strand of CM053602.1, from coordinate 32,516,687 downwards.
AAGTTACTGATAAAAATATTAACAACAAACGATTCAGGACAGATCCGTGGGTTATACCATTGGAGACTGAATTTCAAGTTGCCACCGAACTGTTAATAGATCAGTATCATTCAACTTGTTCTGAGTTCACCTTTCTCTGCCACATCTTTCATCTTGGCCATAAGAATAACACAAGAGGCTTTGCCAAATGCTTTGCTAATATCTGGCTAAAATATAGCTACAGCATCTTCTTGATCTCTCGCTAAGCCTGTCAAAATCATCCATTGCTTTTCTAGAGTGTCACTAATCAGCCATTTGTTCTAGAATTTTTTTCCAAGAATGGAAGTGAAATTTCCCAGCCCATTCATTGTTGGCAGAATTGAATTGAATATGGTCATGAGGACTTTCTTTCTATGCTACACAGTGCATAGATTTTTCTACCTGATTGTCTTATTTTAAGATGAATAAAGTAAACAAAAGAAACAACATTTCTTCTGATTTAGGTATTCTTCCCAAATAAAAGCAACAACAACAAAGGGGTTTTGAGGAAGACAGAGGTTTTGTGTAAGTGAATACTATGCTTTTGATCACAAGTTTATATTTGTATACATTTGCAAAGAGGCACCAGGCTGCTGAAGGGTAGCAACTTTTTATCACCTATGTTGATTCCTTCCTAGTAGCGTGGTAAGCTAGCAATATTTTTGCTTAAAATAATATTTGTGATTTTATTGTATGAATTATGAATTATTTTAAAGAAATAAAAGTCCCAGACAAGTATAAAAAGTGTCAGAAATATCTCTCATAAATCTGCATTAAATTAGTAATATTAATAACCACATAAATGATATTTCTATTTGTTCCCCAAAAAACGTATTGGTTTTTTTTTAATTTTCCCTTTCTTCTGAAGAGGAACAATCCACTCCCAAGAGGAACAGTTGGTTCTAATAATACCATTCATTAGTTCAAAATACTTATAAAGTGCCTATCGTATGTAAAACACTGTATGAGGAATTGGAGGAGAAAGAAAAGTGGTCTATGATGGAGCCATTCTCTGTGTGGAGCTCACAGTACTAGGTAGGCATGATATCATCTTAGATAAGTTCAGTCAGTTGGTCGGTTGGCTGACTGACCGTTGTCCTTGGTTCCTGAAGAGAACAAAATGATCCCACTATGCTGGAGTCAAGGTACATTGCACCTGACTGTGGCTGATCAGACCAATATGAGTTCAGAAGGTTCTACCACAGGTTGGGTAGCTAGATAGCATAGTAGATAGAGTGCTGGGCCTGGAGTCAGGAAGACCTGAGTTCAAATCTAGCCTCAGACACTTGCTAGCTGTATGACCCTGGGCAAGACACTTAACCACGTTCGCCTCTGTTTCCTCAGCTGCAAAAGGGTCCAGAGAAGGAAATGGCAAACCACTCAGTTATCTTCGCTAAGAAAACCCCATAACAGGGTCACTAAGAGTCAGACACAATTGGAATGACTGAACAACAACATATAAGGTGCATTAGAGAGCTATAGGAAAGTAGTAGGTAAGGTCCAAAAGGTTGGGAGAGAGTTCTTCCTGTAGGAAAGAGTACTTGAGTTGGTCTTTTAAAGAGGCGGGGGAGGGGGGAGGGGGAAGAGTTCAATCCTGGCATATCCTATATGTTATTGCCCTGATCAATATCATTCCTGATAATATTACTTTTCCATTATGATCAGACCCTACTATATTATCATAACCCCCTACCGTGCCATCCTTACATTTATAATATTGTCACCATGGAACTAACTGTCCCCACCTGTAATGTTATTTCACCTAACACCATGTTTTCATGGAAACCAATTAACTATGTTAGGTAGGGGCTGCTTATGGGAATATTTTGTTTAGCTGCCTTTGGGGTAACATTTCAAAGGGGGAAATATTAAGGCTCTGAATGACAGAAAATATTTCCTATTACTATTGAGAACTTTAATTATATTTGCAGTATGGCAATTGGGCTGTCAGAATAAATTTGTATATCTGCCTCTACAAATATCAACTAATAATACATTAACAGCCTCAAGTAGCCTTTTCATTTCCTTCCAGATCAGAATCCATTTGATCTAGAGATGTATTTTAGGAAGCTTATCCTGCTTCAACCACAATGTTTTAGAATTATATTTATTTTATAAAGTGTTAAAATACTAACGCTTTTAGGAAAAGGCTAAAAGAAGGAAAGGCTCTTAAGATTTTGGTAGTACTATGATGAGATGGAAATCTTTCCTATTATAATAGTTTGACCTCTCCTATGCACTTATCACATCCTAGTTTTTATTTCAGTTATTTGGGTTCCTGTCTTCTCCTTCTACTAGATTACGAAGCTCTTGAATACATTATTATGTTTGTTTTGGGGCAGTTTGTCTTGGAGGTATGCCTAGCACTTAGTAGGTGCTTGATAAATATTTGTTGATTTGCGTTATAAGTATTTTAGAACCAGAAAAAGATTAGGTTATTTAAAAAATTATCTCAGCCATAAATTCATTCCTAAAGGAAGTGATAGAAAAGTAACAACCACTTTCTAATTAATCCTTTTAAAAATTATATTTTAAAACAATATAACAGATAAACTGAAGTAGTATTTAAAACTTACTAATTAAAAATTAGCTTATTATTTGAGATTTCTGATTCTTATCTGCACACATGCTCTCTGCTTTTATCTTTCAGTTTCTGTCAGTCTTACACACACACACACACACAGACACACACACACACACACACACACACACACACACACACACACACACCCTGTTTTCCCTGCCTCAACCCTGCCCAGCAGTGCTAGAGAAGCTTTCCCATTGATTCTTCTATTCCTTGCCTCCCTTCCCCCAATACTGAAATCTGCAGCCCTTACCTGAACCTCCTTACAGGTAGAAGACAGGAGAGGGTACTGAGGTCCAGGGCTCCAGGCCCAAGGGAAAGGGGAGTTTCTTATATATGAGAACCCCTTCTCCTGGTTTCCTCCTCCCTCTTTGCCCCCTTCCCTACAACTGCTTGGAAACTCAATATCCCCCTCCTCTCCTTTCTATTTCTGGATGGGCTTCTCCCTGCCCAGGCCCCAATTCGGCCCTGACTCTGCCCCTCCCTGGGCATGTTTCCCTGGTTGCAGAATGAAGAATGAGGCATACAAGTGGGTGAGATAAAAATAAACTGGATAGGAGACTGAAAAGAAATCAGGCAAAGGATGACTTAGTTGAATCAGAGTTCTAAAAAGAAGTCAGGTAGAAATCTGGGAAGAAATCTAGTAGTGTTCAGAAAGGAAATCAGGCTGAGGAATGAAAAGCAATTTGGCAGAAAGACCACTAAAAACAAGAAAACCGAGCAGAGAGCTAAAAAACAAATTAGGCAGTAGGCCAAAGGAAAGCAGGTTGTAGAATATAGACACCAAGCTCACTGCCCTCAAGTTTGTAGATTCTACTCTCCTTCCTTTTCTAAAAATGAAGGTAATAGTTGACTTTCTACAGTGCTACAGTTACAGTATCTCTCCCATTCTCCACTAATTTTTTTTTGCTTTTTGGAGGGGGAAGGCAGGGCAATTGGGGTTAAATGACTTGCCCAAGGTCACATGGCTAGTTTTTTTTGTGTTAAGTGGCCGGATTTGAATTCAGGACCTCCTGACTCCAGGGCAGGTGCTCTATTCACTGTGCCACCTAGCTGCCCCTATCTTTCTTTTTTTAAAATTTATTTTTACTAGCATTTGTTGTCTTTTACTTTTATTTCCTCCTTCTTGTTGAACAATATTTTTTTAAAGAAAAAGAAAACCCTTATAACAAATATATACAGTTCAGCAAAACAAGTACCCATGTTGGTCACATTAAAAAATCCATGTCTCTTAAGTCCATCACCTTTCAGGCAGGTGATGGCTAACGTGCTTTCTATTGTGGTTTATCATTGCATTGATCAGAATTCTAAAAATCTTTCTAATTTGTTTTAAAAATGTTGTCATTGTTTAAATTGTTCTCTTGGTTCTGCTGACTTCATTATGTCAGTTCATAGAGGTCTTCCCAGTTTCCTCTGAAACCATCCATTTTGTCATTTCTTATGGTGCAAATCCAGCACATTCATCTCTAGGGTATTCCAAAAATCTAAGTGCAATTCTAAGCTTTATTACCTTGAACCTTTGACAAGACTTTAGAGATACCCTGTCCTATAATGCTTAGCCATTCTCCAGTTGGTGGCCACTCCCTTAATTGGCAGTTTATAGCTGCTATAAACATTTATCTAAATATGGGTGCTTTCCCCCTTTTAATGTTGTATAAGCATAGTAATGGCATTGTTGAGTCAAAGTGTATGCATAGTGTGGTGACTTTTTGTGCATAGTTCCAAATTTCTATCTGGAATGGCTGGACCAATTTGTAGCTCCAACAGCATTTGTTTATCTCTCTTCCCCAAAGCCCCTCCAACATATGTCATTTTGCTTTTTGTCTGTTTTGCCAGTCTGATATCTATGAAAGAGAAAGTCACAGTTACTTTACTTACAACTTAAGAATTACTTTATTTTGCATTCCTCTAATTATTAGTGATTTGGAGCATTTTTCATGTGTCCATTTTTTTCTTGTTATAATTGTTATTTCTGAACATACTTTTTTGTCCAAAAGGTGGGTAGGTCTTTATTTTAAATTTATTTTTAGTTTTCAACATTCATTTCCACAAGTTTTTGAGTTACAAATTTTCTCCCCAACTTTTCCCTACCCCCACCCTAAGACAGAGAGCCTACTGAATACCCCTCCCCCCCCCATCTACTCTCTCTTATATCTTCCCCCATACTCCTTCTAACTTTCTATTTGGGCAAGATGGATTTATATCCCCAGTGACTGTATATCTTATTTCCCAGTTGCATGTAAAAACAACTTTTTAAACATTTGTTTTTAAAACATTGATTTCCAAATTATTTCCCTTCTTCCCTCCTCACCCGCCCCCACTGGGAAGATAAGCATTTCAACATAGGTTGTACATGTGTAGTTATGCAAAACATTTCCATAGTAGTTGTATTGCAAAAGATTAACTATATTTCCCTCCATCCTATCCCACCCCACTTGTTCTATTTTCTACTTTGACCCTGTCCCTTTTCAAAAGTATGTGCTTCTAACTACCCTTCCTTCTATCATCCCCACTCTTGTCCCCTCCCCCCTACTTTCCTGTAGGGTAAGGCACCCAATTGAGTGTGTATGTTATTTCCTTCTTAAGCCAAATTAAATAAGAATAAGATTGTCCCATTCCCTTTCACCTTCCTGTTCTTCCCCTCTTTTGTAACAGTTTTCTCTTGCCTCTTTTATATGAGATAATTTACCCTATCCTATCTCTCCTTTTCTTCTCTCATTATATTCCTCTCTTGCCTCTTAATTTTATATTTTAGATATCATCCCTTCCTATTCAACTGATCTTGTGCCCTCTATCTATCTATCTATCTATCTATCTATCTATCTATCTATCTATCTATCTATCTATACATGTATACACATATACACACACACTCACATATGTATTTTTACACACATACACCCTACTATACATAAATATATATTCCCTTCAACTATCCTCATACTGAGAAAAGTCTCATAAGTGACAATTATCATTTTTCCATGTAGGAACGTGAATAGTTCAACTTTAATGAAATTCTTATGATTTCTTTTTCCTGTTTAACTTCTCATGCTCTTCTTGCTTCTTGTATTTGAAAGTCAAATTTTCTGTTCAGCTCTGTTTTTTTTATCAAGAATGCTTGAAAGTCCTCTATTTCATTGAATGACCATATTTTCCCCTCAAGCATTATACTCAGTTTTGCTGGATAGGTGATTCTTGGTTTTAATCCTTGCTTCTTTTACCTCAGGAATATCACATTCCAAGTCCTTCGATCCATTAATGTAGAAGCTGCTAGATCTTGTGTTATCCTGTGTTACCACAATACTCAAGTTGTTTCTTCCTAGCAACTTGTAATATTTTCTCCTTGACCTGGGAGCTCTGGAATTTGTCTATGATATTCCTAGGAGTTTTCTTTTTGGGATCATTTTTAAGATGTGATTGGCGAATTCTTTCCATTTCTATTTTGTCCTCTGATTCTATCATATCAGGGCAATTTTTGTTGAGAATTTCTTGAAGGATGATTTCTAGGCTCTTTTTTGATCATGGCTTTCAGGTAGTCCAATAATTTTTAAAATGATTGCTCCTGAATCTATTTTCCAGGTCAGTGGTTTTTCCAGTGAGGTATTTCACATTGCCTTCTATTTTTTTCATTTGTTTGAATCTGTTTTATAGTATCTTGATTTCTCATAAAGTCATCAGCTTCCATTTGCTCCAATCTAATTTTGAAGGAATTATTCTCTTCAGTGAGTTTTTGAAATTATTTTTCCATTTGGACAATTCAGCTTCTAAAGGCATGCTTTTCCTCATTGGCTTTTTGGACCTCTTTTGCCATTTGAATTAGTCTATTTTTAAGGTGTTATTTTCTTCTGTATTTTTAGGGTGTCCTTTAGCATGCTGTTTACTTGCTTTTCAAGAGTTTCTTGGATCTAAATTTAGGGGGGGCAGAGCCAAGATGGCGGCATAGAAGCAGCAAAGCACCACAGCTCCCACA
>CM053602.1:32377976-32509615 GCA_028646575.1 Pseudocheirus occidentalis | reverse complement strand
AGAAAATTTGTAACTCAAAACCTTGTGGAAATGAATGATGTAACCAAGAAAATAAATAAAAGTTGAAAAAAAAAGAGTTTCTTGCATCATTCTCATTTCTCTTCCCAATTTTTCCTTCACTTCTCTTACTTGATTTTCAAAAAATTTCTTGAGCTCCTCTATGGCTTGTAGCCAATTCATATTTTTCTTGGGAGCTTTTGATGCAAGAGTTTTGATTTTGTTGACTTCTTCTGGTTCCATGTTTTGATGCTTTTTGTCCCCCAAAAATGATTCTATGGTCTGATTGTGCTTCCTATGCTTGCTTATCTTGCCAGCCAATTACTAGACTTCTGAGCTTTTTGCTATGGTAGAACTCTGCCTCCAGTATGGAGAGAGCTATGTCCCAAATTGCTGGGGTTTTCACAAATATCAGAGCTATGAAAAGGGTGCCTTCTCTACAGACTCCCCAAGCTCTGGCATACTGGTCACACACTCCAGGACCACCACCAAAGACCATGATCCAGATCCAAGTAGGTCAAAGCAAGAGTGATTACCCTCTAAATGGTCTCTTGGTCTCCCTACAGTCTGTGAGCCAGGAGCTCCAGAGGCAGCCATGAGGCAGCAGCTGCAGCCATGGTGCCTCTAACACCTTTCAGCATGGGGGTAGGGGCTGGATGATGCTCTTCCATCACCCAGTTCCAACAGAGTTCCCCACTCACCTTTTACTTTCTCTTTGCTGTTTATGGGTTGAGAATTCAGGAAACCCCCACAGCTGCTGGTGATTCACTCTCCTGAAGTCTGCTCTGGCCGGTCTGGGCCACAGGTTGGGTCTACCCTGGGTCTTGGCATGACTCATGTGGAACTACGCTTGGCTCCCAGTCTGGTGCGATAGACCCTTCATGTTGGCCCACCAAGTTGCCTTCAGTGGGAGATTTGTTTCTCTCTGTCACTTTGTGGGTTCTGTAGCTTTACAGGTATTGGAGGTGATTGGAGTTGACTCAGAAAAGTTTATGTTTTTACTCTGCTATCTTTGCTCTACCCTCATATGTTCACTGTTGATAGCTTGGATTTCTTCCTTGGAAAACTGCCTGTTTATATCCTTTGACTGTTTATCAATTATAGAATGACTTGTATTATTATAAATTTAACTTAGTTCTCTATATATTTGAGAAATGAGGCTTTTATCAGAGAAATTTTCTGTAAATTCTACCCCCCCCCACATACTTTTCTGCTTTAATTTGGTTGTATTGTTTTTTGTGTGTCTATAAACCTTTTTCCCCCCCTTTTTTTGGAGGGGGAGGAGAAGGCATTTGGGTTAAGTGACTTTCCCAAGATCACACGGCTAGTAAGTGTTAAGTGTCTGAGGCCAGATTTGGACTCAGGTCCTCCTAACTCCACGGCCAGTGCTCTACTCACTGTGCCACCTAGCCACCCTTACAAAACCTTTTTAATTTAATGTAAACAAAATTATCCATTTTGTATCCCATAATGCTCTCTATTTCTTCTCTGGTCATAAATTTTCTCTTATCCGTAAATCTGATAAGTAATCTATTCTATGCTTCCCTAATTTGCTGGTGGTATCACCACTCATTTCTAAATCATGTATGTGTTTTGATCTTATCTTGGTGTATACACTGTGAGATATTGATCTATACCTAGTTTCTTCCAAACTGCTTTCGAGTTTTCCCAGAAGTTTTTTTCAAATGGTGAGTTCTTATCCCCAAAGTTGGGATCTTGTGCCAAGAATTTTATATTTTATATAATCAAAATTATTCATCTTATCTTCTGGGATCCTCTGTATCCCTTATTGGTCATGAACTCTTCTCCCTATCCATAGATCTGGAAAGTCATTTCATCCTGACTTCTCTAATATTTATGATCATTTATTGTGATTTTATGTATAACTCATGCATTTGGAGTTTATTTTGATATGTGGTATAATATACTGGTCTATGCCTAATTTCTGTCAAATAGCTTTTTGGCTTTCCTAGAAGTTTTTGTCAAATACCAAGTTTACCCTGATATCTAGATTTATCAATTGCTAAGATACTGTGCTCATTGGTTTTTGTATATTGTAGAACTAGTCAGATTCATTTATTGACTTCTAGTTTTTAACCAGTACCAAATCATTTAAATTATTCCTTTCCCCCCATTACTTCCCTTGAGTTCTTAGACTTTACTGAACAACTGAGAATCAGAAATGAAGATCTACTTTGATCTGTATTTGATCCACTATCCTTCTTTTTGCCCACTTCAGGAATCTAAAAAGTTACTTCTGACCCTTTGCACTCACTTATCATACCAACCCCCACCCCATATCTAATCAGTTGCTAGGAATCATAAGACATGGGAAAAAGAAAACCTATCAGTATAAGATATGAAATTATACTGCAGTTTTTTGAACTTTCAAACTGGAATCATATTTACCTTGTCTCCAGGCAGCTGGAAAGGAGCTGAGTACTCATTTGGTCTAACCACCTTATTTGATACAGGAAGAAATGGACCCAACAGTTAGTCCCTAGGTCTTCTGCCTCTCTCTCTAGTATTTTTCCCATGACACCAAAGGAAACATTGATTTGGAATGTTTTACTTGAAGTGAAATATTTACATGGGGAAATATGTCCTTCCTTGAATTCATTTCCTACAAAACTTTTTTGCTCTCAGTGGCATCTTTCTCTAATGCTTCATTAGACTGAAGACATGAGCTTGGGTTTTTGAAGGTGACTCCAGCAAAGGAACACAAACTCAGACAGACTGAAAACGCTTCTCTGCTATCCTAGGATATGCTCAGCTAAGTGCAGACAGGCTCATTGTTGGGCTAGCTGTGAAGGGATAGAAATGCTATGACCATAGCTACTTACAAAGAACATGTGTGAAGTATGAAGTATTAAGTACAAATCTTCATCAGAGGAGGGTTTACTCACAATGACAAAGTCATGGATTCTTAAAGTATTGACTGTGTAACCTTGAATAAGTTACTTTACCTCTCTCTGCCTCAATTTCCTCTTATGTAAAGTGGGGGTAATAATAGCATCTATCTCCCAGGATTGTTGTGGGGATTAAATGAGACATTCACTCCTTTTTTAGGAACACCTAGAAGGCATTAGATGTCATGGCCCAAAGGTTCACTACCCAGTGGTCAGCTGCCTGGGGACAAGCCTTTCCCTGCTTAGCTACATTAGGCAATGTATAGGAGACATACAGGCTGTGATTGGCAAAGTCAAAGACTTCCTATCTTGAAAGAAACTGCCAGAACTTGTAGATACAATGGCAGAGCCTTCAAGAATACTCTACACCAGTGATTCTTAACTTGTGGGGTAACATTCAATTTGTAACAATGAAAATACATCCTGCATATCAGATAGATTCATAACAGTAGCAAAATTACAGTTATGAAGGAGCAACAAGAATAATTTTCTGGTTTCAGGGTCACCACAACATGAGGAACTGTATTAAAGGGTCATGGCATTAGGAAGGTTGAGAACCACTGCTCTACACCATAATGAGGATAGAAGAATTTTTGTGGTGGGTTCATGAAACAGAGAAAAGTCATGATACAGATTAAAAGGCAAAATGCCCTTTGGTGCTGTGTGGATCCCTTCTACAATCTCATTCATTCCCAAAGCCTCTCCAGGCCCTGGCATAGTCAAGTCAACAAGCATTTATTAAGCATCTCCTGTGTGCCTTGTGTTGCACTAAGACCAGAGGACACAAAGAAAGGCCCAAACAGTCCTTGCTTTCAGGGAGTTCACAATCTAATGAGGAGACATCCTACAAATAAGGTCCCTATCAGTTAATCACCTCACCCATGGAAGTGATCAAAGATGTTTGTAATATTGGATTAATTACAATTTTGTATTAGGAAGTGAAAGATGTCCATGAATTAAATCACAGTTTATTCAAAGTAGTGAGGTTCAAAGATGGCACATGGGTAGTTTCTTCATTCAGCATAATTAAGTCAGAGAACCATCAATATTAAAGGACAGAGGTGTCTGGAACAGATTCACATAATTTTCTTCACACCTTACAATGCTACAACCTTTAGATTTTTAGGGATCCAGACTGGTGGTTTCATCTGTGTGGGGAGCTCTTGCTATGGAAACTTCCTGTGCCATCAACTCACCTGTAACTTCTAGTCTTTGAAAGGTGAAATTAACTAGCTGGTATTTATATAAGGCTTTAAGATTTGCAAAGCAGTGGGCTTAGGTTATCTCATTTCATCTCCGTGACAATCCTGGCAGGCAGGTGACATTTTATAGATGAGGAAACTGAGGCAGAGAGAGGTGAAGTGCTTTGCCCAAAGGCACACAGCCAATATGGATCAAGGGCAAGACTCAAGATCCACCATGCCACAATTTATTGGACAGACATTCTATACTTCTAAAGCTAATATCCAAAAGGCAGTGGGATGACCACTGGATTTGGAGTCAAAGGGACCTGGGTTCTAATCCTGGTTCAGCTACTTATATCCTACATGATTTGGGGAAAGTACCTTCATCTTTCTCTGATGGAGTTCCTGTAAAAGGAAGGAGTTAAGGAGTTGCAGTAACTGGGGTCAAATCTCTATGAAAGAGATATTGACTTAGAAAAACCTTGCATGTTTATATATTTCTTTTAAAAATTAATATATTGACACATTACAATCAGATAGGATCTATATTTTTCTTTCCTTCTTTCCTTCCTTCCTTCCTGCTTTTTGGAGGGCAGTTTGGGGTTAAGTGTCCAAGGTCACAGGCTAGTTTTTGTGTTAAGTGTCTGAGGCCGCATTTGAACTCAGGTCCTCCTGACTCCAGGGCCAGTGCTCTATTCACTGCACCACCTAGCTACCCCTAGGATCTGAATTTTCATCAGGTTCAGGCCACATTTGGAAATACTGTGGGCTGCATGTAGCCTTCCTGCAGGCTTCAGGTTTAGCACCTCTGTACTAGATAACATCTCAGATTCCTTAACCTGTAAATCCATGTTCTTGTGATTCTGTGGAATCAGAAACTATTCAAGACCAATATCTGTTTCATCACCTGGTAACAGATTTGGATAAATCAGATTCTCTGTATAAAATAAATAAAAGCTTTCCCATGAAACAGCAGCAGATGTATAGGACAAGAGTACATTTCCATAACTTAAAACAAATTATTCACACACGTATACTTATATGTATTATTTTTAATATCATAGGATTTCAAGGCAGAAGGGACCTATGAAGACATCTATTCCAACATCCTCTTGCCCATTTTATAGATGAAGAAACTGAATGCCAGGAAAGGAAAGAGATTTGCTATTGGCCACACATCTAGTGAGCAGAAGAGCCAGAATTAGAACCTGATTTCTTTGACTCAAAATTTAGTGCTCTCTCCACTACACTATGCTGCTTTTTATATATTAGATGTGTGTGTGCATGTGTATGTAAACACATGTTCCTTCTGAGCTTATCATGATTTAACTTTAATTGCTAACTGGGCTCCAGCCTTCTCTTTTGTCCGATTTGATAGGGGGATTCTTAACCTTTGATTTCTAGACTCCTCTGGCAGTGTGGCCAGACCTAGGGTCCCCTTTTCAGGATCAGATTTTAAGATGCATAAAATAAAATCCATAAGATTACAAAAAATACAATTATATTGAAATGCTGTTATCAAAATATTAAAAATAAAAAAAACACATCCAGACCCTACCCTAGGTTTGGAAGAATCGTCAAAGATGGCTGAATTGTTTTAGTCTATGGATTTGGCCTAGGGGAGAGAAAAATCTTTTCTTTCTTAGTAATCTTGACCATGCTCCTTGAAGTAGCCTCCAGAGTTCGAAAGGGGGAAACACCATTTCACTTTCTTGGGGGTGGGGATGGGGATCCCAGGGACTGTTCTCTCCCTACACTCTTAAATAAGAAGCTAATTGTTAAAAGGCACAGACTCAAGTGGTTAAAAGCAACGGTCTCAGTCTGCAAGATACTTCAAAACCAATTTTGAGCTCCCTTCCTTGAAGGTGTGAAAAGTATGTCTGACAGCAACAGAAGGCAGACTTTGAACTTTCCCTTTAAAATGAACTGAGGGAAGCCGCAGCAATCAGAAGACTGCTGAATTTTCATAGGGGCCATTCCCTCATTACTCCAGCCTGCAGAGCTGAACAGTGGGTTTTTTGAGCTGGGGGGACCTTTTGTCTTCTTGTTGATATTTTGTTCTTGGTGCTTTCCACTGTACTCCCCAGGGTTCACCTTCTGGTTTAGCTTGCCTGTGTCTGGCGACTCCTAACTCCGACTTATCCCTTTCAGGTTTGGTTACCCGATTAAAATGCCTTAGTCACAGAAGCCACATGGCAAATTATCGGCTGGTTAAAGCCCTATAGAAATGGGAGCTATTCATATTATTATTGTTATTACTATTCTGCTGTGTTTCTAGCAGTCCCATCTGAAAAGGGACAAAAAAGATGGCCCCCCACCAATTCCTCTCGTCTTTTTCTTTATTTACCCCCATTTGAGTTAAAGAAGCCCTGCTGTAGCTGAGTCTAGAAACAAAGCAGATACAGTACAATGGAACTGGTGAATGCAGGCTGTCTCTCCTCCTCATGTAAACCCAAGGACCAGGGGAATTAGAAATCACCTTCTTTAAGGCACAATTGAAATGAGAAGTTTTAAAGTTGTCTTTCACAAATGTCTCCTTTCAGTGGCATGTGGTATGGAGGCGATCCTGTGGTTTGCAAGGGCAGTGCCAACTGGGCACAAGCTTTGGCTAGTCCTACCATGCTATAAGGCTTCCAGTATGGTCCTGGCAACAGACTGAGTCTGCTTCCCAAGGCCCAGCCAGGCAAAGTACAGGGAGGTTCTCTGTCACTGGGGCAGCCATTTGCTGAGGAATTCTTGGTCCATGGCAACCCCTGAAAACAAAGAGAAATACAAAATGGCCCTTGGGTATGTGTTTCCCCCCCTTCCTCTTTTTCAGTGATGGTGATAGAGTAGCTGAAAAAAGGGAAGAAAGGGTGTTTAGAACTGCACAGTCCTTGGACTGTCTACATATAGTAACTTAACTATCGGTACTCTAAATATGAGCTCCTCATTCAGTTACTAAGTCACCATATTGCTGGAAGAACAAAGTCATATCAACATGGCCATTTTTGCTCTAAATGAAATGAGAAGATGAAAGGAAGGCAAAGTTAAATGGAAAGAAGGAATCACTGTACTTCCTTGGAGAGGCAGATGAGATTTTATCATGCTCCTTGGGCAATAAGAAACATAATTTCACATCTACTCAGTCATCTCCTAATGAGGTGTTCAGTTTGAGCATCTGTTAAAAGACCATCTTCAAGGTAATTGCAGCTTATATATCAGTGTCTGTTGCAAAGAATCAAGTGATAGAGAATGACACCAAGACCATCCAAAGGAAATTATCAGACACTTTAATACTCAGGTGACTTCAGTGGAAAGGAGGGCAGAGGGAAGGGAGGAAAAATACGCTGGAAGATATGGTTCAGGGTTAAGAAATGAAAGAGGTCAAAGATTTATAGAGGACAGAGAAGTCACACAAGTACATCATAAAGCACTCTTTATGGAGTGAGTTGGGAGGCACAAGACATGGAAAACACTAACATTACAAAAAATGAATCTGATTATATCCTAACAAGAAATGATTGGTTATAAGTGTAGCATTTGTCTCTGAACCAGTATATAGTCATCTCATTTTGTTGCCTTGTTAAAGACCAAATATCAATACCAAATGTGAAATAATAAATAAAAATGAGAAATTAAAGCGTGTAATCCAGGCAACTCTAACCTGGTGTAAGTCAATTGTCATAATGGGGAAACCAAAAGAATCCTAGATGCTGTTTTTGCTGGCAAACATTTGATCTCCTTGCTAAGTACAGAGATGCAAAGCACAGTCATTGATTTAGGAAAGTTTGTAACATGTAATGGAGGTTATGATGGAAGGTTACAGAGAGCACTGCTTGATGAAACAGTGAGAAGCAGTTGAAAAAAAATGTTTATTGAAAGTTTGGTGAGAGACCTAATAAGTCTGATCATCCCAAGTATATTAAGGATGAAACTGGAAGGAAGACTACAAACAGTCAAAAATGGAAAAAATCTGTTCAGATTTCTAGAGCAAGCAAATTCCCTTCCTCAGAAATGACAGTAGAACTGCTTCATTCACTTTAATGCCACAATCCCTATGCTATATGAAGTAGAAATTATATGAAAGAAAATAGCTAGATTAGATTGAATTTTCACAGAAGAGTTATCTCTGCTGAAAGTGACACAATTTTGATGGTGTTGAGGGATTGAGTCTTAAGATACAGCCGCCCAAAAGAATATCTAATGATTGAAAAAAGGCAACATCACTACTGAAAAAGGTAATTAAAAACATCATTAGCTACTGATCCATATGCCTCCTTTCTTTATGAGAACAATTTCCACATGTATTGAGGGTAACCTTGATGAAGACTTGAGAAGGAAACAAGAAGGCTTTTGCAAATAATATTCTAAAACTTTGGCATGAAACAAAAACTCTGTTGATAAAATGTCCATGTGTCCAGGATTTTCTGAGACAGTGTTTCAAGAAAAGGAAGTATATTTTGAATGAGATTTTACAAAGGAATATCTTTTTATGATTGTGTGTGCCAATTTGGCATGTAGAAAATACAATCACAGTACCTGTTTGTCAATTTGACAAACATAAATTGAGCACCCACTGTATGCAAAGCATACTAGAGCCCTGAACTTAAACTGTGGTCAACAGATTAATTGGGGCTGAGCTAACTGGGTAGAAAGTTGAAACCAGATACTTCAAGATAGCATCATGTCAGAGAAACATCTGACTAGCCTTTTGTTCTACCAAGAGCAAGATCATTAACTGAAAGATGCAAATATATCCAAGACTGCCATTGAGGTGGAGAGACCACTGATCACGTGTCTTGCTGGAGCTGGGAGAGCAGCTCCTCCCGTTGGCATGACGACCAAGGCAGTATGGCCTGGTGTGGAGGCCTAGATGGTGGGTTATAAAAGAAGGAACTATCAAAACTATCTCTGGTTTTTGGACTTAACCTCTGCCTCCAAAAGATAAAGTTCTTCATAAACATTTAAAATTAAATTGGATGTATTCAAGTGAATGTTGGTTTTTATTATTTTTAAGGGTGGTGGGGCAGCATTGTGAGGGGGTTAAATTTACAAGAAAAAAGATGGAAATTATTCACTTTAAAGTGATTAGATGGTAATGATTCCTTAATTGATCTAAGGCTAGATTCAAACCAATCATTTAAACCTGAGAGTTCATGTTCTAATCAGGTCCAATTAACCCTCAGCAAGCTGTCTGGTCTCTCCCTTGGACCCTTTAATGAATGTACTTTCTTGAATGTAGAATTCAATAAGAATCATTTGCTCATTCAGTAACAATGAAAGATGTTACAAGAATTCAAGTTGCAAATTGAAATTATTATAGTGGATATAGTAACAATAATATTTTTCTAATGGCTTCAGAGGCATCAAAAAACAGTTTTTAAGTTGTGCTCTCGAGGCTGGCATCAACCTTGCTTCCAGGCTTAGCTCTTCCTGCTGCTCTTCAAATAGCATAAGCCTCAGCCAGAGACAACTCCTTGGTACACTGACAACCAGTCAGGAATTTCTGCTGCCTGGGAAATTCAAGTACAGCAGACATTTATTAAGCACATTCTATGTGTAGAACACTGCACTAGGCACTGGGGAGAGCAAAAGCTTAGATCTGTCATGATTCTTGCCCTTCTGAAGCCTATTTTAAGATAACATGACATATAATGATAATTTACATCATCATACACACAATAGAGGAATACAAAACAAAGTGCCATGTGAGGTCTCAGGGGAGTCTGGATTGGCACTGCCAGGATGAGGGCAGAGAAGGCATCCCAAGCATAAGAAATAGCACGGATAACAGTGGGCATGGTGCTGCTGGTGGCAGAGAGTAGACCACTTTGGACGGAGTATGATGTGTTTGGAGGAAGTAATACGAGGTAAGGCTGGAAAAGTAGGGAGACGTCTTATTGTAGAGGATTGTAAATGTCAGGCAAAGATGTCTATATTTTACTGGTAGACTTACACGGAACTACTGATTTTTTTTTTGCTTGGGGGAGGGCAGGGTAATTGGGGTTAATCCCAAGGTCACAGGGTTGGTAAATGTTAAGTGTTTGAGGTCGGTTTTGAACTCAGGTTCTCCTGACTCCAAGGCCAGTCAGTGCTCTATTCACTGTGCCACCTAGTCGCCCCTGAAAATTTTTGAATAGAGCAATAGAGGTACGGAAATAGAGCACAGTGTCATGGTTACAGAAGTAGCCTTTAAGCCAGGAAGGCCTTGGTTCAAGTTTTGCTTCCCACACATCCTGGTTGTGTAACCCTAAACAAGTCATTTAACGTCTTAAGTGTTCTAGGCAACTCTCTAAGAATTGAAGTTGCAGAGAAGGTGCCAATCTGCTTTTGTTTCCTCACCTGGGAGTTCCTATCCCCAGTGAAATCACAGGGCCAGTCCTACACATTGTAGACTCATAGATCTAGTATTGGAAGAGACCTTAGAGGCCAGCCTCCTAAAGTCTAGAGCAGGAGGCCCATATTTTTCTGATCACATATTCCATCAGGACATTTTCTTTTTTCTAGATAGAGGAGAGGGGAAGCAAGATTTTCTCAATGGCATTTGAATAGCTGCTGCTGTGACACTTGGGTTGAAGTTAAGTTATAACTCCTGAATGACTCAAGACCAGCTCAGAATGGGAAGGTTAGGAACTTCCACAGCAGCAGGATGGGATGGAGATGGGGCAATGTTGGGGAACAATGAATTAAAGATGAGTGTGGTTGTGTTAGAAGCAAGGCTGTTGTGGGGAAAATAGGATGCAACTCATTTTTCTCCCCTCTGACTGGTTGATCACATACCCCTTGGTGTCATACCATGACCCCCTTGAGGTTATGCCACAGCCCCAGTTTGGAGACCATTGATCTAGAAGACTGGCATGAATAGATGTAACCATGAGAAAGATTTACTTGCTAGTGGTGTAAAGGACAGAAAGAAGGGTGCAGGTAGGAAGACCTGTTAGAAGGCCTTTGTTATAACCCAGGCAGAAGGTAATGAGTAAAGGCCTGTCCTGAGGAGGTGGCAATGGAAGGCAGAGACTGGGATGAATTTGAGAGATGTTGTAGTCATGGGATTGACAGATCATAGCATGTCATTAGATGTGAGAGGTGAGGAAGAAGGAAGAGTCAAAGACAAGGCCGAAGTTGCAGAGACTTTGCAAATGGCACTATCCCACACAAAAGGAGTTCTGTTATGGAGAAAGACACGGAGGTTAGTTTTGAACATAGGAAAATAATTGATGGGGCTGGTACAGCATCTAGGCTGAGAGGATCTGTGGGGTGCTGGAGATGCAGCTCTGCAGATGAGAAGAGAGATGAGGGATTAGAGATCTCTGTTTAAAAGTTATCCATCTGGCCTCAGATATTTGACACTTACTAGCTGTGTAACCCTGGACTAGTCACTTAACCCTAATTGTCTCTCTCAAAAAAAAGTCATCCATCAATCAACAAGCAGTTTGTAAGCATCTCCTGGGTACCAGGTACTGGGGATATAAATACAGAAGTGAGATAGTTCCTGCCTTCTAGGAGCTTCCATGAAGTGTAGGGCATGAATGAGATCGCCAAGGAAGAAAGTGTAAAGAAAGAAGGAAGTTGAGCATAGCTTCTTGGGGAGCTCTCACATTAAGCAGTTGTGAAGATGAGAGGTAAGTAAAGGAGATGGAGGAGTGGTTGGAGAGGTAGGGAGAGAACAGGAAAGCAGGACAGCTCTGAAGACATCCAGGGAGAGAGTAGTGGGTAGGAAACAGAGACCATTAGCTTTGGGAGAAAGAAAGTAGGAGGACCTTGAGATGGCTGTTTCAGTAAAACAGTGGGAACAGGTACCAGATCCCAGAGGTTTGAGGAATACACAGGGAGACTGTGAAGGCATTTACTGCTCATCAGTGGCATGGTACAATGAGAAGAACCCATGATTTGGAGTCACTGGGCTTGGGTTCAAATTTTGACTTTGCCTCTTTATACTTGGTGAACTAACTTTGAAAGGTATGAGGTATAAACTGTCATTGAGATCATCTGGTAAGGCAACATCTTTAATAGCTAATTGAATACAGTGTCAGCCCCCTTTTCTGGGGTCAGGAACTGGGTTTTCAAGTACCATTCCCTTACGTATTGTAGAGTCAGGAGGAGCCTCCTCCTTGGTAGGCTACAAGAGGAAGTGAGGAGAAACAGTTTGAAATTGCTCTTTTGGGATTCTTTCAGTATTTCCTCTGCTTTAAACTTGTATCAATGTGTGGGAAGAGGGGGGATTTCTTTCCTTCTGCCCTCCCTAAGTGCCCATAGTGGCCACAAGTACAGAGTAGACAGCACATGTACTTGCCTGGATGAGTGTACATCCTTGGCCCCTGACCTCTGTTTTATTCTATAAGCATAGGCTAGCAGTCAGTGACCCTAAGAGAGCCCAAATCATGCCCTGGCTAGCCAGATCTGGACCTTGCGAGTTGTTTTGACAGTACAGGTCAAAAATGAAAACAAAACATTGTTTCAGCCGTCCCACAAAGTTGTCTTTAACCTTTAGGAGACTATAATGTATATGATGGATTGTTATTTTGTTTCCTATTTGTTCATGTGTGATTATAAATCTTTTTGTTTTAATAATTTTCTGTGGTCAATGAAATAAACCACTGTCTTATACCTGATTCCCATAAATACAGAGAACCTTTCCCTGTTACCCACTTTTTAGAGAGAGCCAGTATACAAGTCATTCCTTTTTTAGAGAATTGGCCAGAATTATTCTGGGGTAGGGACAATGAGCCAGAGAGATCAAGAAAACCTCCTTTCCCTCTATCCTCTTTGGGTGAGACCCTTCCTTTGTGGTAAACCTAGTCTATGTGCATTCAGAGTACCTTATAGAAGGACCTGAAGTCATACTATTTATTATATTTGAATCTTTTTGCATTTAAAGCATTATACACAGTAATAAAGGAGAATCCAAAGCACCTTCAGCAATGAATGGAGATAGAGGTAACAGTGGATGAATGGCTGCAAACAAAGGGTCAAGGGTGGCAGGCCTTTTTTCCTTTTTAGGCTGGAGGAGACCCAAACACATTTGGAAGGAGATGGGAAGGAACAAATAGGGAGGTAGAGCTTGATGATGCAAGAAAGAGAGGGGGTGATTACTACAACAAATTCTGGAGGAAGAAACCATGAGCAAGATCCAAAAATCATTGAGAAAGTTGAGCAAATGACATGATAAAGAGGTTATTTTATGTGTGTAGTACCTTTCTGGGCTGTTCCCCCAACCCCCTCTCACACTGGTGACCCAGGTTCTCAGTATACTGTTAACTACGTTTTCTCTCAAGTTTCTGTCATTTGGTAACCTTGAAGAGGTGGGGCTTCTAAACACTGTTGCTCAGAAGCCCCAACCCAGTGTACAAAATCAGTAGTTCCAGTTGAAGTAAGGAGGAAGGGTGGGTATACTTTCAGAGGCAGAGGGCTGCTTCTTCCATACATCTTTTTTTTTTAACAGCTTCTTTCGTTTTTTTTGGAGATTCATGCAATTCATGTGTATTTACTGAGAATGTATAGTGAGGATAGTTAGAAATAATCTCCTTAACATACACACACACAGAGTCCCTGGGGAGAGTGGGTTCAGATTTAAGGTGGGAAAGCAGTCAGACCCATGTATAGAGAATACATGAGCCTAAGGAGTACCTTGTTACTCCTGGCCTTGGGAGGCCTTTTTTTTCTCTTTGAAGAGTCCTCATAAAGTCTACTTCAGGGCAAAACATTTCCTTTCACTTCTGGGCTGGCTCCTTGTAGAGCCCAAAATCTTGATGGATGGGCCAATCAGGGCTGAGTTGATCAGTTTGTTCAGGTACTGTTCTGGATCTTGACTTGGTTACTGAGGCTACCAACTCTGGTTGCTGGTGAGAGGATCATCTTATGGCTTTGGTAGACCTTCCGGTCTCTGCCTGGGCGCTCCCATCTCAGAATACTTATTCTTAACATCAGAAAAAAATAAACACAGAAGAAAATAGTCACCATGCATTCATGGACACATGGCTGCCAGGTGGGGGAATACAGTTTGCTGTCACCCCTCCCCCACCCCGCAGCTCACAACAATCTTTTTCATTCAAAAACTGCCAGGGAAGAGAGAAAGAGACATCTTCTCCTAGGACATTTTGCATGCATATTCAGTTCTGGCTCAGTCTCTCCTACATCATCAGTCCTTCTGGTCCTTCAGTCAACCAGAAGCCTTTTTATCATTCCATATTATCAGACCCTTAGTCACCTGTGACTGGAAGAAGGTTCACTGTCTCCATATGTTATATTGAGACAAGGCAGAGAATATTGTGGCTGCTCTGAAATGAGGGGAAGCATTAGTCTATCAAATCTGCACGGAAGCAAGCCCAACCCAAACTTTCCATGTGGTTGATTGGAATACTGGCTGAACATGGTCTAAGGAAGCCCGGGGGAAGGGGAATATTGCACATGGATTGCATGGATCTCCAAAAAATGAAGGTCACTGAAGGAAGCTTCCAGAGGAAATGTGTGGAAGAGGCAGCCCCTTGCCTCTGAAAGGAGTATATGTAACCTTCTCACTTCAACTAGGACTACTGGTTGGAAAGTTAGATGGAATTTTTGATAGTAGAACAGATATTCCAATGAAATGGTCCAAGCAGTGAGTGCAATGGGTCAGGCAGTGGGTGCCCTGGGTTGAAGTGTTGTTCCAGAGGAGTCATGAGCAGAGCTCAGGAGAGTCCCATGTGGACATGCCACTTACGTCAGAGGAACAGAGCGTGGAAGCCTGGAATTTGGCAGCCAGTGCATTAGGAGGTAGATTGAGCTCTGGTAGGCAGAGTTTAGCCAGAGCACTTGCAGAGTTAATCTGCCCCAGAATCCAAAATCAAATAAAGACTATTGGTGTTTTTAAGGCCTCTTCAAAGTCTCCTTCCAAGCTGTGCTGCTGCTCCTCATTCCTCTGCCTTCCATTCTGGGGCGAGTGGTATGGACAGAGGGTTGGATTGTGGTGGGGGGAGGGGTGGATGGAGAGCTCTGCAAAGCTTTGCATTTCCATTTAGGAAACCTCTCATCCCTTCGAACCTCACTCAGGAACTTTGGATCTCCAGCATTCATATGTCCCATTGGAGCTTGTCTCATGGGTCTAAGAATTATGACCCACCTCTCTTGCCCAATGACAGGTGGTGGAGCTTTTGATGATCAGCCAGAGCTGGTTCCACATCAGACATATAAGTATCCTCAAATTTCTCCCCTGCTTTTCTAGCATTTTCTTCAGCTAAATGGTATATTCTCTGCCTTTCGGATTTAATGGAAAATTCTTTTCTTACACAGTGAATGACTTTGACCTTGAACACTGACCCATTCCATAACCATAAGGTCTTGTCGAATACTATCACGAAGGTCCACTAACATCCTCCTGTGCTGCAGTTTCCTGCTGTGGAAATGATCCTGGACTCTGCAAGACCATGCCAGCAGCAGAATAGGAACTCTGGTAGATCTTACAATGTCAGAAAATCAGCAAGCGGGGGCCTGACCATGCATTGTATTACCACTGTCCAAGGACCAGGCTAACTGCTTGCAGAGCTGCTCAGTCTAGGATGGCTGGCTCCCAGGGGATGAGTTATATTGGCCATAGGAACTCATTGACACTGTTGATTGCTAAGACTTAGAGGAATGGAAATCTGGATCATGATATCACCATATTTGAAGTGTCCATTCTCATTTGTCCAAAATGGAAAGTATATGTGTGTGTGTGTGTGCGTGTGCGTGCACATGTGTGTGTGTCTATCTCAACAAAATTGAAACTCACACATGACTTCTGCCTATTCTATCCATAGGTAACAGATTATTTCTTATTTTTTTGGCTAAGCTCAGCCAGGAGGTAAGGGGTCTTGAGGTCATGCTGTTGAAGGAACTGAAAATATTTTGCATATGTTAATGTGTGTATATATTATTTTCCCCCAAAAGAATGTAAGCTCCTTGAGTGCAGGGAACATTTCATTTTTGTTTGTGAAGTCCTAACAGTTAGCATAAAGCCTGACACTTAACAAATGCTTTATTGATTGATAATTGGACGAGCAAGTTTGGTGGTGGTAATGGCTGTCTTCAGATATTTAAAGACCAGATGCATGGAAGAAGGATTTTACTTGTTCAGTGTGGCCCTAAGGAGAACTAGAAGAAATGGGTGGTCATTGGAAAGAGGCAAGGTTTGTTTTGTTTTGTTTTTTGGTTGGAAAATCTTCCTAATAAAGCTATCATTAAATGTATTGGGAGGCCTGGGGAAGCAGCATGCCTTACAGGTCTTCCAGCAGAGGCTACATGACTATTTGTTGGAGATTCTCAGTCAGGTACGGATTGGACTAGATGGCTTCTGAGGTCCCTTCTGGCTCTGAGATTCTAAGAAGTAAAGGATGGTTTTGCTCAGATGCATTCAGAGAGAACGAGAGGATGCAATAAACAAAGTCTCAGCTTCTCCATTGGGGATTGCCAGTGAAAGGGAAACTGAGAGTTTGGAAGCCCCAGTGAGTTGAGCTCCTGAGACTTTGGGAGCTAGGGTGAGACTTGCTCCAGACATTGTGGAAGTGATTCTGTTCAGCTCCCTAATCTATCCTCTTTGGCTTTGTTTAGACACGTTTTCCTTGAAGGAGTTGATTTACACAATCAAGATGTTGCATGGTCTTTTCCAAACTCTTTGGAAAGCTCTCTAGGTGATTGAGTAGATTAAGACATGCCTGATAAATCACTTACAGGATGCATCCATTGGGAGAGATTTTATATTCTAGCTGTTTGGAATGGGATGCCTCCAAAGAAACTTTTGAAGCATCTAATATTTCTGGCGAAAACATCCTGGTGCACGTTTTACAGCAACACAGAGGCAGCCTTAGCAACGGATGGCTTTTACACATGGAACACAAAAAGAGGGCAAAATATTTGAACAATGACTCAGATATTTCCACATCCCTCAGCCTTCTCGTAATTACCTGGGAGACATTTCATTTTTAGAAATGAAGAAGTAAAACAATGTTGGTAATTAACTCAAACTGTGGCTACCCTGGGAATTGCTTTCAATATTAAACTGAGGATAAATTGCACTAGGGGAAAAAGGGCCATTGAGGCAGGTGACTTAGAAGCATAAGCTTACTAGTGGAGGAACGTTTGACTTGAGTGGCAGAGGGGTGATTTAACTTCAGGAATCCCTGGCTAGGCTTTACAGTGGGAGAGGGGAATAGGGCTAGATCTGGGGGGAAGGCTTTGATTTCATTTTCCTTCTTAGCAGGTGAAAAGGGCCTACTCTGTCTTCTTGACACTGGTTCTTGTAGAATGGAAAGTGCTTTGGGCTTAGAGAAGACCTGGCTTTGAGATTGCTTGGTCAACAAGCACTTATTAAATGCTTACTTCGTCCTAGCACTATGCTAAGTGCTGAAAATGCAAATATAAGCAATAAGTGAGACACCCTGTCTACTAGGAGCTTCTATTCTAATGTGGGAAGATGACACAGAAAAGGAAACTGAAAGGGGGAAGGTGCCCAGCACAGGACAAGAAGGAGGAGTCTAGGTGGGAGCAGCTAGATGGTGCAGTGATTAGAGCACTGGCCCTGGAGTCAGGAGAATCTGAGTTCAAATCCGACCTCAGACACTTGACACTTGGTAGCTGTGTGATCTTGGGCAAGTCACTTAACCCCTATTGCCCTGCCCTCTCCCCTCCAAAAAAGGGGAAAAAGAGAAATTCAGAGATGGCTGGCTTGGGTGCCCTCAGAAAATGGAGGTTCTAGGAGGAGCCATTGCAATCAGAATGAGGCTGAACTTCTGAGGTGTAAATTCCAGGGCTCTTCTTCCAGGATAAAGAATTTCCTGGGGGCATTGTAGATAAATCCAGAGTACAGCCTGGTAAGAAATGAAGCTCCATTACTTTCTGTTCAAGCATGGGCAAGTTAGTCTCCCTCAGTGTCATTTTCTTCATCTATAAATTGGGGGAAATGATACCCTGCATATTTCCACTGGACTGGAACTGATAACCATATTATAATGTCAGCTATTGGAAATTGCAATCCATGTGACTACTTCATATTTTTTTGTTGCTGTTCAGTCATTTCAGTTGTGTTTGACTCTCTGTGACCCCATTTGGGGTTTTCTTGGCAAAGATACTGGAGTGGCTTGTCATTTCCTTCTCCTGCCCATTTTACAGATGAGGAAACTGAGACAAACAGCGTGAAGTGACTTGCCCAGCTAGTAAGTTTCTGAGACCAGATTCTTGCTTGATGGGATACATTATTTGTACTAATTGGGATCTACCTGTACTTGTATTAACTTTGGCATAGCTAAGGGTCGAAGATAGGGTGGCCTCTCAGCAAAGTATGGAATGTCAGAACTGGGAGGGACTTTAGAAATCATCTAGTTCCACCACTTCATTTTACCTAGGAGGAAACCGAGGCACTGATAGAGATCTAGGCAAAGGTAACAAAATAAGTTGGTGGCACAGATGGGACCAGGAGGGAATTATGGTACAATTGAAAGAATGCTGGCTCCAGAGTTGGGGGACCTGGTTTCAAATTCTACCTCTGACACTAACTGTATAACTATAGACAAATTCCTCTGACTTCCTGGACCTCAGTTATAGCATCTGTAAAACAATATATTCTTCCATCATCTGTAAAATGCAGAGGTTGGACAAGATATGTTTCTGAAGTGCTTTTTGTCTTATGGCCCCCAGTACAAGTGTCCATTCTGCTACAATGCACTGTCTCCGTGCCTGAGATTCATCTACTTTAAAACAATTCTGTATTCTTTTATTTTCAGTTCTGAATTTTTTCCCTCCCTTCTGCCCCTCCCTGCTGAGAAGTCAAGAAAAACAAAACCCATTACATAAATGTAGTCATGCAAAAACAAATTCCTCCCTTAGCCATATCTATGAGAAAGAAAGAAATTTTTTTAAAAAGGAAGAAAATATGCTTCCACTCTGAGTCCATCAGTTATCCATCTGACGTACATAGTTTCTTTTGTCTTGAGTCCTTTGGAGTTGTGATGGGTCACAATGTTGATCATAGTTAATTGTCTTTCAAAGTATCTTTTCACTATTGCCCTTTTTTTGTTTGTTCCAGTTGGACTCTTTGTGACCCCATTTGGAGTTTTCTCGACAGAGATACTGTCATCATTTTGCAGATGAAGAACTGAGGCAAACAGAGTGAAGTGACTTACCCAGTGTCACACAGCTTGTAAGTGTCTGAGGCTCGATTTGAACTCAGGAAGATGAATCTTCCTGACTCCAGGTCCGGCACTTTATTCACTGCACCACCTAGCTGCCTTATTGCTCTTATTGAATAATTTCTTCTTCTGGTTCTGCTTACTTGATTTTATATCCGTTCATGAAAGTCTTCTCAGATTTTCCTAAAACCATCCCCTTCATAATTTCTTATAGTACAATAGCATTCCATTGCATTCATATACCATAACTTGTTCATCCATTCTCCAGCTGATGGATATCCCCTCAGTTTTCAGTTTTTGCTTCTACAAAAAGAGCTTCTCTGAATGTTTTTGTATATCTGGGTACTTTTCCTTTTTTAAAAAATCCTTTTGGGTGTATAGACCTAGTAGTGATCACTCTGGATTAAAAGGGAGACAGTTTAATAGTTTTTTTGGATGCAGTTCTTAATTGCTTCCCAGAATACTTGGAGTAGTTCAGAGGTCCACCAACAGTATATTAATGTGCCTTTTTCCCCAAAACCCCTCCAGTACCTGCCATTTTCTGTTTTTGTCATCTTAGCCAATATGATGGGTAAGAGGGATTAACTTAACTTTTCAGCACCAATTTTCTCATCTGTAAAATAATACTTATATTGCCTAACTTATAGGGTTGGTACACTTGGAAAGATCTATGGTTTCATCATGTACTAAAGTCCTCACAACTTATATTTTCCCTTTCTGCCCATATTGTCTGTGTCTTGCCATAATTCCTCCATAGAGGAATCTCCTAAAATACTGAAGACTTTCTTCTAGTTCTTTTAATATCTAGAGAAGGAGGATATCAGTGTAACTATATGGGATGTCCAGTTTTGACACAAGACTCCCCCGTCTTTTTTCTGGCCTTACATGTCCATGATAATGTTTTTAACAGCAATTCTGTGTATGTTATTGTTTATAACATGCAGAAGTCTGATTATGCTCATGTTATACCTGTCAATTGCTCTTTGGATTATTTATTTAAAATTTTTCCAAGACTACAATGTTCTATGATTTATAACCATTTACCACTGCTGTGAGATTGTTGGTATGGAATCGATCAGTTTTATCTTAGATTTGTGACATTGACATTTTGAACCAAGTACAAAACTTTACATTTTTTAAACTGTGAAAGTGTTAATTCATTAGTACAGGGAACTCTTGGTAATACAACTCCCTCTACCAGTGCTGATCAGAGACTACGCTGTAAGTTAGTGTTAGAGAATTGTTTGGGCAACACAGTGAAGTTTAGTGACTTGCCAGGGTTACATCAGGAATTGTCCAACGTGGTGCTAGAACAATATCTTCAAGACTTAGAAGACTAGCTCTGTACTTATTACACCACACTGCTTTTCTTTTATTCCTATTAAATTTCATCTTAATAGATGAAAAATAGAGCTGGGTTTCATAGCAGTAAGCTATGAAGTAGCTTAGAATCATTGAAGGTACTGTATAGTTTTCTGAATGTGATATAGTCCACTTTCCTTACCCTGTTCAAGTCTGAACCTAACCCACTATCAGTGAGTTCTGTGACTGTGCACAGTAGGTGCTAGTAGACTGACAGTGGGACGCCCATCTAACTCTATGGGATAATCTGGGCCATATGTATTTTTCATCCTCTTCGTTTTTCCCATGTGGATGTTTAGACTTATCTAGTTCACATTGTTATAAATTTCACTGAGGAGGTTTGTGATGGCAACCCATTTGTAACTTTAAAATTGATGTAAAATATGAGTTTGAGTAATTCAGTATAAATTAGTTATGCTGGGAGATAATATTCAGCTTTTCCTTTCAGTCATGTCTGACTCTTTGTGACCCCATTTGGGGTTTTCTTGGCAAAGATATTAGAGTGGTTTGCCATTTACTTCTCTAGCTCATTTTAAAGATGAAGAAATTGAGGCAAACAGGGTTAAATGACTTGCCCAGGGTCACATAGATGGTAAGTGTCTGGGACCAGATTTGAACCCAGGAAAAGACTCTTTCTGATTCCAGGTGTGACATTTTTACCCACTGGGCCACCCAGCTGACCAGGAGATGATACAGGTTTATATGAATGAACAAAAACATAAGGAATAGGAGATAGGAACTTGACCTGTGATCTTATTAGTTTAGAGAACTCTCAGATGAGGAAACTCCTTGTGACAATGCAGGTCAGCATCTTCTCTGCAACTTTTCCTCTTAGAGAATTGCCTAGAGTACTGAGAAGTACTTGCTCAGGCTCACACACCTAGTATGGATCAGTGGCAAGACCTGAACTCAGTTCTTTCTGACTCCAAGGCCAGGTCTCTGCCCATTATACAACACTGCCTCTCCAACAAAACTGTAGTATGGCAATTTCTGATCAGTGTCCGAAGAATTGTGGTTTATGTTTTACCAAGAGATCTAGTTCGTCCTCAGTTCTGCCATGGTGAGACATCCAGAACTTGAGCAATGACCCAGTTGCTGTGGTCATTCTTAAACACTTCCAGCTCTGCATTACTGGGATACCTTTGGTCTCTTGGGTTGTCTTAGATGCTAATTTTAACCAGAATTCTCCTGGAATCAAGAATTAGAGGGAATGCAGAGAGGACAAAGTCCTCTCTCCCTAAGGAATCTGTCCTTCTTTTGGAATGGAAACCAGCGAACATCCTCTTGTGTGGGTACTCCTAGAAGAGGTAAATCAACTCAGGGAATGAATGAATGAATGAATGAATGAATGAATGAACAAGTATTTACAGATGGTTCTCACTTTACATAAGTGGACTGTTCAGCATGCCTCTATGTAAAGTGATTTTTCTGTAATGCAGATTTACCTGCTGATAGATGCAGGGGAGGGAGACTAAAGGGGTTGGCTCACAATTCAAGGACATGGGGTCCAGGACAGAGAATCAAGAGCAGAAGGAAGAACATGCAGGACTGGAACATGGACACAGGCAGGAGAGGATAGGGATGTGGCCTAGCTTGGGGACACTATCAGGTGAACTGAACAGGCAAAGGTCTCTATTGTCACCAAGGGTCTCAAGCCAAGCCCCCATCTGATGGTAGGGACAGCAGTGGCAGTCTTTCTTCTTGTCTGTCATTCTGCTTTCACCTGGGCATTTTTTGGGAAGTGGGGCAGTGGGATCAGAGACCACAGAGCACTGAGCAAGGAACAGGAGCAGAGAGAGAGCCCAGTAGAGTACAGTAAAGTTAACATCAGTTTTTGGAATGCTGATTTCTTTCAGAATTCTTTACATGAAGTCGAACTTGTGTCACGTGAATTTACAGAAAACAAGAACTCTCTGTATTAAGTGTTTACTACACACTAGGCACTGTGCTAAACATTAAGGACACAAATCCAAAAGGAGACAATTCCTGCTCTCAAGGAGTTTCTATTCTAATAGGGGAAGACAACCCATATGGGGAGCTCAAATTGGAAAGGGAGAGAAGACAGAGGTTCCTCAATCCAATGAGCCAATCAAAGAAGGGAATGAAGAGTTATACCCTCTTTTCTTCATCTCCTGGTTGGCCTCAACAACAGCCCTCCTCGAGTATGAGTATGGGAGGATTGGTGTGTGTATGTGTGTGTGTATGTGTGTGCATGCATGCTTGTACATGTGTATGTACACATGTATATAGGTTGGCATCAGGCAATAGAGAGGAAATAGACCTCTTTCCATTTCAGGGATTCAAACAAGTGTTGCAAAGCTCTGAAATCCAAGGAATGTGTTTTAAATGTACAGGGGGAAGCCTTTTGCCAGCAGGCTTCTCGGCATTCACACCCTATAAGCACTTGGACTCTGAAACAACTCAGCACGATATGGAAAAAGTTCCTATCACTTTGATTTGCAACTGTCCAGGACAATGGAAAACTGTTTGCTTCTCCCTGAACATCCATCCCATCTCCTCCCCTTCCCACCCTCCCCCTTTATAAACCATGAACTCCAGTTAAAATGATTACAAGAACGATATCTGCCTGCTGCGGACATAATCTATTCAAGTCTGGCTTTGTCAGAAGGTGCCAGAAACTTTGTGCCTTCAGAGTAGACACTCAATGTAATTCAATCTCTGCTGAACACGTTCCTGGGGCTTGGGCATGGTTAAAATTAGGAGAGAGGCACTTTCATGCAATGAGGCTGGAAATGTATCTTGCAGATGCAGGCGATGACCAAACACCACTTTAAATAAGCAGTTCTTGTATTGTCCTCCCCCCCCCAATGGCATCCAATCACAAGCAACCTCAGTTGGCCTTCACTCCCTCTGTGTTTTGTCATCATGGGCAGACAGAGGAATTCCAGCCCAGATGCCGGATTTTGCAGATGTCCTACAAAAAAGTTCCATTCTTGTCTCCATCAGCACATGCAGAGCTGTCAGGAGGCCTGTAAAGATTTTACAAGCCTTATAAGTCATAGTTTATTGAGCCTAGGATGGAATTTCATATATCATCATGGTTCTGGAAGTTCCCTCCTTTTTGTCTGGCTTAAAAAAACCCCACCAAACAACTGAACAGGGAAAGTGAGCCCTCAGTTCCCATGGTGGCTCATCCTTAAGCTTGTCCAGCCTGGTGTTTGGCTGGGAGAGTTCTTGCAGAACTGGGGCTTTCCCCCTCAGGATGGAAATAATCATCAGCAGACTGAGTCAGCAAGTTCACCAACTTTCACCTCATTTTATTCTCCTTTGGAGAAAATGATTCCCAAAGTTTCTTAATAGCCCTAAAGTCATGCAAATTATCTAGCAATCCCATTTTACCCAAACATCCAGTACAAGAGGAAAATCTTGATTTGGCCAACAAGTTTACAGTGGTAGAGTTTGTGTTAGAGCTTGTGAAAAGGCAGGCAAAGAGCATCATGGGAAGCTCTGTGTAAAATCTAATATTCCAAAAGGATGTAGTATCAGGTGAAGTGGCAAGAGGCTTGGAGTCAGGAGTTCTAGGCAAGTCACCGCTTAACTCTGAGCCTTAGTTTCCCCATCTGTAAAATGGGTATGATGTAGGTAGGAAGTTGCCCTGTGTAATGAGAACCTGCATAGGTAGAGGATAGGATCCCATATGTTATAGGGGATGTTACTGTCTAATAATAAAAATTATACAGGATGTAATAATATAGCCTCACTTTGGAGATTTGAGGGCAGCTAGGTGGCGCTGCAGTAGACAGAGCGCCAGGCCTGGAGTCAGGAAAACTCATCTTCCAGAGTTCAAAGCCTGCTTCAGACACTTGCTAGGCTATGTGACCCTGGGCAAGTCACTGAACCCTGTTTGCCTCAATTTTCTCACCTGTAAAATGAGTTGGAGAAGGAAATGGCAAACCACTCCAGTATCCCTGCCAAGAAAATCCCAAAAGGAGTCACAGAGAGTCAGCCATGACTGAAAAATGACTGAATATTGGAAGTTTGCTCCGATCTGGTCTAATGAAGAGGCAGTTATGTCAAAGCCAAACAGATTGAATGCCCGTCAGTAGTTGTGGCAGCATTGCTCTAGATGTTCTTCCTCCATGACTGCTTTTTCATTAATGGTCTCTTAAGTGTGTTTAGAGTTTAATGGTGATTCACAAGCTCTTTCTCCTGTGGCTTCCAGGGAAAATGTCTCCTGTCTCTTTAGGGGACAGACCTATCCTTTCTTTCAATCTCACCCTGAGCCTAAAGGGAACACATTAATCTGGTTCAGTGGCCACAGGTTTGTTTTTTTAAAATAGCAAATGAATGAACATGACATTGGAATTAAAATGGTTACAGGAAGCAAGAAGCTTAGACCCTAGTCACAGTGGGCTAGCAGGTGGGTACTGACAATAGCCTTGTCTCTCCATCCCCTTTTCCATCACTGAGGAAAAGGGAAGCAGGAAGTCACTGTCCCACTGGGCATGATTGGGGAGAGGGGGTTTGGGGCTAAGCTGCAGTTAATGAGCAGGGCGGGGAGGGAAAGCAGACCTCTAACTGCCCGGCCAGCCAATTTCCCCCAGCAGGCCCAAAAGCTTCTAAGAATCTCTGATTTACCACCCCTCCCCCTTGGTAGTCCCCTCCCCCCTGCACCCGCCATCATTCCCAACCACAATCTGTGAAGACTCCTGGAGTGGGGCAATGTACCCTCATGTCCTTGCTTTTGGGGTTTTTATCTAGATATTGGGCTTTATGAATTCAAACATGACCCCAGTCTGCCCCTGCTCCTCTGCCTAGCTTTAATAAGACTGACTCTCTGCATCCATCTCCAACCCTAAGGTCCACACCACAGGTCTTGTGAACTCTCAGTAAAAAATCTGCTCGGCTGCCATAGTTACATCTGTATCTCATGTTCCCATGGCAACGCCCACTAGAATGGGGAGCTGGGCTAAGTAGAATCAGGGAATATTAGAAGTGGATGGGACTTTAGAGATAATTTCATCCATCCTCCTCCTCTTGTATATAAGAAACTGAGGCCTTCGGGAAAGGAAGAGATGTCTCCAAAGTCACACAGTTAGAAAGTAGCTTAGCTGACCTTCATACCTAAGTCCTTTGAGTCCATTTTCAGTGTGTTCTTTGTACTTTGCTCTCAGGGCTGCAGGGAAGAGAGCCGTTTGCTAACCTTAAGCACCATGAGAGCAGTTATTACAGTTTTGCTAAAATTCAAGAGCACAGAAGTAGACCCATTTGTGGCCCAGGGAAGAGGCTAGCTGCCATTTGGGCCCGTAATTTGTGACAGTGCTTTGCCACATGCAGGCCCAAATGATGTGCTTGGTGCAAAATTGATTTTCATTCTCCGCTACCTTACATAAAACCATTCCCATTTCTGAAAGCATTTTCCCAACTATTATCCTGACATTGGGCATACCACTTAACCTCTCTAGGCCTCATTTCCTCAACTTTAAAATGAGGGGGTTGGACTAGATGCCCTCTGCTCTCCTTTCTCACTCTAAAGCTGTGATTCTAGGTGGAGTCTGTCCCCCTGCCAGCCTAATATTATTACAACATTGGGGTGAAGGAAGGCAAGGATTACTACTGTGCTTTGCACATGAAGAAGCTATGCTCCACAGGCCAAGCGACAGGCCAGTAAGTTGGACGAGCTTTAATTTCCCCACCTGTAAAATGTTGGAGATGTTGAATCAGATGAAGGTTCCTTCTAGTTCTAAATCCTGTCATCCTGTCTTTATTCCAGTGGTCTTGCACCTTTTAAAATTGTTACTCATGGAACAATATTATGCTTTGCTGTTAGGAACCATGGCACACTGAATGTTTCAGTTGTGGCAACACTGGGGGAATATGGCAAGACTCGATTGGAAGGTGAGCTTCTTGTATGGTTGGAGGGGGCACCCTTTGAGATCCACTGGGTCTTTGAGACCCAGGACTAGAATAATAAAAGCAACTCACATTTCATTAGCATTTGGAGGTCCCAGCCTCTCTACTGGTCCTCCCAGCAGCCTTGTAAGGTTGGTAATGAGACTCAGGCTGAACGAGGTGCTCATGCTGACACCCCTAATGTTCAGAGCTTAGTCTCCTGCCTCTGGAAGGCTGTCTCAATTCTGAAAGTTGGGGTGCTCCGTCATCCAGCCTCAGTGCTCCTTCTGCCGGACCTAGCTGCCTCTTCTGACTTAGAGCCCACTGGCTGCCTAGTAGGCTCTGTCTCTGCCTTCATGCCTTGCTGTGATAGCTCTTTCCTTCCTATGTGGGACCTAAAATGGAAAACACAGTGAAATGCAGCCTAGGGTAATGCATGTAGTGGAGGTAGGCAGGAGTACTTCTCACAGAGCTAGGCATGCCCTCTGGCTCCTTGCTTAAAGGACAAAGATAACATAGCAACTCCTGATTAGTGCCTCTGTTCTTTCTCTCGCCAGTGTTCTTCTTCATTCCCCCCTGCGGAAATGGTAGCCTACACCTTGAGCACAGGCCATGAGACTATGTGCTGAAACTGTGGGTCATTGTTTCCACTGGTTGGGAAGGAGAAGGGAAAGAGATCTCCTTCCTCATTCATTAGAAGTCAAAGGGAGAACCTTTGAAGCTTAGACCCTAGTCACAGTGGGCTAGCAGGTGGGTACTGACAATAGTGATGGCCTAATGTGATATGCTCAAAAAGAGAAGCTTTCTGCTCCTGTCTTTAATAGTCTCTGAGTGCATGTTTTTTCTAGGATCAGTTGCCAACCATTTTCAATCCCAGTCATGGGGACCAAAGAATCAACCTGGGTCATGCATAACCTTTAGTATGGGGCCAGTTCCTGTTCCAGTCCATTCTTTCTTTAGACATAGTTATCTTTTTTGTTGGAAATGAACATACCGCCATAGTCCTAAACACTTCCTTGGCTTGTTGGACCTCTCTGAGATCCATAAAATGACAGGTTGTCTCTGCCCTGAATGTTGGGGGGCAGGGGTGCCTTCTTCTAGCATTTGGGTGGAACTTCCACAGTCATACTTACTTTCCCATCTGATACCCTAGTCAGTTCCTAGCACTGCCTTGCCTGTGAGATGAGAGATATGAAACTTACTCCCCCATAAAGGGGATTTGTTCTGTGAAGTTTGGATTCAGTCAAAGGGCTGCACTTGAGAACCTAGAGCAGTGATTCTCAGCCTTCCTAATGCTGAGACCCTTTAATACTACTATGTGGGCAGACCCGCCTGGAGACAGATGGAGGAGCCGTGTCTGTTCCTAAGACCATCGGAAATGTGTGTTTTCCGTGACCCCTGTGAAAGGGTCATTTGCCCCCCAAAAGGGTTGTGACCCGCAGGTTGAGAACCACTGACCCAGAGGGCCACAGGTTCCCCACCTCTGAACTAGACATTCCTAAACCCAGCCTAGCTCCACCCAGCCACTCCCTAGGAAATCCCACATCTTTGGCTGTCTCAAGGAACAGATCAGCTGTGAAGGGCCCAGGAAAAAAGATAGATGAAAGAAATTAATGAAAAAGGATTAACTGACTAAGTATTAGCTGTGTTTCAAGTCTCTGCTAAGTGTTGAGGATTCAAAAGCAGGCAAGCAAACTAGCTCTGAAGAAGATGAGATTGTTTGTGTGGATAAGGACCAACAGGTGTAAGGTATAGGGAAATCAATTATTTCTGCATCTACAACTGACCTTTGTGACCATCAGAGGTGTCTATCCAGGCAGTGGGCCCCCCAATGACTTAGTGTTTTCCTCATTGTAAGAGGTGTCTAAGAACAGGCCAGGCAGCTACTTGGTTCACACCTTGGACCAGAAGTTGGACAACCTTCCCTGGTGACTATGATTCTAGCCCTCCATTAAATCTTTTAAGCTTGGCCCTCTGGCTTTCTGCACTCAGGTTTTTCAGCTTTTTCTAGCAGCTCTGTTTAGTAGCCTTGATCACGTTCCAGCTGATCTAGTTTCCCTAAAGGAGGTTCCATCTCTCTTCACCTTTCTACCTTAATGAGATTCCCAGCTTCTCATTAGTGACCTTTCCCTAGGTTCCTCAGACCTTCCCGTGGAAGGAGAAAAGAAGCAGAAGCTCTGTGTGTCCCCTCAACTCCCTTATATTCTTCAGTAATAAATCCTATAATACAAAAGTAAGGGAGACATGGGGAAAAATGAACTGCTCCAGAGTGAAGTAAGGACAGCCAGAAAGACAGTATCCATAACGACCAGGATAAGGTCAGTGGAAAGAACAAACAATTGAAAGTGAATACTAAGGAAGTTTAATGACCAAACTTGACCCTTAAGAAGATATAGGAGATGGCATTTGCCTCTCTTCTTATGAGAGGTGGCAGACTATGGGTGTGGAACGCTACAGAGAGAGTGAGACTTTTTCAATGTGTTCCTTAGTTTTGCTCTCTGGAAGGGGGAACAAGAGGGAGGTTGGCTACAGTGGGAAACATAGGTGACATAAAAACATGATATTGATAAAAAAAACATTTCCCCCCCAAATGAACAAACTACAAAAGTTGAAACAAAAATGCACTATCAGTCACAATTATTCTGAGGTGATTACACTGACCTCTTTGGGGGAAA
Source organism: Pseudocheirus occidentalis (assembly GCA_028646575.1). Classification (NCBI taxonomy): domain Eukaryota; kingdom Metazoa; phylum Chordata; class Mammalia; order Diprotodontia; family Pseudocheiridae; genus Pseudocheirus; species Pseudocheirus occidentalis. The sequence continues at coordinate 32,480,516 of CM053602.1, read as the reverse complement.
TGTACTTTGTAGTAGTTTTACTTATGATATTCCATGTTCCACAACTGGTTTGGCCATTCTGTAATTGATGCTCATCTAGTTTATTTTGTACTATAAAAATGTTAGCATAATCTACTTTGGTGCATACGGAGCCCTCTCCTTTTGGCACTAGTGTCCTTGAGGTATATACTGTGTAGTAGGATTTCTGGGTCAAAGGGTATGGACATTTTATTCTCTCTCTTCAAATAATTCCAAATTGCTTCCCAGAATGGTTGGACTAATTCACTGCTCCACCAACAACTCCTCTAGTTTCAAGTGTTTCTTTTTCATCTTTACCATTTTGCTGGGTATGAGGCAAAACCTCAGAGGTGCTTTGATTTACTTTCTCTCATTAGTGATTTGGACCATTTTACGCAGTTCTTAGTGGCTTTCAACTCCTCTTTGAGAATTCTTTGTTTATATCCTTTGACCAGTTGTTCACTGGGGAACAGCCTGTAGTCTTATGTGTCTCCGTTAGTTGCCTATATATCTTGGATAGCAAATGCTTCTCAGAGATGTTTGATATAAAGATTTTTTCCCAGTCTGCTGCTTCTTTTCTTATCTTAGTTGTAATTGTTTTGTTTGCACAAAATCTTTCCAGTGTCATGTGCCTGAAATGATTTGTTTTATCTTTACTAATCTCTATCCCTGGTTTGGTTAAGAATTAAAGCCTTAGCTATAGCTATAAAAGGTATCTGATTTGAGTTTATTCTAATTGTTTTATGGGATAAACTTGACTTTAGAGTAAAGGGTGTGTGCAATGGGAAAGGATTCTGAAAGTGATTTCAAAGACAACCATCTTGGAGGTAGCTTCCACATCTCTTCAAGCAGGAAGACCGAATAGAATTGAGGAAGAAGAAGACTGATGCTGGAGCAAGGAAGAAGATGAAGCAATGGATTAAATATATATATATATATATATATATATATATATATATATATATATATAAAATGCCTAGTGTGTACCAGGCACTTTGCTAGGCACTTGGGATATAAGTACGAAAGTAGGGAGAGGCAATGGATAGGAAGATAGCATACATACTGTAGCTGTGAGGTAGATGGTTAGATGGGATATGACGCATGGTCTGGGGCTGGCTAGATACAGTAGATTAGGTGACGTTTTACTCCCTCTCACCAATCAGGGTAGAGTTTTGAAGAAGAGTGGATTAACTTCTCCAGGGAGGAGGGTGTACCCAAAATGTACTCATCCATGGGGGATGTGGTGAGTATGAGTAAACCTTGGACTTGAGTGAGAAGCAGCACCCTGGGCAGATCTTGCCTTCTGCAGGATGGGACTGAACAATGTTCCTATGGTGGATGAGCTTCCCTAGTTTGACCTGGGTCAAAAATAAGGAACTTGGGTCTGGGAGGAGATGAGGTGGTTTCCTTGGAGCACTGGAACTTGAGAGTGCTTATGATATATGTTCTTGATATCACAATCCTTGCTATTTTAGATAAATTTTTCTTTCTAACCATATGAAATATAAGGAATTTTTTAAACAGTGACTGAATTTAACAGGAAACAAGGTTGACAGGGGATGGAGGGAAAGCAAGTCAGTGAGAGGCAGGATGGGATAGTGGGAAAAAAACTAACCTAGACGGGAATGGGACAGGAGACTGTGATTAGGGTAGCAAATGATGTGGAGGCTGGATTGTGGGGGACAGTTTCAAGGAAAACTGAGTAATCTAGTTAGACTAGAACATAGGTTGTGTGTGAATTACCATCATCATTAGCAAGGTATGGTGGAGTGAGTTATGGTTCTGGGGTTGAAGGACCTGGGTTTGAATCCTACCTCCTATGCTTAATGCTTCTGATCCTGGGCAAGTCATTTTAATCTCTTTGGACCTCAGGTTCCTTGTATGTAAAATGAGGGGCTTAGACTCTATCAAGGTCTCTGAGGTTCCTTCCAGCTGTAACTCTATGATCCTATGATCAGAAGCCTATTGTCATTCATTAAGAGGTGACAAATCCTGTACCACACATGCAAACTAGAGTAATCTTGACAATTCAATAAACACATTCTACTGTAACTAGAGAATTATCACAGACCAAACTGTTGCTCTCTATCCCCTGGATATATTTTTTCTTAAAGCTACACTTTTGATGTCATTGACATAGGGAGATACTGGTGAGGAATTTTCTCAGCCAATGTCGTCTGGCACCGACTCAGCAACCTTTGGTCTTTGAGAGCTACCTGGCTCACCTAGAGGTTGAGTGATTTGTCCAGGACCACTTGGCCCTAGTGTTAGAGGTGAGACTTCAATCCTTCCTCTTCCTGACTCTATGACCAGTCCTGTATCCAATATACTGACCAAGATAGCGACTTGTCTCAGACTCTTTCACACGAAGATGAGAAGAGATGACAAAGTATAATAACATTTTGTGCTTGTACAGACCTGTGTAAGATGAGGCTTGAAACATAGGCTGATGCCAGATTATGGAGGACTTTGCCTGCCGGGCTGAGAAATTTGTACTTTGAGGACAATTTCCAAACTAGAGGGTAGCATAAAGCAAAAAACACCCGAGAATCACAAATTCAGGTGCTTTGAGTAAAGATGTATTAGTCTAATATGGATGTGAAAACATATTTCATGTTTTCAAATAAGGCACAGCAGACGAACAAGTCCCCAAGGGATTCATTATTTTCTCATAGACTGCATGTAATTCTCATTATTGTTAATAGGAATTTCGTGTATATTGAGAAAAGAACAAAACCCAAGCGACACCTTTAGAATGAAGAGCTACCTCGGACTCATCAGTGATCATTGAAGAAGCCAGCAAAGTGCTTACATCTGATTTGCTTGGAGACTTTCAGGGCAATTTGGTTTTGAGAGCGATGACCCCTGGATACCCTAAAACCTTTAGTTAATGCTGGCCTTGTTTGATTATTAGAAATAATAGGAAAATACATTGGGCACAGTAACATGCACTATTATTTAAATAATTTAATGAATGATTTCCATCTTTTTTTTGCTTAAAGCCCTACTTAATGCTGTCAGAGAAAACCATGGTGGAGCTGAAGCAATGCTGAGGCTTACATAGTGACAACAAATACACATTGCCTTAGGTAAAATCGCATCTTTGGCAAACTAGATCATCACTAGGATGGTTAAGGGATTGGAGCCATTTAGACAAGGTGTCCCTAAAGTGTCTGTGTAATCAGATTAAGGTAGAGTATAGCAGGACTAGCTATGGAAGGACTTCTTACCTCTCAAAGCTTTGTGTCTTAATTTAGGAATAGCTTTTCCTTTCCTGCCATATTATATCATTGACCCAAATTGAGCTTGCAGACTAAAAGCCCCCTAGTCTTTGTCAGACAAATTGCTGTCTAAACTTGCCTTCCCTCTTTTGTACTTGTGAAGTTGTTTTCTTATATCTAAGTAGAAGATTTTCCATTTTTGCCCATTAGGTTTGATCTTATTAGGTTTAGCCCCATATTGTAGTCTGTCAAGATTTTTGAGCATCCTGACCCTGCCAACCCAGCATTTGAGGGATTCCTTCTACCTTTAAATGGTCTCACAATTTGATAAGGATGATATCCATGGTTTTATCAAAGTCATTGATCAAAATGCTAAACAGCAAAGGATCATACACAGATCCCTGGGGCACTTCAGTGAAGACCTCCTTCTTTTTTTTTTAAACCAAATTTTATTGGTATCTTCTGTTTTTACATTGCCTGGATTTTCTCCAACTTTCTTCCTCTTTCTCTCGCAGAGAGCCATATCTTATAACTAAAAAAGTTAAATAGATAAATAAGACAGAGAAAAATTCAGCAAAACCAATTAGCACACCCCCCCTCCCAAACAACTGAACTTAATACACAATGTTTCACAGTCATGGATTTCTTCTGCAAAGCAGGGGGAGTATCTTCTCATATCTCTTCCTTTGGTACCAAGCTTATTCATTATGATTTTGTAACATTATGTTTCCATTATTTCATGGTGGTTGTTCTTTTCATTTATATTGTTTTAGCCACTGTGTAGGATTGTTTCCTGGTTGGACTTACTTTACTCTGTATCAGTTCATATAAGTCTTCCCATGTTTGCTGTATTCATTACCCACATAATTTCTTACAGCTAAGCAATATTTCATTACATTCATGTACCACAATTTGATCAACCATTTCCCTTTCAGGTCCCTACATCTACTTTGTGTCCATTTCTTTGCTGGCATAAAAATGCTGCTATAAATATTTTGGTCTATTTGGCGACTTGCTGTTTTCTTTTTTAAAATTTCCCAATTACATGTGAAAACAATTTTTCATATTTTAAAAAATTTTCCATTCCAGATTCCATCCCTCCCCTCCCTCCTCATTTAGAAGGCAAGCAATTTTGCATAGGTTGTGCATGTGCAGTCATACAAAAATTTCCATATTTGTCATATTGTGAAAGAAAACATAGACTAAGAAAAAAACCAAGAAAATTAAAGAAAGTTTAAAAAAAGTCTGCTTCAACCTTCATTCAGACTCTATCAGTTCTTTCTCTGGAGGTGGATAACATTTTTCATCATTAATCCTTTGGAATTGTCATGGATAATTGTATTACTGAAAATAACTAAGTCATTCACAGTTCATTGTACAATTTTACTGTTCCTGTGTACAATGATCTGGCTCTGCTCACTTCACTTTGTTTCAATTCACGTCTTTCCAGGTTTTTCTGAAAGTACCCTGATTGTCATTTCTTATAGAGCAATAGTATTCTATCACAATTATATACCACAATTTGTTCAGGCATTCCTCAAATGATGAGTATCCCCTTGATTCCAATTCTTTTATCACCACAAAAAAGAGCTACCATAAATATTTTTGTGTATATCCGTGCTTTTCCTTTTATCTCTTTGGAGTATAGACCTAGTAGTGGTATTGCTGGGTCAAAGTATTCGTGGTTTTATGGCTTTTCAGCCTAGTTCCAAATTTTTCTCCAGACTGGTTGAATTAGTTCCCAACTCTACCAAGAGTGCATTAGTGTCCCAATTTTCCCATATCCTCTCCAATATCTTTCATTTTACTTTTCTGTCAGATTAGCCATTCTGTTAGGTGTAAGGTGGTACCTCAGAGTTATTTTAATTTGCATTTCTCTAATTAATGGTGATTTTAGAGGATTGTTTTCATTTGACCATAGGTAACTTTGATTTCTTCTTGTGAAACCTACCTATTCATATCCTTTGACCATTTATCAATTGGGGGATGACTTGTATTCTTCTTATTTGTATCAGTTCTCTACATGTTTGAGAAATGAGGTCTTTATCAGAGAAACTTGCTGTAAATTTTTTTACAGTTATGTTTCTGTGTATTTCTCTTCATACTATTTTATCCAGCCTCTCTCATTTAAAAAAAAATATTTCTCTCCTTTTACCCTGTCCCTCCTCAAAAGTGTTTTGCTTCTGACCATAACCTATCCCAACCCCCCCTTTCCTTCTTTAGTACCCTTCTCTTATCCCCTTCCTGTCCTAATTCCTTGTAGGGTAAGATAGATTTTTATACCCAGCTGAGTGTGTACATTATTTCCTCTTTGAGCCAGTTCCAATGAGAGTAAGGTTCAAGTGTTGTCTGTTCACCCTGTTACCCCCACCATCTTCCCCTCCAACGTATAAGTGCCTCTTTATATGTGATAAAATACCCTATTCTGCCTCTTTCTTCACACTTCTCTGGTGCATTTTTCTTTCTTACCCTTTAATTTTATATTTTTAGATCTCATCCCATCAGTCAACTCAGACCTATGGCCTTTGTCTATGTGTACTACTTCTAAGTGCCCTAATAATGATGAAGTTCTTAGGAATGACAAGTATCTTCTTCCCATATCAGAATGCAAACAATTTAATCTTATTGAATCCTTGTGATTTTTCTTTTCTTTTTACCTTTTATGCTTCTCTTGAATCTTCTATTTGAAAGATAGATTTTCTTTTCAGCATTGGACTTTTCATCAGGAATCCTTGAAACTCCTCTATTTCACTAAATGTCCATTTTCCCCTGAAGGATTGGACTCCATTTTGCTTGGCTTTGCCCTTTGAAATATCATATTTCAAGCCCTCTGGTCCTCTAACGTAGAAGCTGCTAAATCTTGTGTTATGCTGATTGTGGTCCAATAATAGTTTAATTGTTTTTTTTTTCTGGTTGCCTGCAATATTTTCTTCTTGACCTGGGAATTCTGCTATTTTGTTATAATATTCCTAATTTTGGGATCTCTCTCAGGCAGTGATTGATGGATTCATTCAATTTCTATTTTATCTTCTGGTTCTAGGATATTAGGGCAGTTTTCCTTGGCAATTTATTAAAAGATGATGTCCAGGCTTTTTTATCATGACTTTCAGGTAATTCAATAATTCTTTTTTTTCTTTTTGGAGGGAGGAATGTAGGGCAATTGGGGTTAAGTGACTTGCCCAAGGTCACATGGCTAGTAAGTGTTAAGTGTCTGAGGCCAGATTTGAACTCAGGTCCTCCTGACTCCAGGGCTGGTGCTCTATTCACTGTGCCACTGTAGTAGTAATGGAATTTGAAGACTCCCTTGTATTGGCAAGCTAACATGTACTTAGCACTTAGTTCCAAGCTCACAATTGTGTCAAGTATTAAGACCCAAAACTTGTGAATCCTATGGTGGGATGAACTTCCTGATGTAACAGGAAGGGACTGGAACAGGAAGGAGCTAATACCTTATATAAGGAAAAAGCACAAGCTGGAGAGTCAGAACTTCTTGGAGCAAGCTGAATGGGGGATGAGGAGGAGAGGCCCAGGCTAGAGAAAGTGATTTTGATTTTGAGAATGGAGATTATGGTGGTGGAACGTCTTCTAAGAGCCAGCCAAAACTTCTGCTGAGAGATTTCAAGAACCAGCTGGAGCTCCTGAAGACTTCCAAGGGCCAGCAGAGATGCCAGAGGAAGCTATGACTGTGGTGTCAATACTTTATCTGTTTTGGATCTATGTTGATTTCACAGGCAGAAAGTGAATTGAGGAGGATGCCAGCAATGTGGCTGAATGTTATTGTGGCTTGGTTAACTTTTATCTTCTCAGGAACAGAAACTTTGAAGGACTTGAGGTAGATTAGACACTGTGAGCTTCAACATAGAACAGGAACTACACAGAGAGCTGGACAAAGAACTGGGAGCTGCCTGCCTTTGAACCCAGGTTGCAGTTTGATGGATTCAGGTAAGAGTTGGGGCCATGGAAGAGGAATCATGGAAGCTGAGAGCCTGCCTGGAATCAAGATGAAAAGATCTCTCCTTGTGTGTGTAATGTTGACTGATGAGACTGTAGCTTACTTGTGACCTAGGGGTGGATTGCCTTTGTAATTTCCACTACCCCTTAAGAGGGTACTGAGTAGTGACTGATGATACTGTAACTTGATTGTACTCCATGGGTGGAGGACTTTATACTTTGTGTCCATTAAGGAGGCTTGCCTCCTTAAGGGTGATTGAATGAAGGATTTACTAAATGAAGGACTTACTAAATGAATGTTATCTTTTGCTTAAAACTATGTGACCACTTTGGTGAAAACTATGTGGCCATTTTCTTGATAAGTTGTGAAGTCAAAATATTCTGAATGCTGTACTTTGTTTTTTGTGAATGTTTTGCTTTAATTTACTGTTGAATAAATAAAGAGTTTACCATACTGTGTAATCACAACCTTGAAAAGCTGTTCACAGCAGCAGTCCTCTGGAAAGCTGCTTGTGCTTGGCTTTACAGCCACCTAGCTGCCCCTAGTCCAATAATTCTTAAATTATTTCTCTTGTATTTATTTTCTAGGTAAATTGTTTTTTCCAGTGAGATATTTCACATTTTCTTCTACTTTTTTATTCTTTTGTTTCTTGATATCTCATGGAGTCATTAGCTTCTACTTGTCCAATTCTAATTTTGAAGGAATTGTTTTCCTTTTTTGGATTTGTAAAAATATATTTTGGTAAATATTATTCTGTTTTTTCCAATGACATATAAAGATAGCTTTCAACATTCATTTTTATAATATTTTGAATTCCAATTTTTTCTCCCTTCCTCCGTTCCCTCCCCCTTCCCCAAGATGGCAAGTAATCTGATATAGGTTTTACATGTGCAGTCATGGAAACATATTTTTACATTAGTTATTTTGTGAAAGAAGAAACAGAACAAAAGGGAAAAGCAACAAACAACAAAAAGTGAAAATAATATGCTTTGATCTGCATTCAGGATCCATAGTTCTTCCTCTAGATGTGGCTGGCATTTTCTGTCATGAATCTTTTGAATTGTCTTGGATCATTGTATTGCTGAGAAGAGACAAGTCAGTCATAGCTGATCATCACAGAGTTATCTATGAACAATGTTCACAGGAATTATTTTTTTCAGTAAGATTTTGTACTTTTCCATTTGGCCAACTTACCTTTTTTTAAAAAAAATTATTTCATTTATTTTCTTGTTTACATCATTCAGTTCCACGAGATTTTGAGTTACAAATTTTCTCCTCATCTTTCCCCTACCCACAGCCCCAACACAGCGATCCCACTGTAAAACCCCTCGCCCAATCTGCTCTCTCCTATGTCCTCTTCCATCATCCCTCTAACTTCCAACTCTACTTTTTAAGGAGTTCTTTTCTTCAGTGAATTTTTTAAACTCTTTTTCCTTTTGACCAACTGTTTTTAAAGGAGTTCTCTTAAGTGGGTTTTTGTGCTTCTTACCATTTGGCCTATTCTGTTTTGTAAGGTATTACTTTAGTATTTTTTGTGTGTATTTTACCAAAATTATTTTTTAAACTCTTCCAGGAATTCTTTTTTGGCCTGTGACCAATTCACTTTTTTGAGGCTTTGGATGTAGCTGCTTTGATTTTGTTGTCTTCTTCTGAGTTTGTGTTTTAACCTTCCCTGTCACCATAGTAATTTCCTATGGTCAGTTTCTTTTTTATTATTTGATTATTTTCCTACACTATTTCTTCATTTAGAACTTTCTGTTAAAGTTGAGCTCTGTTCCCAGGGTGGGGATGAGGGAATTGTCCCAACCTTCAGGTTTTTGATGCTGCTGTTGGGAGTCTATAAGTTTTCAGTTCTTCTAAGTTCTAAGTTATATGATCTAAGGAAAGGTTCGGTCATTGCTTTCCTGACCTGTGCTCTGGTCTGTGAGCGTTCATTTCTGCTCTGACACTGACCAGGGTCCCTGCTCCCTGGGCCCAATGCTCTAGTTTGAAGTGCTTTTCCTTGCCCTGGGACTGTGTGACCTGTGTTTAAATTTGGGAAATGCAGCAGAGTTCTGCACCTCATGGCAACAAAGGGTCCCCTGTGATATCCTTCTGATGAGTTTCTGACCCCTTTACGATCTGTAGGCTGAAAGTTCTGGAAAGCACTGCTGTTGATTCAGTCACCCCCAAGGCCTGCTGCTGGCTTGCCAGAGCAGGACTGCCCCATCCTTTTGTTGGTTCTGCTGCTCCAGAATTCATTTTGAGACATTGTTTTAAAGTTGTTTGGAGGGGAATTTGGAAGAGCTCAGGTGAACTCCTGCCTTTTTTTCAGTGACATTGTTGGGTTATATGTCTAATAGTGTAATCTCTAGGTCAAAGGATATGGACATTTTAGCTGCTTTATTTGCATCATTGTAAATTGCTTTTCAGATTATTTATACAAGTTCACAATTCCACTAAAAATGGATTAGTGTGCCTGTCTCAAAGGTCTCATTTTAAGGTGATATGGAACTCTTTGATTGGCTATTTGCTTTTCATCCTGGAAATAATGTATAGTGGCTGTTGGATTAATGAGTAAATCATTAATGAGAGGTTTCAGTTGTGCTTGCATGATGACAGAATAATGCTAATGTAGTCAGTTACTTGAGAGTCACAGAACTTGGGTTCAAATCTCACTTCTGATGGTTATCACATCTGTGACTTGGACAAATCTTCTAATGTCCCTGGGCCTTAGTTTCCTCATCTGTAAAATGGAAGGGGTAGATTAGATGACCTCTGAGGTCCCTTCTAGCTCTAGAGTCATGAGTATGATCTTGTGATTCAATTCAGTCTGTCCAGTGGGTGTGTGGGTGTTTGGTGTCATGTAGAGAAAACTGGTTGCATCTGACATAGGATGTTCATACTAGAGGGAACCTTTGAGACCCTCGAGTCCACCGGATGAAGAAAGGGAGCCCGAGGGAGCAGAAGGGGCCCCTTCAAGGTCAGCCAGTTCTCTTGACTCCAAGGTCAGTTCTCTTTCCATTAGACCAAGAATGTTTCTTGACAATGAAGTTTTCTTTGGGCCTTAAAGCCCTAACGAATGGAAAAGAGGGAAAGGACCAGTAACAAGACACTTGCACAGTATCATAATTTCAGAAAAAGAAGTCCTTTGTTTTGATAATATTCATTTTTATCTTAGTAGATTCCAGATGAAAACAACAATCCTGCTTGTAAACAAGAGATTTGATTACACAACTGTTCCATCTGAAACTCCATTTTTGTATTTTCCATCTCACCCTAACCCCCTTTTTCTGCGTCTCTCTGTTCCTCATCCTGCCTACATACCTATCCTGCCTTCTTACTCCATTTCTTCCTATACCTTGGTGATCCCCCATCCCATTTACACTTGTGTTGGTCTCACTCTCCTCCATTTGAAATCTTGATCCTATGATTAACTAGTTTTGAGGGACAGGGTCCCCTATCCCTCTCCATTCCCACTTGCCTGCTGCTGAATGGTGCTGGAGAAAATCTCGTAACTTGTCTTACTGGGTCCACTAGGAACTTATGCTCTGTGATCTCACCTGAGTCCCCCTGGCTTCATGGCAATCCTTTTACTCTTCCATGAATAGCTTTCTTTTCCCCATCTGACTGACTTTATTCCACTCCTTGTGACCTTCTCTTCTTTCCTTAAGCCACTTGTCTCCCCTACATGCAGAGGACATCGACTTAACTATCACTGGGCTAATTGTCTTATGCATCCTTTTCTTTCCAATTCTACACTTAAATCACCTCAATATCCACCTCCTAACATTTTCTCTTGGCTCAGGGGAGGATGTGGCCTTTCGTTCTCCTCCTATCTTTTCTGGGAGCTAGCCTCTTTGATGATCATCTCTTTTCTTCCTCTCACTCTGTTTGTCTTTATCCCCTGGCTTCTTTTTGCCTGTGTGCCCACATCATTGATGTCCTTAAACCTGTACTTGGCCAAACTCTTAGAAAAAGTTGTCTCTGCTAGTTGCCTCCACTCTCTCTCCTCACTCTATCTTTTCAACTTGGTTTCTGCCTTCACTGTGGGATTCAAACTCCTCTGTGTAAGATAAACATGGATCTCCTAATTGTCAAATCCAGTGGCCCTTTCTCAGTCTTCAATCTCCTTTTCTGAATCGGATAAACTGAATTATACTATGATTTTACCTTCTCTATACCTTTGTTCTTGCTTTCCCCTTCACCTGGAATGCCCTTTTCCTGATATTCTGTTCTTGAGATTCCTTTTACCAGATGTGATTTCTCCTTCCTCTTTTTGTTCAATCCATAAGATATCTTCCATATCCTGTATTGTTCCCTTTGATTCAAGAAATCTTTCTCTGGGCCTCACTGAATGGACAGAGAGTCGACTACAATCTAATAGTTGTTTTAATGCTATCTTGATCTTCTCTAATACTCTGGACCTTCCTTCAGGACAGGGACCGTGTCTTACTCATCTTTGTCTGCTCTAAAGCACTTGGTCTGCATTCTAACCCAGTGCCTTACACAAAGTAGGCATCCAGTATTCCATATTTATTGGATTGAATTGGGGATAAGGAAGGAGGGAACAATCAAGCATGACTCCAAGTTTCCCAACCTGAAGAGATGGCTAGGAAGGATGGTTCCTTGATCTAGCGTTGGATGCCACCTTCTAGGGCTTCTTGTTCAACTTCCCCTCTTTATAGAGTAGAGTAAGGGAAATTCGATGACCTGTCCAGGTTCACATTGGTAGTAAACGACAGAATTGGGATTTGAAGCCAGGTCCTGGGACTCCTTAGCATCCTTCCCACCATACCATCATGGTATGATCTTAAAGCAACCATTCTCAAACTTTTAGGACTCAGGAATACTTTTCTCAAACTTTTAGGCGTCAGGAATGTTTTACACTGCTAAAATTATTGTGGATCATGAAGAGCTTTTATATATGTGGGTTTTTTCTATCGATAGATATTAGAAATTAAAACTGGTAATTTAAAAATATTAATTTATTTGAAGTAACATGTATCTATTACATGTTAGTAGAAATAACATTTTTAAAAACTAAAAATAACTATTTTCCAAAATAAGGAAAACATACTGAGAAGAGTGGCCTTGTTGCACATTTTCGCAAATGTAAATTTCAAATTGTAAATTGCACTGACACCATCAGTGCAAACAGCATCAACACAGTTGTTCCAGGATATACCCTGAGAGTTATTCAGTGCTTGGAATATTTCAGTTCCATTTGGGCGTGTTGCCAAGAATTCACATGTAACAAGATTTTTGACTGTAATTAGTTGTTGCTAATATTGGGTGAATATGAAGAAAATAGTAAGTCCAGCCAAGATGATAGATTCATTCAGTTGTAAGACAAAAGTCCAGTTCTGCAAACAAGATATTAGCCTGATCTCATGTTGCAACTGAAATCTTTAATTCACAGGTCATATTACCTCTGGAAAATTCCATTGTCCACTTGGGGAATAAGAAAAAAGGCAAATAAATACACATGTCGTTCTAAAAATAATTTTGACCTTGTGGACCCCCTTATAGGATCTCTGGACCCCCCAGGGTTCCATGAGCCACACTTTGAAGAGGATTGCTGCTAGCTTAAAGAAATAGGAGAGTTGGGAAGGGAAACCAGTTTGGGGCAGATAATGAGTTCATCACTCCAACTTGTTGAGTTGGAGGTAGTGTCAGTGGGTACGATGTTAATCTCTTGATGTTTATTGGATATAGTCAACTGGGGGTTTGGTGAGAGTATAACATTTACTAATTAAATCCATTAATTCGGGTAGTAGATAATAAGGTCAAGGATAGTCTGAGTTAGTACACAGGTCAACTCTTTTCATAGTATTGTCTTTGTTGGCAGCTGGAGTTGTTTTCATAATGGCATATAGATAGAAAACGTTGGAACCAAATGAGGTTTTAATAAGCTCAATTAAAATAGAAGAAAATAGAATTTTAGAGCCAGTCATGACCTTTGATTTAATTTTACAGATGAGGAAACTGAGACCCAATTATTATTTTCTTAAAACGCTTTTCCAGTTTTAAATGTTGAAATCACATATAAAAAAGACAACATTGGGAGCAGAGGGATCTAAGCCTCCTTTTTCTCCCTCCCATACCCCTTCTCTTCCTCCTTTTGGCTCCCTCTCCCCTCATTTTCCTCCCACCCCCCTTTGCTCTCTCTATCAGTGCTTGAAATCATAGAACAAGCTAGATATATGGTGGCTGTAACCAATTAAAATGACAACTCGAAAGACCTCAAGTAGATCAAGGGCTTCCATCAGTCTCTCATTAAAGTCTTGTCAGGTAGACAAGTAGATCTAGTCTTGTGAACACGGCCCTTTATTCGTCTCTTATTTAAATTTTAAAAATGCTTGGATGCTTTCATTTATGATCATTATCCTAAGCTTTTCCAACAAATAGCCAATTACAACCAGGGTCAAGATATTAAAGATCCAAATGCATATCTTTCCTTGGGACATGGGTTCAGATCCTGTCTCTTGACATTTACTGGCTGGATGACTCTGGATAAGTAACGTCATTCTCTTGAGCCTCAGTTTCCTCAACTGTAAAGTGGGGTCTTGACACAATTCCCAGCTGTAAAATAACTAGAAATATGAGGTTTTAGATGGACAGGAGTGGTTTTGGGAAGCTTCTTCATTCTGCCTTTCTTTATATAAGGAATAATGCTGAAATAAATATTATTCATTACATAGTAGAATCTGATTTCATCCAAACAGAAAATGTCAACTCCACATGTGGGAGCTCCCTTCATCACCAACATATTATAGCCCCTGTATGACTTACATAAGTGCCTGAGGCCCAGGATCTCATAGTTCTTAACTGTTAACTCTCTTTATATTTCAATAATGCCTTGGAATAACAGTAACTGATATTCATATGACAATTTAAAGCCTGCAGAGTGCTTTCCATATACCAACTCATTTGAACCTCCCAGTCACCACCTGAGACAAGTACTCTATGGGTAATATTAGCCCCATTCTATAGATGAGGAAACTGAGACGTAAGGTGGTTAAGTGACTTGCCCAGGATCACACAACTAGTATGTGTGAGAAGTTACATTTGAATCCAGCTCTTCAAACCCAGAAATGGTTCTGGCAGACCACACTGCCTCTCAAAGGAAAGAAGGTTGACTTCATTCTGAACTTTAACCTTATCTCATTAAAACAACAGCAACAACAACAACAAGAAGAAAAGGAAAAAGCTTTTGGTGACAAAGCCTTGGTGTCAGGTCCGGGTAATTAAGATTTGCATTCTTTGACTAGGCAATACTAGAACAAAGTTTGCAAATGAAAAGGCTTTTAGCACCTTTTGTTGCCTTGGTCCTTAGAAATCCCACTCTGCTTCATGCATAGCCCCAAGGAATGTGCAAACCCTGTTAGGTGATGGATTATCTGGGTATTTAAATCCTGAATACTCAAGGAACATTCATATTTCTAACCTGTGTCTCTAACGCTGTTTTTGCATTCAGGTACATTTTATTTCCAGAAGAAAGTTTAAAGTGCTCAATTCTTCCACTTCCTAGCTGTGTGACCCAGGGCAAGTCACTTCACCCTGCTTACCTCAGTTTCCTTATCTGTAAAATGAATCGGAGAAGGAAATGGCAAACCACTCCAGCCAAGAAATCCCCAAATGGGGTCACAGAGAGTCAGGCAGGACTGAAACAAATGAACACCAACATATGGTTAAGTGCTTAGATAAGCTTTTGATAAAGCTCCCTGAAGAAGCATTCTGAGTGCTTAGTGACTTTGGATAAGTCCCTTCTCTTCCCTGAGTCTCAGTTTCCTCAATGACTAGGTAGATAATCTTTGAGCTCTGAGTTCTATGATCTTACGATTGATGTGCATGGCAGTATTATGGACAAAAGACAATGATGAAAACGATGCCTATTAAGGTGTTTCCTTGAGAATGAATCAGCTCGAAATGAGTAAACACTTCAGAATATTTGTAACTGTCATTTATACAACACTTAAAGTTTAGTAAAATTTCTCATTTGGGTTTTCTGATGATGGTACAAGGCAGGTGACGCTATCTTCATTTTATGGAAGAGGAAGCTGAGGCTCAAAAAAGGTTAAGTGACTTACCCAGGGTCACACACCTACGTAATAACAGAGGAAGGGTTTGGCCTTGTCTCTTTCTGACTTTCAAGTACTGCAGAATTGTCCAGCATGGCTTTCAGGCCTTGTAGGGCTCCTGACATACAATACTCTCTACTGGACTGGAACCAGCTTAAAATATCGTTGGGAAATATTTAACAAAAGAAAAAAATACAATTGAACAGAGAGATCCAGCCGTGGTTTTGCATGTCAGTATGCAGCTGGGAGGGCCCCTTGTGTTCTATGTGGTGGCCTGTTTCTATTTGAGTTGGTCAGCGTTGTTCAGGCCCCTGCTGCCTCTCAAACATGGGGGAAGTTGTTAGCTTGGACTCTGGGAACTTTGATTTTTTTTTTCCCCTCAGATATTTTGATAGCTGTAGTTGAAAGTAATTGGTTCCCTTCATAATTCTGTGTATTTTATTTTATTCATTTAAAAACATTCAGAGGAGTCCCTAGGCTTCAACAGAATGCGGAAGAGGTCCATGACCCACAAAAAGATTAGGAGCCCCTGCCTTAGGGCATTGGGGAAAGGAAGAAGAATCAAAGTCTAGAGGAAAGTTTAAGGATGAATGACCTGGTTTTGATTCAACCTATATTTGCTTTTGCAGGAACTGCTTGCCCCTTCCTCCAGGCAGACTTTCTTTAACTTTCACTTCTTGGAATTTGGAACTTCCTTCAGGGCTCAGCTGTGGTAAAGCCTCCTCTAGGAAGCCTTCCCCAATTTCCCTTAGCTGTTAGTACACTCTCTCCTTCCTCAAAGTACCTCCTTTTGTAGTTATCTATGTACCTTTTGTATCATGCTAGCATGATGCCTTGCACATAGAAATAGTAAAGGGATTCATGAGATTTCATTGGCATAGGGAATTCCCAGTTGAGGAAACTCCATCCAGCAACGCAGATCAGTGCCAGTTCTGCAACTCATAGCCTCAGTTGCCTAGAGCACTGAGTAATAAAGTGACTTGCCCAGGGTCTCTCAGCAATTGTTTGTTAGGTTGGGCTTGAACTCGGGCTCTCCATCCACTATGCTCTGCTGTTAGGTGCTTTCTAATAAGTTACTGAGTTACCTTATCTACTAGGTAAAACTCCCTGTGCTTGATGCTGATGCAGGAGCTTACAGTCTGGGAAGGGAGATAAGACACTGACACCATTAAAAATAATGTAAATCAGAGCATGGTAAGTATAGAGACAGGACAGATCAGAAGGGAATGGTTTCCAGCAATAGGGTGCTAGGAATCATGGGAGATTTTGTGGAGAATTTACCTTTCTAGTGCTCTGCCTCAGAAACATACATCATCAATTCTGTGGATTTTTCCTTTTATAATTGAGATTTTTTTGAAAGGCCCATATAGGCTTTTAGCATTTCAGGTCCTTGATATGTTTCATGGATCATAAGCTTTATGGTACGCTGAGCTGGAAGGGTACGTGGAAGGGATCTGATCTCATTCAGCCTTGTCATTTGATGGAGAAGGAAGCTGAGGCCCCACTAGATATCCTGACTCCTGGTCATTGGTGCACTTAAATCCAAGGGTGAAATGGCCTAGGAGTGAGATCTCCAAGTGTTCAGGCCTACCCTACTGTTCTGAAGAAGCAATTTGGGGAGAATCACACTGAACTCACAAAAATGAAATGCCATTTTCAGTGAAATTATCACCCTGGGGGCAGGGGTGGGGAATGTTATATGGTTCGGGTCATTCCTTGAGGACAAAGGCTGTTTCATTTTTGATCTTTGTGTCCCCAAATCCAGCACAATGTCGGGCACCTGGTAGGTTACTGGATCAAGAGCTGGAAGGGACTAGTCCAGATCCTTCATTTTACAGATGAGAAAACAAAGGTCCATAGAGGGAAAGGGCCTTGGCCAAGATCATACAGTTACACATAGTAGGGCTGGAATCTGAAACCCATGTCTTCTTGGCTCCAAAGCTTTGGGGCTAGCTAGACCTGCGATTTCATCCATGTGACGAACTCTACAGTTTATATTGTCTTACACTTGCCTGGGCCATGGAGAAATATGTCAAGTGACTTGCTTGTGGTCAGTATGAATCAGAGGCAGGATCTGAACCCAAGGCTTCCTTGATCTAAAGCGGGCCCTATTTCTGTTACAACTTTTCTATATAGTGTTAATCTAAAAAAGGGATATTTCTTAGATGCAGTACATTTGGATATGGTCAGGCCTATGCTTTAAGAAGACCCAATTTGAAAACTGATTGGAAGGTGAACTGTAGTGGGAGACCAATCAACAGGCCATTGCAATGATCCAGGTGTGAGTTGATGAGGACCAGAACCAGGGTGCAGATCAACAACTGTAACTTAGAGTCTTAGAGTTGCTTGGGTCCCCAAGAGCTTATGTGACTTGCCCAAGGTCACATAGCCACTATATTTCGGAGGTGGGGCTAGAACTAAGGGTTTCCTGACAACGAGGCCACTTCTGATCTGACTATAGAATCCTAGATTTGAAATGAGGAAACTCAAAGATTGTCTAGTCCACTATTTTCTTGGGGCCTTCATTTATTTAGCAAACATTTAAGTGCTTACTCTATGTACCACTTTTTCTTTCTCTTTGAGAACTAATAGGTACTCTTTTGACAGAAGTTGTTAGATGAGATGACAAAGTTGTATAAGGTTCACCTTTACCCTACAGTTCTTTTGAATTTCGATTGATCTTTTTATTTATTTATTTTTAAGTACATTTCTGAGTAGAAGGAACATTTAGTAATGATTCTTTTTCTCCCCCGAGAAGTTCGCTACTCATGTTCATCTCCGTCATTCCCAAGTGAGAGACTCCAAAGTCACAAACCTTCCATTTTAATTGCAGACAGCCCCAGCTTCCCTTTTCTTTGTGCAAAATCAAATGTAAAAATGCCTTGTAGAAGCCTGTGCAAAGCAGGGAGAGGAGGGAGGGTGTAGCTTTAAAGTTTTTTGAAAAGCACTGAAGGTTGGATATTACCATGTGCTCCATAACTCATTGGCAGCTTGGCTCTATGGTGGAAAACCTCATTGAACTATGTCATGGATGAGCTGAATTGGAGAGAGCTAAGAAATATAACAATAATAATAATAATGTCTTGCCGTTAGTTTTTTCGTTCAAATAAAAATGATTGTACAAATTTAGTTTGAGATGATGAAAGTATGTTGAAATATAATTACATTTAACAGACTTGTAGCTTTCTAGTTTGAGATAAAAATTGTATTCCCAGCTGTTTTTCATCTACTGTAATTTAAATAAGTAAATCTTTTGTTCTTAAAACTCACTCAGTTCCTTCTAATTCTGTTGATGGACATCCATTTCTACTGCCTTATTTCATGTTAATATCTAACCAAAGAAGGCGGTTTACCTCCTGCTAGTAAAGGGACTCCTTCCTTTGTTTAGGGGGTGGGGGAAGTGTCTTTTCTAACCATTGACTTTACCAGAAGACTTGAAACTTCCTGTTTTCCTCTAGTGAAGACCAGAGTTTCTGCTTCAGCTCCAAATTCCAAGGAAAAGCCTTTAGGCCCTTCCCCCTCCCCCAGTGTGGGAGCTGGCCCTTAGCTAAATCCCCTTTGTCATTTAGGGTTGGCAAGATCTGTGTCAAGAGAGTACAGACGCGTTAGGTGTGCCCAGGTAACAGAAAATGCTTGTGCAGACAGGCAGCCTTTTTTGTCTGAATCCAACTATTTAATGAATGAGTTTGTCCTTTCCTTCTGATCAGGTGGTCTTTATTTTTTTGAATAAACCAAGCATTCTTCCAGAGTGAGCTTTGGGGGCTTCTAAAGGATTGATAAGCCCACCTCTTTCTTATTTGAAAGCAAAATCGAAGGAGAGAAGGGGGGCAAATCCCTTAGGAAAGGATCAGATACCCCCCCCCCCCAGCTCTCATGTTGGATGTCTTGTTCTCTGACATCTCTTCTAGCTTTGATATTTATATTCTAATATCCTTTCTGACCAGTGGGGTGCTGCTAAATGTTAAAGAACCAGTTCTCTGGGGGGAAGATTAGACAACTTTAAAATTTAATCTGCATTATTAATATTTTCTCCACAGTTTTCTTAAGTCTACATAATCAACAAAACAAAAAATTAAGTCCTGATTTGTAGCTTTTGATAATTTCCAAAGTGTAAAAGGTCACACTGAAAATTTAACAGTCGGTTGAGCTGGGTTTCAGTTTGAGCTGGCCCAAACATACCTGTTTCTAACTTGAATGCTCTCAAGACCCTTGTTTCTGATGCTCCTCACTGACACTGAGGACTCTGGTACACTTTGAGCATCTCTCCTTTCTCTGGCTCATTGCTCCCACTCAAGTGGAATCTGGGTGTGTCAATCTATGGTATTTGCCCCGAAGAAGTCACCAATTTCCCTTATAAGTACTGGGTCTCAGAAGGCTCAAAACAGATCAGTTATTTATAAATTAAGGGACATGGAATGAACTTGCTTCTAAGAGTGTCCTGAGATGTGTCTACAGGGAGCCACCTTCCTTTCCTTTGGAGACCTGTACAGTCTCTCTGGCTTCCTCAGTGTTGCACTGGATAGGTTATGCTGCAGGGTGCTAGAGGCCAAGGGGGTGCTCTTTGATGCCAGGGCTCCACTTCTCAACCTCAATTTCTAGCATTTCTTTGGCTTCACCTGCTGTAGCTTAACTCTGTTGCCAGTTTTCAGCAGATGGTACTTTTTATTGTATCTTGAAAACAACTCTCTAGTCTAGCAGGTAACCCATGTGAAGAGATTGCCGTGGAGCCTCTTTCTCACTCAACGTGTCAATTAATTCCATGAGAGGCAGTTTGGTACTGTGGAGAAAGTGTTTGTATTTGGAGGAAGGAGGACCCCCCCGGATGATTTTCATGCTTTCATCTCTTTAAGTGTCCTAGAATGGAAATAGACATAGCACCGTGGACAGTGCATCCCCTGCCCCAGAGGTCCTTGTTAGCATGAAGTTAGCGGACTCCTGTCCCAAGCAAAAGTCAATGGTAGGACATACGCCTATCAGACAGGGGCTCTATCACAAATGTTTCTTTGAATTCCCCACTGCTAACAGGCTTTTGTTACCACCTGCGTGGTCGAAGGCAACAGCCTCTTTTCATGTCTTCTGACAGCCATCCTGTTTATAAATATTCAATGACACTTGATTGCCTTGAGTAAAGTTCATACTACTTAGGCTGGCATTTGAAGTCCTTCATAATTTGTTGCCTCTCTGCTTCGCAGTTTTGCCTTCTATTTCTTCCCCACCAAGCACTCCATACTTCAACTAATGGCATTAGGGGCTTTCATGTTGAGTGGGGGGAAAGGGGAATAGATCACGTTTCCCATCTCCTGGTATTCAGGATAAATGCAAAAAGAAGCAAGAGGCCTGCAATTTTGCAAAGGGAGCAATTAGGAAGTAGCCCATTCTGTTGGTTTATGTTGATTACTGACACAAGAAAATGGTCTGCGAATTGTGGGTACAGTGGCATTGAAAAGATCAGTGTTGGAGGTCTATGTTACAGGGATTTTTTGAGAATTAGGAAGTCCCGGTGGAACCAGGATCAACTTCTGCTCTTGCCACTCTGCAATGAGCTTTACTAGAGCCTGGCACAAGAGGCCCCTGCAGCAGGTGGCTTGGACCAGGGAGCTATGAGGTCAATAAGATCTTGAGGGGAGAAGAGCCCTATAACATTCTGTCTCACCTGCTTTCATCAGGGGGATCTTCCTAGCCACTGCTACTCTGCCTGAACTGTCTCCCAGTGATAGGAAGCCTCCCTCTCTGCTCCTTACCCTCTCATCTTTGTGATGCTGAATCCCCAACAACAAAAGAGCCATATATCCATCCTTATCCATCTCAGTCTCTCCTCCTCCTCACCATGCCACCCCATATCTACTGACTGTGTGTCTTGCTTAGATCTCCTTCCCTCTACGCAATCACTGCCTTTGTTCAACACCTTTTCTGTTGCAGGAGCCTCCTATTTGGTCTCCCCACTGCTGAACCCCTCACCCCTGGTCCAGATCTCTGCCCACTCCAGCCTATCTGAAAACATGAAGGGGATAAGGGGATGCTGGAACTGACAAAATCAAATGTCCTTGAGGTAGCATGTTGGCAGATACAGTGCTCTCTTTCTCTCTCTCTCTCTCTCTCTCTCTCCCTCTCCCCCTCTCCCTCTCTCTCCCCCTCTCCCTGTCCCTCTCTCTCTCTCCCTCCCTCCCTCCCTCCCTCTCTCTCTCTCTCTCTGTGTATACAAACATACATACATATTTGCTTTTTGGAGAGGGGAAGGTAGGGCAACTGGGGTCAAGTAACTTGCCCAAGGTCATATGGATAGGTTTTTTTCTTGGTGTGTGTGTGTGTGTGTGTGTGTGTGTGTGTGTGTGTGTGTGTGTATTAAGTTTCTGAGGTTAGATTTGAATTCAGGTCCTGCTGACTCCAGGGCCAGTGCTCTATTCACTGTACCATGTAGCCACCTCTACAGCTATAGTCTAAAGAATACTGAGTTCAAAGGTAGAAAAGGCCTAGATTCAGATCCTTGCTGTGTCATTTCCTGGTTTTGCCACCATGGGCAGGCCACTTACTTTTCTTAGCCTTAATTTCCCCATCTATAAAATGGGAATGATCATTCCTGCCTTACTTCTCGTGAAAGGCTGTGGTGAAATGAAAAGTCACAGGAGAAATGAAGGGTGGAGAGAGCTTATTTTTCCTAAAGCCCTTATGGTTTGCAAACATGGCTCAGGTTACAGACACTCGTGCATCTGTCATGAAATGAGCACATCTGTTTGGATACAAAGCTCGAGTAATTATGAATATGAATAATATTTCTAATACAGTATTCAGCTAACATACAGGGTTGTTGTACCACAGAACTCTAATTGTGGTTTTGCACAAATAGCTTTGCATAACATTGGTAAGAGCCTTACTGAGACAAATAACACTGTATTTTAGCTTTGTATTGACACATGTTGATTTTGATATGTGATATCACCAAGAAGGGAATTTAACCATGTGGGATCCCCCTGATCAAAAACATCTACCCCACAGAAGCTCAACTTAAGGAAAAATATCTTGGAAATGGAACAGTGTGTATCTCTAGCATAACCTTCCAAAGGAGCACAATCATCCTTTGAGAAATTGAAGGCGTCTGGGAAAATGCTCAGTCCCCTTGTGAGTCTTTTCCCTTTCACATGGAAAAGCAAGAGTACAAGGCTAGATGAGTGAGCACCTGGGTGAGCAGCACAAGGAGACAAGTGGTCTAAGGAGGCAGCTTGTGAGGGGTGGGTAGCATTGGCCTAGCTCACACTGCTTGCTTAATGTTCATTGAATTCCATTGAAAATGGCTGGGGAAACTGGAGAGTTGCTAATGGCTGGCTGGTGTAAAAAGTAGAGGTACACAGGGATCTAACTGGGTTTGGGGGTGCATTTCACAGCAATGGGCTCCTGCTTGCCTATGTCCAGCTTCACCTTTACTTTTCACACCTACTCGTCCAGCCAAGCTAGTTTTCTTGCAGTTTCTTATATAGAATACTCTGTCTCTATTCTCTGTGCATGTTGGGTATTGGTATTTTCCATGAGCTATGCAAACTTTATTTGTTTGATTATTTTAACAGTATATTTCATTAATGCCTGTTGTCTTTGCAACAGTTATTTTTCATCCCTGCCCCACTCCAGAATGACTTCTTCCTTGCAATAAAGAAAAATAGTTAAGCTCAGACATCTAATAAGAGACTATGGACTGCCAAAGTATATGATAATCTGTCCCAGTTGTCCCCCACTTCTCTGCCATGGGGGAGGAAAAAGACTTCATTATCTGAGATCTTCCAGATCTTCATTGGTCTTTCCATTACCCAGAATTCAACATCCTTTTGGTGATCAATTAATTTGCATCATTGTAGTCATTTGGCCTATCATTGTGTTGTTCATCATCATCAATTCAAACAGATCTTCCTAAGTTTGTCTGAATTTTTAATATTCATAATATCTTATGTACACTAATATTCTATTACATATGCATGTGCAAATGTGCATATGCACACCCACACACCATGAGTTTGAAAAGCCATTTCCCAATTCATGGGCACCTATTTGGTCTACATTTCTTTGCTGCAACAAACCATAATACTACAAATATTCTGGTGTAAATTGGACCTTCGTTTCTGTTAATAACGTCTGTGGAGGTATATGTCTAATATTGAGATTGCTGGGTCAAAGTGTATAGGGCAGGGTATCAGTCACTTTTCTTGTATAATTCCAAATGTGAGTCCAGAATGGGTAGGCCAATTTATATTATAGTTCCGCCAACAGTAAGTAACTCATTGTCCCATGGTCCCTCTAACAGTGATGACTCCTATCTTTTTTTTTAAACCTTTGTTTATTTGCAGGGTATGAGTTGAAATCTTAGCATTATTTGAATTTTCATTTCTCTTCCCAATAATAACTCACAGCATATTTTGTTGTAGTCATTTATACTTCATGTGTCTTTTGAAAATTGTTCATTGACCACATTGCATATAGGGGAATGTCTCCTGATGTTGAGATATTTATGTCAATTTCTTGTATATTTTGGAGAGATCAGATTTTTAGTGGTGGCATTTGATCTAGTTATTTTTCCTACTCTGCCATTGTTCTTCTAATTTTGACTTCATTGATTTTATTCATGGAAAGGCCTTTTTTTGGGGTAGTTAACTTTCTGATTTTATTGATGAGAAAGGCGTTTCCCACTGTCTATTTTATCTTTAATAATTAGGTCTATTCTTTGTTGGGTTCATAATTCCCTACTCATAATTGTAAAAGGTACCTGATCCCATTCCTTTCTCATTTTCATAATGTGACCTTTAATACTCAAGTTGTATATTCGTTTTGAGCTTAAGGTGGTATATGATGTAAAGTGTTGGTCTAAATTGAATTTATGCTAACTACTTTCCATTTCTCCCAGTAATTCTTGTCAAAAACAGTTCTTTCTCTGGTCCTTTATATTCTTGCCTTTATCAAACACTGATTTCCAGTTTTTGATTCCTTTTATTTCTTCTTTTGTTCATTTGTTCCATTTATCCACTTTCCAGCTTTTTAACCAGTCCCAAATAGTTTTGATGTCTACTGCTTTATAGTAGAATCTTTAGGGGAGCCAATGCTATGCTCCCTTCATCTATGCTTCTTCTCATTATTTCCCTTGAGATTCTAGGCTTTTTGTTCTTCCAAATGATTTTTTAAAAACTTTGTCTAGTTGTAAAAAGTATCCACTCAGTAATTTGATTGTGTGTCATGAAATTTGTGATTTAATTTAAGTAGTTTTATCCTGAATGGTCCCTTAATAATAATAATCCCTGAAATTATTTGTCTCCCTTTATTTGTGTGAAGTCTCTTTTGTAGTTGTACACTTGTAAATCTTATGTGTACCTTGGAAGGTTAGCTGTTGCCTTTTGTTTTCTTTGACTGTACAGAAACCTTCCTTTTTCTTTGAGTTGGGTGAACTATGTGCTTGCAAAGGGGAATTGGGGACATTGTCCTGGGTGTGTGGCCTAAGCCAGGCTCTTCAGTTTGGTGAGATTGGCCAAAGAGGTGAGAAATCCTCTAAGAAGTACCTTGGATTTCTGGCTCACATGAAAGTAGTCCCTGCAGGGGTTACCCTAAGGAGCTTTACAAGCAAAATTGGATTTTAGTTGAAAGGTATGGTATAGTTCACACAAGCAAATTTCTATTGTGTCATCTCACAGGTAGAGGTGGAAATCACAGCCCCACAAGCCCATAAGCCTTATCATCAGCCAGATTTCTGGTGTTTTAGTACTACAGGCATTGAAATTCATTGTTTAAAAGCATAACCACATATCATGTTTCAGCTGAGACAGAATTGAGCAGCCAAATTAATGTGTGACTTTGCCCTAGAGGAAAGAAATTTTTTTAAAAAAAATTTAAGGAAGGGTCTTTTAGGAAGGACTTTGACAGCCTGGAGCAGTTCAGAGGAGAATGATCAGTTTGAAGGGCCCAGAGGCTATGCCACAGGGAAGAGCCTGGAGATGGGAGAATTCCTAGGGGGCATGTTAGCTGTTGGGAATATTTACTTGTGGTGACCCTATGGAAGAGGGACTAACCTGATTCTTGAGCCCAGAAGGCAGAACCAGTAGGAAAGAAGTGAAGCTGCCCAGACGCAGACTTCAGCTTGAGGGAAAAGGAGGGAAGGAACAAGTCTTTCAGTAAGGCCCCTCCAGTTTCGCCAGTTGGTGACTCTGGGATTCTAAGGCCCCTCTAAACTCCAACATTTGGAGTGTAAAGGAAGGCCTAGATACTAGCAGATATTTGAGGCAGAAGCTGATCTTTGGTTCCAAATTTCCTGAGAAAAGGGAAATCTAAGGTTAGATAGTTTCCATTGTTTGAGAGAAGCAGAGTTTTCTTTAGAAATAAAACTCTTTCTGAGGGAAACTCTTAAAGAAGTTTATCTTGGTGGGTCATTGTAGGCCAGACACTGAATAAGACAGCAGGACATGTCTTCACCTCCACATTGGGTTCCAGTAGGCTCATGATTCACTGCAATGGCCCAAAACTTTTGGCTTGGAGGAGATATTTCTGTAGTAGATGAGGGCATGTGGACCAGAAACTCTGCTTTCAGTGCTTGAACTTAATATAGACATAGAGCTTGGAGAATTTTCTAGAATGAAAGATTTCCATTTCCATCCAGCCACCTGTCTCATACCTATTAAGTGAGCTTGTGGCAGGTGCTGGATGAGGCATCAGACTGTTCGTGCCAGTACCTAGAATGTTAGTATGTTGGGTTGTTGCGTAAAGGGCAGGTTGGGTGATGGGGCCCTAGATGTAGAGCTGGAAGGGACCTCAGAGGCTATCTAGTCCAACCCTTCCCCTTTACAGTTGAGGAAATTGAGGGTCAAAGAGGGAAAGTGACTTCAGAGCAGCATGGATTTAGGTCTGCAAGGAACCACAGAGGTCATCTGGTCTGACACCCCCTTTTATAAATGATGGGACAGAGGCCAAAGCAGGCTAAGTGGCATCATAGGATCCAGATCTCCAGCTAGAAATTTAGTCTAGCCTCCTTCTTTTACAGAAAAGGAAGCTGAAACCCAGAGAGGTTTGTGACTTGTCTGAGGTTACACAGGTAGGAGGAGGAGTTGAACCCAGATCATTTGACTACATAGCCTGCAATCTTTTCATTGTACAGTACTGCTTACCATTTGGTTTAGCTAATATTCAGTGTTTACATTGACCTAGTGTGTCATAGGTTACAAAATACTCACAGCAGTGATCTTGGGCAGAAAATCTAGATGATATTATTACAAGTTTACCAAGGAAGATACTGGGTTCAAAAAGGTGACATATTTGACCTCTGGTCATGTGGATAGTCAATTCTAGAGCTTGAATTGGAAGTCAGATATGGACAAATAGCAAGAGCTGGAAGTAAGGATGCCGAAGGAGCTGAGAGTAGCCAGTGCTTTTTAATTAAGAGTGTGCTGTTTGAAAAACTGAAGCTGGTTCCAGAGTCAAATGGAGGCAGTGCAGAGACAGGCCCAGAAAGAGGAGACAATTAGAGAATCAGCAACTCTCAACAGTGGGAAGAAAAAGAGCCTTGGAATCGATGTGTTCTGAGCTCCC
Organism: Pseudocheirus occidentalis; assembly: GCA_028646575.1. Taxonomy (NCBI): domain Eukaryota; kingdom Metazoa; phylum Chordata; class Mammalia; order Diprotodontia; family Pseudocheiridae; genus Pseudocheirus; species Pseudocheirus occidentalis. The sequence goes on along the minus strand of CM053602.1, from coordinate 32,453,736 downwards.
TCCTCACTGTGTATCCAAGACCCCACTGAGCCCACCAGCTCAAAGGGCCAACTTTTCCCTGAACAGGAATCTCCTCTACTCTGTCCCTGATGCCCACCTGAAGATCCCAAGTGAGGGGAGAATCCTCCAACTCATGCCACTGTTAGATGGCTCTCATTGTCGCAAAGTTTCTCCTGACACCAAGATCAAATGAAATTCTCTACTCCTCTTACTTGATGTTCCCTGTTCTGTACTCTGGGACCAAGCAGAACAAATGTGTTCCCTTTCCCATGGGTCAGCCCTTCAAACACAAGGACAATTCTCTGTCCTTCCTCAGGTCTTTCCTTCTCTTGGCTAAGCATCCCATCCCTTCAGCTGATGCGCAGAGGACCTAGTTTTCAAGCCCCTCTGCATTCTGGTTGCCTTTCTCAGGATGTGCTCCTGTTTGTCTTTGCCTTTTAATATTACTCCTCCCAAGGGGGCAAAGACATTTTGCTGCTTAGGTCTGTCCTAACTGAAATTGGATCTGTTGGTGCTGGGTCTGTAGCCCAAAGAGAAGAAAGGGATCCATATGCACAAAAATATTTCTAGCAGCTCTTTTTGTGGTGGCAAAGAATCAGAAACTGAGGGGACGCCCATCACTGGGGAATGGCTGAACAAGTTAAGGTATGAGAATGTGATGGAATACCATAATGAATGCCATAAAAATGATGAAGGGGATGGTTTTCAACGAAACTTGGGGAGATTCATATGGACTGAGGCAGAACAAAGAGAACATTACTAAGGAGATGGAAAATTGTGCAATTAACCTTGAAAATCTTAGGAACTCTTAACAATACAATGACCAACCACAATTCTAGAGGACTCACGATGAAGCAGGCTACACATCTCCTGATGGAGAAGTGATGGCCTCATGCAGATTGAGACATGTATTTCTTGAGCATGATTAATTTGGGGATTTGTTTTGCTTGACAATACATGGTTCTAACAGGCAATTTTGGTTTTTTTGGGTGTTTTTTTAATTGGAGGGAAGGTGAGAGGCATAGAAGAATTAGTCTGAAAAAGAAAACAAAAGAAATGTGAAAAACAAAAAAAAATTGGATTATTGTTTTTTATGGGTTGAAACACTCTGAAAGCCTATAGTAGCAGGGCACCAGGGAGCTGCTGACCGGGGCTTCTTACATAGGGCTGTGAATGCCTTCCCTGCCTAAGCTGCCTGGGGGATGATTACACATGATCACAACTTACCTGTGTGGACCCCGTGGTGCTTGGCTTTTAAAAAAATTGTTATGGACCTCCCTTGTTTTTTATATTCCTTTCTTTGACAAACGTATCCCTCTCTTTCTCCTCCCCCCCGTAGCCATCCCTGGCAACAAAGAATTCAAAAGGAAAAAGGGAAGAAAGCAGTTGATAGAAACTAACCTACCCAGTGTGTGTAGTATTCTCCTACCCAGAGACTCTCATGGTTGCAGCAATGGGATGGAGATGTATTTTGTTATTCCTTCCATGGGGCTACCATTGGTCTTTACTTAAATTCACCTGAAGTCAGAAATCAGGCTTTTTTTCCTCATAAGACCCAATTATGTAATGCTGGTGTCAAAGCTGAAGTTTGCCTTCCTGATAATGCTCATTGCTCCTCTTTCTGGATCAGTTTCATTGTTTAATAATTTAATAATTTATAATAATTTAATAATTTCTCTTGCATGTGAACTAGATCTTCCAAGTTGCTAGGTTTAGAACCTAAAGAGATCAAAGGAAGAAGAAAAAGGACCCATATGTATAAAAACATTTCTAGCAGCTCTGTTTTTGGTGGCAAAGAATCAGAAGCTGAAGGGATACCAATCAGTTGGCTGAACAAGTTAAGGTTTAGGAATATGATAGGATATTATGGAACTTGTAAGGAATGCTGGCGATAGTTTCAGAGAAACTTTGGGACATTTGAATGAGTTGAGTCAGAGTGAAGTCAGTTGAACTAGGAGAATGATAGAAATCCCGATAAAGATGGGATGGATTCATGCAGAATGAGCCATGCATTATTTGGACATGGCCAGTGAAGGATTTTGTTTTTCTTGCTATCACATTGTGGGGGAGATTAAAGTTAGAAGCATTATCTTTGTTTTAAAAATTGATTAGTTTCGGGGAAAAAAAGAAAAATTAAGAAAAAAAGAAATCAAATGTGTTTTTTATGGGTTGAAAAAAATCTGAAAGCCTGTGGTACCAGGGACCCGCTGACCAGGATTCCTCACATTAAATACATAATGCCTCCTCTGCCTAAGCTGCCTGGGGGATGATTGTACATGATCATAACTTACCTGTGTGGATCCTGTGGTGCCTGGCTTTTAAAAAAATTGTTATGGACCTCCCCTGTTTTTATATTTCCCTCCTGCCCAAATGTATCCCACCTTCCCTCCACCCCCTATAGCCATCCCTGGCAAGAAAGACTTTTTAAAAAGGGAAAAAAGAAGTTCATGGAAACTAACTAAGCCACTTACCCAATTTGTCCAGTGTCTCCTATGTCTGTCATGATGGAGGTACGTTTTGTCATCCTTTCCATGGGGTATGTTCTCTGTTTGAATCAAATGGGAATCGAGGTTTTCTCATGAGATCCTAACATATAATACCTATGTGGGAGCACAGGTTTTGCTCTTTGTACCTTCTGCCTATTGTAGCTCTCTAGCACCAAGCAGAACAAGTTCACTGGCTAATCAGTCCTCTTTCATGTGACAGCCTTTATCATGCTTAAACACATTTATCTTATTTCTCAGTAACTTTTCTCTTCTTTAGGAAAATCAAACCCAGTATTTAAAAGGACCCTTATATGGTGTTTCCCCATCCTGCCATCATTGTGGGTGACCTGTTTGTCAATATCCTTTCCAGAATGTGGTGTCTGGACTCAAACCCAGTCCTCTGGCTGTGGGCTGATTAAGGCAGGGTGCAGCCTGCAATGACCTTTTGGGCAACCATATGACACAGCTAACTCCCATAGAGGGTGTGTGCATGGCGTCCACTAAAACTCAAAATGCTGTCTAATGGCATCTGTTACATTCTGTCATTTAATTTTGTAAAATTTTATTGTGAGCTTAAGCACCAAAAAGATCATTTCTATATATAAAATAGAACCCAGTTTAAATGAAATCACAAATTTTCATGTCACTTGATTTAAATATATAAAATAGATATAATATTAGTATATAATATTTAATATATACAAAATACCACACATTAATAGTTGTCCTTTCTTTTCTGTGCTTCCTTTTTTGTTGTTATTGCTATTGCTGACTCTTCCCTCCTTCCACCCCCCCTCCAGATAATAAGAGAAAGGAAGGGAAAAAAAACCTTTGTAACAAGTGCAGTCAAATAGAATAAGTTCATACCACAGCCAAGTCCCAAAATGTCTGGCTCTTTTGCACCTTGAAAACAGCTGCTCTCTGACAGGAGGCGTGCAAGATGCTTCTTCATCCGTCTTCAGGAAATGTGCTTGTTCGTTGCAATGATCAGAGTGTGGAAGCCTTTGAGAGTCATGTTTCCTTCCAGTGCTGCTTCCCAATGAACTCTCTGTGGATGAATTTTCCTCTTTGCATTGGAATCTGCAGTTCCTCAGCCATAAGATGTCTAGATATCTAGACACCGAGTACATAGAGTTTATTGCAAGTTCCTTCATGGATTATTGTCTCTCTAGAATTAATGGTTCCCTTCAGTGCTCTTCCACTGTCTGTCTGTGAGACCTTGGGCAAATCACTTAACTTTTCTTTACTTCAGCTTCCTCTCCTAAAAAGGAAGGTCTTGAATGAAATGATCTTTTAGCTTCCCTTTTTGATCTCTTATCCTCAACCCTTTGCTTTCCCTGAGCCTCAGTTTCCTGATTTGTGAAAGGTGAGGGTAGTACTAGGCTGCTGCTGCTTCTGAACTCCCTCCAAGTTCCTTGTCTGTGATCCCCAATGATCCCATGAACTTAGAGGATCATCTGGTTCAAATTGTCCTTGAATAGGAATCTCCTTTACTGTGTTCTTGACAAGCAGTCATCCAGTGCTTTCCTGGCCACCTCAAGTGAGGGGGAGAATCCACCCGTTCCTGGGTCAGCCCTTGCCACTGTGGAACTACTATCATCACCAGGAAGTTTCTCTTCACACCAAGTCCAAATCACTGCTGCTCCTACCAGCCACTCCTTGTTTGGTCCTCTGAGGCCAAGAAGAAGGAGTCTGATGCCTGTTCAAACATTTGAATGTCATTCTCTTATTCCTCCCCGAGTCTTCCCTTCTCTTGGCTAAGCACCTCATTCCTTCAGCTGATGCTTATAGGGCCCAGTCTTCAGGTCCCTCTCCCTTCTGGTTGCCTTGCCCTGGATTTACTCCAGCCTGTCAATGTATTTAAATCAGTTACCTCAGAAAGTTGAATTAATTGCTCAGTTCTATCTAAACTAGAATGTAATTTTGTTGTTGAGCACAGAATCATATTGAATGTCTCTAGTCCCAGTCGCTGAGGAAGCTACGAGTCAGGCCCGACTCCTCCCACGGAGTTATGAATGCCTTTTTCACTTAAGTTGCCTAAAAGATTATTGCCCATGATCACAACTTACCTGTGTGGACCCCCTGGTGTACTGCTTGAACAAAATCGTTATGGTTCTTCCTGTTTTTATATTACCTTCATTTCCATCCATCATCTGCTATCCACATATTCATCCCAGGTAACAAAGAATATAGAAATGGGAAGAGGGATGGGAAGCATTTCAGGAAAAGTAATTTACACATCAACCCATTACGTGAAATGTTATACACTCATCTTCTCTCATGCCATTACAGAATGGTGATGCATTTTCTCATCTTCTCTCTTCAGGCCAAGGGCTCTCATGTGACTTCAGTTGAAATGCTAGTTTTCCTTATAGTGTAACCCTTGTGCTTCCCTGTTCCTTCTACCCATTGCTCCTATTTCTCCCTTGGAACTTTTAATTAACATTATCATAGCCATTGTTATTATTGCCCTGTTTATTTTACTCTGTATAATTAGTGCATCCAGATCTTCCTCTTTCCTCCCCTCTGAATTTCTCACTTAACATTTCTAGCTGTTACAGTAATATTCCATTATATCTATATACTACAGTCTTGCCCCAGATTGATGAATACCCATTTCCATTTCTTTAATACACCAAAGAGTTTTGCCATTAATATTTTAGTACTATTTTCACCTTGATATTTTTGTAATATCTGGTCAGTAGTAAGATCATTGAGTCAAAGAGTATGAGGAGTCCCTTTTTTGGTCTCATTCCAAAATGACACTTGAAAAGTTGAATCAATTCTCGGTTTCACCTCTACTAAATTAGTATGTCTATCTTCCCACAGTCTCTCCCACATGATTTTGCCCATTTTCATCATCTTGGTCAATTTTCAGGGAGTGAAGTCAAACCACAGAGTTGTTCAATTTTTGTTTCTTTTACTGTTAATGATTTAAAGCATGCTTTCAAATGGCCATTTGTAGTTATTAAATCATTTGAAAAGTGTTCATCTATTTTGACCGTGTATCTATTGAGGAGTGAATCTTGGTCTGATATATTTGTCAATCCCCTATATATCCTGACTATCTGACTTTTATCAGTGATGTTTGATTCTATAGCTTTTTTTTTTTTTGCTTTTTTTGGAGGGCAGTTGGGGTTAAGTGATTTGCCCAAGGTCACACGGCTAGTTTTTTGTGTTAAGTGTCTGAGGCCGGATTTGAACTCAGGTCCTCCTGACTCCAGGGCCGGTGCTCTATTCACTGCGCCACCTAGCCACCCCGATTCTATAGCTTTCTTGCTAGATAGTTCCTCTTTTCATCTGGTCTAATTTTATTTTGTTCAAAGGCTTTAAAAAATTTCTGTAATCAGAATTATCTGTAGATATTTTATGGTCTCGTTTGTTTCTTTTTTAAGGTTTAGAATTCTGCACCTAGGTTAACCCTTTAATACCTCAAACTATATTAATTAGTAGAAATCATCAAAGCCATATCATAGTGTTTAAAAAATAGAAACGGAGATCAGTGGGACAAATTAGACAAAGGAGAATTAGAAATAAAGGAACTTAAAGCCAAGTGTTTAATAACTCCCTCCCCCAACATAAGTCATTTAGGAAAGAACTCCCTATTTCATGATAACTATTGAGAATCCTGGCAAGCAGTCTCACAAAAATTAGACCAAAATTTTATACTATATTCCATAACAAACTCAAAATGCATATGCAACCTGAATATTAAAGATTTTACCATGAAATTTATAAGTGAAGCAGACCCTATACTTTCAGGTATGACTTCTTAACCAGACAATGGATAGAGGTAGTTACCAAAGACAAAACAAATAGTTTGGATTACGTGAAATGGCAAAGTGTTTGTACAAATAAAATCAGTGTATCTGGCATAAAAAAGGAGAATGTTCAACTGAAAAAAAAACATAGTGTTTCTCAGGTGAGCATTTTGCATTGAAGATGTATAAATAATGAATAGAAATATATAAAGCTCCAAACTGTTCCCCAGTAGATAAATGATGAAAGGATGTGAAGGAAATTTTTAAAAAGAATTACATATTATCAACAACCACAAGAAAGACTTCCAGATCACCAATAATAAGAGAAATGCAAGTCACAACAACCTCACAAGCAGCAAATTGGTAAACATGACAAAAGAGGAAAATGGTCCTTGTTGATGAGGTCGTGCAAAGTCAGGCACACTAATGCATTGTAATTTATTCTCAAAAGCAATAAATAAGTTACTAAAATGTCCATGTTCTTTGGCCTATGGATACCACTGCTAGGCATATACCCAGGGTAGTCATTGATAAGAAGAAAGACTTAATGTATACGAAAATATTCATAGCAGCATATTTTGTGGTAGCAAAGAACTGAAAGCAAAGTAGATGCTTATTAACTGGAGGTTTGGTAAGCAAAATGTGGTACATAAATGTAATGAAATATCATGCGGTTAAAAATTATGAATACAGAGAAGCATAAAAAGACTTTCATGAATTGATGCAAAGTGAGCAGACTTAAGAAAAAAAATATATACCACAGCTAGAACAATGTAGCAATGTAAATGGAAAGAATGACCACTATTAAATAATGGATAATTAAAGTTTCAAAATCATAACACATAGGGTTTGACCCAAAGATATGAAAAGACATCTCTGCATGCTTCATCCCCCCATTCCTTTGCAAAAAGGGTCCACAGGTATGGAACATTACATATCATGTCAGGGTTTATCTATATCTATAGATATACTTGTATCTATTGACATAACTATAAATAGACATTAGTTTCATTGAAGTTTTTTTCTTCTTTTTCTCTTTAAAATTGATTGTTAAAAGGGGATGGCTCTCAAGGTGAGGGGATAAGGAAGGATACAAGGTGAAATATAGGCAATAAAAACAAAATATATCAACAAAATCTGTTGTAAAAATAATTGCTTTCTAGTCAGAATAGCAAGAGGTATCTTTTAAAAATTCTCTTCAACTTTTAAAATAATGTAACCTTTTACATTTAGGTTGTGTACCCATTTTGATGATATTGTTCTAAAGTGAATCTCTGTTTTCCACTTACCTAGCTGCTCTTGTCAAAAAAGAGAATCCACTATGGAGTAATTTATACTCCTGAATTTATCAAACCCTAAAATTTTGTTTTCAGTTGTTTATATTTCTTATCTCATGTATTCTGTTGATTTTACTTTTTGTTTATTTGTTTATTTTATCTACTTCTTTGTAGTTTACTTCATTCATAGTTTTCACTATTATTTGCCTTGAAATTCTAGACCTTTGGTTTTTCCAAAAGCATTTCCTTCCCATGTTGTTTTGTTCCACATATCTACTTGGTAATTTGATTGGTATAGCATTAAGTTTGTCAATTTAGGTGTTACCATTTTTATTTTATTGGCATTGTGCAACCATGAGCACTTACTCTTGTTTCAATTACGTAGTTCTCACTTTATTTTTCTGTAACAATAAAAACCGATCAATGGCTCTGAGGGGCTGCATGTACTTGCCTTCTTCCTCTATACCAAGTGTCCCATCTCAGCTCTGGATCCAGGCACATGGCCTGGGTTCAGTTCTGAGGAAGCTGCTTGGCCCTCCCAAAAGACAGCTTAAACTCTTTTACTTGATATATTTGGCTTCCCAGTCTCTTCTCAGGTACTCTAAGTAAAGCCACCGAAAGATTAAGTTGGCTCATGTCTACCTCCCTTCCATCCCAAAAGAAGGAGCAGAAAGGTACAATTTAAATCAAATATAGGACAGTTATTCATTTTCTCCATACAAATGTGATGCATAACACGACAACAGACTTAAACCAGGATGCGGTATCTTCCAACTACTGCTATATTCTCCTGAGACAAAAAATATCCTGACGTGTAATGATCTTTGTTGTTTTTCAGCTGTTTTTTCAATTATGCCCAAATCTTTGTGACCCCATTTGGGCTTTTCTTGGCAAAGATACTGGAGTGGTTTGCCATTTCCTTCTCCAGCTTATTTTACAGATGAGGAAACTGAGGCAAACAGGGTGAAATAACTTGCCCAGGGTCACCCAGCTAGTAAGTTTCTGAGGCTGGATTTGAACACACTATTTCTGACTCCAGGTCCAGCGCTCTAGCTACTGTACCACTTAGCTTCCCATGAAATGATCTTTTAGATTGTTAAATTAGCATTTCACCTTGAATCTTGGCTCTATATTTGCTAAACAGTTCCTTCTTAGGTCCATGTCCTCTGGCAAAATCAGCCCCAGAAGATGCTTCTTCCTTCTGTCATCTTCTTTAAGAAAATTGTACCTATAGTACACTTCTCCTGATGTCGGCTCTCACTGAAGGACCCAGGATCTGACAACCTCTTGAACTCACATGCTTGCCCCCAAAGCTATTAATGTCCTTCTAAGAATTGCTGTTTGGTCCCCTATACTCAGGACAGAAATAGAACAAGCAGCTCAAAACTCAGATTCCTGCTTGCCTGGGCAGCACATGTACTTTAGTTGCCATGTATTAGCAGCCACTGTGCTGCCAGGTTGGTGGACAGGCACCAAGTTTTCCTCTGAGCCATTCAGTTAGAGGGTCAAATAATTCTGACTCATTTGGCAGATGGGGGGAGACAGGGTAGAATTATTCTCTAGTAAGACCCCTTGAGTCAGTGACTCTTCCTGTTCATTGGCAAATATGTTTTTATCTCAAAGTCTTGTTGACATTCAGCCACACATTTCCCTGTAAGTTGCCAGGAGGGTTCTGATGTTTGCTCTGGGTGTTGTAAACCATGTTATACCCATGAAGAGTGTTTGATAATTGTGTTCATATAAACCTTGTATGTGTCTTGATAGATTAACTTCCAAATCTTTTATGGCATTTGTAAATGATTCCTGGCTTTTATTTGTACTGCTGTACTACTGATTTGGAATGTTTATACCTGTTAATGGTGTTATATAGAAATGCTGATGATATGTTGATTTATTTTATATCCTGCTACTTTACTGAAGCTATTAATGATTTAATTTAGGGTTTTGTTTTTTTTTTTGCTAATTCCCTGGGGTTTTTTAGGTATACCATGATGGCTTCTGCAGATATAGATAATCTTGTTTCCTATTTGTTGACATTTATGCCTTTAATTTTGTTTTCTTGTCTTATGGCTAGAACTAATATATATATATATATATACATATATATATGTATATATATATATATATTTTTTTTTTGCTTTTTGGAGGGCCGTTGGGGTTAAGTGACTTGCCCAAGGTCACACGGCTAGTTTTTGTGTTAAGTGTCTGAGGCCGGATTTGAACTCAGGTCCTCTTGACTCCAGGGCCGGTGCTCTATTCACTGCGCCACCTAGCCGCCCCCTAGAACTAATATTTTAAGCTGGGGGGAGACATTCTTGCTTTCTTCCTCTTCATACTAGGAAGATTTTTAGCATGTTACTCTGAAGGAAATAAAGCTAGCTCTTGGTTTTAGATGTATACTTTTGACCATACTAAATATACTAGACGTTGAAGAGTCAATTCTTTATTAAATTCTTAAAAACCACAAATGAAAACTATATTTTTGTTGAAGTTTTTTCCTGTATCTATTGAATTCATTGTGCGTTCTTTGTAAAATCTGTTGTTAATATAATTAATTATGCTAGCTTTCTCATTTTTAGCTGTCCATACAACCCTGGCATGTATTAATCTTAGTCGTTCTGAAAATGTTGCTTTAGGATTTTCTTTGAATTTTTTTTTGCATCAATATTTATCAGTAAGATTTGTTTACACTTATCTTTCTTTGCTTCATCTCTCCCCAGTTTGGGTCTCAGGGCTATATTTTTCTCATAAAAAGAATTTGGTAGCATGCCTTCTGTCTCTGTTTTTCCAAATAGTTTTTGTACCATAGATATTAATTGCTCTTTAAAGGATTTATGCCATGTGCTTGTAAATCCCTCTGATGTAGGGGTTTTCACAGAATAAAAGAATTTGAAACCTGGAAGGGACCTCAGTTTTCATCTAATCTAACCAATACATGAAAGGAATTCCTACTATAACATAACTTGTTTTCTTTGGTAATTCATTTATGCTTAGTCAATTTCATTTTCTTAAAATGGATCATTTAATATCACAATAGCTTATTTTATCAATGTGGATATTTTATACCTTTGTAAGGATCCATCAACTTCCTTTGAATTCTATTTTAGTGGATGGAGTACTACTTAGGATGGTGGACTTAGTCAGAAAGACCTAGGATTGAATCCTGCTTTAGGCACTTGCTAATTATGTGACTCTGAGCAAGTCTCTTCATTTCTTTCAGTGTAGACATTTATGAAATGGGGATAATACTAGCACCTACCTCCCAGGATTTGGGGGAGGATCAAATGAGTTAATATGTAAAGCTTTTGCTAACTTTAAAACACTCTATAACTTCTGGCCGTTATTATTAAACAGGGAAGCTAATTTGTTATCAGTTTCATTAATCTTTTCCTATGAAAATTTTTAGTTTTACCAATAAGGTCTATAGTCTTTTTCTTTTTAAGTTTTTCTTTTGCTCTTCCAAGTTTCAAAATTTCTTCTTTTGCACTTGTTTTAGGGTTGTTGCCAATGTCTTTTCTAGGAATTTTAATTGTGTTTTCCATTCATCGCCTTAAAAATGTTCTTAATATACCTTTTCAGTGACGTGAATTTTCTTGAGTTCTTCTTTAGCTGCATCTAGTTTACTTTGGAATGTTGTCTCACTCTTATTCTTTTTGAATCTATTTATCATTCCTGTGGTTTGTTTTTTTTCACCCACTCATTGTTAAGGATTCCCCACTTGGTTAAGACTCACTATGGCAAAATGGTCACTAAGATTGTTTTCTGTTGTGTTATGTTTACTTCTGTCCCAATGAAATATTTTTACTGTTTCCATGATGTTCTCATGAATCTCTTATCATAATGAGCAACTGAATACCTAGTTCTGAGTAAATTTTTAGAAGTTCAAAATATTCTCATTAGGTGGGGTGAATCAGAGAGATAAGTTGTCCAAAAGTCTCAATGGATTTGAACCCAGACTCTCTAAGGTCAGATCTGGTTAGACTGTGGGCTACATAAAAATACCCATTCCTTACTGTAGGGCAGTGGTTCTCAACCTTCCTAATGCCTCAATCCTTTAATACTCGAATATGGGTGTATCTGCATGTGGGTGGAACCTCCTGGAGACAGATAGAGGAGCCGTGTCTCAGTTCCTAAGAACATTGGAAATATGTTTTCCAATGGTCTTAGGCAACCCCTGTGAAAGGGTCATTCAACCCCCAAAGAGGTCGCACCCCACAGGTTGAGAACCCCTGCTGTAGGATATTTTATGGATTTTTACATTAATAGATAATAGTAATTCATAACTATTCACATATACAGCCTTTTCCTACTATGGATAAATTCCTTCATACAGAAGACAGAAGGCATACATATACAGTGTATACACACATACATGCACATACACAGACAGAATACGATATATAATGTTGGTTAGAAGATTCACTAATTTTTAAACTTAAGGATTTTTTGCCTTAGATTTAAAAGTAAAAAGAATATTAAGCCTACATGGTAGAGTGGAAAGTATGCTGGCCTCTAGAGTCAAAGGGGATGAATGTAAATCCCACCTCTGGGATTTCTTTATTTAATTATTTAGCTTCACTTTTTGGAGGGAGGAGGCAGGGCAGTTGGGGTTAAGTGACTTGCCCAAGGTCACACAGCTAGTAAGTGTTAGATGTCTGAGGCCAGATTTGAACTCAGGTCCTCCTGACTCCAGGGCTGGTGCTCTACTCACCACGCCACCTAGCCCTGCTTTTTCCCCAGGATTTAAATGCCTTAGTGCATAGAGCACAGAATTTGGAGTCTGGAAGACTTGAATTCAAATCCTGCTTCAAACACTTATTAGCTATGTTAGTTATTTATCCTCTTAGGGCCTTGATTTCCTCTTCTATAAAACAACCTTGCAGGGCTGTTATAAGGATCAAATTAGTTCAAATGTATAAAATGCTTTGCAAACTTTAAAATGCTATGTAAAGATTGGCTACTAATAGCAAAAATTATCATAACTCTGTGTAACCCTCATTTTTCCCCTCTGTAAATATGAGAGGGTTGACCTAGATGACTTATGAGGTCTCTTCTATCTAAAATTTATGTGTAACTAACTCCCTTATGACAAGTCACTTCTCCCTGGGCCCCAGTTTCCTCTTCTGTAAAATGAGGGGTTTGGGTGAGATTTGAACCTAGTTCTTAACTGAGGCCTACTTTCTTTCCTCTGTGTCACTGCTGTCACTTACAACATACATAGACTTTACCACTTAAAACACTAGACACAATGGGTGGAACCAGGATGGTGGAGTAGAGGCAGGAATTCACCTGAACTTTCCTAAATTCCCTTCCAAACAACTTGAAAGTAATGCCAGAAATCAAATTCTGGAGAGGCAGAACTAACAAAATGTTGGGGTTAAACGATTTTCCAGCCCAAAACAACTTAGGAGGTTACAGGAAAGATCTCTCACTGGGTTGTTGGTTGGTCCTGGAGATTTTGCCCCTGTAAGCCAGCAGCAGGCCTTGGAGTTGGCTGCATCAGTGGCAGCAGTAGCTTTGGGAGCTCTCAGCCCCCATATGGTAAAGGGGTTGAACAACTGGTCAGAAGTAGATTTCAGGGAAATCTTTGCTGACAGTGGGTTCAGGACCCTGTTACATTGTCCATGCATAGTTCTGGGTTGAAATCCTAGGGTGAAGAACACTACCATTTGTGGTTGCAAGGAAGCAGGGGACCTGCTCACACCTCCAAGTTGGAAAAGAACGTTTGTGATCTCTCACAGACTAGAGCACATACCAGGAGAACAGAAACCACACCTTACCTTCTGTCATTCCACCTTGGAAGAACTAAAAACTTATAGACCCCTTATAACTAGCTCTGAAAACAGCTGCACAAAAAGCCTGAAGCTTGGGACAGTGTCCTCTCCACATGGGAAGAAAAACTCAACTTTTAACATAAAGTTAAAAGTCAAGAAATAGACTGGAAAATGAGCAAGCAACAATAAGAGAACCTAACCATAGAAAGTTATTATGGTGACAGGGAAGGTCAAAACACAAACTCGGAAGAAGGCAAATTCAAAATAACTACATACAAAGCCTCAAATAAAAATGTGATTTGGTCACAGACCCAAACAGAATTCCTTGAAGAGTGTTAAAAAAGGATTTTAAAAATTGAATAATAGATGTAGGGAGGAAACTGGGAAGAAGAATGAGAGTGATGCAAAAAAAATTATTAAAAGTCCCTAGGACCTGGTGGATTCACAGGTGAATTCCAACGAGCTTTTAAAGAACAATTGATCCTAATACTATTAAAAACCATTTGTAAAAATGGCAAAAAATGAGTCCTAGCAAAGGTAAAGAAGGAGTTTTGTAAGATTCCTTTTGTGCCACAAATATGGTGCTGATTACCTAAACTAGGAACACCAAAAACAGAGAAAGAAAACTATAGACCAATTTCCCTAATGAATATTAATGCAAATTTTTTAAAAGAATACTAGCAAGGAGATTTCCAGCAATGTAGGACAAAGATCATATAGTATGGCCACGTGGAATTTATACCAGTAATTCAGGGCTGGTTCAATATTAAGAAAAGTGTCAGCATAAGTGACCACATCAACAACAAAACTAACAAAAATCATATGATTATTTCACTAGATACATACAAACTTTTAACAAAATACAACATATTTCTGGTAAAAACACTAGAAAGCATAAAAATAAATGGGACTTTCCTTAAAATGATAAGTAATATCTATCTAAAGCCATCAGTAAGCATTATCTGTAATGAGGATAAGCTGGAAGCCTTTCCAATAAGATTAGGGATGAAGCAAAAATGCCCATTATCACCACCATTATAAATTTAGTATTGTACTAGAAGTGCTAGCTATGGAAATAAGAGAGGAAAAAGAAATGGAAGGAATTAGAATAGGAAATGAAGAAATCAAACTATTACTCTATGCATGATATGATAGAGAATCCTAGAGAATCAACTAAGAAGCTAGTTGAAATAATTAACTTCAGCAAAGTGGCAGAACATAAAGTAAGCCCAAATAAATCATCAGCATTTCTATTTATTACCAACAGAGCATAGCAGCAAGAGAAAGAGAAATTCCATTTAAAATAACTATAGATAGTATAAATTACTTGGAAATCTACCTGCCAAGATAAACTCAGAAACTATGCAAACACATTTATAGAATACTTCATACAAATAAAGTCAGATCTAAACAACTGGAGAAATATTCATTGATTTATGGGTAGGCTGAGTCAATATACTAAAAATGAAAATTCTACCTAAAACAATTTGCTTATCCAGTGCTGTTGCCGAACTACAAAAAATTATTTTATAGAGTGAGAAAAATAATAAATTCATCTGGATGAACAAAACAACAAGGATATCAAGGGAATCAATGGGAAAAAAAGTGAAGGAAGGTGCCCTAGCAGTACCAGCTCTCAAACTGTATTGCAAAGAGGTAATCATCAAAACAGTCTGGTAGTAACTAAGAAATATATTGGTGGATCAGTGAAATAGTATAGGTACACAATACACAGGAGTAAATGACCATAGTAATCTAGTGTTTGGGAGAAGAACTCACTATTTCACAAAAATTGCTGGGAAAACTGAAAAGGAGTTTGGCAGAAATGAGGTATACACCAACATCTCACACTGTATTCCAAGATAAGGCTGAAATGAGTACATAATTTAGACATACAGGATAATACAAGCAAATTAGGAGAACATGGAATATTGCACCTGTCAGATCTGTGAATAAGCGAAGAATTTATGACCAATCGAGAGAGAGAGAGCACAATATAGTATTCAAAATAGATAATTTTTATTGCATTGAATTAAATTTTTTTAAACAAACAAAACCATTGCAGCCAAGACTGGAAAGAAAGCAAGAAACTCAGAAAAAACTGTTTATAGCAAGTTTCTCTGACAAAATCTACATTTCTCAAATATATAGAGAGCTAAGTCAAATTTGTAAGAATATAAGTCATTCCCCAATTAATGAAATAGTCAAGATATGAACAGGCAGTTTTCATAAGAAATTGAAGCCTATCTATAGTAAAAAAAATATTACTCCAAATTATTATCAATTAGAGATATGCAAATTAAAACAACTCTGTGGTACTACCTCACATGTATCAGATTGGCTAATATGACAGAAAAGGAAGGATGTGATAAAATTAGGGATCTAATGCATTGTTGGTGGAGTTGTGAACTGATTCGTCCTCTCTGTTTGGTGTTTAAAGCCCTTTGTAACATTATGTCCCCCTTTTTCCAGTCTTCTTACACCTTATACTCTCTCACACCCTACCCCTTCCCTCTCTACCCAACCATGTCCTCCCCCAACAATCCATTGATTCTGGCCTCCTTGCTCTTCATCTAACACCATATTCTGTCTCTTGACTTCCATACCCAGAATGCTCTCCTTCCAGTCCCAGCCAAAATTCTACTTTTTCTGCAAGAAGTCTTTCCCTGTCCCCTTAATTCTAGGGCATTCCTTATGTTGATTTTATTTTCAAACTAGACAGGATAAATCTAGTTTGAACCCTGTTGTTTGTGTGTAATCTCAGACTGAGTTCCTTGAGAGAAAGAACTGTCTTTTGGCCTTCCTGTAGTTCCCCAAGGCTTAGCATAGTGTCTGGCACTTGACTCTCTACTGGCTAATGATCTCCAGGCTTCACTCCAAAGGAGTTCCTCTCTGTTGCTTTCATCCAGACATTCTTCCTCACCCTGACTTGATGTCTTCTCATTGCTTCTCAATTCTGTCCACTTTTATACTCACCCATTAGCTTTTAGCTAAACATTGAAAGGGGTGTGTGTGTGTGTGTGTGTGTGTGTGTGTGTGTGTGTGTGTGTGTGTGTGTGTTTGGGTGAAAAGGGGGTGACTTTTGAGGGGTCTAATAACGGTCCATAATTTCCTTCCTTTGAAATGAATGGAGCTAGGGCTTTCTTTATATGGAGTTTTGCCTCGCAGATAGTTTTCAGAGACTGGCTTGTGTATGTATAGGGAAGGATAGGAGTCTTACCATCCCCATCTGACAAACGGGGAAACTGAGGCTCAGATGAAGTCATTTGTCCAAGGTCACACAGCCACTCACTGGTCAGGCTGGGATTCAAAGCCTTTTCTTATATTATACTTTGCTTCCTCCTAGCCATTGAAAACAATTTTTCATACCAAGTCAGCCAGGCCAACAAAAAGCATTCTTGCTGACTAACTGCCAGAGCCTGTTTGTAAGAGCCCATGGCTTACCTTTCTGCCATAGTTAAAGCAAAAATAGGGATCACAAAGTATCCCAAGTACTTCTATTGTGGGAGGCCCGGCAGGAGCTGCATTTATAATATAGCACTTAAGATGAGAAGCGCCATAAGGACAGCAATTAATTGGGTTTGGGGCTTCTTATTTGCATAAAGCTTAGAGCAGCTGGCCAGAGGGAGAAGGGGAGGGAGGCTTGCTTGGGCACTGAAGCATCACTGGATTGTTTAAGTTGAAAGTTTTAGGAAAGCTTTGAAAAGAGAGCTGGCTTTGTAATCAGAGGATGAGGGTCTGAGTCCCAGCTCTTCCACTTACTCCCTGGATGCCTTGGGGCAAGTTACTTAACCTCTGGGGGCCTCAGTCTCATCATCTATTAAAAAGGAACTCAAACCTATCTCATTCTAAATGGAGAGGATCTTATGGGGGGTGTGTGAAGTGGGATAGGATGTTATTTGGTACAGTGGGAGAGGAACTATTTTTCTTTCACTTTTATAATCTCAAGGAATATTACTGTCCATGACTTTTCTGAAAGATCCAAGTCCTTCTTGGAAAAGACAGTTCGCCTCTCTTAGTCTTGTTTTACTAATCTATAAAATGGGGATGATAATTATGCTCTTTGTCTCCTTTGTAGGATTATTAGAAATAAACATTCTCTCCCAGTAGAAAGTAAACTCCCTGAGTCTGTGTTCATATCCCCAGTCCCTAGGAAGTTGTAGGTGTTTACTAAATGCCTTTTGATGTATTATACACCAGCCACAACAATGTAAATAGAAAGAAACCAACCATAAAACTATGGAAATTTGTGAAAGCTCAAAGACCCAGGTTGGCCATCAAAAAGAAACGAGAAGAAGATATCACTCACTTACTGGCTTTCTCTCTCGGGGTGGCATTGGGGTGGGTTTGTGAATGTGCGACATTTTATGTAATGTCAGGGTTTTAAAAAATGCATTGATTGGTTTTGATGAGTTTTTTTTTCTCTTCCTTAAAGCAATTCTTTGTTATAAGGGATGGCTCTTTGAGAGGAGGGCCAGAAGGGATACAGAAGGAAATCTTGTTGATGTAACAACAAAATCTAAAGCAAATCTACTATTCAAAATAAATCTCAGTTGAATCGAAAGTGGTTCGCAACCTCTAAAGTTCCCATGTGCACTTAAATAGAATACTATTATTACTTCTCCAAGCCTCAATTTACTCAGCTGTCAAATGGAGAGAAGAATAATTGAGCTTCCTGCCTCATGGGGATATTACCAAAGATGGTTTACAACTGTAAGGTGCTATAAAATATTATTATTATTTTACTAATGACATGGAATACTAATTATATGATATATTATACTATATAACATATTACTTGTAATGTTATGATAATTACTAGTGTTACTACTAAGCAAAAGACATTAACTAACATTTAAATTGAAGGTCGTTTCTAATGATTAGAATTTTCAAGGCCTACTGGTAATGATCATAATATGGCTCATAATAAATTATTATCATCATTTACTGGTGGTGGCTGCTGGCTGTGGAGGCAGAAAGACCTGAGTTCAAATTCAGCCTCCGACATTTTCTAACTGTGTAAGCCTGCACAAATCACTTAACTTTTGCTAGCCTTAGTGTCCTCACCTATAAAATAATGATGATAATAATAACAACCATACGACAAGGTTGTTGTGAGGATTGAATGAGATAACGTTTTTTTAAATGGTTAGCATAGTGCCTGGCACAAATTAGGTGATATATAAATTCACATTCCCTTTCTTTCCCTTCTCCTAATGACAGTAGATTCCAAAGCATACACTCGAATGCTTGATAGCTGTGTGACTGGAGGAAGTGACTTTTCCTCTCTTGGCCTGTTTCCCATCTGTGAAATAGATAAAATACCATTGGCAATCTCCACTTCATAGAATTATTGTGAGGAAAGCCTTTTGTAACCCATAAAGTGCCATAGGAGTGGAAATGATCATTACTGTTAGAAGGGGAAGTAGAGGAAAGACTTTTCAAATTTTTTTTTCTTTTTGGAAGGGGGAGGCAGGGCAATTGGAGTTAAGTGACTTGCCCAAGGTCACACAGCTAGTAAGTGTTAAGTGTCTGAGGCCAGATTTGAACTCCGGTCCTCCTGACTCCAGAGCCAGTGCTCTATTCACTGAGCCACCTAGCTGCCCTGGAAAGACTCTTTTCTTAAAAAAATTGAATTCAGGGAACATTTATTAAGCACCCACTATGTACAAATGGGACAACTGCTTCCTTGACTCTTACCTTAACTCAGTAAGAGAAAGCATCATCTGTTATGCCCAGATGGCATCACAACTTTAAGGATAGTTTAAAAGCTATAGAACAGAACTCTCATCCTAGGGCAAAAATGCTTCCCACCTCTAAAACAACAAGAGCATAGCTTGGCTGGAATTGTGAAAAATACTTGGTTTTGTATTCTGTATTTCACCTGTCACCCAGGAGCAGAAAGAAAGCAGCAAGTTGCAGATTTCAGTTCAGTGACTACATGAATAATTCACTGGTCATTTTGCCAGGCTGCAGAAACTTTTTTCCCCATTAGATGCCCAGACCTGACTATAAAGAATTAACTGGAGAGAAGGAGAAGAGGAAAAGGAAGAAGAATAGGAAGAGGGAGATGAAAGAGGAGAGAGACACAAGCAGACTTTTTTTTACTTAGATTGTTTTTTGATTCTAAAATGTCAGTACTGAGAAGCATATATTCATGAACCAGTTTCACTACCAATTTCATGTATCCCCTTCTCATACATGGCACCCTCAGAAAAAAAATCTACCCCAGGCTCACAGTACTCTATGGCTCTACATTCACTTCAAGATGATAACTTGTGGGGTGGCTAGGTGGCACTGTGAATAGAGCACAGGCCCTGGGGTCAGGAAGACCTGAGTTCAAATCTGACCTCAGACACTTAACACAAGAACTAGCCGTGTGACCTTGGACAAGTCACTTAGCTCCAATTGCCCTCCAAAAAGCAAAAAAAAAAGATGATAACATGTGAGCCCTCATTGACGTGTTTACTTTTGTTTGTCAGTCAGCTGATACAACTGTTTCAAAGCAAAAACATTTAATGAAATAGCATAGTAAGGGAAATAGCAATGGAAAATTTCCCCTGCCTCCCCCCACCCCCAATCTGGGTGTATGCCCCCTCACAAGTGTATCATCCACACAAAGAGTAAACATGTATGGTGCCACATAAACAGGAAATTCATGTGGTCAATGAACACGTATGAAAAGGCACACATACAGAGAACTTTTGCGGTCAGAGTACATGCATAGAGGGGTAAATTATTCTTCTGACACTGCAGGGTCTCCAGTAGCTTTTGGTGGCATCATAGTGTTACTTTGTCTGAGCTTATTCCCTTGATGGTCATTGGTTTCCATCGAGTCAACATTTAGCCATTATTCATTTGCTATTTTCCCATTGGGCATCACCTTTTGTCACCTCCTCATCTCTCTAACTTCCTGGCTTTCTGTGTTGTTGGCAGATGAACTGACTTACCCTAGGATTTCTGGGTAAGAAGTGTCAGAACTGGGTAGCTAGGTGACACAGTGAATAGAGTACCAGACCTGGAGTCAGGAAGACTGATCTTTGTGGGTTCAAATGTGGCCTTGGATACTAACTGTGTGACCATGGGCAACTCATTTAACTCTGCTCGCCTCAGTTTCCTCATCTGTCGAATGTCAAAATCACTCCAGCATCTTTGCCAAGAAAACTCCAAATGGAGTGCTGAAGAATTGGAGGTGACTGAACAACAGGTGTCAGAGCTGGAATTTGAACCCAGATTCTCTGACTCCAAGTCGAGCACATTTTCTACCATACCACATTGCCTTCATAAATCAGTGGATCAATGAACAATGATATTGTTATATCTTTCAAGGAATCTTGTACGTTTTTGACATATACAGGGGACATATCACAGGAAGAGAGCCTTCAAGGTAGAATTAATATATATTAGTATTATATACATATATACATACACATAGAGAGAGAGATCAGTTTTGCAAACTTTAAAGTGCTAATTATTTATTTTTTTTGCTTTTTGGAGGGTAATTGAGGTTAAGTGACTTGCCCAAGGTCACACGACTTTGTGTGTGTGTGTGTGTGTGTGTGTGTGTGTGTTTTTCGTGTCTGAGGCTGGATTTGAACTCAGATCCCCCTGACTCCAGGGCCAGTGCTCTACTCACTGCACCACCTAGCCACCCCTTTAAAGCACTAATTAAAAGCTATCGTTATTGCCAAATCAAATAATTTTTTTAGTAGTCAACAGACAAATATGGTGGGATCTTGAGTTCTCTGTGCATTCAAGGCAAATAACTATAGTCTGCCATAGACTGCCTGCTCCCTTCTGCTTTCATTAAGGATGCCCTTAATACCTGTGTCCTCTCATAAAGGTTTTGGTGAGGTAGGAAGGCATTTATATGAGTTGATATTTTCTCAGTTGCCTTTTCTGGATTGAGATAATGCCTGTGATTTTCCCCCCACTCCCCTACACTGTTTGGGAGTGTGTCACATTTGTGATCTTTTCAGAATCAGTCCTACTATGCCCTTAGTACTTGGTCCAGGCCAGTGGCCCTTGACCTCTTTGTTTTCTTTAAGGCCATATCAACTTGCTTATGCAGCATGAGTAAAACATAGCTCTAAAAACTAAATTTCAGGAAGAAGAAAAGGTTGTTAGTAATGGAATTGATAAATAAAGGGATAAGTAGAGTTGCTTTCATTGTTTGCCCAAAGGAGTTGAGAAATGTCATAGAAGAAGACTTGGTAATTTTCCCTTGCTGTGCTTCTGATAGACAATAAGCAAAGAGAGTATGATGAACATAATTATAATTTATGTATAAGCATCTGTTGCAGAAGACAAAGAAGAAGTGTAGAATTTTTTTTAGTTTAGGGTAGTCAAAAGCAAAATAACACACACCTGGAGAATGGTTTCAAAGTTGAGGTGGACACAAAAGAGATCACAGCATCATTAACCTAGAGCTGAAAGAGATTTTAGAGGCCTATGTAGTCCAACCCTTCCCCCCCCCCCATTTTACATTTTGGGAAACTGAGGCCTGGGAGGGTTAAAGTGGCTTGCCTGAGTTTACACAGATGGTAAGTGGCAGAGATAGGTTTTGAAGCCAAGTCCTCCAACTCCAAAACTAGTACTCTTTCCATTGAACCATACTGCCTCACTAGGACTTCTGTGTGTTCCAAGCAATCTAGGATCTTGTTGCTATGGATACTTTTTTCAAAGAGATAGTATGGCATATTGGAAAGGACACTGGAGTCAGAGACCTGAGTTCAAATCCTGCCCCTGATGCTAACTACTTGTGGAGTGTAGACTAGATGGCCTCTGAGGTCCCTTACAGATCTAGAGCTTTAATCTTCTAAATCATATGCATTGCAGCGTTGTCACTCTGTGTAGTTCTTGTCCAAGTGCTCCCATAAATACTTCATAGAGGCTCTTCCCTCTCAGAAGCCTTTTTCAAGGTCTTTTAACAGTCTGTGAGTTAGCAGTGGTTCACGCAGGCAGTCTGTGTGTTGCTCTTCACTCTCACTATCTGACTGGCTCTCCTTTCTGATTATACATTTCTTGGATGATACCTTTTACACCACTTTGGGCTTGCAAGGTATCATTAGTAATATACTTTGGCCTCCTTATATCCACTCTACATTCCTCTTATGCTCTTTGGGTCACTTACAATATTGATTTTTCAGAGATTGCGGTGTTGAAAGAGTCTTAGCTTTATCAGGGCATTGCAAGAAAACGGGTGTGAAAAAGATAGGTATTTCTTTCAAGGAGTAGATTGGGATCATTGAAAGTAATAGATCATTTCCCAAGTGTAATTTCACCTACTCTTTTACTCCCATTCAGTTCTGGTCCCAACCTATTGTCCATGAGCAGTGCTAGTCCAAGATAAGTGGACTCCTAGACTAATTCAGTGGCTGCCCACCTTGCCGAAGATCCAAATATGAATAATTGGCATTTTCTGTCTGTTTTGGCTATGAAAGACATTTTTATCGACTCCTTTTGTTTGGACACACCAGCCATGTCCTAATAAAGACTTCCTTTCTGTAATACCTTCCAACAAAACAATTAGCAAAGCCATCTAATGTCAAGATTATAACTATACTTTTATTTCTCTTTCTTCTAGTTTGTCGTTACAGAAAGCAAAGATATGTGATTCAGTTTTAATAATTTGTAGCTAACATTGTCCCTTGTACTTGAGTTTGGTTGCCTTTTGGTGGGTGGTGTCCTCGATTACATTGCCAAGGTCTATATTTTGGTCTTTTGGTCCAGCTTTCCTTACTCTTAATCATTTTGTAGAAGTCCTCACATATTTCTCTGTAATCTTGAGACGTTTTTCTTTCTCCTGGCATAGATATGTTGCATTGCATCCATATATTGCGATTCCTTTAGGCATTCTTCATTTTGTGGAAGGCCTCTAATGAAGTGCCCCAGAGATTTGTTGCTTGGCTTGTGGTGGTTAACATTTTTATAAATGATTTGGATAAAGCCAAACGATGGTGTACTCAGCAAATTTGCAGATCACACAAAGAGTTATCAGTATACAATATTAAACATATATGAGGCAATTTATTTATTCCTACCCACAAAAGGAATGATATTCATGAGACCCTTATGACTGTTCATTCGACAAAAATGAACTTAAAACAGAATTCAGTAATTTATAACTACCGTTAAAATTTGCTAGGTGTATGATACTTAAACTTCATTGGAACATAGAGCAGTTTTCACAATTGCTGATAAGGCATTTTATATTTCACCTCAGCATTGTACCCTTCAAATGTGTAACGTGTTTGTGTCTGTTGACAAAACAAGCTTGGACCATTCCTTTTCTTGGTTGTCATCTTCTCTATTGTGGAAGGTTTTCCTAATACCAGGCCACTCTTGTAGCAGCTGAAGCTACCCATTTCTTTCACTATACTCAGGATCTCTGAATTTCTTGAAATTAAAGGGTCTTTTCTGATGCTGGACACATCTACCTTGAGAACAATTTCTGGTGATTCACTTGACCTATATACAAGGTAGTAAAGGCCATCAAATGCCTGAAGAGATTTGCCCAAATGAATCCATGTTCTATGTGGGAGTGCAAGAAAGTGTCACCTATTCCCTACCCCTAGCATGGCAGAATCAAATCAAAGGGCACAGCATTTGTCACAAGGGAGCATCATAGTTTACTACATCAAGCTAAAGTAAAAAATTCCTTCAGTGCTGGAAGCAGGTCCTCAAGCATTCACGTGACCACCACCATGACCAGGAATACCTCCTTGAGCATGCATTTTATTTCTAATACAGAAAGAGTCCTTCCATCAATAATTTGTATACTTTGGTTCCTAGAACACTTGGTTAATTGCATTCTATTCCTTTGGAGTCTTGTGTATTCTATGGGGCTGATTTTCTATTTCTTACCCCTTACCAAAGAGTTTTGATAATTTCCTCTTGGTAAAATAATTTGAGATCTGGGAGTTGGATCTCTTTCGTTCCTAAGTACATGATGATGTCTTCTGAAAACACAGGTAATTTGACCTCTACTTTGCCAGGGCTTATCCCTTGAGTGACTGGGAGGATGGTGGTAACCTCAATAGAAAGAGTTACATCTGGAAGAGGAGAAGAAAGAGGAGGAGGAGGAGGAGGAGGAGGAGTGAGTTAAGAGGTAAAGATGATGAGTTAGGCATTGGAACTGCTGACCTTGAGATATTCAGGAAGTAATTGGAAATGTGGGACTCAGGAAGGAAATTCCATATAGATTTAGGAATCATCTGCATAGGTAACAACAGATAAGATTATAAAGTGCGCTCTTTGAGGGAAGAGAAGAATGCTCAGGACAGAGCCTTGGGAACACTGACAGTTGGAGAGGGAAGATGGATGAAGAACCAACAAAGAAGACTATAGAATGGTGATAGATGAAGCAGAAGAGATCAATGTCTCAGGCTTTGAGGGAGGAATGTCCAGGAGGAAGAGGTGGGCAGGAATGCCATCTGCCCATGGCAGGGTCAAGGGAAGGTTTTTAAGCATGGAGGAGACTATGGCATGTTTACAGGCAGCGGGAAAGGAGCCAGTAGATAAGAAGGCACTGAAGATGAGAAGGGGGTGGAGTATGATCAAAGGGGCAAATTCCTGTAGAAACAAGATGAAATGAGACTAAGACTACAAGAGGAAGGATTTACCTTGCTAAGGAGAAGGATGGCCTCTTCTTCTGAGACTGAACTAAAGGAAGAAAGAAAGGGGGAGGCATAGCAGAGTAGAAGTATGTGTAAGGGAGAAATGGCAGCTCCCACTGGATGGCCTTAGTTTTTCTTAACAAAGCAAAAGATGAAGTTGTGCTGAAGGAAAGGAGGGACAAGGGGTCTTGTAGGGAACTGAGGAGGTCTGAAAGAGCTGTGGGGGAGTGTGGTTAAGACATGAATGACTCATAACCTAGAGTCCTGGTTCTGGATTGGCATATATTGAGCCTTGTCTAGGGATAGCCCACCAACTCTCTCTCTGGCTTGTATTCCCTCCTGTGATTTTCCCTGAGGATACCAGAATTTGACTTTTATCTCCACTTTGAGAGCACTGCCATATAACTTATGCCTCGGTGTTTATGATAAATGCACTGCCCTTTCTTCCCTCCTCCCATGAATGTGTTTAGTCTAAATTCACACACACATTATGTAGACATTACATATGTGTAATAGCTTATAAGCAAGTACAAGGAATAAAGTGACACCATGCTAATAGCATTATGTAGTGCATAGAGAGCTGGCTTTAGCGAAAGGAAGACGTGGGTTCCAGTGCTGCTCTGGTATCTATTGGCAGCATGACCTTGGGCAAGTCACTTAACCTCTAAGTGCTCTGAGTAAGTTTCTAAGACTAAGTTGCAGAGAGCTGCCAACCTACAGAGTAGAGAGAGTGTCTTCATCCCATAATGATTAGGCCTCTTAGGTCTAATCTCTATTGCTAACTAGAATAATATGTTTAATACCAACCAAATTTGATTTCACTTGAGGCCATTAATCGACAAAACAGTTCTCTTTCCCACTGTGGTGAGCCCTACTTTTCCCAGGGACCCCTACAGTCAGCCTGATTTCTAACACTTGCCCAGAGCAACTCAGGTTGCTACAAGGTCATCCTTCCTTCTCTTGGACCTACATAGTCTGTCTAATGAAATAGTGGTTGTGGGGGCAGCATTGAGTTTGGTTCCTCCACACCACCATTCTGTCTCTTGTTCTTTGGCTCTGGTTCCAGCTTGGTCCAGGAATTTGGCATTGACCAGGAACTCTCCAAGAGACAAGGGTCCTGAGTTCTTGCTGTCCTGACATTCTGTCTGATCACTAACATCTCTTAGGCCATATGGTCCCTTCCCCCTCTTTTGCAGTGATATATTTTCACTTCCAAGAACTCCTTTGCCTACTCTATTACTGCTGTCATACCTAGGATGGTGAAGCTTTCTGGGGGAGACCCATTCAGACAGGTAAACTTTCACCAGTATATCCCCTGCCCTATAGACTCAACTCACATTTGCCTTTTTGCATGGCCCCTGTCTTGTCAGCATCTCATAAGATCAGAGCGTCTGGTCTTAGCTGGTCAGGAAACATATATGTAATAAGTGCCAAGTACCAGACACTGTGTTTCCTTTCCAGATCTGTATATCCTTTGAAAGGCTAAGGACATGGCTCAGATCTACATTGATCATGACTGATTGTCCTCATTTGCCTTGAACTCATTCATCCTCAATGTGGTGTCAGTGGGCCAGCAAGTATTCAGGGTGATGGCATCTATGTCCCTAATGTGTTGCCTATGAGGACATCTATATCTTTTATAGGGAGTTATCTTTAGCCCAGAATAATGGGTTTTATCTTTTCACCTCAGTAAGCTGATCAGACTCTTCTTCTATGGAGAATCAATCCGGGAAGAATAAGATGATTGCCATACAACAGTGAATGACCAGCTCAGATTAGGTAACAAAAATTTGTTGGAAACCTAATCAACATGGTTGTACGACTGTCAGTGATGTTTTTCACCATTGGAGTAGTATCAGAGAAGGCCGATGTTGGTGTAGCACAGGGAGGAATTTGGTAAAGTGTGAGCAGTGATGGGATAGAACACAAGGTTAGAAGTATGTAGCTGAACTGGTCAATTATAGCATCCAATTGCAAAGGAGGAAAGTAAGTTCAGACTTGTGACAAAGTTCTGAGTCAATAGTCCTAAGGAGGCATAATTACATAGTAGATAAGATGCTGGACTTAGAGTTGGGTAAGCCCTGGGTTCAAATCCTTCCTCAGATACCAGATGCTTACCTTGGGACCCCAGGCAAGTAAAATGGGGTCGTACTCAGTGGTTCCTTCTCTAATTGTATAATCTTATGAATCTATGGTCAAGGAAGTCAGGGGTACTCTATCTTGGGATGAACATGAGGAGGTCTGTGAGTAATAACCCTGAGAGAGATGTAAGGCCAGAAGCTGTGATCAGTTAGAAATTGAAAGGGTCTTTAGAAGTCACCTATGACCCTTTCTTCCAGAACAAATCAAGGGAAACCAACCCTTGTTCCCTACCCTACAGCCCAGCCCCAGGCTAAACAATACAAATGATAAATCCATCAAGTCTGACTGAATGTCACTTTCCCATGTGGTGGGTGCTGGGTCAAAGATGTGCCTCCTAATGGATGTGGTCACACGTGCCTGTGGCATGGGCACATAGGTCCAGGCCTACCCCCTGCCACATTCTGCCTCATGAAGGAAACTCACCTTCCAGAGGAAGTTTATAAACTTTCTTCCATTCAGCTCCTGCTTTCTAGCTGAAAAACAACTTAGAAATTTGCTGGTAATTACATGCAGACTTGGATTCAATTTTTCTAGTTGCTAATTAGTCAGCGGGTGAGAAAGACTTTGGGAGGCAAGAACAATAGCATCGAGTTGGATTTTTCTTTTCCGCTTCATTACCTTTCTTTGGGAAAGCAGACATTTAGAATTAGGAGTGGGCCCTGTTACAGAGCGCGTTGATACCACCTCCAAGAACTGGGAATTATCTGGAGGGATCCCCCTGATGGCTGGATGGCTGGGGAGGAGAGAGACGGCTCCATTTGGAGGGTCCGTCAGTCCACAAGCACTTATTAAGTGCCTACTATGTGCCAGGCACTGTCCCAATAATGGATTTTGAATCCAGGCTCTGTAGGCAAGTAACTTAAGCTCTCAAAGTCTCTCTGTCCTCATATGCCAAATGTTCCCTCAAACATCAGAAGGGTGTTGGGAGATAGAATTTAAAAGCTTTGGAGAAATATGACTTGTTCCTGCTATTATGTTTGTGATTCTCTTCCCTATCTACACTTGTTTGTTAGCCCCTGGTCCTTATTACTGAATAGGGTCAGGCACTGGTCACTGCATTCCCTAGCTGCTACGTTTACATACCCCATTGGAACCCCAGTCAAAGTGCTCAATCATTTAGATGGGGCTCAGGATGGAGGTAGCGAGAGACCCATTAAGAGGCTCCTGGATTGTCCAAGTGGTCAAGACAGCCCATACTGCAGTGAGCTGAGAATTGGTGATAGATATAAGATGGCTTAGAGATGGGTAATACATATGTTTGGAAACACGAGATGCCCTGATAGGATGAGAATAGATTTTAAATCTGGAAGGGAACTTGGAGGCCATCAAGCCTGATAACCTTGTTTCACAGATAAGGAAACTGAGGCTCAGAGAGGCTAAATGCCCAAGGTCACACTTAGGATCATAGATCCTAAATTGCTCCTAACTGGACCTAGCAGGGCCCTCAGAGGCCCTCTAGTCAAACCCCTTCATTTTAGGAAGGACGATGCTGAGGCCCAGGGAGGAGAAGGGATTTGCTCAAGGTCACACGAGTACTGTCTCTAGAGCCATGTTTTCTCTGCTCCATACTGTGGTGTTTTCTAAGTAGGGCAGTCAAAAGGAGAGCCTTCTTCCAGAATTTTCCCCTGCCTCAAGATACCCTCTTCCTTAATTTACTCCCTTCTTCCACTAATCACCTAGTAGAAGACCATTGTCTCTAACTTCCTTGAGAAGATTAAGGCCATCAGACATACTGTCTTGCCCTCATTGCTCAAAACTTCTTGGTGCCTTCACTCATTCTTCCTTCTTTGACTTGAATTCAGAGGCAGAGATCTCTGACATGGTACAATGTAAAGTCTGCTGAATTTGGATTCCAAGGTCCTGGGTTCAAATCTAGCCTCTTCTACTTACTCCCTGTGTAACCTTGGGCAAGTCCCTTCCCTGCTTCGGGACTCAGTTTCCCCATCTAAGAATGGGGGCATGACCTCTTAGGTTCCTTCCAGCTCTACATCTAGAATCCCGTGTATGATCCTGGACAAGTCACTGTCCCCTTTCTGGGCCCTAGATGTACCTTCTTGTAAAACTGACCCTGGCCCTTTAATACCCTTCACCAGGACTAGGGAGAGTGCAGGTAGACAATTGAACAGAAGCTAACGTGGGTGGGGGGGGGGAGGACACTTAGAGACACTTGTTGACATTTTAAAAATGAAAACACATATTTGAAATACCCCAAAGTATTCCCTCCATGGCACATAGGGATTGATTTAGCAATAAATGAAGTTACACAGGCTAGAGAAGACCTCCTCCCCACCCCCATTCCCCCTTCAGAAGCTAGAATCTTTATTTCCATCTAGACCCATCTATAGACACAGTTCTTCATGGAGATTGATCCTTTTCTTAAAGACAGTAATGTGGGCTACATTGAAAAGAAATTTGAAAATTAAATTTGGCCAGGTCCTAAAGCAGGGGATCTTAACCTTGGGTCTGTGAACTTAAAATAACTGAAACACACTGACGGACAGTCAGGCGACTTGAGTTTGCCATTAGCAATTAGCTGTGGGACCGTGACGATTCCCTACCCCTTTCTGTGCCTCAGTTTCCTCTCCTGTAAAATGAGCTTGGCTTTAGATTATCTCTATGGTCCTGTCCACCTTTGGATTCCAAGATTCAAAAGGTAATGATAAATCAGATCTCACTTGAAATGGAATATAGGGATATGTAAGGCAAAGGATGATGAATTTACGGAAATAGCTCCTCGCCTCTTCTCCCCTTTCACCCTCTGTGCTCCCCTCCCCCCACCTCCCACACACATACTGTTACTCTGGTCAGAGTAAGTAAGAAGAAAAATAAGCTTAATACTGAGATCAGTGTTTACAGAAGGCAGGAGCATTTCTGCCTTCTTCAAGCCACCAAGGCAGCGTTTGTTCCTGCAGATAACTCTTAAGTAAACTCCTGTCAAAACAATTAGTGTTATTTTTCTATTATCTTCCTATTTGAGAGTAAATAACCATTTCATGAATATGTTAATTACCTAGGAGGTAGAAGAGATAAGTCTATCTCAGGCAAAGATGATAAATCATTCATTGTATGGATACCAAGACCCAGGACAGCTTTCCCCTGCCACAGGGTCCAGGGTCCCAACGGCCCCCTTGGCCTTCACACCAGTCCCACTGCTGGGTCCATTTACAGTGCCCACAGACGGAGGAATGGTCAGGGAGCTGGGGCCTCCAAAGGCCCTTTCAAGGCATCCCCCTGTCCCCACTTGAGAATTGCCTGCTTAGGGGTTGGTGAATGGCAATCTGTCTGTGTTCAGAGCTTTCCCAGGTTCTCCCTGGGCAAAGACCCCATTTCCAATAAAGCTTTGGGGCTTCATTTCAGTGGAAGCTGACTTTAATAACTACGACCAACTCAGACCAGTTCTGAATGTGCCTTTTGAAATGGGCTGGGGGGCATTTATCACCATCCAAAGCGTTCAAACGGTTTGCTGCAAGGGAACACTTTTTTTCCCCAGTGTTGGGGGGGGGGTGGGGAGGAGAGGAGGAGAGAGAGCAAATGCCCTCCCCCCCCCATTCTGAGCAAGCTAAGATGGAATTTTTTTAATATTAAATATTTTGCAAAAGCTGAATGCAGCATTGTGGCAGATAATTAAAATGTAAATTTCAGAATCTGCAGCCTGCTTTGTGGGTTTTTTTTCCCCTTCCCCCCTCCGTTAATACTTTTAAGTTAGTTGTCTTTTAAAACATGTGGTCAGCTGTTGTATTCACATATGGCCAAATGATCAAAGTCTGAACTCCTCGCTAATTGTCCCCCGCTGATCGTCTGCTCTGTCCGTCACCAAGGCCTCAGCAGGTGATGGGGAAGGCATGAGAACAGCCAGGAAGGAGAATGAACCTCTGAGAGGCCCAGCCTGAAAGAAATAAAGACTTCTAGTACATTACCTTGACAGGAAAGAGCTCAGGAAAACTGACGTCTGTTTAGCCCTTCTATATATTTTTTGTATTCCCCAATATGCATGTATTTCTCCTTAGCTGAATGCAAATGTGTCCAGGCCTCTGTCCCTGGCAACCCCCTTCCCATCCCCCCATCTTCAAGAGCTGCATTTGTCGGGTGGGGAAGCTGCCTGCTCAGATCAGGCAGTTTAGAGGATTTCACATGTTTGTGGAAATCACTGCCCTGCTCTCCTCTCTGGCTTGCCATTGTTGCCCACAGTTCACTTCACCAGATGGCTAAGCATTGTCCCCAGCGGCTACACCTCCCGCCATTGGAGTAGTTCAACACCAAATGGTGTGGAGGGCTTTTAGGACCAGGGGATTTTGAAATAAATCCATATTTTGTGTTGGGCACCCCAGTTATTCAGGCAGGGACTTAAGGCAGAGAGAGAGAAAAGATGGGTTTCATTAACTGGCTTTTCATTTATAGTCTACACTGTGGATGTGAGCAACAAAAGGCACTTTTCTAGATCAGGGGGAAAGTGAGGTAGACATTGGGCCTGAGGAAAGTACCAGCACCTGGAAAAATAAGAGTCAGAGGGTCATAACTTTGAGCTGGAAATTATCAGGGCTTATCCCTCTCATCTTATAGAAGAGGAAACAGGCCTAGAGACATTAAGTGACTTGCCCAAGGTCACTCATAGACTCAGGGGTCTCTGAAGGCCAGGTCCAATCTTCTCCTGTTACTGAGGAGCAAAAGGAGACTGGGAGAGATTAAGTGATTTGCCCTGGGTCACATAGCCAGTAAAGGTCCAAGACAAGATAATTCCTCACCTTAAATGGAAACTTAACCTATAAGCAAATTCATGGGACCATCTGACCTCTGGGTTCTGATGAGACTTTTCTTGCTGGAGTTACAGGTTGACTGTGCTGAGCAGGCAGTGTTCTCTTGATCAAAGGATGGCATTTATCTTGAGTGTGTCTTCCAGTGATAATGAAAATCATGGCATCTTCCACTTAGAGCTGGAAGGGCTGGAGCCTCGGAGGCCATATAGTTCAACTCCGTTGTCACGTGAGGAAATGGAATCCCAGAGAAATTAAGTGACTCACTCAAGGTCACAAAAGTAGAAAATATCAGAGATGTGATTGGAACTCAGGTCCTCTGACTTAGAGATTCTGGGGGGTAATGGGGAAAGGAAACACAACAGTTTCCTATCTAGAGTGGATCTATTTTTGGTCCAGTGAAGGACTCTACTATGTGATTTTTTTTTGTTTTAAATAAGTTTTTATTGATGTTTTTGTATCATCATTATTTCTCCCAGTCTCTTTGCCTCTCTCTCTGAGTCATCACATAGGACAAATAGCATGTTTTAAAGATAAACAAGAAAGAGAGGAAAAATCAGCATAACAGATCAGCACATTGAAGAAGTTTGAAAATATGTGCAATGTACACACTTTGTGGACCTCCCACCTCTTCAAGAGTCCTAGTGTCTTCTTATATTTCTTTCCTCTTTTAAGTCATGTGGCCATGTTTGTTCTTTAAAATTTCATAACATTTACTTCTGATTTTTTTAATGGTCCCTTTACATTGTTGTAGTGATCTTTTCCAAGAAAGCCCCAAATGGGCTCATGAAGAGTCAGACATGACTGAACAACAACAACAAAAAAGTGATTGTTATCTATTGTTTTCTTGGCTCTGCTTCCTTTACTTTGCATCAGTTCAAATAGGCCTTTCCATGCTTCTCTATATTTGTCCCTTTCATCATTTCTTATAGTACGGTCATATTCATGTTCTGCAGTTTGTTTAGCCATTCCCCAGTCAATGGGCATCTATTTGGTTTCTAATTCTTTGCTATCACAAAAGGGCTTTCTAAATATTTTGGTTTATATGAGAACCTTCTTCTTGCACTTGGCTTCTTTGGAAGGTCTGGGTCAAGGGGTAGGGACGTTTTAGTCACTTTCTCTGCATCTTGAAATAAACATGTTTGTGGATCTTCTCTGGTCGTTCTAGATGGGTTAAGTCACCTGCATCCCTGTCACTGAGAGGATGGATGGCACCTGTGGCACAGTCAAGCCAGGTCAAGCTAACAGCACATTAATTACCTTTCCTGAGCTTGTTTCTTATTAAATATAAGGTCAAGTGCTATTGCCCCAGTTTTTCCTTAGGAAGCTGGTCTACTTTGCCTAACTATCCAAAGTTACATTAAAAGGTAAAAGAAAAGGAATTGATGTGAAGACGGAAGTTGTCTTGCAGGAAGCAGGTGCTGAGGGATTTTGGAGGTTATTAAAGAAAAATCCTTGAAACCATCAGCCCAGTGTCTAGCTGGAGTAAGAAAGGCAAACAGGATAATGGGATGTATCAACAGAGGCAAGACCGTCAATCAAAAGCAGTGCTCTTGTTACTTACTGTATGAGAGATATTGTCTCCCTACAAAGAAACTGGATGGAGCTAATCAAACATAGAGCCTCCAGTTCTAATCACCTTTTCCTAAGAACGAAGGTACAGTTCACAGAACAGCTGGGATGATGTAGGTTTGGAAGAGGAAATAGAGCAAAAGTTACCCATGGGGTCCTTAATAAATCGAGCTTTTAAAGGTAGAAGTCTAATTTAGGGACAGGAACGTAAAAGAAGCCCCATATACACCAGGCACATTGAAAAGGACAAACCAACACAAAGAGAAAAGGCTGCTGGCCATTTGGCTTGGCTAAGATGAACTGGGAGGCAAGTTCTTGCCTTGGCAGCGCCAAATTTGGGGGACTAGGGCCCTCTGCTATGATCCCTGGACCACCTAAGACTTGGGCCTGCAGCAATAGAGAGAAAGAAGGCTAAAGCATAAGAATTTCCTCTCAGAAGCCTCTGCTTTCTTGAAACTTCTGAGAACTACATTAGGCCAGGGACTGTATGGTGAAGTTTATATCACTCACAGCCCTCTGCACAGACAATAGGTGCTTAATTAACATCTCTTGAATGAAGAAAACCAGCATGTCCTATGAACCCAAATCCTTAGTTTCTCTTGGTGGGTTGTAATAATAAGCCAGATGTGTTAGCAAGTTAGATCAGGGACAGATTGAAACTGTATAAATGGGTAGCGTTGTGAGAAATTATGTGACCCTGAATGAATCATTTCCCTTTTGGACCATAGGGAGAAGGATAATATAAACTTGTTTCCAGTGGTGAACTGGGAAATGTTTAACAAGTGGCTCTCTGATTAAAAAAAAAGTAA
This sequence comes from Pseudocheirus occidentalis, assembly GCA_028646575.1. Taxonomy (NCBI): domain Eukaryota; kingdom Metazoa; phylum Chordata; class Mammalia; order Diprotodontia; family Pseudocheiridae; genus Pseudocheirus; species Pseudocheirus occidentalis. Next base: position 32,419,546 of record CM053602.1, on the reverse strand, counting down.
ACATGGATGCTTTGAAGTTTTATCTTCATTATTAACATTTCCCCCCATCACTTCCTTAAATCTAGAAAATCAACAAAATAATATATCAAGCCCTGGTTTGTAGCATTTGTGATTTCAAGGTATATATACTCCCATGGAAAACTTACGGATTGGCTCCCCAGCCAGAAGGAGATGATGCCAGGGTACTCTCACTTGTTTTCCTGCCAGGTCTAAATTTCTATAGTTTCATTCATTCAACAAATGTTAAGGGCCTGTTATGTGTAGAGCACTCTGCCACATGCTGAGGGAGATAAGGCCGAGTTGTACCCCTGCCCTCACAAAACTCAGAGTCTAGTAGACAGAAAAGATGCAAACACAGATAGCTATACTACACAAAAATGGAGACGTTCAAAGATGGAACTAAGATAGGGGACTAGGGCTTTGCCTCTGGATGCTGAAATGCAGAAAGTGCTAGGGCTTGCATTTTTTTGCAGCATAGAAATAAAGAAGTTTAGCATTTAGTTAACAAAAATTTTTAGTTAAAATTGGAAACAACCAGACTGATGTCTCCAGCAGACTGCTTCACAGTATCCTAGATTCTTTCTCCCTCTGAGCACCCCACCCCCAGTGCCCAAACGACTAGTCACAGCTTTGGATAAGTACATGAGAGAACTTTGAAGCAAGATATTTTATTAAATCAGAGTTGGCTCCTTGCTCAGTGTCCTAGAGATTTTTATAGTGTCAGAAAGAGACCTCAGGGCTCTTAGGTCTAGAGAAACAAAATGACTTTGGTAAAGAGACCCACAAAAGTAAGCAGGAAAGCCAGGGTTTTAATCAAAGAATCTAGGTCTTCCTAATCCAAAACTAGTTTTCTTTCCACCCTCTTGTGTTGCCTTATATCAGTAATCAGTTTCCTTTAAATGTTAGTCTCTCTGTAAATGGAGGTCACTGAGCAACTACCTTCATTATTAATAACTTGCTTTGGTTTATTTTCCAGTGGAATTCCAGCCCTACCACTTCCTAGCTGTTACCTGGAACAAGACCTTTTCCCTTTCCCAGCCTCAGCTTTCTCCTCTTTGAAAGCATTGGACTAGAGTCCCCTCTAGCTCTGAATTCTATGACTCTAAGACATTAATCCCTCCCCAGACTTTGGAAAGGATTACCAGAAGAACCCAGTACTCCTGGTGTTCCTCATTCACCATAAGAAAAGGCCCTGTTTAATCAGTAGAGAATAGAAAGGTGCATAGCTTAAGGCCTGAGCTGGGGAAGATTTGGTTCAAAACTTCTGATTGATTAGGGAACAGAATTGGAAAATTATAAAGGGTAGAAAAATGTTGGAAAGAAATAAGCTGAGGCCTATCTTTTGAATGCTTCCTTAGGTGAAGATAAGCTCTTTGGGTCTAAAAAGAAAATAAACTAAATTAAGCAAGTGGTTGTTAGCCAGGAGCCAATCATTAACGAGTTTATGCAGACTTTTTTCAAAGCTTCCAGGGGAGCTGGCCCCATACAAGTGATTGTGTGTCTCTGGATCTATTAGGAAAGGCCCTTCTTACATAGGCAGCTTGGGCTGGCTTTATGCGGCTTCTAACTTGTCTGATTTCAGTGGGTTTTGCATGATCAGGAGTAAGCTTACTCTGAGCAGTAAACCAGGAAGAACCATTGGAGCTATGGCCCAGGGCGGAGAATTTTAGAGGGTGCTGACAAGCTTGCTGTCTTCCAGCTGCAGAAATCTGTGAGCTTAGCACCTAATTAGCAAGAATCTTTAGTTAAAATAGGAAGCCACCAGATGGTTTGACTGTTCCTTCTCTTGTAGCTGTATATCACGCTGCCCCCCCCCCCCCCACTAAATTTGTCCAAAAAAGTTGATCTGAAAGTACTGGTTTTATTGTTTGCCTTGGGTATAAAGATGTCTAGTTCTGTCTCTTTTGTCATTGTTGTTTAGACATGCCCAGCTCTTCGTGGCACTATTTGGAGTTTTCTTGGCAGAGATACTGGAGTGGTTTGCCATTTCCTTCTCCAGTTCATTTTGTAGACGAGGAAATTGAGGCAAACAGGGTCAAGTGACTTACCCAAGGTCATACAGTTAGTGTCTGAGGTCACATTTGAACTCAGATCTTCCTGACTCCAAGCCTGGCTCTCTATCCACGGCAACGCCTCCTAACTGCCCCCAGTTCTATCTCTGAGCTTATTTTAAATTGCTAGGGTTTTAGAAGTCACCAAAACCCTTGACCTTTTCTGGATTTCATTTTCCATCTCTATCTAAGATCTTATCCAGTTCCAAGATTCTGTGACTCAGAGGAGGAAGCTAAAGAGCAGAGAGGGGGAGAAATTTCCTTTGGTCACTCAACAAGTTAGTGGCTGGCCTGAGAGAATACCTTGGCTGTCTCTACTCAAGGTCCATTTCTTATCCTTCCATACTGTAAAAACACTACCAATATTTTATTTTTTTAATTAAGCAGCAATAGTAGGTATTAATCACAGACTAGCACAGATATACAGGAGTCTTTACCTCTGTGTAAGAAAGAGAAAACAACTCTGGAGGGACAGATGAGATAGCTCTTAGCTGATGACCCTTTACGGTGACAATCAGATCCTTCCAGTTGGCCTTTCCAGTCTTATCCAATATCACTTCCTTTTTTGTGCTCTGTAGTCCCATCAAGCATGATCTAGGCCTGTTTTTTCCTCCCCTGCCTTTGGACAAGCTGGGCCCCATGACTAGAGCTAGGGGGGCAGGCTCTTTACCCCACCTCTCACAAGTTCCACCTGCCCTTCTTTCAAGGTCAGCCTCAGGAGAACTTTCTGAAAGAGACCCTTGCCTCTTCTGGCAAGTCATAGCCACTTCTTTTTCTCAAAGGTCTTTCTTTGTGCTCAGATCTCATCTCCCTTGCTAGGCTCTGTACATACATACCTGTTGAATTTCATTGAATGGAATGATGCCTTTAGACCTGAAAATTCACCTGTTGCCAGAAAAAGATGATCACAGGATCCTAGAAGAAGTAGAAGGCTTCAGAGGTGATCCAGTCCAAACCCTCCACTTTACAGAAGGGGAAATTGAGACCCAGGGAGGTGGAAGGACTTAAGACCCTATTTCTAGAGGTAGAAGAGAAGATCCTTATGGGTAAGCATATTGACTCAAATTAACTTTCTCTCTCTTGTATTGTATTTTTATTTTATCTTGTTAAACATCTCTCAAATGCAGTTTAATCCAGTTTGGCCCACTGGAGAGTTTTATGAGCCTGAGTTTGACACCTTTCATCTAGCCTAACCTCCTGATTTTACACAGGAGGAAGCTGAGGCCCAGGGAGGTGAAGGGACTTAGGAACTTAGGTCAAGAACTAGAAGGAACCTCAGAGGTCATTGAGGCCAACTGCTTGATCTTACAGAGGTGGAACCCCAGGCCCAAAGAGGTGAAGGGGCTTGGCCAAAGTCACACAGGTGATTAGGGGCAGGGTTTCAATCAAGGTCCTCCAACACCAAATCTAACCCACTTTCCCTGTGCTATGATGTCCTATGTAGATTGGTAGAAGAACATACTTTGAGGAAGGTGCTGCACTCCCTAGTCAGGGCAACAGGGAATATTTCTTAGAAATTAACCCAGTAATTCATATCTGAGGGTCAACTCCTTTGATATTATTTCCATGGTTTCCTGTCTTGAGAGCAGGGGCTGTTTGTTTTCTTTTGGGGTGTGTGTGTATGTGTCTGTCTTTGTTTTCTCATAGCTTGGCACAGTGATTGGCAGAGAGTAGATGCTTAAGAAATGGTTGCTGATTGATTCAGGACAAGGGGGCCAAACTGACAGACAGCCTGGGGCAGGCCCTGCACATAGTGATGCTTTATAAATGTTTGTTGAATTGATTTGAAGTGTAAGGGCCTCTCCATCTGGCCTCCCCTTATGATCTTGGATTAAATCATCTAAATTCTCTGCGCCTCAGTTTCTTCTTCTGTAAAATGAAAAGCGCAGACTCTATAACCTCCATAGTCTCAGCAGATCTTTCTTTCCTTCATCCTGGAAACGAAGACAAGAGCACATCAGCCCCACCCCCCGGGTCATTTGTATGTGAATTCTGATACATAATGTATTTTTCATTAGCCATGTAGGAAAATTACTCATCTCAATTTTCCCTGCTGGGTCCCCTGGACCTACAGAGAAGAAACTGTCCTCTTACAATACTCTAACAGGCATTGCCTTGCCACCTGGGCTCACTCATGAGAAACACTGGCTGTTGTGGGCTCAGAGCCAGGATACCTAGGTTCATATGTTGACCCTCCCATTTAACTAGCTGGGGACCTTGGAAAAGTCGATGTACTTCTCTGATCCTGTTTACTTCTCTCTAGGTCATGGTTATTGAGAAAATCATAGCTTTACATCTGGAAGGAGAGCCAGGATTCAAATGTGGGTCTTTTGATTTCAAATCCCCTAACTGTAAGCCATCTTTTTACATCATACCACTTGGAAACGTCATTCATGAGGCAGAAACTTTGTGCATTTTTGAACACATAAATGGCTATTGTTAGTCATTCCAAAAATATTTGCCTACTCTGATGTACAAGGGCCTGGGCTTCCCCATTCCTGCTGAGAACCTCCTCTATTACCAAACTGCACTCTGAACCAATGCCTATGTGAGTTTTTAAAACAATGAAATGATGTTTAAGGCACACCCCTGTGTGCTCCAAGGAGCGCCATGGCCATTAGTGCCCACCAAAGGGCATGCTTGTTTATGCTAAGATATGTATTCAAAAGTGCTCTGGGGATCAGTTTACCATTTATGAGAGTGATAATGGAAAACACATTGGATAGGGTGCCATCTACTCTTAATCCTTCATTTCACAGAGGAAAAAAATGAAGCTCAGGGTGGGGAAGGGACTTGTCCAAGACCACACCACTGATTGATTGAAGGATCCTAGCTATGATCTCTCATTTCTATCATACGTGCCTCACAACAATAGCAGGGGATATGCTTGGATGCAAGGCTATTATTATTAAGCCTATTTTAATGATGAGCAGATAGGTTCTGAAGAGTTAAATATTCCCACAGACTAGAGGCTTCTAATTGACAGAGTCTGGATTTCAACCCAGGTCATCTGATTCCAAGACTAGGGCGATTTCCACGCAAAGTTCTTTTGTGCTTTTTTGTTTTCTCTAAGAGACTTATCTTCCTGAGTTCATATCTGGCCTCATGCACTTATTAACTATGTGACCCTGGGCAAGTTACTTCACCCTTTCTGCCTCAGTTTCCTCATCTGTCAAATGAGCTGGAGAAGGAAATACCAAACCCCTCCAGTATCTTTGCCAATAAAAGTCCAAATGGGATCACAGAGAGTTGGACATGTCTGAAACAACTGAACGAAAATAGGAGGAAATGTATGTAGTTTAGTGAGAAGCCTGTGGCTTTAGAGTCAGAGGGTCTGAGTTCAAATTCTGTCTGTTTTCTACTACCTGTGTTGCCTTGAGTAAAACCCTTGATGTCCCTGGACTTTAGTTCCCTCGCCTATAAAATGACCCAGGGGGTTGGTCTTCATGGATTCTCAAGTCTCACTTCTGACCCCTACCATCCTTTAGCTGTGTGATCTTGGTCAAGTCCCTTGTCTTCCTTGGGTTTCATTTTCCTTCCTGTGTGATAGCTGAGGTCTCCTCCAATTCTAAGAGTCTAGACAAGAGGTGGGGAACCTGTGGCCTTGAGGCCACATGTAGCCTTCTAGGCCCTCAAGTGTGGCCCTTCAACTCAGTCCAAGTTTTATAGAGGAAATCCTTTTGTTAAGGGGATTTGTTCTGTAAAGTTTGGTTTCAGTCAAAAGGCCCTGCTTGCTCAAGCCCCTGCAGGGCTACATGTGGCCTGAAGGCCACAGGTTCCCCAGCCCTGGACTCTAGATTTTAGTTTAGCCCCCCTTCCTTTCACAGAAGAACAAACAAAGATCCAGAGAGGGGAAAACACTTGCTCTAAGTCACACAGCAAGTTTGTGGCCGGGCTGAAAGAGCACCCTGGCTACCCTAGCTTCTAATCTGGTTCTCGTCCCACGTTGTGAAACAGTAATATTAAAAAAAAATCCAAACAGCAAAAGCAGGCACTTATCTAGCCTAAAGGCCAGCACGGATATGAGGCACTTTGCATCTACACAAAAAAATAGAGAAGACTCCCTGAACCTAGTTCCTTTTCTTCCCTTCTCTGAGCCTCAGTTTCTTTCCCAGTAAAACAAGAAGATTGTATGAGATGGGGTCCCCCGACCTGTCCACCTTGGTGGCCTCTCTGGAGAGGAGCAGATAATTCTATTTTCCCAGGACCGAGCTAGAGAAAAGCAGACTTGTGTGCAAAGATCTCTCTCTCCTTGGAGGATTCATTCCTTTCCATAGGATGGACCTCTCTGATTTGGGGGTGGGGGCTGCAGAATAATTGCCCAATGCAGGAATTATGGCGGCGAACAAACTGTGCATTCAAAAATGTTACATTTTAATGAGCTGGGAGCTTGGTTAAGAGACTCATTTGTTACAAGAGAATTGTTTGCATTCCACGCTGAAGGATAGGGAGTGATTAATGCAAAATCTTCACTTACCCAACATTTACACATTCACCCAAGGCGGAAGATGCAGAGCCTGGGTTCCCATAGCAACCTTTAGTCTTCTCCTCTGAGGAAGTGCATTACAACGGAGGCCCTTCTGAGCACAAACCCACAACACAGGAGCCTGGTGTAAACCTGGCTGCCTGCTCCTTTGTCATCCTCTCAGTCAGGCCAAGCAGGACCCACTGTCCTCTTTCCCAACTTGTCCTTCTGGGCTCCTCTTTCTGGGCCAAGCTTTGCTTCTTTTCCAATAGGAACTGCCCTAGGTCTGTTGCTTAGTATTAATCATAATAGTCATTAAAGTGCCTTATAAACTCCTTTCGCTGATTTTGGGGGATTAGGGCAAGGCAGGATAGCATGGTGGAGAGAGGGTCAGCATGGGAGACAGGAAGTTCCGGACTCAAGCCCTGCCTGTGACACACAGTTGCTGGGTAACTTGGAGCAAGTCCCTGCTTCTCAGTACCCAAAGAAGATCTTGAAGTTGCAGAGTTTTGGAGACATCATTTTTATATTGATAAATAAGTACTTTTTCTACCAGGAACTCCTCATGAGGATGAAATCACAGTTCTGATTAAGAAAAATGCATGGGGGCGGCTAGGTGGCGCAGTGAATAGAGCACCAGCCCTGGAGTCAGGAGGACCTGAGTTCAAATCCGGCCTCAGACACTTAACACAAAAACTAGCCGTGTGACCTTGGGCAAGTCACTTAACCCCAACTGCCCTCCAAAAAAAAAAGAAAAATGCATGAAGACACACACATGCACATGCTCAAACACATGCACACTCACACCACCACCCCTGGAATGCAGATAGGTCGCACAGCTAGCAAACATCAAATGTCTCCATTTCAGTTTTCAAGTTTGTAAAATGGAGATAATACTAGTACCTGTATCAATGAGGATCAAATGAGATGCATAGAATTCTTTGTTGTTACTGTGTTCAGTCATTCCAGTTGTGTCCAACTATCTGTGAACCCATTTGGGGCTTTTCTTGGCAAAGATACTAAAGCGGTTTGTCATTTCCTTCTCCAGCACATTGTACAGATGAGAACACTGAGGCAAACAGGGTGAGGTGACTTGCCCAAGGTTGCCAGATTTGAACTTAGAACTTACTGATTCCAGCTCTGCATTCTATTCACTTCATCATCTAGCTGGCCCATAAAACACTTTACACATCTTAAATAGTGAGATTAATGTTAGCTATTATTATGGAATATATTTCATGTATGTACATTATGTATCAATATGTTTGTAGTGGTAGTATGGATTACATTTTACAATTTGCCAAGTGTTTTTATGCACGTCTCAGTTAATTTTCATATAACCTGTGTCACATTGAGAGGCCCAGTGTTATTATCCCTGGTTTGCAGATGGGGAAATGGGCTCAGGGAGGTGCTATGATTTGTCTGCATCACACAGTTAGGAAAGTGGCAGAAGCAGGACTTCTGCCAAAGTCTAGTGTTCATGGGGTAGGCCCAGACACATAAGGAAAAGCCCAGAGGTCTCCCCATCATCTCTACCAGTCTGTGATGGATGCTGGTTAAAAGGGGTCAGTAACCTGGTCACCTTGAGTTCAGTCTCACACCATAGTTGCTATTTCCCAAAGAGAGTACCATTTCTCTCCCTGGATTTCATCTCTGTCTCTAGATAGGGAGTCTGATAGGGCAGCCAAGACCATGGAATGGATCCTCATATGAAGGACGGGAGCTGCCTTACTTGGAAATAAGTCTGGTTGGAGACAGATCACTAGACTTCAGGCACTCCTTGGGGAGTCTTACTTTTACACACCTTCCCTTGACAGAAATACTGGGAGAAAACAATCCTTTGGAAAAACTGGAAGTAGACAGTATAGGGAAACCCAGAAGGAGATCTGGGTTCTAGCCCTGGATCTGTCACCAAGCAGCCATGTCATATCTTGGTCAAGTCATATTATTTTTGTTTCTTTGTATGGTGAGGGACTTAGATGAGATGGCCTCTAAGGTCCTGTGATTCTAAATAAAAGGTCTTTGGGGAATATCTTGGGCTATAAACTACATCTTTTGCCTTTCTCTTTACTCCTTTTGTCCCAGCACTGAAATGAAACTGGTTACTCTAAGGTTACCAGGGATCTCTTAACTGGTCTTTTCTTTGTCCTTAGCCTCCTTGACCTTTTGACCCTATTGTGACCACCCCCTCCTGGATCTTCTTTCCTTCCTTTGCTTTGTGAAGACACTTCTTTGTTCTGGTGTCCCTCAACAGCATCCCTGACAGTTTCTGCTCAGTCCCCTTTACTAGACCATCTTCCATCTCCATCTTCTGCTCATTGAATGGGCATCCCCTTGGGCTCAGCCCTGGGCCCTCCTCTCCCTCCCTCGTTGATCTCATCAGCTCTCATGGGTTCAAGAATCATAACCCTGCAGATGGCTCTAAAATCCACATAGCCAGCCTTCTGTCGCTTGAGCCCCTGGCCCATATTGCTGACTGATGGCTCAACATCTCTATTTGAATGTTGCAGCAGTGTCTAAAATGAAACTTCGTCCTCTCCCCTACTAGGCCCACCCTTCCTTTCCTCTTCCATATCTCCATTGAGGCCACCACCATCTTCCCAGTCACCTTGGTTCACAACCTCACAGCCATTCTTGCTCCTACTCCCTGTATTTCTCCGGTCAGTTACTGACAGTAACCACGTCTTTCATTCATGTTGAGCACTTCTGGTCACCAGGTCCTCCCCACCTCTCTGGATTGTTGTAATGGCCTCCTAATTGATCTCCATGCTCCTGTTTGCTTTTGCTGTTTAGTCCTTTTTCATTAGTCTGTGACCCCCTTTGGGGTTTTCTTTGCAGAGATACAAGACTGGTTTGCCATTTCCTTCTCCATCTCCTCTTACAGATGAGAAAACTAAAGCAAACAGTGTTGAATGACTTGCCCAGGGTCACACAGCTAGGAAGTGTCTGAGGGTGGATTTGAATCCACACCTTCTTGACTTGGGGTCTGATGCTTTATCTACTGCACCATCTAACTACCCTTGCTTACTCTTATCTCCAAGAAATCCTCCAATTCTGCCCTCCACCTGCCAAATTCGTATTCCTAAGGTCAGGTCTGACCATATCATTTCCCAGCTCAGAAAGAAGGAAACAATCATTTATTAAGCACCAACTGTATGCCAGGTGCTATACTAAGTAGTTTATAAATATTATCCCATTTGATTCTCATAGCAAACGAGGGAGGCAGATGCTATAATTACCCCCATTACTGAGGCTCAGAGAGGTGAAGGGACTTGTCCAGGGTCATACAGCTAGTAAATTTCCAAGGCAAGATTTGAATTCAGGTCTTCCCAAACCCAGGCCTGGCACTCCATCCAGTGCCTAGTAGTTTCAAAAACTTTCAACGGTTTCCTTCTTCCTCTAAGATGAAATGCAAATTCCTTAGCTTGGCACTTCAGGCCCTCCCCAGTCTGGTTCCAATGGACTTTTCCATTCATGTTTCCTGCTATTCCATTTTAGATGTTCTCTACATTCCAGCCAAAACTGGTCTCCTAGTTGTTTGGAATGCCATCTGTCTCCACACCTTTATCTAGGCTGTGCCCATGACAGATTTTCCCCCTTTTCATTCTCCTTTGTTAGTATATTTATCTTCCTTCAAGGCTCAGCTCAGTTGGTACCTTCTTTGGGAAGTCTGCCCTAATCTCTCCAGTTTTGGGTGATTTCTCCTTCCTTAAATTCTTTGTATTTGCCTGCAGCACGTGTTTAACAAATAGTGGTTAAGCTACATTGAATTGAATCTGACAACTCTGGAAAGGGTATCTGGGTATACAGATGCCATGGCTCCTTGGGTATAGAGTCTTTTACCACTGGAAGTTAGGAATTGTATAATATGGAACCTCAGGGCAAGAGGTAGTATGGTATAGAAGAAAGATTTGGAGCCAGGAGATATAGGGTGGAACCTTGTCCACCAAACTTCTGAGCTGTGTGATCCTGGGCAAGTCATTTCCCCTCTCTAAGCCCTGGTTTCTTTCATTGTAAAATGAGGAAATTATCACTACTGAGCCCAGAAGGGTGTATTATAAAAAGAAAGGGCTTTGTAAGTCCTAATGACCTACACAAATCATCCTAATAACTCACGTTTTATGGGCTTTATGGCTGACAAAGCACTTTTTTCTCATAGCCCTCCAGTAAGATTAGTTCAATAGATTTTCTATTTCACAGTTGATGAAACTGAGGCTCTGGTCAGGGGACTTAAGAGCAACAACACGCAACCAGGGCTTTGGACTCTCAAATCAAAATCCCCCAAACCCAGAAGGGGAAGTGACTTCAGAAGTCACTTAGTTCAGTCTAAACAGGAATCTCTTCTACAGCATGGGTGACTAGTGGTCATCCAACTTCGATGTGATAGATGCCTTTTGACCTGAGCAGAGAATAACTGAGATTTGTGTTATTCTTTCTTGAGGCAGCCCATTCCTGTTAGTAAGAGCTCTCATCGCTAGTGTTAGAAAGAAACACTGCTGGCTCATGGGATCATAGATGGAGTCGCTCTTGAGGCCAGCCTCCTTATTTTATAGAGGCTGAAACTGTAGCAAACACATGTGAAGTGACCTGCCTAGGGTCATCCAGCTAGTAAGTGAGTGAGGCAGGATTTGAATTCAGGCCTTCCAGACTCTGAGTTAAGTTCCCTATTCACTATGCCATTGAACAAACATTTATGAAGTGTTTACTATGTGCTTAGGAACTGAGAACATAGGAACAAAATCCAAGACAGTCCCTATCCTTAAGGAGCTTATATTCTGGGGTGGAAGGAGGGAAGGTGGTAATGTAGCATGTACACAAATAAGTACCCAGGAAACTGAGGAAGGAATTAAGGAGGAAGAAAGCACCAACAACTGGAGAGATCAAGGAAGGCTTCATGGAAGAATTGGCCTTGAAGGAAGACAATTGGGCTTTGAAGGAAGACAAGGATTTTGAGAGGTAGAGATGAGGAAGAAGGGCATTTTACATAAGGGGCACCCCCTTTTCTCCCTCTCTGTCTCTCTCTGTTCTGTCCCTCCTTCCTTCTCTCCTCTCTCTCCCTCTCATCAAAGATGGAATGCAGAGCTTAGGGAATACCTAATAGTACCGTTTGACGAGAGCAGAGAATTCATGAAAGGAATGGGTATGAAACAAATTTGGAAAGGTAGGTGGTAGGTGGGAACCAAATTGTGCCAAGCTTTAAATCTCAGTGTCAGGTGTCTGTACTGTATATCTTGGGCAATGGGGAGCCATGGGAGGTTTTTGAGCCAGAAAATGATACCATTGGAACTTTGTTTGGGTGAGGTGATTATTTTGGCATACATGTGAAGGATGAATTGACGAAGAAAAGTAGGAAGATGAAGCCAGTTCTCCAGGAAAGAGCAAATGAAGGCCTATAGGGTAGATGAGATCCATTTTGTAGATCATACAGTCCCTAGCTCTAGAACTAGACCAACTTTCCCATTTTATAGATGAGGCCACCAAGACCTAGCTTGCCCAAGGTCACATGGAAACACATAAAAGAGATGGGATTCAAAATCACTTGGTGACTCTAAATTTAGTGGATTTTTTTTACTGCAGTCGGTCAGCTCACTGTTTATCCCAGGTCAGTTTCTCACTGACCACCAACACGTACTTTGGGTCTACTTGTCCTTGTTCCTTGCTCCGTTTCAAGTCCTTAAGCTGTCCTTTAACCAACAAATGTAAACGACTGATCTCCCCTTTTTCTTGGGCCCCCAAATGGTAGCCATTTCGTTACCAGTATCTGCACAAGGGGTGACACACAGGGAATTAGATGGATCCTTGGAAAATAGTTTGATGGAAGACATGATTTGTGATGTGACTTGAACCCTGAGACAGATGTAAGGTTCCTCCCGCTTCCCTCCCAGCCCCCAACAGTCTTCAAGTAACAGTCTGTCCTTTCCAGAAGGGAACCGCTGACCCTCCTCAGCACCCACCCCAGGATCCTGGGGCCAGGAATGTGCTGTTTGATTAATGAGATAATGTTTGTAGAGCACTGGGAACTGCTGGGAACAAAGGCACAGGAGAGCCCCAGGGTGCATGTGATTAGGCCTTTCCTGTAGCAGAGGCATTTTTGCTTCAGATTTTTTGTTCAGGCTGGATCTCCAGGTATCTGTAAACGGGGCATTTGCATATGGAGCCTTTGGAAGCCAACCTGGGAAAACAATTGGCTGCCAGAGGATACACTTGACCCTAGGGACTATTTGGAGATGGCCCAAAGCAGTTGGAAAGGATGAAGATAATGATAACAACTCACATTTCTGAGGGTTTTGGGAAGGTTTACAAAGTCTTTCCCACACCACAGTCAAGTGAGCTTAGTCTTGGAAGGGTTGGCCTTTCCAATTTTGTGGATGAGGAAACTAAAGCAACTTACCCAGGTCACACAGCAACTATAATGTTGTCACATGCCACAATGCTCTCTAAGAATTACAGGCTTTTTGAGATGGAAGGGATCTCAAAGCTCATCTGGTGTTGGGCCAAGTCCCTCACTTTACAGAGAAGGCAACTGATGCCGGGAGCAAGCAAGTGCTTTGCTGAGGGTCATGTGGGTAATAGCAACACTTGGATTGGAATCCAGGTCAAGTAGCTCTGATGAGCAGAGTTCAAACCCACTGGTTTTCCCACTATGTCAAGCTATTCGAGAGTCAGCTTTTCATCCTAGTCTAGTGCTGTTCTCACTATGCTGGACTGTGTTTCTTGTTGAATTCTATTGTCTACACTACAGAAATCCTTATTATAATGTAGCCCACACTGGAAGAAGCTAAGATGTATGCCCAACCTCATGGCTTGGCTCAGTGTAATCCTTTTTCCTCCTCCTTTCACTGTTCCCTCCCACCCCTAACTCCCATATATGGCCCCAAATGCTCATATTGTGGAGGCCAGGTTTGCTACTTCTGGCCACATCTGGCTTATTGTTGAGATTTTGATAACAGACCAAGTTAAAACTAACATGAGATACGGACTTCAGAAAGCAATTTAGATGAGTGTACAGCAAACAGTTTGATTAAGTATGAATACTGGACTTGCAATCAGTTAAGACTTGAGTTCAAATCCAGACTCAGACACTTACTAGCTGTGTTAAGCCAATCATTTAACCTCGGCCTGCCTCCGTTTCCTCATCTGTAAAGTGGGGACAATAATAGCATCTATCTCCAAGGCTCGTTGTTGGGACAAAAAGGGACAAAATAAAGTATGCTATGGGCATTAAAGCACTACAAAATGCTAGATATTATTATTAATAAATATATTCTGTGTTTGGTGCTCTGTTCGGTAAAGGGAGGGTGGGGCATTCAAAGTTGAGCCCAAACATGAGCTGCCCTCATTGAGGTCCCAGTCTAGTAGGAAGATAATGCACCAACACAGCTAACTCTGAAGTGTAGTATTGCTCAACAAGTACATTAGAGAGGTAGAAAGCAAAAGTCTGTGTGGGCTCTGAAGGGCAAGGTCATGATCAATGGGGTAGGTAGGTCAGAGAAGGTTCCCCAGAAGAGGCGGCATTCTGGTTAAACTCGAAAATCTCGTTTTTCTTTTTTTAAATCACAATTGTTTCCTAATACATCTCTCCTTCTTCCCCTACTCATTCCATCATAACTGTTTGCCAGGAGGTTCCTTCCCACCAAAGCCTCCTGCTCTGGACCCATCCAGGCCCCAATCAGTTCAGGAGGGCGTCTGACCCCAGAGAGGAGAGCAGGCCTGTTGCACTATTTGGTTTGTTATGTTTCCATCCCCAGAGCTTTGGAGAAGTTCTCTACAACAAAGCTTCAATGTGGTTCATGTCTGGGGGCTCCCCTAAAAGGGACTTGCAAAGTCCCTTCCAGAAAAGGTACTCAGTGTACAAAGCAGATCATGTATAGGATAGTTATTTATTTTCCTAACCACAAAAGAAATGCTTAAAACACAGACTCAGCAGTGCACATCAATAAACATTGAAACATAAAACAATAACCCATCACATGTAGTATAGTCTCTTGGGAAGTAAAGACAACTTTGCAGGACTGCTGAACAGATACTTCACATTCACCTTGGATCTGTGCTATTGGAGCAGCTCACAAAATCCAGATCTTCTGACTGGTCAGGGTTTGGCTTGGGGCTTTTTTCATGCTTTTAGGGGCATCATCTTCCTGGCAGTGGTCCTCTTCTCCCAGAAGTGGAATCCTTGCAGGAAGTTCCTCCTGCTGGGCAATCGGCACCAAGTCAGGAACCCATGAACTCTTGAACTCGCCAAATAGCCATCCCAGTTAAAACCTTCTATCTTTCAGCATTGCTCTTTGGTGACCAGAAGAGGCAGCCAGATATTTGAGGGGCCAGTCTCAGGCTCACCCAGATGAGCCTATGTGGACTAATATGGCTGGCTGTTGGAGCTTGGGGTCACTGTGGTTGTGGGGACGGGGAAGGAAAGAATCCCTGATTTCCCCCCAATGCTGTAAGTCCAGGGAAACCCAGGCAGAGTCCCAAGTAATGTACACAAAAGAGGGAGTTTTTTTTTTCCTCATTCCTTTGCCTAGTCTACTGAGGGAGTGAATCTTCTTGACTTATTTACCAATCATCTTTGATGTACTTCAGTAGTCAAAGGGCCTGAGAGACCAGCATGGAGATGCTGGTTGCCCATGGCTCTTAGCAAGGGACCAGAGCTGGTGCCCAGCTCTATAGAAAGTGTAACAATCTAATCCCTGTTATGAAACACAGATTGAAAAAGAAAGAAAAGAAGCTCCATAAAACTATGTCCCAGCACTCCTCCTCACCCATCGCTCATCACTATAATGGAGAGAAGGAGGTGTACCTTCTCAGCCCTTCATTTGGACCAAACCCGAATGTCATAATTATATCTCATTCATTTTTTTGTCCTTTCTGTTTTCATTACTATTATTTTGAGTATATTGTTTTCCTGGTTCTGCCTATGCTACTTCGCACTATTCTGTATTTGCTTCCCCCATGTTTCTTTGAATTCCTTGTTTTCTTCACATCCTAGGGCAGCCTTTCCCAATTGCTAGATATCTATTTTGTTTCCCATTCTTCACTACTGCATAAAGTGCTACTAGGAGCATCCTGGTGTAGAGGAGAAATTTCCTTCAATCTCTCTGAAGAATATGCCCACTGGGGTATTTCACAAAGGGTACGGGCATTTTATTCACTTTTTAAGTATAATTTCAGACTGGTTGCACCAATTTATGAGTGTAAGAACAGTGTGATATTTTGCCTGTCTTTCCACAGTCCCTCCAACATCAACTATTTCCATCTTTTGTTATCTTTACCAATTGGATAGATGCAAATCTAGTTGAGTTTTAAGGTATCAGAATTAAGCAAATGAGAAGCAGGAAGGAGGACACCCCAGGAAAGGGTACAGGGCATGCTATGGGGTGTGCACAGCAGTGGTATCAGAGGGGAATCCCTGGTTGATTGGAACTCAAGTGCTCAGAAGGGGAGGATTATCACATAAAACTAAAAAATAACATTGTGTCAGATTGTGGAGGGCCTTGAATGTTGGACAGAGGAGTGTGAACTTTGTTCCATAAGCAATAGGGAACCCTTGAAGATTTCTAGACAGAGGTGGTTTGCACAAGAAGGTGCACATAGGTGTTCCTTCTGATAACCGGTGCCAGCACAGTGGTAGGACCAGTGAATATCTTCCTGGCCTTTAGATAGAACAGGTGCCACATGACGGTATTCTATTGAACTGATAGGGAGGGCCAGGAATGCAATGTCTGCCCACACTGCAGTCAGCTTTACATGAATCTCACAGGAGGAAAAAATCTTATTACTTGTTCTTCAAGAGATATTTCTTATGATTTACCCATGCTGCTAAATCTAATGGCCCCCTTTTCAATCCTCATCCTTTTTTAATCTATCTGCTGCTTACTTTTCCTCTTTTCTTGTTTCCCCCCTCCCCACCTTTCTCTCTCCCTCTCTCTTCTCTCTTTCTCCCTCTCCCTCCTCTCTTCTCTCTCCTTCCTCTCTTTTCTTTCCCTCCCTCCCTTTCTCCCTCTCTTCTTCTCCCTCTCTCCCTCTCTCTTCTCTCTCTCCCTCTTCTCTCTCCTTCCTCTCTTTTCTTTCCCTCTCTCCCTTTCTCCCTTTCTTTTCCCTCTCTCCCTCTCTCTTCTCTCTCTCCCTTCCTCTTTCCCTCTCCTCTTCTCCCTCCCTCTCCTTTCCTTTCTGTTTCTCTGTTTCTCTGTCTCTCTCTTCTCATTCTACTTTACCGAATCTTCATCTGTGTCTTCACTTTTCATTCTGGATGGCCCCCAAAGCTCTGTCCTATACCCTTTTCTCTTTTCTTTCTATACTATCTCACTTGGTAACCTCCATGCTACGTATCTCTCTGGGCAGGGGATTGGGGGTTAGCAGCAGTGAACTTTTTCCTGTCCTTGGGGAGAATTTGCCAGGTTTGCTCTGGGGAGCTTACTCTATTACAAAGGCATTTCAGGGTTCCTTGTGAAACCAGAGTTCATAGAATCTTATGGACATGGATTTAAAGCTGGGAGGGGTCTGTGGATTCTAACACCTTCATTTTAGAGGTGGACATACTGAGTCACAGAGAAGTTATCGCCTTATACAGGGTGATGTAGGTAATAAATGATAGAGGAAGGGTTAAAAACCTGGCCCTTAGGGGCGTCTAGGTAGCACAGTGAATAGAGCACCGGCCCTGAAGTCAGGAGGACCAGAGTTCAAATCTAGCCTCAGACACTTGATGCACTTACTAGCCGTGTGACTTTGGGCAAGTCACTTAACACCAATTGCCCTCCAAAAAGCAAACAAAACAAAACAAAAAACCTGGCCCTCAGACTCCAGAAGTAAGGTTCTTTTCTTTCAGGGAGTCTGAGACATGGCCATCACAGGGCATTCCTGGCACAGTCAGAGTGGCAGTCCAGGTATGCTGAGAATCTCTTTGATGTGGTAGCTGCAGGACTCCTGGTCAAGTGAAGCCACTGGTCTCCTTTGAGTGGTTTCTCTGTGTCTAAGCTAGCAGTCAGAAAGAATTCAGCAGGAAAATCAGAAATGCCAGGATATATATGCTTTGTGACTATGGTTGACACCAAAGTAGAGATGGGTTCATTGGATCCAGGTAAGGAAATTGAGGCCTGGAGAAAGGAAGGTACTGGCCAAGGGTCACATGTATGATCTGAGCTCTAGAGCTACAAGGAATCTCTAGTTTCTTCATTTTGCAGTTGAAGAAACTGAGTCCTGGGCTAGGTGAAAGAAATTGGCTAAGGTCACACTTAGGATTCTAAATCTGGAAGTCATCTGGTCCAACCCCTTTATTTTATAGATGAGGAAGTGACTGTGATGAAATTTGAACCAAGTCATCTGACTCCTGAGTTGCGGTTATTTCCGCTGCTCCATGTGGCCTCTGGCACAATATCACTCAAATCTAAAGTAAATAAAATTACAGAGAGAGTAAGAAGTGGCTTTAGAGTCACAAGTCCTGGGTACAAATCTTGACTCTTTTTACTTACTAGGCTGACCCTGGGCAAGTAGATGGGCACTCTAGCTATCCACTGCCTCAGTTTCCTTCTCTGTAATATGAGCTAGTTGAACTAGATGATCTTGACAGTTCTTTCCAATTCCAGTTTGTATGATCCTGAGAAACTATGGGACCTGTATTTCCAATTGGTAAGCTCTTCTAACTCACCTTGGAGATGCCACTGACCCTGGGAATCCAAGTCATCTTGCTCAACTGCTTTGGTGGCATTTCTAGAAGAGCCTCAAATATGCCTGGCTTAGGGGCTCCCTGTAGCCACCCCACTCTCCAAACAAGGAATACCACAATGTCTGCAGCTCTGTGAAAATGAAGACTGAGTCATGCCCTAACCATCCCTGCTGAGATAAAGCAAGCAACTCGAGCCTAGGAAATATTTGTGAAAAAGACTTCAAACCTTTTCCCTGAGTGTGCAAACTAACTACAAATAGTCTCTGTTTCTCCAGCAACTTCTTTATGAAGAGTGATGGTACTGAAAAGAAGGGGGGATGGGCGGGTGCACTTTGGAACTGACAATACTGTATTATTTTCAGAGAGCTGCAGTGTGTTCCATGTGGACAAAAGGAAGTTGGGCTGTGATAATGTAATCCTGGATTCCTTGGAATGTTGAGACTCTCAGAGGTAAGAGATAAAAGACCCAGAAACAATATGGTGGTAAGTTTCACGGGTCTTCTTTGAAAACATTCTATCTGTTGCACAGGTATGCCCAATACATTGGAGAGAAGGGGATTATGTTTCTAGGCATGGAAGTAGAAACATACTCAAAAGCAAGCTACCTGCTCTGATTCTTTGCCGTGTTTGGTTTTGTTTCTTTTTTTTCCATTGTTCACTCCATTGGTTACAACCCTTCTATACAACCAGACTAATGCCCAATGTGAAAGTGTTTGCAGATCCTATACTTGATTGCACGCCGCCATGAGCGGAGGGAAGAGGGAGGGGAGAAAATTTCAAACTCACGGGATTGTGGAACTGAATCTTGTAAACTAAAAGTAAATAAACAAATCGAATATTAAAAAAAGAAACATACTCAAAGTTTGACTTGACAAAACTTGGGTTTTGTCTTTCCTCAAATGCTTCTCATCACCTCCTTTGACTCCAACTCGGGTTTAGCAATAGTAGGAAATAAGGTCACTAGCAATAGGTCAGTAGCCATTTAGTTCACTAGAATTAGGTGACCCACTCTTTGGGTGCTGGAGAAACACACCTGAAAAATATTGGTTCACCATTGCGCTGTTTCCAGGTTATTCTAGCTCAGGATGGAATCATACTTCTTCCATGATAAATGCTGGTGTCCAAGTGGGTGTGGGACAGATATAATTTATGCAGATTGACCCCAGTTGATGTAGCCACTTTGTTATTCAACACAAAAGCAGCCGCCATGGCAACTGGGAGCTCACAAACTGGTAAAGATACCTCTGAGAGGCAAATCACCTTCTTTAAAAGAAATGTACATGCACACGTGTTTCCTGTCACCATAGTTAATCTTTGGGGAGAGGAAATGTGACACAGCCAAGCTTCTTCCTTTGCATGGGGAACTTAATATCTCACTAGCATGTTGTAGGTGTTAAATAAGTTAGCAGTCCCCCCCCCCACTCCTCCTCATCATACCTAGTCCCTCTAGGCCTTGGTGACTCATTTGAATTTGATGAATGATTTGAAACATCTTTTGCAAAGATTCCTAAACAGCTATTTCTGAGTGGCCCCCATGGTTCCATTCTGGGCCCCATTATATTTGCTACTTGGTAATAATCATCATTGAGATGACTCCTTGGTTTTTTTTTCATAGTTTGCAAAATACTTTCCTCACCACAAGCCAGCAGGGAAGGAGGGGTGGGATTATTATATCTATTTTGTAGAGGAGAAAGCTAATGTTAGGAGAGGTATGGTGACTTGCTACTCTGTGGTCTGAATGGTATGCTCTAAGGTCCCTCCAGTATAATGGGGAAAAGATTTGGAGTCATTATCTTGGTTGGGACCTAAAAGATGGAAATTAGAAAGAAGGTCATTGATTCTTGAGTTAGAGAAGACCTTAAGAGGTCTTTGGTCCAACCTCCTTAATTTGCAAATAAGGGAACTGAGTCGCAGAGGGAGGCAGTAACTTGCTCAAGGTCACACAAGTGGAAGGTGGCAGAGGTAAAACTTGAACCCAGGTCCTCTCATAACATATCCTGTACTAGGCTGTAGTTTATTGTCATGTTTCCTAATTATAACCTAAAGTCATGTTTCTCTAGTCTGTCCCTCAAGATATGTATGCATACCTAGGGCCAAACCCAGTTGTTGACATATGCTTATGAAGTCACATGCCACCTGAACCTTCACCATACATGTAATGAGTGGCCAACACCATTCAAGGTTTAAAGGGAATAAAAAAATGGATAAGATCTGGTTCCTATTTTCAAGGAATTTTCAAGCTAGTAGCAGGGATAACAAATAAGTATAATCGAGAATAAACTATGCTAGAAAGAAGGGCTAACAAGGTCTGATGATTGTTCCTAGATCAGAGAGTTCACTTCTGGCTGAGAGGAGGGAGTTCAGGGACGGTATCATAAGGGAGATTGCATTTGAAGTGGATTCAGAGACAAAAATGAAGCAGATCTTGTTGGAGACAATGGTTAACAGGTTGGAAGGTGGGTCCTACATGAGAAAAAAGCTAGGGCTGGTTGTTACAGCCACATTTGGCATGCAGGACAAATCTCCATTTAGGCACTTGGGGGGACCTGTTGAATCAACATTGTGATTATCAGTAGACTCTGGGCAGACTTGGAAAGGAAATTGCTTCTAGTTCCTTGTAGGGCCCCCATCAAAGACAGATATATATTTTTTCTCTAGTGTTATTGAGCAGAACAGGAAGAAGTTATTTATTCCCAGGCAGGGCCAATCCTTGAATCTCCTCCGGCATCACCGTACTAGAGCATTTGAGAGGTAAGGGGGTAGTTAGCTGGTGGTGCTGTTCTTTAGACTTGCAAAAAGTCATGGTTTGGATAGCCTTCTGGCCCCATCACATCTGCCTCCATCTGACCAGTGGGTGGCAAGAGCTATTGTGGTTGGTCATCACGTAAGACTGACCTTTGTAGCTGTGCTGATTCTCAGAGGAAAAGTCCATAGTTGGTACCTTTCAACACTTTGATGTAGCTCACTTGTTCTGTCCCTCACCTTTACATTTCATAGGGCTTGAAAGGAGGACATTGAATAGCTTACTTGGAAGAGAGAATTGGGATTTTTTTTTTTGCTTTTTGGAGGGCAGTTGGGGTTAAGTGACTTGCCCAAGGTCACACGGCTAGTTTTTTGTATTAAGTGTCTGAGGCCGGATTTGAACTCAGGTACTCCTGACTCCAGGGCTGGTGCTCTATTCACTGCGCCACCTAGCCGCCCCGAGAATTGGGATTTTGATATATCTCTATTACTATTAATGACCTTGGGGCTTAACAGCACCAGCAGGGAAGACCAATTAGTAAATGAATTCATTAGGGCCCAGCTTATATGCAAATTGATCACCTCTCAATGAGACCTCTGAGTCATAGCATGTCAGAGCTAACAGGCCCTGAGAAATTAAACTCACTTGTCTTGTTTCACAGAGGAAACTGAGATCCAGAAAGGAGAGTGACCTGCCCAAGGTCACACCAAGAAATAGTAACTGAGTTGAGACTGGAACCTGGGTCTCTTAGGTCTTGGTTTCCTCCTTCTTCCACCCCTAAATGGAGAACAAGCTTTCTGAAAGCAATCTCCTAATCACCAGGGCCCTTTTTTGTCATCTAAGGGCCAGCTTGGCCCAGAGTGAGGCTCTTCTTGACCTCTTTATTACAGATGTGCACTGGCAGGGTATCCCTTTTTCTTGCTTGGCTGCCCTGTAAACACTGAACACTCATGTGGAAGAAGTAAGAAGAAAGGCAGAGATCTTAGGGGAGAACGAGGCTCATAGAGTCATAGGGTGAAACCTGGAAGTGAATTGAGATGCCATCTAGGCTGACATTTTTATTTTTTTAGACGAAGGGACTGAAGCACAGAGAGGTTAAGTGACATGTCTGAGGTAGTAAGGTAGGATTTCTTGGGCAGGATTTGAACCCAGATCCTTGGACTCCAGAACTAGTGCCGTTTCCATGTACCATGCCATCTCCTATATTAGTTCCAGTTGAGCAAATATTTAATATCTTCTGTATGCAGAACACTGAGTTGGCCACTGGAGGAAAACCACTTTTACATCAACTGTGGCCCTGTTCTCTTGGAGTTTACAGTTGATATGGTAGAAAGGATAAGTCAGATAAAGCAATAACACAAAATAGAACCTGATGAACCCATCAGAGGGGCACAGATGCATGGCTAAGGAGGAAAAGATCATTTTTAGTCAGGGGGAGCCAGGGAAGGCACCAGCAGGTAGCATTTGAGTTATGTATTTTTTGCATTTTAATTTAATTTTTCAATTAATAAGTATTTATTTTCTCTCCTCACCCACTCACTTGGAAAGAAAAAAAAAGAAAAAGAAAAACAAAGCTCTCATAACAAATATGTGTAGTCAAACAAAACAAAGTCCCACATTAGCCACGTCCAAAAATATGTTTGTTTTATAACTTGGAGGATTTCAGTGACCAGATGGGGAGGTGGAGGGGGTTGGGTGTACTTTGGAGGGAGCGGCATGAACAAAGGCATGGAGGTTAGAAAGTCCAGGATATGTTTGGGAGCTGGCAAGTCATAGAGTTTCACTGGGACAGAAAGTATGTGGGAGGAAATTGTTTGAGAATAGACAGGAGAATTTGAGTTGAACCAAATTTTGCAGGGCTTTGAATGCCAAACTAAGACTCATAGACTCTATATAGTACTCTACCCAACAAGGAGGAATTGAGCACAGTGTCATGCGCCTAACACAGCTAAATCCTAGGGGGATATGGAAACAGAAGGAGCTTCTAATTGAGCTGGGGAGAAAGGATGTGCGTAGAGACTGTCACTGTGTCTAACACATTTCTGCACTTTACTTTAGATTGCAATGATAGAAATTTGCCCTGGAAAATGGAGGAGCTTGTCACATATGACTCGCATGATAAGATTCATGATTTCAAGGGTTCAAATAGGCCTTGAACATCTCTTTCCAACTCTGCATTCCTGTTAGGAATTTTCATCTAGTCTGTCAATCTCATGACTTCAAATGTGATCTCGGGCCTTTTCTATTGAATGGAACGCAAGAGAAAAGGCCTATTCTTTTCCTTGAGAGGCTAGCCCACAATCAAAACCATCTTTTCATTAAGGAGATTTCACCATTCCTCCCCTCCCTTCAATTTTGTCTCTAAATTCTACTTGTCTCCATCTGGATCTGTGGAAAGCAAGCATTTTCACTGAGAGCATCATGATATAGTGGATGGACCACTGGACTTGGAAGTTGGAAAGACCTGGGTTCAAATGCTGCTATAGACATTTACTGGCTGTGTGATTCTGAGCAAATCACTTACCCTCCCTGAGCCTCAGTTTCCTCATTTGTAAAATGAGATTAGATTTTGATCTCTGAGCTCCTATTCAGCTTGAAATCTATAATCCTATAATGCATTGACGATCAAGAAATTTCAGGCTGTGGACCAGTGATTCAGCCAATCAAATTAAAAAGCAGCTAGGTGGTGCTGCAGTGGATAGAGTCCCTGCCCTGGAGTCAAGAAGACTCCTCTTCCTGAGTTCAAATCTGTCCTCAGACACTTAGTAGTAGCTGTGTGTCCCTGTGCAAGTCACTTCACCCTGTTTGCCTCAGTTTCCTTATCTGTAAAATGAGCCGGAGAAGAGAATGACAAACTGTTCCAGTATCTTTGCCAGGAAAACCCCCAATAGGGTCATGAAGAGTCGGACATAGCTGAAAAGCAACTGAACAACAACAGCAATCAAATATCTCAATTTTCCACACACCCCTATCTTCCCCTTGTCTTTGACAGTCTTCCCTTAAGTCTGAATTAATTGCCCTTTAAAAGAAAGCAGAATTGGTTACCACTGTGTGGGCCTCCAGCATCACCAGTGCCATAGGATCATAGACTTAGACTTAGACCATAGAGTCCCTTCATTTTGCAGCTGAGGAAAGTGATGCCTAGAGAGGTAAACTTACTTGGCCAGAGCTGTACAGTAAGTAACTGCCTGGACCTAAGCCAGGGGTGGGGAACCTGCAGCCTCCAGGTCACATGTGGCCCTCTAGGTCCCTGGGTTTGGTCTGTAGCTTAGTGTTCCCTTGCCAAAATGAGTAGTCATGGTCGGTCTTACCTGTGTCAGTTTGGGGATTCTTAACCTTATTGCCCTGTTTAGTTTCTTCTGACCTCTAGTGCAATCACTTACTGATATTAGGGGACAGAGATAGCAATCATAGTGTTAGAATCTTGGCTTTCCAGGCAAAGTAATGAATTCATTTAGTATTCATTTAACAAACAGCTAAGCAACCAAGTGGATAGGGCTCTGGACTCAGAACCAAGTTTCCTTTCTTATATACTTGCTAGGTAATGCGCCTCTGGCCAAATCACTTAACCTCTATCTACCTCAGTTTTCCCTTCTTGAAAACCCTGTCACCCAGGATTGCTGTTGTGAGGTTCAAATGAGATGACGTGTAAAGTATTTATAAACCTTAAAGTGTTGGATTAACAGGAATTTTATAAGGGTTTACTTTGTGCCTGGTACTGAGCTGGGTGTCAAATATGACTATTTGACTTGCCCTCAAGGTGCTTACACTCCGTTAGGAGAATGAGGAGCGACACACCAACAACTGGAAGCAAAATCGATACAGAGTAAATCCAGAGCAATTTCTGGAGGAGACAGTGTCTGGAAGGTGGTGCTCTAGGAACCAGCTGGTCCAAGACTGTAGAGTCTTGAAGAAGGGCAAAGACTAAGCAAAAGGCCATCTGATTTTACAATTAAGAAGTCACTGCTAATTTTGGGTGAGAGTACTATCTGTGAGATGATGAGGTTTGTAGTGGGTGGGCCTGATGAAAGCCAATCCTCTGCTAGTTTGGGTCCAACACTGGAATGCAATGAACCACTTGTAAGTCATTCACCAATGATCAAAGGAGATTTACTTAGCCATAGCAAAGAAAGGCTACTCATTAAGGATGTAGCACTCAGCTGTGGTGGTGGACTAGCCTCTCTCATCTCCATATGGAAATCAGTCTGATCAGCAGGGTAGGGTGTGGTGACTCAGCAGCCTTGGACATTGGCCAAGTCTGAAGGGGCCAGAATCCATGTTTATGGGCCTTTTTGTGAGTTTAGGTATACGGTAAGCCACATCAATGTGGACCGAGGGAGCATTAGGAGTCTGCATCGGCAGCTAGGCTCCTTGAGTCCAGCCCTCTGAGCCCATCACACATGGAAATGGAAGAGCTTTCTTGGCTCTTAGGAAAAGAATGGCACAAGAGTCACAGTGGGACTGAATCTGGCCTGTCACAGGGTTATAAGCCATGTTGAGAAGGGCTAGGAAGTGTAGGCAACGAATGTAGGTGACTTTTTCCGTGGGTTTTGGTGTGAGTAGGGAGAAGAGCTCAGAGGTTAGCTTGAGTAAATGTCAGGGTCTCTATGGATGGGAGCTATTTGAGGGATGGGAAATTTGGTCATGTTTGTAGGCAGTGGTGGAAGGAGTCAGGAAGAGATTGAAAATTAGCAAGAGAATAGGGGTAATTTTGTGGGTGAGCACATGTAAGGGGATGTGATCACAGGCACAATTAGAGGGGCTGGCCTTGTCAATGAGGACTTACCACTTCATCAAAGACTGGGACAGAGGAGGAGAGAATGGAAGATATTGTCAAGGGGTTTTGAGATATAGAGTAAGAGATAAGATGGGTATATAACAATATGCGTTGGGGGAAGATGGGGCTAGTTAGACTCGGAACCAACAATAAGGAGGAATGAGGGGTTTTACCCACCTGATCCCAGGCAAACTTAAGAAATGAGCAAAGTACATTTTGAGCTTTCAACCTCATGTATGCTCCTGGCCCACTCTTGCCTCCCCCCATACCCAAAGCTTCTACGAAAAATTAGATTCCAACCTTCAGCCAATAATCCATATCTTCCCTTGAGTTCCTAAACTTGTCATTTACTAGGTTAATGTTTAATTGGGCGTGCTTGGTCTCCATACTCTGCAGGGTGAGTTTTCCCAAAGCAAAGGTGGTCATCAATTTCTACCTGGCCCTTTGTGGGTACAGCGAAAACATGACTCATTTGCTTTTCTCTGATCAATCACTTGAGACACTTGGATATTTTAGATCCAAGTGCTTCTCCATTGTGGACATACCCTTCACTTGTGTGGATTGCAGCCTCACTCAGGCATCTCTTATCCAAGCCCTTCTCTACATCTTCCATAGACGATTGTGCTCTGAGCTTTCTTATATTTCATGTTTCCCTCAGATTGTCCATTAAGGACCTCATTTTTATCATGTGACTGACCAAACTTTTTCCTTGACTTCTTTTCCCCCATGTCCTCAGTGACCTGCTTTTGCCACTTCTCAAACTCATTGGTAACACTCCTATCCCCTTACACCCATTAAGAATTCTTTCTTTGGACTTTGGTGTTCAAGTGTTATTTTTTACATCTGCAGACTGTAACCCCTGCAATCTTTGGTGTGGTAATGATCTTAGGCTCTTGAAGAGGAGAAGGGATGTGGAGTGCAGTGTAAGCTCTGAGAGTTTCTACCAAACTGGAAGGACTTTGGATATAACCTGGTAAGGACCAGCCTGGGTAATCATGAACATCACCAGAAGTTGTCTCCAAGGGATGAATTTTTTGACCATAAAAATGCTCCAAACCCATAAAACAGGAAATAAAAATAACAAAAACGAATATATCACAGACAGATATTCTAAGCTTGGGTCCAAGGTTGGCCACATGAACAGTACTTTCAGGACCCTGGACTGTCTCTTTGAGCCACAAAATGAGCTGCTACATTTTTTGTGGCAGATTGGACAGACCATCAAATTCCAAATGAGAAGATCTGTGTTTCAGTCCCAGCTTTACTCTTTACTATCTGTGTGACCTTGAGTGAATCCCTTTCCTTCTCTGGTTCTCAGGAAAACAAAGGAGTTGGATTAGATCCCTAAGGTTCCTTCCAGCTTGAAATCATCTGATCTCTGTTTCTTCGTACTTGTGGAGCTCATTTCCCACCTATGACATACAAGGAAGACAAGGCAGAGAAAATGTCCCAGGAACGTTTTTGAAATTCCCCTCTAAGACCACCTACTCTTCTAACCCCAATTCCCTGCCTTGTGTCACATTTACCCCATTCCTTGAGGACCTGGTTCTTTGTGAGGTGACAGCAAGCTAAACTGATGAATAAAGCCATGCTTCAATGTTAATGCATACTAATGAGTTAATGGGTTACCTCCTCCCAGGGACCTCCTGGAGATAATGTCTTAATTGTACTAGCCAGAGCTCTGGGTCTCAGTTTCCTTATCTGTAAAATGAAGGTGTTGGATCAGATAATCTCCAAGTCCCCTTTCAACTCAACTTTTCTGTAATTGTGTGAATAACTCAAATGGTAGGAATTTCAAGTACTCTGACAAGCCAGTGGGCTTCATTTCTCTTTAGAGGGATGAGGTGGGGCATAGATCACCATGTATACCGCCAACTTAGTTTTTTTTTAAAAGAATGACATCTTTTTAAAATTAAGTTTTTATTAATATCTTTTACATCATCTTAGTCTTCTCCAGCCTCCTCTTCCCCTACCCAGAGAGCCATCCCATATTTGTAAAGTATTTATAAAGACTTCCCCCCCCCAAGGAAAAAAAAGGAAAAAGAAGAAATGAGCATAGCTCATCAGTACATCAAGAGTCTGGAAATATGAGCAATGTGCAATATTTGTGGCAGAGGGATGGCGTGAGGGTATCTTCTCATATCGCTTCTTTTGAGCTATGTCTCTTCCTTATGATAGCATGCATGCCCTATGCTGGGTTACTTGCATCCCAAGGACTAATGGATAAAGTTCAGATGTGAACAAAATGGAGTGATTCTCAAAATGCAGTTGCTTGGAATCCACAGAGTCTAAACCTAATATAGAATCTCTGGGTCAAAGGATATGGATGTTTTTAAGAATATTTTCTTGAATATTAAAGTCCTACATTCATTTAGAATATATTGGGAGAGATGGTGTAAGTGCTGGTCTGAGCCTCATTTCTGCCATAGAAGTTTTTATGAAGTAGGAAGTTCTTTTTTAAGTAATTTATCTTTTCCAGTTTATTCAACACTGGGTTGAGTCCCATCATTTCTGATCCTCCCTTGTCTAATTTGTTCCATCTATTTACCTCTTTATTTTTTAACCAATACCAGATGGTTTTATTGCTTGCTGCTTTGTAATATTATAACAATTATAATATAATATATTACATAACAATATGGTTTGAGTTCTTCTGGATATTTAGAAATACACATTTAATTCTCACCAAAAAAATAATAGTAGAAGCACCAAATATGAGACCTGGCAGGGGTCTTGGGAAGCATTGTGAAAACCAAGACATCATTTAGTCCAACTCTGTCTTAAAGATGGGGAAACTGAGGCTTAGAGTCAGAGAATCATAGATGGAGAGCTAGAAAGCCCCTTAAGGACCACGAAGTCCATGGAAACTGAAGCTCAGAGAGATTGATTGACTTGTCCAAGATCACACAGTATTAGAGGAAGGATTTGAACCCAAGCTTTCCTGACTCTAAGTCTCTTATTCTTCTCACACTACACTGCCTCCTGAGGAAATAAATGAGTCAGTGACCGTGGAGATTGATGAGCTCAGCCTCCTGCACCAATGGTTTTTCCACGTCACTCAGTTATTTTTGTGCAAGAGTCCTCCTTCCTTAATCCTTCTAGGATATGTGATTTCAGTCTTCCATTTCCTTGAAGCGACCCCAGTCTACATCTTCCTAGAGACCTGGAAGGTCATGGAGAGAATTGCTGGGGCTGAAAAACCCATTCCCCTGTAACTAGCCTGGTGCTGAGCCTTTTCACTTAGCTACATTGATCCTCAGAGTATCAGGGCAATATGGGGAGACTTTCCAGCTTAGCCAAACCTTTCAGACCTGGGACTCACTGTTGTAGTTTGAGGGACCCTGAAGGATTTCCTCTAGGCTGCAATGAGGTGTTGAGCCTTCACACATGTACCTTAATGGAGACATGTGGACTATGTTCATATATTCATTGGACTTTTGGATGCCTGGAATATGCCCATTCTGTACCTCTGCCTCATGTAATTGGTAGCTTCCTGAAAGGCTCAGCTTAAAAACTAGGGGCCTTTTCTCATCTCTCCAGTTACTAGAGTATTCCTCTCCTATTCCAAAGTAAATTGGTATCTACTTCTTAGATGTTTTGCATGTAATTACTTATACCTGTAATTTTGTTTTTGCTTCATCAGAATACGTGCTTTCTTGAGGGTTGGGTGATTTCACTTGGATTTTTCTATCTCCGGTGCTTAGCATGGTGCCTAATACATAGTGAATAATAACTGCTTGTTGAATGAATGAATGAATGAATGAATAATATTAAAGGGAATTGGGGGGTAATTTTAATCTAACCCCCTCATTTTACAGATGAGGTAACTGAGACCCAGAGTGAGGAAGCTACTTGCTAAAACTTACACAAATGGTAAATAGCAAAACAGTGACTCAGTCCTAGATTCTAGTTGTTCTGGAACCAAACTTAGCATTTTTTTCCATTAAATTTCCACTTTCCATTATATTTCTACCTCATTATCTTTTCCTCACGTCCTCCATTCAGGGTTCTTAACCTGAAGTCTGTGAGTTTGTTTTATCTTAAAAATATTTTGATAATTACCTTTCAATACAGTTGGTTTCCTTTATATTTCTGTGTGTTTTATGTGTTTAAAAACATGATTCTGTAATGGGGTCTAAGCGCAGGGTTCACCCGGCCCAAGGGGTCCAGGACACCACAAAGTTTCCGAAGCTGGACCTGAGTAGCTGTGACCCATGAGTCCCCACATCTGGGGACCTTTGACTTTGTTCTTTGATGGTGCTGGGGCTTCTTTAAAGCAGATAGTACCTCGGGCACATGTTTCCTTGGAGGCTCATTTACAAA
This sequence comes from Pseudocheirus occidentalis, assembly GCA_028646575.1. Lineage (NCBI taxonomy): Eukaryota > Metazoa > Chordata > Mammalia > Diprotodontia > Pseudocheiridae > Pseudocheirus > Pseudocheirus occidentalis. The sequence goes on along the minus strand of CM053602.1, from coordinate 32,389,528 downwards.
GAGGCTTAGAGACAGATTTCTGGAGGATGAGTCCCTGGAGATAAATAAAGAAGCAGAGGAAGGGCACCATTACTTTAATAGCAGGGGAAAAAAACCTTTCTAGCACCACTTCCAGGGGCTGAGAAGGAAATCTGACAGTGAAAATAGCCTCCCTCAATATGATTATATGCCTAGTGAATGGAGGGGCTTGAGCACATTCAGTTATGCTTTGCATCTCAAATGCCTGCTCTTTGCTCTCGGCCTCCTTCCGTTGTCCCCCCTTTAGGGTAGTACATGCTATTATTTAGGCAAATAAGTGGAAGTCTAGGGGAAGACCATGGACCATGTTATCAAGGAGAACAAAAAAGATGTAGTTTGAGTCTCAGGGAGCCTGTTGCTTTCAGTTAGGCAGTATTGGCCAGGCAAGGGTTAAAGGCAGCCAGGGAAGGGAGCAGATGGGAGAGCTAGAGGGGTCTGAGTAACAATAACTCATTTAGACAGGATGTCCTAAAAGTCTTAGTGCAATTTCAAGCTACAGTCACTTGCAACTGTACTAAGTCTTTTGGGACACCCTGTACAGGGCTTCAGGTAGTGAACATGCAGGATTTGAACCCGTGTCCTCTGACTCCACAAAGCAAGGTTCTCTTTCCATTGTGAAGCCAACTTGATGTCTCCTTTCACCCCCTTGGCTCTTTTTCTGTTTTCTTCAAACTCTAGCCCAAATCTCTGACTCAAGTCTGCGGTGTGGCCCAAAGCTTGTCCTAGCCCTTCAAAGGTAGGGAAGAATGGATAACTAGAAAAGTGAAGACCCAGACAGAATTCAGGGCCATGCCCCAGGGCCAAGTGGAGGAGCTCTGTAATCATCTGGAAAGGAAAAACTGCAGAAGGCAGTGTCTGGACCAGAAGGAGAGTCATAGGCAGATTGGAGCTAGGGTCTGAGAGAGGTCTGGAAAGAGACTCCACACTCCTTTGAAAGCTGCCAAGTTCAGGGCTGAGCAAAATTGAAGTCTGAACTAGCTAAGTTATGCAGATGTAATTTGTCTCACTTAGCTGCTATCCAGTCACATGGGGTGATAATTCAGAAGCTTGGGTAGAAAGATGGATGCTAAGAGGAGAGGGACAGAGAGGAAAGTGCAGAGAATTGGCAACTCATTCTATGCCTCCTTTTCTCATACCCCAGAGGGCAGTGGGGCTGGGGGCCAGGGTGAAGCCCAGAACTTCTGAGTTGGAAGGGATCTCAGAGACCATGGAGCCCAACTCCTACCTGAACAGCAGGAGAGCTCTCTGGGCTGTCACCAGCCTCGTCAAGCTGCATGGAATTCATGGGGTGGTGATCACTTAGAGGGGTAAGAACAGTACTGGTGATAACACTTGTATCAGGGGAAAGAAAAGCTATAAGGTTTGAAGTGAAATTATACATAATTGAAAATCAATGCCATCAACATCTAAAACTCTTGTAAGTGGCCAGAAGAGCCCTTTACAATCTCTGCATAGTTTCTCTCTAGCTCCTCATTGTTATTGAATTAGATTTAATTTCTAAAGCACTAGCATCCAAGGTAAATAAAAAAAATCTGTAGAATCACAGACCTGGAAAGGATCTTATTCAGTTCCTTTATTTTGTGGAAGAGGAAACTGAGTCTGAGAGACAGAGTCTTGCACAAGGTCATAGCAGGGGTGGGATTGGAATTCATATCTCCCGACTCCAAATTCGGTACCCTGGGCCAGTTGTGTTTTGCCTTCCTCATTATTATGTTCTCTGACAGTTTTAACGTTCCCCTTTGTCCCATTGTGAACAGTAGCCAGCCTATCTTAGACTATCATTGTTTAATCATGTCTGATCCTCAACTGTAGCAATGCCAGTGCTATTCATGGTGTTTTCTTGGTAAAGAACTGGAGTGATTTGCCATTTCCTTCTCCAGTGGATTAAGGCAAACAAAGGCTGAGTCACTTGCCCAGGGTCATACAGCTAGTGTCTGAGCTCAGATATGAACTCAAGTCTTCCTGACTCTAGGTCCAGTGCTCTATTCACTGAGTCACCTAGCTGCCTCCTATCCTAAGATTACTAATGTGATTATGAGAGTGACTCATCTCTTCCCTGCCAACCCCTTCTCTGCTCGTCTAGCTTCTATTTTTCAATGTTCAATATTACTACAGGTAATCTCTCACACATTCCTTTAGCCCCTTTAGTCATTCCCCTTCTTTTTAGAGTCTTGCCAGCTTGTTCGAGAAAACTTCTCTCCATTTCTTTCTCTCTGCCTCTCCTTCATTCCATTTAGGAACAAAAACATGGCTGGCTATATTTCTATAGATAGGATTTGGGGTTGCATGTATAGTCTCACTTGCCATGATGAAGGTTGAAGACCCTCTGTCCCGGAATAGGTAGAGAGAGGGATTGGTAACAGGGACATCTGAACCCTAATGGAGCAAAGTGGGTGAACTGTGTGTGCATGGGAAGAGGCCAAGGCCTGAAGTCTGCATAGGGTCCAGATGCGTGGCCAAAGACAAAGATCACAACCAAGCCCAAGAGAAGTCTGCTAAGAGATGAAGCCTAAGTTTTTCTCCTTAAATTTTCAACAGTTTTCATTGTTTAAAAAAATATTTGTAAAACAAAAGATTTATTGATGTTTCTTATATCAACAATCTGTGTATATAATATATACACATATATAAACATAAATGATTATATTGGGGAAGTGTATATTATATATGTATGTGTGCATATACATTGCAGCATGTAGTATGTATGTGTATACACACACACACTTTGTCATTTCCCAATGAGTCTCCTTTCACCCACAACGTAACCCTCCTTTAAAAAAAACAAGCTGACTTAGGCAAAACCAATCAACACCTTGGTCACATCTAACAATGTATGCCTCATTCTACACCTATAGTCCACCACCTCTGTGCTGAGAGGCAGAAGGCATTTTTCACTGTCAAGCCTCTGAAGTCACAATTAGTCACTCCATTGATCAGAGTTTTGAAGTCTTTTTGTACTGTTTTCCTTTACCTCACTGTGGTTGTAAAGCACGCCATGTTGCCTATGGGAAATTACAAAGCTCCTTGAATGACCCCTAAATTCCAATGAAAGCAAAGGCCCAGCTTTTAAAAAAAATAAATTTATTTTCTTGTTTATATCATTCATTTTCACAAGATTTTGAGTTACAAAATTTCTCCCCATCTTTCCCCTACCCAACACCTCAAAACAGCCCTATCCCACTGTTTACCCCCTCCCCCAATCTGCTCTCTCCTATGTCCTCCCCCTCGCCCCTCTGACTTTTCGGTAGGGCAGGATAGATTTCCCTACCCCAGTAAGGCCCAGCTTTTTAGTGTTGATGTCCTACTGATATTACTATGTGGTACTGAGAACTGGCATTCAGGTGTCTTCCAACTGTCAAAAATCAGTGTCACCCAGAGGCCAGTAGAGAAGCACGTGGTGATTGTGGACAGACTACAACATACGATCAGTGAGGAAATAAAGGTATCATGTAATAGGAAAAGAAGCAGCACTGGTCCCTTGGGGGTGAATAGCTAGGGTGTCCCACCGGTGACCTCTTCTCAGTAGAAATTGAGAAAGGCCTTCAGCATGTTTCATGAGCCCCTGGTAAACTTATGGGATGAAAGTCACTCCTGGATGGGTTGGCATCTCTCTTAGAGGGGTCAAACTCACAGACTGTGTGGCATGTCCACAACACCTCAGAGTGCTGCCCACACTCCTCTGGGAAATATTTAACAAAATAAAGATACAATAAAACATTAATATTATTACATTTTAAAACTAAGTCGAGGTACAGCCCACAGGGATCCTTAGATTCTTATGCATGGATTGGCCCCTGTTTCTGTTTGACTTTGACAACCATTTCCTGACTGATGTGAACCAAGTTTCCATCTAATTTTTTTTACGACTACAAAATGTTCTATTAGTCTTTGTTCATGTATTGTACCTTTTGTGAAGTCCAAGTTTTCAGGCTTCTGAGTCTTTGCCCAGAAATGTATTGAAGATTTAGCTAGACAAGATATGGAGATGTAATTTGTCTCACTTAGCTGCTGCATATGCATGTGTGAATTTTAAGTCCAGCTGTTTGTAGACTAACTCCATTCTTCCAACTTGCACAGACTCCCATCTAATGGGTAGACTCCTTGTGATTTCTCTGCCATCCTTGGCAACCCTTGCACATCAGAGACTCCCTCTTGATATGAAAGACCCATGTACATTTTGGGGGATCACTTATAAGTCTCTGGTTTGTTTGTTCCTACCCACATAGAACTGGGGAACATTGTAAGGATCTGGGTTAAAATTCTATCTTACTGCCTGTGCAACCTTGGTCAGTTTCCTCATCTTTACAATAAACAGGTTATATATACTCTGAGGTCCCTCCCAGCTTTCTGATTAAATGAATCTGCCAATGGCAATACCAGCTCCTCTTAGAGACACTGAAATTAATATGGAGAAGATAGATTATTAGAGATTCCCAACACAATTATCTATACCACTGTACTTCTCTCTATCAAATATGGGAAATGTGGGGAAAGAAACAAGACACAGCCCCTTTGTGAAGTTAGGATGCGTGCAATAAAGGATTAAGTAAATCCTTTGTTTCAGAAATTGGATCATAGACTAAGAACTGGAAGGCAACTTTGAGGTTATTTATTTTAGCATTCCTGTTTTTCTGATGAAGAAGTGACGGCCCCAAAAGTGGTGATTTTCCTGTCATCACACAGCCAGTATCTAAAGCCAGATTTCACACAAAGGTTTCCTAACTCCAAAGGAAGTAAATATTCTTTGCACTACACCTACCCCACCTGTCATTCCATTACTTCTTCCAAGAAAGTAGTAGTGATTCTTCGACCTTGAGTACAGAAATGGTTTCCAAAAGGAGAGGGACTAGAGAGGAAAGTGTAGAGAATTAGGCAACTCGTCCTATGCCTCCCTTTCTTATACTCCTGAAGGAAGTGGTACTGGGGGCCAAGATAAAACTCAGAATTTCTGAGTTGGAAGGGATGTCAGAGGCCATCGAGCCCAGCTCCTACCTGAACAGCAGGTGGGCACTCTGGGCTGTCACTGGCCTCGTCAAACTGCATGGAATTCATGGGGTGATGATCACTTAGAAGGGTAAGAATAATAGTGGTAATAACACTTATATCAGGGAAAAGAAAAGCTATAAGGTTCGAAGTGAAATTATACATAATTAAAAATCAATTCCATCAACATCTGAGACTCTCGAAAGTAGCCAGAAGAGCCCTTCATAATCTCCACATATTCTCCCTCTACCTCCTCATCCTCATCTAAGTCTAATTAGACTTGATATCTAAAGCACAGCATTCAAGGTAAAAAAAATTCTGTAGAATAATAGACCTGTAAAGAATCTTAAAGATGATTCAAACGCCTTATTTTTATTAAAAAAGAAACTGAGGCTGAGACAAAGTTTTGCCCATGGTCACACTGCTGGTAAATGTCAGGAGTGGAATTTGAATTCCAATCTCCTGACTCCAAATTCAGTGCTCTTAACTACTTTCCACAGCTTTCCCTTTTCAGATCACTCTCATTCTATATTATATAGTATGTATGTATGCTTTATGTATATGTTATAGACAGGAAGCAAACTGTCCCAGGACAGTAATGTTCTCTGGTTGCCATCATGAAGAATTGATTTGTCTCTTCCCTACCATCTCCTTTCTCTTTTCTAAGCAGGTCTGGTACACTCCATGCTTCCTCTTCTATTTTTCAGTCCTTATTGTCACTTCAACTTATCTGTTGCACACATGCACATACACTCATTTATTTACACACACCTAGATATATAGATATGTTATCTATCTTTCTATATCCCTTAACTCCCTTTTCCATTAACAGTTAGCTCAGGAAAAATCTGTTCCTCTCTTTTCATTTTTCCCTTCCTTTTTAAACTCTATTTATGAATCAAAACATATTTGTAAGCATTCGCTGAACAGGAGGGAGCCAGCCCTGGGGTTGCATGTGGAACATGGCCAAGTAGGGTCTGTGGCATGGCCCAAAGCCTCCCCAGTCCCTGAGAAGGGAGGGAAAAATTGGTAACAGGGAAATAAAAGCTCAGGTGGAATTCAGAGACATGCCAGTATCAGGGGCAAGAAGTGGCTCAAAGCCAGAGAATCACACCAGAGTCAGAGATTGAACAAGAGGTGAGGCTCAGGTTTTCAGGCTGCCAAGATCTGTGCCGGGAGAGATTAAAGATTGAGCTGTCCAAATTATGTATGTATAATTGGTCTCCTTCAACTGCTACATTGGCATATGTGCATTTAAAGTTGCTGGCCCACCCTGTTCTCCCAACTTGTTCAAACCCACATCACCATAGGAATTCCTTGTGGGTTTTTTTTTATATTCTTAATATAATCCTTGAGTCAAGGTTTCCTCCTGAACTAATTGGTCCAGTTACATTTGGAAAGAGAACTTAGAGATCTCTAAGTTGATTTTTCTCATCTATATGTAACTGGGTAATTTTAATATCTGGGTTTCCTCCAGTCATAGCTCCAGTGCTTTTTGTACTCCAAAGACTCATTTTATAAGTAGACAAACCCGATAAGAAAAAATAATCATATAGTTCCAGCACAACTGCCTACTTAGTCATACTATAGGGTTATTAGATCACAGATTTAGAGCTCCAAGAGAACTTAGAAGTCATCTAGTCCCACTCTCTAACTTTATAGATGAGGAAACTGACATTCAGTGCCAGTAAGTAAGGTCTCATAGCTAGTAAGTAGCAGAATGTACTTCTCACCAAATAATGGAAATGTCTAGAAAGAAGCAAGACACAATAACTCTGTGGTGTCTGGACACTTGTAAGAAAAAGCTAAGTAAATGAACTTCATCCTTTACGTAACACCTCCATGCTGAGAGTTGTGTGGTTTTCACTCTGTGCTGCATATGCAGGAACCTTGACTCCTGATTGACTGAGAGAATGCTGATACCCAACAAGGCCTACCTGTGTGAGTAGAGGAGGGGATTCTGGCATTGACTGAAAAACTTAGATATCAAAAAAGCACTCCCAAACTTTTGAGTGGGTACAGACATGTGGAAGAAGCCATCCCTCTCTCCCCCCAAAAGTTTGTTTCACTTCTAGGACTTGTAACTAGAGACAGCTAAGAGAGATTTCCCTCTAGTGATGTGGATGAGATGATTGTCTTCTTGATTAAGTTGGAATATTTTAAACTTGTTCCCAAACCAACGATCTCATTTGCTCTAGCATTGTCTAATCCAGTGGTTCTCAACCTTCCTAATGCCACGACCCTTTAATACAGTTCCTCATGTTGTGGTGACCCCCCCAACCATAAAATTATTTTCATTGCTACTTCATAACTGTAATTTTGCTACTGTTATGAATCGTTATGTAAATATCTTATATGCAGGGAATATTTTCGTTGTTACAAATTGAGCATAACCCACAGGTTGAGAACTACTGGTCTAATTTAAATAACTTTTCCGATGTCTGTTTACTTGCTTGTTACAAGTTACTTGTGATAGTCTTTTGTGCAGTCAGTGTTTGGTGGAACAAAGCTAAGCAGACACAGCAAGTGAAATATTTTTCAAAATGAATTTTTAAAAATATATTTTGCTTTTCCATTTCTCAGATTTCCCCTTGTGTCCTACTGTCTCTTCCTCTCAGAGGACTACCCCTTATGAAAAAGAATTTTAAAAAGAAAAAAGAAAGAAGAGAAAATAAGCAAAACCAACATGCCTCAAAACCCCCTTCACCAATTCTGACCATTGCTTTATTGCATATCCATGGATCTCCTATTTCTGCAAAAGAGTGCTAAGAGGTGTCTTCTTTCTCTCCTTTGAGGTCAAGTTTATTCTTTATAATATTTTCTTGTAGATGTTCTTTTCATTTTCATTGCTGGAGTTGTATATATTGTTTAATTGGTTCTGCTTGCTTCACTTTGCATTAGTTTATGTAAATATTTCCCCATATTTGTTATTTTTCACAGTACTGTAGTATACCCTTACATTCATGTAGTCACAATTTGTCAAGTCAGTCCCCAGTTGATGAATGGCTCATTTTGTATCCAACTTTTTCCTATCACAAAAAAATATTGCTGTAAATGTGGTGGCCTAAGTGTTACAGTCCCTTTGAGAGTGATTAGACCAAGTGACATTTATCCTGAAATTCAAAGTATTGTGCCTCTAGGTGGTAAGTAGTTGAGGTGTGATTATATAGGTGTGATATAATTCTAGCTCATTACCTTTCATGGAGGTACTTGTGGGAAGGAGTAAGCACACAGGCAAAGCCTTCCTCTGCTCCTCTATCCCCCAATAGTAGAAATAGAAGTCTCCCTTGGAGACTTGTAGTCTGAAGTCCATGTCAGACAGCTATCCATACCACCCTCAAGCCAAATCCTTTTTTTATTGGATAGTGCACCATATAGATTTCCTTTGATTTTGGCAGCATCCTTTTAGGAAGCAGTACTGTGACAATATAGTACCTCATGTAGAGAGATGGATTCTAAGAGGAGAGGGACAGAGAGGAAAGTGCAGAGAATTAGGCAACTCATCCTGTGCCTCCCTTTCTCGTGCCCCAGAGAGCAGTGGGGCTGGGGGCCAGGGCGAAGTCCAGAACTTCTGAGTTGGAAGAGATCTCAGAGACCATGGAGCCCAACTCCTACCTGAACAGCAGGAGAGCTCTCTGGGCTGTCACCAGCCTCGTCAAGCTGCATGGAATTCATGGGGTGGTGATCACTTAGAGGGGTAAGAATAGTGCTGGTGATAACACTTGTATCAGGGGAAAGAAAAGCTATAAGGTTTGAAGTGAAATTATACATAATTGAAAATCAATGCCATCAACATCTAAAACTCTTGTAAGTGGCCAGAAGAGCTCTTTACAATCTCTGCATAGTTTCTCTCTACCTCCTCATCTAATTAGACCTGAACTTTTTAAGTGTCAGTATTCAAGGTAAATAATAAAATGTGCAGAATCATAGCCCTGGTGCCCAGCATTGGCATGCCTGTAAGCCCTGCTACTGGGGAGTCTGAGCCTAGGGGATTACTTGAATTTGGGACTTCTGAGTCACTGTAAGGCTGTTGTTTGTCCTTCCTTCTTGAAGAGGACCATGGCATCACCTCCATGGTGATGCCATGACTTGCAAGGGAATTGGATTTAAGTGAGGCAGGGCTATATGAAGTCACCAGTCTCACTTTTTCCTCTGGAGCCAGCTGGGGCGAGTGGCAATCAGGTGCACACATTAATTCTGGCATAATATGCTGAACCCTGGCCTGGGGGCAGGTCAGCAGACTGCCTAAGAAAGGGCAAAGTTTTGCCTAGATTGTAAATGGATCATGTCAGAACTCCTCTCTTGATCAGTAGTGGGATTTACCTTGTGAATGACTCATGCACTTCTAGTCTAAGGGAGATAGGGAGGCCCAGTCTTAAGAGACAGTTAAACAAAAAATCACAGAGCCTGGGAAGGACCTTACAGGATGACTTGGTCCAATCTCTTAATTTCCAGAGGAGTGAACTAGGGCCCAAAGAAAGGAAAAGATGTGGCCAGGGTTCTAAATCATGCTAGCAACAGTGTTCAGTCTCCTAATTTGTAGTCTAGTGCTCTTTCCACTGTACCATGTCTGTTTCTAGATCTCCAAAATATTTGTGCAACACACAAATGATCAATCAGCCTCCTGTTTCCTAAGAACAATTATCCAACAGCAGAAAGTAAAATTGAGATGAATGCATTTTATGAATTTTATGCACTGTTAAACAAGTGCTATTCACCAAGCAATTAATTTTGATTCTTTTCAAATAAGAATAGACCAAAAAGATGGCATGTTAGGAGTGGAAAAACTCTTAAAGATCATCTATTTGAATTACTTTATTATGCAGAACAAAGAAGGGCCAAGGGAGGGGAAGTATCTCATTTTAGATCATGTGAATAGTCACTGTGGGGTCCCAGATCTCCAAAGCAGAAGTCTGCTACTGTTTGGGGGCTGCTGAGTAGGATCTGCTGCCACCAGGGGAAGTGGACGGTCCAGATCTGAATACCCGCTTACAGTGTTTTCTCCATTCAACAATTCCAGTCAATATTTCTCTTTTAAAAAATTTATGTGTATTTTAAATTTACAGCATTCATTTCCACAAGATTTTGAGTTACACGTTTTCTCCCCGTCCTTCCCCTACCCACCACCCCAAAAGAGCAATCCCACTGAATACCCCCTCCCCCAAACTGCTCTCTCCTATGTCCTCCCCCATATGCCCTCTGACTTTCTGGTATGGCAATATGGATCTCCATGCCCCAGTGCCTGTATACCTTATCACCCAGTTGCATGTAAAAATATAATACTTTTAATAAAAACATTTGAATTCCAGATTCTTTACCTTCTTCACCTGTTACCCACCCTTACTGGGAAGATAAACAATTCAATATAGGTTGTACATGTATAGTTATGCAAAACATTTCCATGGCGCATATATTGTGAAAGACTGATTATATTTCGCTCCATCCTATCCTGCCCCCCACTTGTTCTATTCTCTACTTTGACCCTGAGCCTTTTCAAAAGTGTGTGCTTCTGACTACCCTCCCCCAATCTTCCCTCCCTTCTATCATCCCACTTTGTATCCCCTTCCCCCCTACTTTCCTGTAGGGTAAGGGACCAACTTGAATGTGTATGTCGTTCCTTCCCCAAGCCAACTTCAATGAGAGCAAGGTTGATCCATTCCCTTTCACCTTCCTGCTCTTCCCCTCCATTGTAGCAGTTTTCCCTTGCCTCTCTTATATGAGATAGTTTACCCTATTCTGTCTCTCCCTGTCTCCTCTCATTATATTCCTTTCTCATCTTTTAATTTTACTTTTTTCAATATCATCCCTTCCTATTCAATTAATCCTGTGCCCTCTGTCTATGTATACCTCTACACATGTATACACTCACATATATATTCATATGCACATATACCCTCTTACATAGACATATATGTGTGTATGTATACATATGTATGCATGTATATATATGTATGTACGTATATACACACATTTATATTCTCTTCAACTATCTTCATACTGAGAAAAGTCTCATGAGTGACAATTATCATTTTTCCATGTAGGAATGTAAATAGTTCAACTTTAAGTTTACCTTCTGTTTACCTTCTCATGCTTCTCTCACTTCTTGTATTTGAATGTCAAATTTTCTATTCTACTGTGGTTTTTTCATCAAGAATACTTGAAAGTCCTCTATTTCACTGAATGACCATAGTTTCCCCTGAAACATTAGACTCACTTTTGCTGGGTAGGTGATTCTTGGTTTTAATCTTAAAACCTTTGACTTCCAGAATATCATGTTCCATGCCCTTCAATCCCTTAATGTAGAAGATGCTAGATCTTGTGTTATCCTAATTGTGTTTCCACAATATTCAAGTTGTTTCTTCTTGTCAGCTTGTAATATTTTCTCTTCGATTTGGGAACTCTGGAACCTGGCTAAAATATTGCTAGCAGTTTTCTTTTTGAGATCTTTTTCAAGAGGAGATTGGTGAATGCTTTCCATTTCTATTTTGCCCTCTGGTTCTAAAATATCAGGGCAATTTTGCTTGATGATTTCTAGGTTCTTTTTTTGACCA
>CM053602.1:32341431-32377476 GCA_028646575.1 Pseudocheirus occidentalis | reverse complement strand
TGGTCAAAAAAAGAACCTAGAAATCATCAAGCAAAATTGCCCTGATATTTTAGAACCAGAGGGCAAAATAGAAATGGAAAGCATTCACCAATCTCCTCTTGAAAAAGATCTCAAAAAGAAAACTGCTAGCAATATTTTAGCCAGGTTCCAGAGTTCCCAAATCGAAGAGAAAATATTACAAGCTGACAAGAAGAAACAATTTGAATATTGTGGAAACACAATCAGGATAAGACAAGATCTAGCATCTTCTACATTAAGGGATTGAAGGGTGTGGAATATGATATTCTGTAGGTCAAAGGATTTAGGATTAAAGCTAAGAATCATCTACCCAGCAAAACTGAGTCTAATGTTTCAGGGGAAACTATTGTCATTCAGTGAAATAGAGGACTTTTAAGTATTCTTGATGGAAAAACCACAGTTGAATAGAAAATTTGACATTCAAATACAAGAAGCAAGAGAAGCATGAGAAGGTAAATAGAGAAAAGAAATCATGAGGAACTTTAAGTTGAATTATTTACATTCCTACATGGAAAAATGATAATTGTCACTCATGAGACTTTTCTCAGTATGAGGATAGTTGGAGAGAATATAAATGTGTGTATATACATACATACATACATATATATATATACACACACACATATACATATGTATACATACATATATGTGTCTATATAGAAGGGTATATGTGTGTATGAATACCTATGTGAGTGTGTTTATATATGTGTAGAGGTATACATAGACAGAGGCACTGGATCAATTGAATAGGAAGGGATGATATTGATAAAATAAAATTAAGAGGGAGAGAGGAATATAATGAGAGGAGATAGGGAGAGACGGAAAAGTGTAAATTATCCCTTATAAAAGAGGCAAGAGAAAACTGTTACAATGGAGGGGAAGAACAGGGAGGCAAAAGGGAATGGATTAAGCTTACTCTCACTGAATTTGGCTTAAGGAGGGAATAACATACACTCAATTGAGTGCCTTACCCTACAGGAAAATAGGAGGGGAAGGGGATAATATAAGGGAGGGCAGATTGGGGGAGGGTAGTTAGAACCAAACATTTTTGAAAAGGGACAGGGTCAAAGTAGAAAATAGAAGATGTGGGGGGTATGATAGGATGCAACAAAATATATAGTCTTTTACAGTATATCCACTGTGGAAATGTTTTGTGTTACTACACATGTACACCCTATATTGAATTGCTTATCTTCCCAATAAGGGTGAGCAATGAGGGAAGAAGGAAAAAAATCTGGAACTCAAATTTTAAAAATCAAATGTTTTTTTAAAAAGTATTTATTATTATTATTATTCTTCACATGCAACTGGGAAATAAGACATACAGGCACTGGGGTATGGAGGTCCATCTTGCTCTACTGGAAAGTCAAATGAGGTATGGGGAGGGGGTATTCAGTGGCATCACTGTTTTGGGGTGGTGGGTATGGGAAATATGGGGAGAAATTTTGTAACTCAAAATCTTCTGGAAATGAATGTTGTAAACTAAAAATAAACATGAAATTTTTTTTATAAAAAGAGGCATTTGAAGAATTCCTAGAAAGAAAACCAAACCTGCAGAAATTGTTTGCTCCTAAACCACCCCAGAGGACAGAAATATAAGGATAACAAACAAATATAGCAAACAAGTACAACAGCAAAAATTAACAGAAAAAGCACCAAGAAGATTCTTTTTGATTGTTCAGAATGAGCTTAAGGTGAAAGCAGATCATGGTGAGAAACTGGCCGGAAAGATCATGAACTAAGGTTCAAAATATTCTACCTACAGGTGAATTAACATTCTTTTGTGTGTGTTACTAAATTAAATAATTTGAGGGTGAATAGAAGAAGATAGAGGGGAATATGTCATGTCCCCTAAACAAGTGAAAGGTTAACCATGAAGCAAAATGAATCCTATAATCTCCCAGGAAGAAGAGAGACTACAGTAGAATGGGAAGGAAGTGAGGGTAAGGAAGGAGAGAAATGGTACAATCTTGTTTTAGTAGTTGGAGGGGACACCACAGATGAATACTCCTACGGGAGAAGAGAGACATTCTGTGAAAAGATCTTCAGTGGATATGAGTTGCAGGGATTGGGTATTTAGAGACACCACTCCTTTTGCCTCAGGAGAATGGGAATTAGAGCCCCTGATTCACAATTGGCAATTGGCATCTAGAAGACATGGACTCAGGGAGGAGATTTTGAGACAATTGAGAAAAAATGATCAAGAGGCAGGCAAAGGTTAATAAAAAGCTGCTCAGTTAGGGACATAGGAAAATTCTTACCTTGGGGTAACATCCTCTCTGTCACCTGTAGGAATTGGTTTTTCTAAGAAAAACTGATTGTTATCTTCTTGATATTGCAGTTTTTGTTTCATAGAAGGTATTTAGAAGATGAAATGCAAAATAGACACCTCAGAAGCTTTAATTCCATAGGGAATATGGAGCCCCAAAAAAGGTCTAAGTAAGTTTAAGGCTCATGAACCAAAGAAGAAAAATCTAGAATAGACCATAATGGAAGATAAATGATGAGAAAAAAACCCTTTTAGAAAAAGGTGCAGAAAATGAAATTTTCAAAAGCTTAAAGAACAAAATCATTTTAAGGGGAGGAAAATAAGGAGAATTCTATTTGTCTGCTTAACTGAGAGGAGGGGAAAGGAGAGAAAGAAATAACTAGATAAACGAAACAAACAAAAGGAACTAACAAGCAAAACTCTGAAACTAGAGAAAAGGGTAAGAAGTCAGGGAAGGTATCATGAGGGAGAGGAGAGGAATCTGTTAGGAATATATTAAAATAGATTCAGTTAAATAACTGAAAAGACATTTTATTGTGTTTGCAGAGGAAGAGGTAAAACTCTAATTTCAAAAGCTCCTACATTTAAGAGAAATGGAGGATAATATTAGCATGACTCTTATAACTTTAAATGTATTAAACAATTTTAAAAAATGAAAAAATAGACCCATAGTTTGGATCAGAAGAAAAACCTCACATTTTGCTGTCTACAAGAAGCACCTTAAAAACAACAACAAAGACATGCACAGAATAAAAATGAGGAGCTGGAAAAATTTTACTCTGCATCAAGTAGAACCATAAAAGCAAGAGTTGGAGTCATGAAAAGCAAAAAACAAATATTCAAAGTGCAAATGGAATAAAGAAGAAAACTATTGTGCTGAAAAGAACCATGGACAATAAACCAATATCAGTATTAAACTTACATGCTCTAAGTGTTTTCAAATCTAAGTTAATAAAAGAAACCTTAACTGAATTACAAAAGACTTTGTTACTCCTTAGTGACAGGAAATTTCAGTGTCTGTGTCTCAGTTTTGGCTAAATCTAATGAAAGAAATAAGAAAAATACAGAACTGAACAAATTTCTGGAGAAACTAGAGATAATGTAACATAGTATCTTCTAAGTGGGATTGTATAAGAATATACATATTCTTCAGTACTGTGTAGAACTTTTATAAAAATTGACCATGTATTTGTGTACAGAGAAATTGCAAATTAAGGTAAAAAGGCAGAAATTATAAACATATACTTTATGGAACAAAATGCAGTAAAAATAGTAATCAGTTCAGGGAGCACAGGCAAAAAAACACAGAACCAAAGGGAAACTTAGTAATGAACTCCTGCTATGAGTAGGTCAAAGAACAAACCATAGAAACAATAAATTATGTGTAAGAAAATCCTTACAAACATGCATTAGCAAAATAGAAAAAAGTATTAACTGAATGTACATTTTAAAAAGTAGAAAGCCAAATAAACCTTAAATAGGCATAAAAGAGTGCATATTAAAATTTGAGGAGAAATAGGTAAGCTGGAAGTTAAAAATGCTATAGAAATGGAAAATAAAACTAAAAGTTCTTTGCAAAGGCTAACACAATTGATTAATCTTTAGTTAATGTGATAAGAAAGAAAAAGTAAAAAAATCAAATAAAGAAAATATCAACTGAACAAGGTGAAATCACTACAAAACCAGGAGAGGTTTTTTTAAAAATCACGATCTCCTGCATAGTTTATATGCCAACAAAACTGAGAACAGAAAAGAAATAGAGGAATACCTTCAAAATTAAACAAAATACTCTAACAAGATCTTAACCCAGTATCAGAAAATGAATTAAAATTAGTTGTAAAGAAAGTACCAAAGGGGAAAATAAAAGCTCCTGGTCCTGCTAACTTGATGGAAGAATCCTATCATACATATCAAATCACACAATTAGCAGAAATACTACATAGCTTATTCTCAATAATTGAGAAACAAATTACCTTGACAGATTCCTTTTATGAGACATAGTCCAAATAACTAAACTAGAGGATAAAACACAATAACTACTTGATTATCTCAATAGCCATTGAGAAAGTCTTTGATAATGTACAACACACTAAAACCCTATGAAGTAGAAATATAGAGGAAGCTTTTTTTAAACATAAAAAGTATGTCTAAAGCAAAAGCATACATTAAACCCTTTCCAATAAATATAGGAGTAAAGAAAGGGTGACCACTCTCCTTCTTATTTGATATCATTGTGAAAATGCTATCTGTAGCAGTATGACAAGAAAAAGAAATCAAAGGCATAAAAATAAATGAGAGGATAAAATAGGTCTTATTTGTTGATGAAATGATGGTTTATTTGGAAAATTCTAGGAAATCAGCAAATAAACTAATTGAGACAATGGCTTCAGCAAAGATGTAGCTTAGAAAATAAACCCACTATCAACTGCATTTCTGTATGATAATAAATCTAAGAGATATTATTAAAAAGGGAAATGCATAAGTTATCTGAGGCTTAATCTACCAAAATACACAAAAGATTGTAGAGATTCAATTATAGTTTTCTCTTTAATGAAGTAAAGAACAAATTAAGTAACTGGAGGAATATTTAATGCCCATGGCTGGGCCATGCCAATGCAATAAAAATGATAATGCACTCAAAGTTACTTTATACTTTTAATGCAATACTAATATATTACCAATGTGATACTTTATGGAATTTGATAAAATAATAACTCATTTGGTAAAACAAAAGGTCCGTACTATCAAGAGAAATGATGAAAAGAGATAGGCATAAAGGGGAAACAGCATTTCCAGACCTCAAATTGTATTGTAAAGCAGTAGTCATAAAAATCATACAGTATAGGTTAAAGTATAGAGGAAATAGATCAATGAAACAGACTAAAGTAAGGGATATTGTCAGAGGTCTCAGGAGGGTGCCCTCTCTACAGCCACCACAAGCTATGGCACGCTGGCCACACACCCAGGACCACCACCCAAGACTGTGATCCAAATCCAAGCAGGTGAATGCAAGAATGATTACCCTCTGAATGGTTGCTTGGATCCCCTAAGATCAGCAGACCAGGAGCTCCAGAGGCAGCCATGTGGCAGCAGCTTCAGCCACCACTTCTCCTCTACCCCTTGCCCTGAGTGCAGGGGCCAGACCCTGCTCTTCTGTTACCCAGTTCCAATAGCATTCCCTACTGACCTTTTACTTTTTCTTTGACATTCATGGGTTGAGAAGTCTGGAAACTGCCACAGCCGCTGCTGATTCACTCTCATGAAGTCTGCTCTGGTCAGTCTGTACTACTAGTTGGGGTCATCCCAGGTCTGAGATCATGTGGCTCATGCAGGATTGTGATCAGCTCCCAACCTGGTGAAATAGACCCCTCATGTCAGCCTGCCAGGCTGCCTTCAGCAGGGGATTTGTTTCTCTCTGTCACTTTGTGGGTTCTGTAGCTCTAAAATTTGTTTAGAGTCATATTTTACAGTTATTGGAGGTGGTTGGAGTGGGAGCTCAGATAATTTCCTGCTTTTACTTCACCATCTTCAAGAGGTGTACTCTTAACCAAACAAGAGAAAGAGGCAATTACAAAAGAGAAATAGAAACTGAAAAGCTTCTACACAGCCAAAATTAACACTTGGCAAAAAATTGTGTCAGATTCTCTGATAAAGGTTTGGTATCCAGGATATATTAATAGTCAGCAATTGTCTATTTGTCATCTACCACCCTCCCTCCCTCCTTCCTTTTCTCCCTCCCTATCATTCCATAATAGATAATCAGCCAAAGGATACGGAAAAACAGTTTTCAAAAGATTTCAAACTATTAACCACATAAAAGTTCCAAATCTCTAATGATAAGAGAAATGCATATCAAAATAACCCTGAGATTTCATCTTTTACCCTCTAAATTGGCAAAGATGACAAATCAGTGTTGGAGGGATTGTGGGAAGATAGGCACAGTAATTCATTGTTTGTAGAATTGTTCACCATTATGCTACTAATGTGACTAAAATGTCCATACCCAAAGATTGGCTTACTAGACTTATAGACAAGAAGGTCATTGATAAAAAAGTTCCCTTATACACCAAGATATTTATAGAAACATTTTTTTGTAATAGCAAAGAATTAGAAACAAAGATGATGCTAGCAGATTGGGAAATGGCTAAACAAATTATGGCATATGAATGTAACAGGATATTACTGTATTATAAGAAATGAGAAATGTGAAGAATATAAGGGAACATAGAAAGATCTGCATAAACTGATGCAGAATGAACTAAGAGTGAAGGAAACAATATGTACAGTGGCTACAATGATGTAAACAGAAGAGACATACAAAAAAATCAAAAGCGATTGTTGCCAAAATGTGAAGAACAGGTATATCTCAAAAGAAGAGATATGAGAAATCACTCACACCCCAACTCTTTGCAAATGCAGGAGGTCCACCAATGTTGCACATTGCACATATTTGCAGAGTCTTTCGAATCAGTTATGCTGATTTTTTCCTTTTTCATTCTAAGAATATTTTTTTGTTTGGCTCTTTTTAGGATGGCTCTTTGGGAAGGGAAAGGAAGGGAAGGGAGGAGGATGCTAGGAGAGACTATGGTGATATATAGAAGAAAAAGACATCAATAAAAACTTAATTTAAAAACTAACAGCCTACGTGCCTGTGTTTAGTCTGACCCCAGGGCCTGAATCTGCCCTCTCTGCCTGTAGTCAGAGGACAGCATTGTGATTCTCACCCCGATCTCTTCACATTATCAGTAGTTCTCTGTGCGCTCTGTCACGAAATCCCAGGAGGGCAAGTTTATGAGCCAGGACTACACTGATTACTAGCATGAGAACTCAGCTGATTGTTTCTTTAGAGCTCAGGGCCTAATTAAGAAGAATACACAGCTACAATTCTTCTTCTCCTCTGCAAACATGCAACTGTTCCCCCCTCAGTCTATCACTATGGCCCCTTTCTTTCTCTCCTTCCTCTGACTTCCCCCTTAAGAAGTTAATGTTCTGAGGGAGCCTCGAGGTCAGGGCAGTGGGGAGGCAGAAACTGTCAAAATATCGTGCCCTCTCCCTACTATTCTAGTCATTTTCGTTATTCAAGTTTTGGGCGAATGTTTCTATGTATTCTCCACATTCATCAGAGGTGTTTTTTCATATCCCATGACAAGCTCTATCTATGTGATCAAATTTTGCTCATTCACTCTTTGAGCTTCCATCCTCTTTGTACTTTTCAGTTTGAAATTTCTCGATTTCCTTCCTTTGCTTTGATTCTTTTTTTTTTACTGTCATTCCTTAGCTACATGGCATTCCGTCTTCTCCATTTTAATCTCTTATTCTTTGGAGGCTTCCCTAACATGCTATCCTCCATCTTTATCTCATGCACCTCAGCAATCTTTGAGGTCATGTAGTCCAACTCCCTCATGTTATAGAGTAGAAAGCTAAGGTCCATGGTGGGGTAATGACTTATTCATCATGATTATAAGGGTTGTGAATGGCCTTGCCAAGTTGCCTCTGGGTGCTGTGGCTAAACAACTAGACTCTCCTTGGTCTATTTTTTTTGTGGAGATTTGCCCTGATGTTCCAAGCCTCCCTGAGCCTCTTCTTGAATTCATCAGATTAGGTTCCGCTGAAACTCATTTTGGGCATTGAACTCCTTTGAGTTCTTCATTGATACTGGACTTGGACCTTGTTGTTCCAGGGTCATCATAAGGTGCATGTTGACCAGCCCTACATCATTCTCTCCCCTTCCTCCAGCCTCATCTGAGGGAGGGTTGTTGTCCAGGTCTTCCATTAAAGTAGGGCCTGAGTATTCAGTCTCAGTGTGAGAAATGCTATGGCCAGTGGATATAACACTATAGCTTAACTAGAACCCAGTTCTCCTGGCTCCCAATCTCTTTCCTTGGTTTAAAATATATTAAGCCTTGAAGAAGTATTTTCTCATTGGTACAGATTTAGCACTATTTAAAAAATACTCTATTGATGTGCTTTTCTCTTCTAATGTTACTATCTGTTTTTTACTGATTCCTCTTTCATCCCTCACACCTAGGACCCTTCTTTATAACAAGTATAGTATTACAAAAAATTAACATGTGGGTCATGTATGGCAATGTATGCTTCCTTCCATACCTCAGTCTCCCACCTTTCTGGCCAGAGATAGGAGGCATACTTCTCCATCAGTTTTCCAGTCATTATGATGGTCAGAGTTCCAATGTCTGTTTCTCTGTGTGTATACACATATATGTAATGTAATGTAATATTATTTGAAACAGGTTTTTATGGATGACTTTTGTTTTTACATCCCCAACATTTCCCACTGTATCCTTCTTCTTACTGCTCCCAGAAAGCCAACCTTTATAACTGATGAATTATATAAAATGTTCCACATCTTAAGACCCCACCCTTCTTTGTAAAGGAGTGAGGGATAGATATAGATCATATGGTTAACAGTTTGAAATCCTTTGAAAACTGTTTTTCCATCTCCTTTGGCCAGTTATCTTGTGTGGGATGGAGCTTGTTCTTGATGATTTTACAACATTCACTTTTGATTGCTTGATGATTATTATTTCCATTCCTGTAGTCATATGGTTTAACTGGCTGCATTCACCTTACTCAGCATCAGTTTCTAGTCTTTCAGTGTGGTTTTCCTTAACATTTTTCCTGGTTATTAGTCTCGTAAGGGCATCTAGGTGGCACAATGGAAAGACAGTTGTGGAGGAGAGTCTGGAAGACCTGAGTTCAAATCCAGCCTAAGGTACTTACTAACTGTGTGACCCTGGGCACACAGTTTCCTCAACTGTGAAAAAGAGATTATAATAGCACCTAGCTTCCAGGGTTGTTACGAGGGTAAAATGAGATATTTATAAAGCACTTACCATAGTGTTTGGCACATAGTAGATATTTTTCCTTTGCTTTTTGGCAGGGGGTGGGGGGAGGCAGGGCAGTTGGGTATAAGTGACTTGCCCAAGGTCACATGGCTAATCAGTGTTAAGAGTCTGAGGCTGGATTTGAGCTCAGGTCCTCCTGACTCCAGGGCCGGTGCTCTCTTCACTGCACCACCTCACCTAGCCACCCCCATGCCATTTTTTATGACATAACAATATTTCCCAAGTGGTACAGTGTATATTCATATACTACAATTTTTTTGGTTTTTTTGGAGGGTAATTGGGGTTAAGTGACTTGGCCAAGGTCATATGGCTAATCAGTGTTAAGTGTCTGAGGCTGGATTTGAACTCAGGTCCTCATGTCTCCAGGGCCAGTGCTCTATTCACTGTGCCACCTAGTAGGCCCCATATACTAAAATTTGTTCAGCCATTTCTCAATATGTAGGACCTAATTTTTCTTCTAGATTTGTTTGCTGTTGCCCCCACAAAGTGTTACTACAAACATTTCATAAATATAGAAACTTTGATATGTTTGGTTTTGATACTACTGGTCAGTGACTTTTTTTTTTTAACAATTCTGAATTGTTTCATGAATGGTTGGATCAATTCATGACTCCACTTACAATATGTTGATGTGCACGTTCCCACAATCCCTCCCCAACTTACCTTTGCTGTCTTTTGTCATCTTTGACTATTTGATAGGTATAAAAGTAAACCTCAGGCTGTTTTAATTTGCATTTCTCTTATTATTAGGAATTCATATTCATTCACATGGTGTTGATGGTTCACATTTCTTCTTTTGAAAACTCACTTTTAAGCCATTCTGACATTGAACCAGCGTTTATAAAATATTTTGTATGTACTGTAGATGTGAAGAAAGGCATAATTGTCACTGTCCCCAAGAAACTTACATTGTAATGGAGGAGATAGCATATAAATAACTACATACTTAGGAGGGGGAAGAGAGAAAAAATGGAAGGTAATCTGAGAGGGGAAGACAATGGCAGCTGACAGCAGTGGTGTGAGAGAGGAGACTAGGGAATGCCTCATATAAAGGTAGGACTTGAGCTAGGTAAGCCTTGAAGTAAGCCAGGGAAACCAAGGGGGAGCATTTCAGGCATGGGGACAGACAGAGGGCAGAGACACAGAGACGGAGTGTCATGTTCAAGGGATTGCAAATCAGCCAGCCTAGTTGGATTGCAGTGTATGTGTGTAGGGGAAGAGAGTGAACATTGTTAATTGGTTCCATAAAGACACCATGTTGGTGAAGCAGTGTTGTGAGGATAATTAGTTCCACTGGAAAAATGCTAGCTATAGATTGGACTTTTCCTCCTTGTTCTGTCTCTGATG
Organism: Pseudocheirus occidentalis; assembly: GCA_028646575.1. Lineage (NCBI taxonomy): Eukaryota > Metazoa > Chordata > Mammalia > Diprotodontia > Pseudocheiridae > Pseudocheirus > Pseudocheirus occidentalis. Next base: position 32,366,976 of record CM053602.1, on the reverse strand, counting down.
AGGGCCAGCAATGGACCTGTCATGAGCTGAGGCCAAGGGTCTTTTATTGTTCTGAATAAAGACTCTCCCTGACTAGGGAGCAAAGAGAATTGGCAACCAGGAATTTTCTGTATGAGGAGATATCAGAAGCTTCCCACAATAAATCCATGTCAAGAGCTAGGGACATAGTATTCAGCTCAGGGGCCACAGGTGAAAAGTAGGGTATGTATTAGAAACAAGAACAGTACTGGATTTAACAACTGAGCCTAAGCAGAATGAATAAGAGAATTGATTTTAGAGCCTGGCTATGGAGGAGATAGCAACAGCTTTACTTAGATATATGCATGCTTTTATGCCCTCCCCTCTAGCTCCTCAAAATTTGCTGCAGCTGGACAGCTCCTTCTCCCACCCCTATTACTCTCCATGGAAATGCCCACCTCTAAGTGCCTGTGGACTGAGATGTTCTGAACAGATGATCATCTGAATGCTGTTACAGGGCCTTTGTGACATTCTGGTGAGGTTTAATTATAGAGCATTAATGATGCTATTGTGTAAAGACATTGCTTAGGCCACCTTATGTGGGGTGTGCCTGTATAATCATGTTAATTTGGGGTATTTACCAATCAATTTGTCCTTTCATGCTTCTCTTAAAGAGCAGCTGACATCATGGTGCTCATGGCTTCTTTGAAGTCTGGAGGGTCCTTCTGATGACATAAATGCCCAGGATTTCTTCTTCCAGAGGGGGAGGGCAAATATCTTTGAGGCCCCCTTTTTACCTCCTCTAGTACAAAGAGAGATTTCACACTCATATTTTTCAATATATTTTAAAATGGATTCTCCCACTGCAAGGCTTTTTGAAAGTCATTTTGCTATGGATGTCACATGGGGGGGGGTAATCGCAAGGCCCAAGAGAATAGGAAAAGTCAATTCTGGTTGGATATCACCCACTATTTCTGCAGCCATCTGTCTGTCTCTGGAAGATACTGGAAGTGTCTGGTATATCATCCATGTAATTTAGATACAAACGTCAGTGACCTGGAGCGAGAGCTAATGAGCAGCTTGTGCGGCAAAAAGCTCACCACGAGAGTGTTTCATGCAGCATTTCATCATGTATTTCACCAGGGGGAAACAATTAAAGAGGCCAAATGAAAATGTAATTAAAGCAAGGGGCGTCCTTCGAATTAGAGCCAAATGGAAACACCCCAAAGCCCTCTGCTCTTGGCTTTTTTTTGCAGTCTTTCCTCTACTGTACTGGACCTACCTCTCTCTCTCCAGGCATGTGGCAAGTATAGCATGCTTGTGGGCTGTTTTCTTCTCTCTCTCTCTCTCTCTCTCAAGTGATGAAGATCTTATCCCTTCTAAGGACAGGTCCTTCAGTCAGTGAGATAAAACCCAGAAATATCAGTTACTTCATCATCTCTGGGCAAGCTGTTGCTTCATAACAGGATTGAGACCATATATTTTTTAAACCAGTTCAAGAGGAGACCCCTTATTTTATGACCATAATTCTTTCAGATTTTATCCTCACTTAACTTTGAAAGATAAGTGCTTCCTCTGTTCTCCAACTAGGTTCTCCCAGCTTAAGAAGAAAGCTACCCAAGAGGATGAACAGTGTGATGACAAGGATGTAATATTCTCTTCCTTTACCCTGAGCAGCTTTCTGCATCCTCTGAGCAAGTGGCTACCACTATTTTCCTTTTGGACTGGACCAGTGATTTCATTGATATAGGGAATTCCTTTTGGGGGGCCTCTCTCTACTGATAACTGTTCTGAAATTTATAGTCCTAGTGAGTTGCCTGGGGCACTGAGAGGTTGAGTAAGTTGTTCAAAATCATGCAGCTATCATTCATTTGTCAGAGGTGGTGTTTGAACCCAGGTCTTGCTGACTCTGAGGTTCAGTCATTATGTCATGTGGCCATCCCCAGTTAGCTCTGAGGCCAGAAGAATGTGGCTTGCTTCTTAGACAAATATACTGCTAACCCTAAAGGGGATGAGGATGTATCTCTTAGTTCTAAGCCTGGCAACAGTTGGTGAAGTGCCTTTAAGATCAAGAGAGCTTGTCCTAGGACATGGAGTCAACTGAATATGAATATGCCTGAGGTTCTATGAATAAAGACCCTCATTTAGTTTAGAACTTTTTCTATTCCATGGAGCTCTCCAGGGTACTGGCCTGTATATGCCGAACCTCTCAGAGCTAATGGATTAGAACCCTCTTTCTCTGGGCCAACTTTGTGAGGGTGTTTTTTTGGCTTTTTCTGGAGGGCAATTGGGGTTAAGCATCTGGGCCAACTTTGAACATTGCTCTGTTGACTTTGATTATCCTTGATGCCACTTGCCTGTTCCCCAACTCAAATCTGTCCTCCCCCAACTAACCCCTATGACAGCCACCCAGTGCCAAACCTAACTTTTAGTTCCCCTTATACTTGTTGCTTGCCCAATGTATTCATAGTGAGGCTACTGACAATGAAGTGTGACACATTGCTATTTTCTGTCATGAAATACTTGTGATTTACATTTATTACTATTATTCCAAAGGGTATTCCTCTGGGGATTTCTGCAATGTACTTTGCTCTATCGACTGGAGAACTGAGTTATTATTATTTTATTTTATAGTCCACCAAGTGAATAACTCTAGGTCTAAACATTTTAAAGAATTTATTGGAAACTTCATGAAGGTAAAAAAAAAAACCTTCAAATTGTTGAAGATGTCTTAGACTACACAAACAGACTTTGCAAAGAAATATGTTTATGGATCATTTATTAAGCCATAGGGATCGGAAAGCATAAAAGTGATCCATGTTCTAGGATTTTACATTGAGGGTGATGTAGTAGTGGAAAGAGCAGAGGTGATCTGGGCTCAGATACTAGCTCTGACCTTTTCTATCTGTGGGACTTTGAGGAAGTGACTTGGCTTCTTTGAATGTCGGCTTCCTCATTTGTAAAAGGGGGATAACCTTAGCGTTATCTTTACTTCCGCTTCCCAACTCTGGAAAAGAATTCTTTTCTCTTAGCTGTGTATTCATTGAAACTCAGGCTTATGTCTGAGGTGTTTCGCATTTTTGTTGCTTCCTTTTTTATAATCTTTTGAAAATCTCACTTCCCAGGATTAGTCAGACTCAGTCAGAATTGATTGTGCTAGAGAGTGGCCAAGATCAGGGTAACGGCAGATATGAAAGCTGGGTTGAGTCACCCTAAGTCTACTAGGCTTATTTTATTTTAGCTTCTTTGTAATGAAAATAACGAGTATCTTTACTGCTTTGGAATATAAGATGGGAGACGGAGACTTGGGTTGAACTAAATGTCCCTCACAGTGCCTTAAAACTAAGATTCTGACTGGCTGTGAATCCTGACTTCTACTTGCTACCTGTAAGACCTTGGACAAGTCCTATCACTTTTCTGAGTCTCAATATCTTTAGGATATTTTCATTCTCAAATCATGTGAAAAATCAGATTTTTCAAGAGTTCCAAAGATGTGAGAAGAAAGTCCAGTCAGCAGACCCAGACTGCTATCAGGCAACTCTTAAAAAAATAAAACTCCTTTGGAAAAGGTACCGTGTTTTAAAATTTTTATAGGAGATGAAAAATCTTGTCTAATTGTATGATTCAACACACTGAGTGCCTGAAAAAACCCCACTTTTTTTTAGCAGCAGCAGCCATAGCTTTTCAAGAGCTAGTTCTGTGACTTAGAGAGAGGCAAAAGTGTCAGAACCAGTCTCTATGTTGCTAAGCAGAGCCACACAGACCTCTTTGTGCATCCAAAGTGAAATTGTCACCAAGAAAGACAATGAGGTTCCTAGCACTAGTGGAAATATGTAATTAACAAGCTGCTGTATGCCAGTCTGAGGGGAGAGCCTCTGGCTTGGGCTCTTGCCCCCTATGGAGTGGCAGCCTTGTCACTGTCTTCTGGCATGCAGTGGGGGTGGCATGAGATGAGTGTGGAGAGAAACCCAGCATCTTTTCTCTTAAGGAAACAACAGATCCTTGAAATGATGGAGAAGAGTGTGTTTCTTTCCTGGATTGCAATCCTAGTAAATTCTTCAAAGGAACATTTTGCTGCCCCATTACCTGAAACAAATAGCACTTCATTGGTTTCTTGGTTTGCCTCTTGATTTGATTCTCAGTGACTGGGGGAGTGAGGTTACATTGAAGATGATGAGTGACTGAGCATGGCAGGAGGAATTCCCCCTTCTGTGGCTTAGAGGCGAAGTTGAGAAGAACTGTTTCTCTTCTCTTTGGAAACTTTTTCAGTGCTTTATTTTCCTTGGAATTCCAGCAAGGGGTTGGTCAGGGAGAGAAGTTCATTTTCTTCCACACCACTCTCAATAAAGGCAGCTTTGCTGGACTGGGCCATGTCTCATTGAGCTGGATTGAGCTCTGATTCCTTGTTCCGTTAATTATCCCTGTCACAATACTTAGGTATTATCCTCCCATCATTAGACTGTAGGTTATTTGAGAGTAAGGCCTTTCTCTTCTGTCTGATTCCCTAACATCATGCATGTAGTAGGTGCTAAGTAATTGTTTAAATTTAATTGGAGAGTCATAGGTTACTCACTAGTCCAACCCCCTCATTTTACAGAGGAGGAAACTGAGGCCCACAGTGCGGGGGAGGGGGGGGAAATATGTATGTTGCATAGCTAATAAGCATCAGAGATGGGGTTTGAGCTTAGGTCCTCCTGGGCTAGCATTCTTTCCACTGTACCAGGCAGCCACTCCCAGAATTAATTGAGTTCATTCTGTGTGTCCTTTTATTTGCTCCTGAATAGAGGTAATAAGTATGAAAATGGATGAAAAGAGACTCTAATGTGTTGCATTACTCCACTGGCACCTGCACATGCTGGGCCTTATTCTATACTTTGTGAATGAGAAGGTACTTGGGAATTGGGCCCTTTGGCCTCTGAGGGCTAGACTACTTTAAAAGCCCACTGTACTTTTGGAGCAGTGGCGAAATAGGAAGGAGTCATGGTGGATTGCTGCCCCGGAGACCACCTGGGGACCAGCCAGCATGGAAATTTGCCCAATCTGCTTTCTCTAAAGGTGTGGAACCAAATTTCCTTGGGTGAGAACAGGGGGTCCCTGCCAGCCTTCTGCATCCCCTCCTGGTGCTCCATAATTTTTCTTCTTTAGCCACATAGGATTTTCTGTAACAGAGCAAGTAAGCTCAGGTGGGCCATTCCCTGCTCAGTCGGCTACTCAGAACAGGTTTGCAAATCTCCTCCCTCGCTGGCTCCTGTGGGGCCCACTTAGCTATGGGCACAGATGGCAGAAGTGAAAGAGTAGCTCCACTAAGGGACTGAGGTGCAAACCAATCCACTGAACCATTCCAGAATGCCATAGGGAGCAGTTAATTGTCTGGGTGCTGGTTTTCAGGGTGGGGGAACTGATGCTCTTCTGCCCATACCCACAGGCTCCAGTTAGTAATTCTGCCCACATTCCTGGTTTTTTCTTAGACCACTCATCAGTACAGATGTCCCTGGGAAAGTGAAGCACCTACCTTATATCTTATCATGTAAAGATTTGAAAATATACAAAGGGTCATCAAAGTGTACCCAAGCTAGGGTAGAGGGCCATTCCATTCCATGGTACTTTTCTCAGATTTTTCAGCGATACCCCATGTCCAGCAGGTACTTTTCTGCTGGGGAATCAAAGAGTACCCACAGGTCTCTCTTTCTAGGGGTGTCTTTAGAAAATAGATATTCAAAAGAACAATGACTATCCCTTTTCTCTGTGCTAGTCTCACTTGGGCATCATCCCAGTATAGGCAAAATCGCACCCTGAGACCCAACAGTATCCAATTCAGTGTATCTTCTGTTCTATTCCCTCTCTATATCTTTCCCTACACATGTCTATCAGTCAATGAGCCCTCATTTCATAGAAATATATGGCCAGACCAGCAGTCCCAAGGCAGCGTGGTGGATTTCTGCTTGCTGCTTGGGCCAGCCTGGCTCATGTCTAACCTTCTCCCCTCTTGCTTTGCCACTGAAACAGTGCTGGGACTATCTGTCAACAGTATTACAATCTGTCCTAAGTGACTTGCCCAAGGCCATACAGCTAGTAAGTGTCTCATTTGTTTACTACCTGTGTGCTGTTGGGTGAATGACACTTCCTCTCTGGGTCTCCCCCTCTCTAAGATGACCAGGTGACATGAAATGAGCTCTGACAGTTTTGGGAAACTCTAGGATCACACCTGGAAAGAGAACGATGCTGGCATGTCTGCTCATTAGGGCTGAGATTGAGCGGCCTTTGTTGTTAACTGAAATATATGGCCAGACCAGCAGTCCCAAGGCAGCGTGGTGGATTTCTGCTTGCTGCTTGGGCCAGCCTGGCTCATGTCTAACCTTCTCCCCTCTTGCTTTGCCACTGAAACAGTGCTGGGACTATCTGTCAACAGTATTACAATCTGTCCTACATAGCACTCTGTGAACAAGTTGAGCCAACTGTGTTGGAGTAGCCTGGGCTTATTTTAGGTAAATCAGATTTTCTCTCCAAAGGTATTGACTTCTTAGGTCACCATAGCTGTACATTTTTCCTGCTGTGTGGAGCCAACAGAGAGGAATCCATTCCTTGTAAAGGTATGGAGGCCTTAGAGTACTAGAATCAGAGGCTTTGGGAGCTGCAAATTTTCAGGTTTCCTAAGAATCTCCTTTGTGATCTTTTGTTTTGTTGAGGAGGAAACTGAGACCCAAAGAGAGAGACTTGGCCAAGGTCTCATGGATGGTGAGTGGCACAGCTAGACCTAGAAATGGACACATAGGTCAGGGATTTCTCTCTATACTAGATAGATCATAGATTTAAAGCTGAAAGGAGCCTGAGAAGTCATCATGTCCTCACAAATGAAGAAGGCAAGTGACTTGCCCAAGTGTCACACTGCTAGTCAATGTCTGAGGAATGAATTGAACCTGGGTCCTCCTTACTCCAACAATAGAGGTCTGTCTATTGCAAACTTTTGCCTCTCTAGAAAGCTTATATTCCACCTAACAAATGCAGAACAATATAGGAAGTGACATGGGCAAAGGCATGATCTAGAAACAGTGGTGGACAGGTAGGACTCGAAGGAGGGAGAAGAGTCAAAAATGGTGACATCTGAGTTGGACCTTGTAAAATGAAGAAGACTTCAACTGTCAGAGATGAAGATGGGAGGAAAGAGTGTATTCCAGGTATGAGGCACAGGCTGCAGAGGAGACAGGAGGATGATATAGGGGAATTTTTGCTTCATAGGATCCTAGCAATAGGGCTAGAAGGGACCTCAGAGATCATTTAGTCCAGTCATCTCAAATGACTCATAAGGAAAGGGAGGCCCAGGAAGATAGGGATTTGCCCAAACTGTAAGTAACAAAGCTGGGATTATGAGATAAGAGTGAAAAGCTAGGGTAGTTCCCGGTTATGGAGGGCTGTAATGGAGGCATTGAAACTGAAGTCTGGCAATAGGGAAGCACTGACAATTTTTGAGCAAAGGAATGAAACAACTGGATACACTCATGGAAAAGGTTAGTCGGGCATTTGAAGAAGTCACAGTGTCAACTTGGGCTGGTCCCTTTCCCCATCTGTAAAACAATAGTGTTGAATTAGATGAGATCATCTAAAAAACCTTCCCCAGCCTTCATTCTGTGATTGCATTGCCAATTGGTAGCCTGAGATTTTTGTGTGCTATGAATCTACCTACCTCTCTACCTGTCTGTCTGTCCACCTGTCTAGATATCTGAATACATACTTTAAACACATGCATGTTTATATATGTATATATATTTTTTCCATATGTATGGACAAAAGATGAATATATATGCTTATACAACATACATATATGTTTACATTCATTCTTTGTTATGGCCAGGCACTCAGTTGGATGTCACTATCAAATATTTATCCCCTTGGCAAATCTAAAGCTCACACACCAGATGATATTGTAACAATTAATATTATATGAACATCACGAAAATCGGCAAGAGGGAGAAGGCTGCTTGTTAAGCTAGTAATGATTCCCATTCTCCGAGGGCTTGCGCGGCCCTTCCTTTCTGCTGCCTGATTGCAGGGTTTTGTGTAATGTACAATATTCACAAACTGCTATGCAGAGCTCATCATGCCAATCAGGGATGCAAATGAGGGAGCTCTGACTGTGTGAGCTGAATTCTCTGCTTGGCTGGGAGGAGAGAAACATGGAGAGAAAAAGAATCTGATGTGGGCTGACTCCAAAAGGAATCTGGCTGGCCATCAGAATGAAGATGCAAGATGTCCCTTTCACTGTCTACCTTCTTCCCTTCATTTATCTGGACAAGGGGAGGGGAGGGCAGAGCATTTTGGGAAGACTATCTTGACTTGTAGTTTGAAATGGTCAAAGAGAGGGATGAAAATCATGCCATTCAAAGACCTATCTGTGAGAGGTTACCTGGCTCAAAAATGAGTCTGACCTTTGGCATTATCTGTAATATATTCAACACTAAATTTGGATTAGGCAGCCTCTGAGGTCCCTTGGAGCTGTATATCTATGATCTTAAGTCACTTCAACTTCCTGTACCTCAGTTTCCTCTTCTGTAAAATGAAAGGATTGTGGTAGAAGGCCCCTGAGGTCCTTTCTAGCTTCAGATCTAGGACCCCAAGCCTCTTCACCTCCCTGATGAAGTTTCCTTATCTGCAAAATTTGAGGGTTGGCCTAGATGGTCCTTGAGGTCCTTTCCAGCTTCAGATCTATCACCCCTAAGAAGTTCTTTCACTTTCCCGGCTCTCTCTTTTCTCTTCAGATCAGCCAGCTTTCAAGGTTCCTTTCTGCTGGAAACCCATGATATGGTGAGCCAAGGTGGTCAGGGAATGAATGTTAGAATAGAGGGAACCCAGGCTTCTCAAGCACTTCCTTGACAATCTAAGGAAATTTTCTTCTCTGGGACTGAGCTATGCCTTAGGGCTGTGGGGTTGGTTAAGTAGGCAATTCTCAAAGGACTTCTCTGCAGATATCTTCTAGTTCTGCAATTCGAGGATTCAGTAACTTCAATAAACATTTTTTAAGCATCGCACATGGGCAGAGCCCTATGTTGTGTGTTGGGGAAGCGCACAGTTTAGATAAACCAGGCCTTTGTCTTGATGAGCTTCCAGTCTGGGGCAGGGAAATACTACATGCTTAGATCATTGTTATTTGGAGGAAGTGTGCCACAGAGATATCAACCAAATATTTATTCTGGATTTGTGACTGGTTATCATTAGAAGCTGTTTGGTCCAGCTCTCTCATTTTGGGGTGAACCCAAGAGAAGTTGTGTGATTTACTCAAGGACACACAGGTGGTATGTGGCAGGGACAGGATTTGAACACAGGCCTTTGAGAGTTCACATCTCTTTCCTTTTTCTAATAAGCCAGTGTCTTAGTCTTGTTATGTGAAGAGATAAAAAAGTTTGGAGATCAATGGAAAGAGAGAGATGAGACTGTAATTTGATTGGGGTAGAGGGAAGGGTTAAAATGAGGCTTTTCCAATTAAAATCAATTAAGGCTTTAGGAGTGGCAGCATGTTTGTAGGCCATAGACAAGGAGCTAATGGGAGGGGAAGATTGAAGATGAATGAGAGAGAGGGGAAAACTGATGGGAACAGAGGTTCATCCTAGGGAAGAGAGAGATGAGATCAACAGCCTGGACAGTTTTAACAGCTATAATGGATTCCACTTTTGAATTGTTAATTTTCAAAAATTAGAATTCACTTAAATCCACCAAACTCTAAATGATGCCAAGCATAATTAATGCTTTCTTTGAGGATTCAGAAGGCACTTCACAATCTTCAAGGGCATCATAATGAGTACCAATGATTATTACAGGGGAGCTGAAGGAGATTGGACTGTGCTGGTAATGGCCCTTTGACCCAGACCTGGAGCTGCTGTTTTGAATAACTCACTGATGACATGCTTAGATGTCATTCATCTCTTTCTTATAAAAATGTGCATATGGAATGTGCAACAACACAGCCTCCTGTACAGTATTGTATGGATGCCTTGCTGCAAATTGTGCTGCTGTGTTTAGGAAGGCTGCTGCTAATTCCCAACATATTTTATTCCTTTGGCTAAAATCTCCTTCACTGTCATTGTATATTCTTTGAATTTCTAACATTTACGAACTTTTTTATTTTTAGAAAAACACCTCCACAAAAATCCTTCTCTCTTGCCTCATTATTGCCTGGAGGTCACAGAATCATAGATTCTTAACCTGGAAGACACCTTGGAGGCTGAGGAAACCAAGGCTTGAAGTGATTATGTGACTTGCCTATGGTGACAAAGCTAGTAAGCATCTGAAGCAGGATTTGAAGCCATATTTTCTTGACCAGTGCCTTCTGAGCTTTTTCATTTTCCTTGCAGATGAATTTTATCATCTATTATTGTCTCTCCCAATTAGAATGTGAACTTTTTGAGAGTAGAAAATGTCTGTTTTTCATTTTTATATTCTTAGCACAGCATAATGCTTGGCTTCTTGGCTTCAGTAGTGGTGCTTCTTTGTGACCCTTTTTGGGATTTTCTTGGCAAAGATACTGGAAGTAGTTTGACCTTTCCTTCTCTGACTCATTAAAAATTTTTTTTTGCCTTTTTTGGAGGGGGGAGGGCTGGTCAATTGGGATTAAGTGACTTGCCCAAAGTCACACGGCTAGTAAGAGTTAAGTGTCTGAGGTTGAATTTGAACTCAGATCCTCCTGACTCCAGGGCCAGTGCTCTATTCACTGCCCACCTGGCCATCCCCTCTGGCTCATTTACACATGAGGAAAGTAAGGGAAACAGGATTAAGTAACATGCCCAGGGCCACATGCCTGGTTTCAAATCCAGCCCAGGTCTTCCTGACTCCAGACCTGGAGCTCTGTCCATTGAACCACGTAGCTGCTGCCCCATTTGAGAAATTCCATAATGCATTCATGGATCCAAAGTTGTTTACTGTCATGGATGCTCATTTAAATTTCAGGAGTATCTCATTATGCCATAGTACCATGAAACATGACGCACTCTAACCTCAGAAGCATCACAGTTACAGATGACTAATTCAAAGGACAGTGGGAAAATTCATGTCCTGTGTGAGCAACCTGGAGCATGTTTATCTAGTATTGGTAATAGTGATGATGACTAAAACTAAGATTTATGTATATACTACCTATTATGTTCCAGGCAGTACGCCAAACACTTCATAGATATCTTATTTGATCCTCACAACAACCCTAAGAGGTAGTTGTTGTTATTAATTCCCATTTTACAGATAAGGGAACTGAGGAAGCCAGAGATCAAGTGACTTGCCCAGGGTCATATAGCTGATAAGTAACTGAAGTTTAGGTGGCTAGGACACGCTGCAGCTGGAGCCTTCAGGAGAGTGGATCAGTGGCAGCTGTGGCAGTTTCCAGACCTATCAACCCATAAGAAACAAGGACAAAGTGAAAGGTCAGTGGAACTCAGCTAAATTTGGGGGAGAAAAGCAGTCCAGCCCAACTGCCTCCAGGGCAAGGAAGCAGCAGAAGCAGTGGCCCTGCAGCAGCTTCCACGTGGCTGCTTCAGAGCTCCCAGACTGCAGACTGCAGGGGGGGCAAGTGATTGTTCAGAGGCTAAGTGCTCTTGTGTTGAATGGCTTGCATCTGGATTGTGGTCTTGGGTGGTGACCCTGAGGTGTGTGACCAGTGACCCAAACCTGGTGAGGGCTGCAGCAGCCTCCCAATAGCTCTGGCAGCTGTGAAAACCTCAGCAATTTGGGACAGAGATTTCCCTTCTGGAAGCAGGGTTCCACAGAGCTAAAAACTCAAGTAATTCACTGGCAACATGAGCAGGCAAAGGAAGCAAAGTAAGAACACCAACCAAACTTTAGATTCCTTCTTTGGGGACAAAAAGGATCCAAGCATTGAACAGGAGGAAGACAACACAGTGAGAACTCCTACACCAAAAGCTTCCAAGAAAGATATAGATTGCCTACAAGCCATAGATGAGCTTAAGAAGAATTTTGAAAACCAAATAAGAGAAGTGGAGGAAAAATTGGGAAGAGAAATGAGAATGATGCAAGAAAATCATGAAAAGAGAGTCACCAACCTGACTGAAAAAAATACCACCTTAAAAAGAACAGATTAACTCAAATGACAAAAGAGGCTCAAAAAGCCAGTGAGGAGAAGAATGCCTTAAAAAGTCGAATTTGCCAGATGGAAAAAGAATCTCAAAAGCTTTCTGAAGAGATTAATTCCTTCAGAATTAGAGTGCAGCAAATGGAAGCAAATGGCTTTATGAGAAATCAAGATACTATTAAACAGATCCAAACAAATGAAAAAATAGAAAGCAATGTGAAATATCTCCTTGAAACCACTGACCTGGAAAATAAAGCCAGCAGAGACAATTTAAAAATTATTGGACTACCTGAAGCCATGATCAAAAAAAGAACTTAGAAAGCATCCTTCAAGAAATTCTCAAGGAAAATAGAACCAGAGGGCAAAATAGAACTTGAAAGAATTCACTGATCACCTCTTGAAAAAGATCCCAAAAAGAAAGAAAAGTAACTAAAGTTTAATTTGAACTTGAGTCTTCCTGACTCTAGGCCTGGCACTCTATATACTGAGCCACCTCACCATCCCAAAGATCATTTGAACATAAAAATACTCATGAAATACATAGGATCATAGTCCTTAGAGTAAAAAAAGGACCTCAGAGGTCAGAAATTGGCAAGGCAAATAGCAAGGTGTCTTAGGGGAATGTGTGGATTGCATGCCCTCTCATCAATCAAGATGGCCCACCCCAGGGTTAGAATTCCAGGGCCAGAAGAATTAATTCCTCAAAAGACTGGGAACATATTTGGTGGGGATCTAGTCCTGAGGATGCTGTTTGAAATGAGGTGATCACTGGGGCAGCAGCAGGGCAGATGGCAAGATGACCCAGGGGAGTGGCCCTAATGTTGCCCCCCATAAGGAAATGATAAAAGATGTAAAGCAAGGCCCCTGGAAAATTGAATATATTCACTTGACTGAGTTCTGGACTTGGAGTCATAGGAATGACAGGAATCTACAGCTTTGCAACTTATTCCATTTGTGACCTCAGGCAGAACATTTAGCCTTTCCTGGTGTCAGTCAGTTCCTCATTCCTAAAATGAAGAATTTGGACTAGATGACTCTTAAGTTCTCTTCCAACTCTGTATTTGGGATCCCATAATTCTATGAACTCTGTGGAGGGATTATTGAAAGACACAGAATCAACCAGGGTGATTCAAGACAGGGAGGGAAAGAGGGGTACAATTGGCTCTGGTGGAGTCATTGGCCACTTTGATGAGATCTTGCATCCATGCAGGTAGCAGTTTCATTGAACAGTCCTCAGTTGTTTTGTTGGCTGGAATCTGGTTTTCCATTTTGTTTGATTTGGGTTCCTGGATAGAGTATGAAGGAGTGTCTTTGATTAGAACTTAAGCTCCCTGAAGACAGGACCTGTTTTCTTTTTGTCTTTGTATCTCCAGCACCTGGGACAGCACCTGGCATTTAGATGTTTAACAAATGCTTGTTGATCAGACTGGACTATCTTTAGCACTTTGGCATATGTGTTTGGGGAGGCTTCATTGTAAAACCTTTATATATATTTTTCTTCCTGCAGAATGGGACTCTTTAGTCAATATAATCCCAGGCCAGAGGTTTCTACAACTTGTCTTAACATTTAATTCTTAACAGGATTCCAGACACAAACAAGCTAAATTTGGCATCTTTGACACTCTTATCAGATTGAGCAGCTGAGATGATGGTGCCTTTGTGAACTTTCCACTTTCTAGCAAAATATTTTATGTAATAATATTTCACATCCTGAATAATGCCTTGGTCCATAGGTCAAACCAAAGCAGTAGCATTGGTGGCCTGGAGGATGGCGACAATATCATCAGGCGCTAACCCTGCTTTCTCAGGGTAAACTCCACCATTATCTAGCTATAGAGTAGCTCTGTCTTTCTTTCTGCCCTGTTCACTCACTGCAGGTACAAAAACAGGATGAAACTTCTAGGAAAATCCTTCTCTTGTCATAAATAACTTTGTTCTCTGTAAGCAAAAGGTAAATGAGTGGCACTTTCTAAAGGTTTCTGAGCTGTTGAGATTTCCGATCACCTAAAGATTTATCTGATGGGTGTCTTCAGCATTAACATGGCTAAAAAGAATTCACTGGTTCCTTATCCTATATGATACCAGGCAAGTCCCATCCAAATGAACCTGCTGCATCAGCCCCATAGCGTTCTACTCCAGTGACATCTTCCTTCAAGACCTTAGAGATCTATGGAGGTGACCCTAGGTTTACAGGATCATTGATCTAGAGCTGGAAGGGATCATATAAGCCATCTACTTAATATTTATAATTTTAAAGATATAGAAACTGAGGTCCAGGAAGAATAATAATAATGGTAACTAGTATTTACATACTGCCTACTATGTGCTAAGCACTGTGCAAGAATTATCTCATTTGATCCTTACAACCACCCTGGGAGGTAGGTGCTATTCTTATCCACATTTTGTAGATAGGGAAACTGAGGCAAAAGCAGTTAAGTGGCTTTCCCAAGGTTACAGGTATCATGTAGCAGAGCCTGGCTGTGAACCCAGACCCTCTGACTCCCAACTGCAATGCTGTTGCCACTGTACCACACTTTCCTTCAAAGGCTGTTGGTAGAGCACATCTGGGAAGACCTTCCAAGATCTTTCTGTCTTTTAGGATATGCATCTGATAATGGATTATATATTTGTTGTCCAGGGACCAGTTTTGTCGCATTTGGAAAAGCTTATCACTAGCTTGGTTATAGGTAATACTTTTTTTTTTTAAAATCACAGCAACTCTAAAAAAATTCCATTACTTAAGAGATAGAGGGACTGAAATTTATGTCAGTGGAATGAATATTACACACCATTGAAATCATTGGTCCCCGAAATATGTTGGGATAAAGTATAGTATTGCTGAACTGCAGCATAATGGTGATACTACATAGTGGTGAGCCCCCCTTCCCTACCTTCCTGGAGCTATTCCTCTACATTGAACACTCCTGGGCCAGTATGACTCCCAGAGAGGGAACTACTAATTTCATTCAGGGTTCTAATGGTAACCCTGAAGACCTTGGTTTCTCTCTCATATTATCATTCATGAACCCCCACTGGTGTGCTTCCCATTGATTATCAGCTAGACATAATTAGCTTTTTAGTGAAGGATAGTTACCAAGGTGGATATAGCAAGAATGTTTGATATGAAATGGTTCTCCCAAACTGGAGGTTAACTCTCCCTGTTGTACATGCAGAGTTTCTGGGGAGAGTGAGCTCCAATTTAAAATACAAATGAGACCTGTGTGTAGGGAGCATGGAGTTTCTGGTTACTTCCATTGTATCATCTTCATTAGTTCTCTTTAGGTGTAGCTATACTGGACTTCAAGAGTCAAGAGTTGGTGCCTTTATAGGCGCCTCTCTCTGTCATAAGAGTCACAATCCCTGAAGCTGCTACCATATACACATGACTTCTCTTTGTAGGTATTTTCTCTGTCATTGATGACTACTGTGCTTGCAGCCATTGATTCTACCTCTGGTGGATTCTGCTACTGACTCTGGTCACCAATGAAACCTCTGATGATACTTCAGGCTGGCCAAGAAATTCCCTCTCAGAGGTTCGAGTGAGGCTCTTTCACCATTAGACTGCTATTGGAATCCGTGATTCTGAATTAGAGTTATGTCTCATTCTTTTATCCAGTCACTTGACCAAAACCCTTGAATCCTTTTGCATTGGTTAAGGTTTTGTTCACATCTAGTTTATGCTTAGGAATCATTAAGTCAATCTAGCTGTCTGGACCTTCTGTGACTATACTAAGTGGGGTGAAAGAGAGCCCCATTTCCTTTTACTGGTATTGTAGATCATACCCATTAGTATCATAGTTGTACACATTAATATTCTGTTGCCCTGATTGAGCTGAAGGAGTGGGGAACGTTGGCATGAGCTAGGGCTGTTAAGGAGGGGGGACAGGCAAGTACTGGTTACTAGTGGATTTTCTTAGACTGGCTGCCTTTAAAGTGCCTGGGTTGTTTGAAGAGCAAGATTTCAGATTATGAGAGCCTCTGGGGGGCTTGGGAAAAGCTGCCTTTCATTGACTAGAGGCCTCAGAGGTCTACTGCTGACTATCAGGGAGGCAGCCAATGAAGACTGTCTTGTTTAGTGTGTTTCTTCATTGGTCATCTTGTATCCTGTGGCAATCCCTGGGTTCTTGGATGGCATGTCCGTTAATTTTCCTAGAATGGCATGATGATGAAGTCTATGAGGGAGACAGCATGGTACAGGGGGAAGGGTCTTAGCTTTTGGAGCCAACAGACCTGCGTTCAAATTCTGACTTGCCACCTTTGTGACTTAACCTCCTTAGCCCTCAGTTTCCTCATATGTCAAATGAGGGCAGTGGACTAGATGGCTTCTGGGCTTCCTTACATCTCATCTCTCTGTCTGTGACCACCTGGTTCAATGATGAAGCCTTTAACAGAGAACTCGGGCTACCTCCCTGATAGAGCAGTTGTCTGAGAATCTATGCTATTGGGTTTGAGAGCCAAGATGTAACAATGTTGAGCAATTAGGTTCCTTAAAAGACCTCACATTCCCATAGCTTTATTTTTAAAAAACTCTTTTGCTTTCTAATTCAGTTGTAAATTTCCAGAAACATTAAAGTCATCTGTCAGGGTTGTGATAAAATGCCCGCCCTTCCTTCCTCCCCCAGGGAGGCGAATTGTGTAGGTTAACCCCAGATTGGCAGGAGGGAGAATAGGGTGAAGGGCCTGTGTTAAAATGTAAATGTGGGTCTTTAGTCATTTAAAAATTCGGTGGAAGTCCCTGAATTGCCTTTAAAATGCTAATTTAGATTATGAAGCCTTGTATGAGGTACAGTAAGATAAACAGATGATGATCAGGCTAGAGAAGGAAGGAAACCTTCCTTAAGTCAGGTGGCCTTGATATTCAGGGGGTACCAGGGAGGTAGGGAAAGGGTTGAGAGTGGAAGAGGGACCAGGGGCAAGAAGTGCTGAGATGAACCATGATGGTGAAGGGCAAAGTAGGAATCCAGCCTCTGACCATCAGGCAAGAGTAAGGGTTTGTCATTTCAATCTATCTTTCAACATTTATGAAGTGCCTACTATGTGTCAGGGCAGCTAGGTGTCAAAGTGGATAGAGAGCTGGGCCTGAAGTCAGGAAAATTTCCTGCATTTGAAGCCGGCCTCATTCATACGTTAGCTATATGACCTTGGGCAAGTCACTTCACCCATTTGTCTAAGTTTCCTCATCTGTAAAATGAGCTGGAGAAAGAAATGGTAAACTATTTCAGTATCTTTTCCAAAAAAGCCCCAAATGGGGTCACAAAGAATTGGACACGAGAAACTACCAAACACAAGCACAACAACTATGCATAAGGCAGTATGCTAAGCACTGGGGATACAGAAAGAAGCAAAAGATAGTCTTGGACTTCAAGGAGCTTGCCCTTCCACACTAGCCTGTGGACTAGACTTACTGGCCCTGCAGAGTCTCTTCTATCCATGCTTAACTTTGGAACCTGTCTCTTCACTGATGATTAGAGGGTGAGTGATTCAACTATACAGGTCCCAGGAGTCAGGCCCAGCCTTATACTCCAGTATTTTACCATTAGAGGCAGCTAGAGCTGGAGCCACAAAGACCTGAATTCAAATTTGGCCTCAGACTCTTACATTAACTTCATGACCTTCAGCCCATCACTTAACCACTTCCTCAGTTTCGTCATCTGTAAAATGGACTTGATAATAATATCATCTACCACCCAGGGTTGTTGTGAGGATAAAATGAGACAATATGGGTAAAGTTCTTAAGTGTAGTGCCTGGCACATAGTAGGTGCTTAATTAATGATTGTTCCATTACCTTTCATATGGGGAGTAACTCAAACCTGTGGTCATGGTACACCACAGCAGGGAAAGTCTGACTCATGCTGCAGTCCAGGGTTAGAAATTCTGAGGAAAGGATCAAGCAAAGGATCCCTCAAGATCTGAAAGTCAGGATACCAGGCTAGGGGCTGACATTCAAGGTCTAGAATCTAGAAGGAATAGCTAGCAAGCAGAGAACAAAGTGGGGAAGCAGGCTAGAGTGGGGTAGGCTGTCATCCGTGCAGGGGGACAGTACCATTTTCAAGGTTCTGTCACATGTATTGTCCCATGTGACCCTCATAGCAGCACTGTGAAGCAGGAAGAGAAATTATTCTCTCCATTTGACAGATGAGACTCAGAAGGGAAGTGATTCGACTGTCATAAGGATTCAGCTCCTTTTGCAAAAGCATCTCAATTTAGATCTTTTTGTAAAAGAACTTTTATTGATGTTTTTTTTGACATCATAGTCATTTCCTGATCTACCTCCTTCCCCTAGAACTGTCCCTTGTAACAAAGCAAAGCAGTTGCACAAAGTCAGGCATCACAGCAACTTAAACTGACAGTATACTTGATTCACATTTCTCCCTGTAGTAGCCCCACCCTTTTGCTGTGAGGAGCTGTGCTCTGAGAACAACATTGGTCCTTGTGTTTAATCTGTAACGTTCTTTATAAAAATATTATTGTTTCTATGTGACAAAAAGAGAAACCGAGGCATAGTAAAAACATATAAGCAATTGGCAACAATTCCCATCTTCACTTTTCCATTAAGTCACTATGTGATCTCACTGGTCACTTTCCATCTCTGGGCTTCTGGTTCCCCATCTGTAAAATGAAGGTATTAAATGGAATAGCCTCTGAGGTCTCTCCTTGTTTTCATGGCCTTTGAGTTTCTAAAAACTGGTGATGCTGGAGCTATGACTCTTACCAGGGACAGTGTATTGCTTTTTAAAAATCTTTTACTTTTTCCAATGCTTCGCATTTGTGTAGCTTCTCTTCTAGAGAAGCATGGAATTACCAAATGGGACTTCAGATCTAACTTAAAGAGGAACCATTTAATTAGAATGCTCAGGGCTCATGGAGACTACTTTGCTGGTGTGTCTGTGTGCTATCATTCAGGCCTCTCCCTTCTTCTAGGGCTTCCTTAATACTCCTGTGAAAAAGATGAATCCTATATTCTAAGTTGAGGAAGACACCATTTCCAGAGGTGATGTTTACTGTCCTGTTGACTTGAGAAAAGCCTTGGCTTTGGGGACCCAGTTGTATCAATAAATGTAGATGTGTTTCTTTTGGCTACTTTGGAAACCTAGGACCTGGTTGTTCTGTGAGTGAGATGGCCAGAAAGGTTTCTGTGCCTTTGGAACGCCATTTTGGGAAGGTTCTTTGGATGCCATTGACATAGGAATAATCATTCAGGAAGGAAATGATCGTCATTCAAGCACTTCCTGCTTTACTGTTGAATTCTGCCTTCTAGTGGGTCCTTGAGCAAGCCACTTCATTTCTCAGTATCTTAGTTTCCCCCTCTCTAAAATGAGGGAGTTGGACTTAATGGCTTTTTGGCATTCTATCTGATTCTAAATCAAGGATCCTATCATAGTAACTGGGCCGTTTGTGATGGGATCTATTATAGGTGGGATGAAGCTCCCCTATGGTAGAGCTTCTCCTTACCTGAGATTTCTGTTCCCAATCTAACACTCAGTAATTCAGGGGTGGGACTCATTCCAAAAAGCACTGATTTAACGCCTGAGATGAGCACACAGTGTGGTGCAGGAAATAAAGAGCTGGCCTTGGGGTCAGAAGACTTTGCTTGCTTTTGTGATCCTGAGTCTGTCACATTTCTGCTCTTGATACCTCCAGGAAACTGCTGAGAAGGTGCTGATCTCTGAGGGGTTGGGGGTAGAGGCTAGGGGATCATAGCTACAGCAGGGTGGGGATCTGGAATATCCTCATGCACAAGATGGTATTTGAGCTGAACTATGAGGAAAGTAGCCATTCTAAGAGGCAGAGGAGAAAGAACATTCTAGGCACGATGTAATAGCCATAGTCTGGAAGGGAAAGTGTGTGAATGGCAGCACTATGAAATAAGACTGGAAAGGCGGCATGGACTAGACCTGGAGGCAAGAATCCTGGGTTCAAGTCCTACCTTTACCTTGAACAGGCCATATGGATCTCAGAGACTCTCTGGGTGTTTTTAGAACTTCTCACTATGCAGTGGTTGTCTGCAAGGTCAGTAGGGCCCAGGGCTCTCTTCCAGTCTGGTCTCCAGACCAGGGACTCCTGTGCCCCGATCCCGATCTCCAAAACTAGCTGGTTCCAAACCAGGCTCAAAGGAGCAGCTATAGACTCAGCTTCTTCAAAGTCACCTCAACCAATCCTTCTCAGTTCCACACTTGGTCCCAACACATTCAGGGACCTAATCACACACATACAAAAGACACCAGATAATGAGGTATCTCATTGTATATGATGTCTTACGGCCTGGGAGTGAGGAAGAGAAAGTGTGTGAGTGTATGCATGTATGTGTGTATGTGTCTCAGGCACTGGGCTGAGTGCTTTTACAATTATCTCATTGGGTTCTCACAACAACTCTGCAAGGTAGGGGCTATTAGCATCCCCATTTTATAGTTGAGGACATCAAGGTTAAGTGACTTGGCCAGAGTCACACAACTAGTAACTGTTAGAGGTGGATTTAAACTCAGATTTTCCCAACTGCAGGCCCAGTGCTCTATCCACTGTGCCATCCAGCTGCCTCAGTAAAGAATTCATACCAGGGGCCAGCTGATGGCACACCTGACACCTATGCCTGCTTTTCCCTGAGATTCCCAACCTTTATACTGTGTGCCCTTGTGCAGGTCACTTGCCCTCCATTTTGTCATCTCTCAAATGAGCAGGTTGGACTACATGATCGCTGAGGTCTTTTCCAGCTCTAAGAGTCTACAGATCTGCAGTCTGGACCAGGTCTCTAATGTGCACACTGCCCTTCATATTGAAGCAACAGTCAGCAATATGGCATCTCCTTGGAGATGAGAGGCTGTGATGCCATGGAAGGAGTGCTGAATCCGGAGGGAGGGGATCACTCATCTCTACCACTTACTAGCTGTATGACCTTGGGAAAGTCACTCCTTCCCCATTTCAGTTTCCTTATCTGTGTAATGAAGGTCTTAGACTTGACTCTCTCTGTGGTCCCTTCCAAGTTTAAGTAATCCTGTGACTTTCTGGGACTTGGAAACAGAATACATAGAGTTTTTAAAAATTATGTCAAGATTTGGAGTTTGGGTAAGTTATAGGGATAAAGAAAAGTAAAGAGATGAAATAAGGGGAGAGTAAGCAAAGTATATAAACATAAATATACTTGATAGAAGAAAAGGACAAATCTGGCATTTTATGTATATGGTACTTTATAGTCAATAGGATTAAGTTATGGAAGGGACCACAGATTCTGCAGTCTAACTCACTCATTTTACAAAGGAGGAAACCAAGGCTCCAGGAGGGGGAAGAGCCAGTAGGGGTTTGAACTTGGGTCTTTGGACTCCAAATCTAGTGCTCCTTGTACTTTACCATGATGCCTATACCATGAGGTCATGCTAGATGGTCACCCGGATGATTTGGGGCTTAAGCCCATGTCTCTCATCCTCTGTGCTCAAGCTGGGATGACAGCCTGTTCTGGGATGGAAGAGTCAGTGGGTTGAATAGTTGAGAAAGGCCCAATGAGATCTTTGGCCTTCTGTATGACAGCCAAGCTCTCTCTTTCCAGTGTCCTCCCTAACTTGTTCAAATAGATTCAGATCAATTCCCAAATTTCAGAGTCTGACTTTTGTAGGATTCAAGTGAACATTTTTGCTTTTCAAGTCCTATATAAACCTTTGAAAGCCCCAGAGTGAAAGATCTGCTTTGAAAAAGTGATTTTTGGTTGGCAAGTTGAAACTCATTGTGGAGTGGGGGAAAGTGTATGAAAACCCAATACTCTGTTAATAGAGGATGAACACTCATATTCTGTGACAATCTTCTTAAGAGGACCTTGGGGTAGTACAGGGGTGGGCACCCTACCACCTTGAGGACATGTGTGATTTTCTAGATCCTTAAGAGTGGCTTTTTGATGGAATCCAAATTTTATAGAACAAGATGGATTCAGCCAAATGGCTGCACTTAAAGATCTAGAAGGCCACATGTGACCTCAAGACCACAGGTTCTATACCACCCAGTAGAATGAGAACTAGCTTTGAAACTAGAAGAGCTAGATTTGAATCCTACTTTGAACACTTCCTAGTCATGAAATCTTGCCTCTCTGAGTCTGTTTCTTCATCCAGTGAATGAGTATTCTATTTGAATGATATTACCTACCTCATAAAGTTATTAGGACTCAGCCTTAAAATACATGGGACTCCTCAAGAAATTTTGCATGAGCTCTTGTGTACCCTTGGCTTGGTAAGAACCAGTGGGAATGTGAGTTCTTTGATATAGATTAGGAAACTCCTTACATCAGTGCTGGTCAGCGTCTGCTTTGCATCTTACAGTCTTCTGGAGTTGCTTGGGGCACCGAGAGATTGTGACATACCCAGGGTCACACAGCCCATATGTGTCAGAGATGGCCTTCCTGGCTTTGAAGCTGGTTCTCTTTTCAGCACACCACACTACCTCTCATATCACCTGGCACATAGGAAGCATTTAGCACATTCTGGTTGATTGAGGGTCACATGATCTATAAGAGATCCTATTTCTGTTTAGACTCTGCACAGGATAGCCTTCAGAACAGTGAGAACATCTTTGATGAGGAGACCCTGTTGTATGCTTTTCTTGAGTTCAATAAGCAGGGGATCCATCAAACAAAGTTATCTCTGTGTTTGAATCTGTTGAGGATGAGAGATGCTGCCCACTAGCAGAATATCGCTACTAAAAGTTGGGCTTTGGTGGCTTCGCGTAGACTTAGTCTCAATAAAAGGGCTCTGCAATGTTCCCAAATGTAATCCAGCTTTCTCTCTGTCTACTCATTATTTTACAACTCATTCGGATTATTCTTTAAATAAACAATAACTCAGAAACCGTAATCTTAGGCTAAGGCTAGGAGAGACTTTAGAAAGCCTCTAGTCAACTCTTTTCATTTTACAAATGGAGAAATTGTGGCCCAAGGAGAAAAGCAACTGGCCTGAGGAGGCGTGGCTATTTCATCACAGAGGTAGAAGCAGAGCCCAAGGTCCCTAACATCTTTTCTCCACCTCGTGCTGGGTCATTTTTCATACTTCCTGTTGGGTCTCTGAAGTCTTAGGATTTTGTTCTGAACAGCCTTTGCTCCAACACCCAGTGGAATCCAGCAGGTTTTCCTCTGCCATCTTCTTCCTGAAGTTCTCTTGTGTTTGATGTTGGTGAGCCCTCTTTCCTGGCCTCTCTCTCTTCTGCATTCTCTGCTGGTCAGTTTTCATGGAGTAGGAGGAGAGAACCTGGATTCTAGGGGAGTAAGGCAATATGGGTAACAGAAATAGAATGAGTTTTTCAAGGATCACTTATGGTTTGTGTAGCACATTTTAAAATTATTTAAATCATGGGTGAAATTGAAATTGTCGGCTTCCTGACAGCTTTCTGAAGCTTTGCGTATTGTTCCCAGGTGGCGTAATGTTCACAAATGTATTTTCCTGTTATTTTCAGTTCCAACTAGCCGAGCTAATCTGTTTAATTAAAAAAGAAATTATCTCTCCTGGTTTTCTTTAAATGACTGCATGTATTTTTTTCTGTCTCATTACACTTCACTTTGTGTTTTCCTTTGCTGGTCAATTATCAGAGTTCTAACTAGGATGGAATAAATGGACTTTTGTCTCAGCTTGTTGGCATAGGGGTGGGGACTGCTTCCTCCCTGAGAGGGAGTGCTTCCTGTGAAGACTGTTGGCCCTTCCCATTGAGGTCCTCTACTGGCTTGTGCTGCTATACAGCAAACTACCTTTAAACCTGTCTATCCCTCCACAAGCCCCTCCACAAGCCACAAGGACCTATCGTCATAGCTCTGTGGTCATGACCATTTCCAGGTAGTCTGCCTTTCCCTTTAAATATCTGGTGGTGGGGTCTGGGGGGGGGAAGCTCCTTCTCACCCTCCTTTGCATGATTAAGAATTTCTACTTGTAACCTGGTGTACTCTGACTCACAATGCAGAATAACTGTCACAGTAAGGATCCAACAGAATCCTTCCAGATAGGAAGGAGCCTTGGACAGCTGGTAAGATGAAACTCAGTAGGGATCAATATCAGTCTTGAACTTGGGTATAAAAAAATCGCCTTCATTGGACAATCATTTTCCTGAAAAAGTTCTGGGGGTCTTAGTTCATTGAAAGCACCTTATTAGGCAGCTCAGCAGTGTGGATTCAGCAGCCAAGAAAGCTAATGCCATCTTGGGCTGCATTCAGAAGAATAACTTCTTGGGAATGGGGAATTTTGCTTTCATCTAATGATATCTGAAGTATTGTGCCCAATTCTGGACACCACAGTGTAAGAAGGACATTGACAAGCTGAAGAGTCAGAGGAGGGGCCACCATGATGCTGGAGGGCCTTGAGTCCATGTCATGAGAGGACAGGTGAAGATGATGAGGATGTTTAGCTGGAAGAGAAGACACGGGGGAGACAAGCAAGCTGTCTTCAAGTGTTTGTAGGGCTGTCATGTGGAGCAGGGATTATACTGTTCTCATTGGCCCCTCAGGGAAGAACCAGGAACTATGGGGGAATGTTGCAAAGAGATTAATTCAGTCTTGACATACAAATTTACCAAAGATGAGAACTATCCTAAAGTGGAACAGATTGCTTCCAGAAGTGGTGAATTTTGCCTCCTTGTGGGTCTTCCCACAGAGGCCTGATGATGGCCTTGGTGGTCCTCTTACAGTGGGGATTCCTCCCAGGATGGATTGTATTCAGTGGCCACTGAAGTAGTTCCTAAATCTCAGAATAAACAACAGTTGCCAAGTAGCTTTTTGATGTTGTTTGATTCTAGTTGCTTCACTCATTTCCCTCCCAGTTTTTACCCAGGGGGAAAAACAGCCTTGCTAAGTGAGGCACAGTTCTGACCAATGCCTAGAACTTTCATTTGCTCCCTATGGCCTCTAAGATGAAACCCACGCCCTATTACCTAGAGCTAAATGCCTTGGGTCACAACCAGCTGCCAACCTACCTTTCTGGCTTTATCCTACTGAGTTCTCCTTCACTAAATTACTGGTTCCTCCCTGCCCTTGACCTGCTTTACAAATCCTGTGCCATATTCCTGGAATGTTCTTCCTCCTCCTTTCCCTTTCAGAAGCTTTCTTTTCCTTCAAGCCTCAGTAATTCCATGTGCCCCCATGCCCTCACTGTCAATCTTGGCCTCATCCCTGTTAGAGTGAAAGTTCCTCCAGGGTAAGGACCGCTTTTTTCTTTTTTGTTTCTATTTGTATTCCTAGTACTTAACACAATGCCTGGCATACCATAAGCACTTGATAAGTGCTTTATTTGTTTTTAATTTTTAAATTTTTATTTTTTAAAATTAATTCATTTATTTTCTTGTTTACATCACTCATTTACACGAGATTTTGAGTTACAAATTTTCTCCCCGTATTTCCCCTACCCACCACTTCAAAACAGCCATCCCACTGTATAGCCCTTCCCCCAGTCTGCTCTCTCCTATGTCCTCCCCCATCGCCCCTCTGACTTTCCAGTAGGGCAGGATGGGTCTCCCTACCCCAGTGCCTGTATAGCTTAATTCCCAGTTGCATGTAGTTAATCATAAT
>CM053602.1:32265401-32340931 GCA_028646575.1 Pseudocheirus occidentalis | reverse complement strand
TAGCAACAGATATTCTTTCTGTCTTTTGGAGAGTTTTGGAGCTTGAAAATCTATTTAGCGTCCCATTTTATGAGTTTTTTTAGCGTGTTTGTGTGAGAGCTGTGGTGCTTTGCTGCTTCTATGCTGCCATCTTGGCTCCGCCCCTTGCCTGCTCATGTTGCCAGTGAATTACTTGAGTTTTTAGCTCTGTGGAACCCTGTTTCCAGAGGGGAAAGCTCTGTCCCATATCACTGGGGTTTTTGCAGCTTCTGGATTTATTGAGAGGCTGATGCAGCCCCCACAAACTTTGGCTCACTGAAAACACACCTCAGGACCTCCACTCAAGACCAGGATCTTGATCCAGGCCACTCAACACAAGAGCACTCAGCCTCTGAGCAATTGCTTGGCCCCCCTGCAGTCCCCAGGCTGGTAGCTCTGAAGCCGCCATGTGGAGGCAGTTGCAGGGCTACCACTTCTGCTACTTCCGTGCCCTGGAGTCAATTTGGCCGGACTGCTTTTCTTTCCCCAACTTTAGCTGAGTTCCAATGATCTTTCATTTAGTCTTTGTTTCTTATGGCTTGATAAGTCTGGAAACTGCCACAGCTGCCGGTGATCCAGTCTCCTCCAGGCTCCAGCTGCTGCTTGTCCTGGCTGCCCCAGGGCCAAGCCATGGTTTCAAACTGGGCTGGTTTCGGCTCCCAGCACACTGTGATGAGCCCTTCCTGCCAAACTGCCTTCAGTAGGAGGTGTGTTTTTCTGTTGTGAGTTTTGGAACCCTAAAATTTGTTCAGAGTCATATTTTATGGGTATTTGAAGTGGCTATGTGGGAGCTGTGAAACCTTGTTGCTTCTACACCACCAACTTGGCTCCCCCCTGCTTTATTTATCTTTAGAGGGAGCAGTTTTAGTTAAGTGATGAGGCTGGAAACTAGATTGCAGAAGGGCAGGAAGCTGGTGGCAACCAGTGGAGACAAGTTTTTCTAAGAGTTTATCTGAGAAAGGCAAGAGTCATGCTGGGTAATATCTTGGGGGAGATGGTAGGGTCAAGTAAAGTTTTTTTTTATTAAGGGATAGGGATACTTGAGTATGTTTGAAGGCAATAGGCAAGAGACTAGTAGATAGGGAGGGGTTGAAGGTTAGAGAGAGGGGGGAGATATTTGAGGGAGCAATCTGGTGGAGAAGATTGGAGGAGGAAGGGGGTAAAAGGCACAGGTTGAAGGATTGATCTCGGCCATAGGAAGGCCCCCTCATTGTCAGAAACTAGATCAGAAGAGGAGAGAGTGGAGTATGACATCAAAGGGTTTCAAGGTGGAGAGAAGGGGACAAGAGGGAGCCTGCAGTGAATGATCCCACATTTTTAAGTAAATGGGCAAATCAAGCTCACTTGTCTATAGTTTATAGACTGCTCTGTTCCACTGGAAAAATCAAGACGTTTGCCTTTCCCCAGTCCTTTGGCAATTCTCCCAGTGTTGATGACCTCTCAAAGAGTATTGGTAGAGACTTAGCAGTCACATCTGCCAAATCTTTAAGTATCCTGGGATGGAGGTCATCTGGATTTGTTGGGCAGCTAGGTGCCCTCTTGTCACTTCCTTCCAGATCTTGGGTGTCAACCCCTAATTAGCCCCTTTTGTGCCATCCTTTCTAGTCCAAAGGTTGATTTCACTGTTAGCCAAAACAGAAGCGAAAAGAAGAGAGCAGCTCTATCTTCTTTCTGTTTTCCATTATCATTGATCCATCCACTCTAGCAGCAATGTTATCATTTCTGGGATCTTCCATTTCCCCCAGTATAACTAAAATAACACCATGTTGTTGTCTTTAACATTGCTCACAAGCCTTGGCTTATTCAAGGCTTTAGTGCTCCCAACAGTGTTCTTATAGGAACATGAAATGTTTTTGAATTCATCTTTGGTTATTTGTTCTTGTTTCCATCCTCTGTCCACGTACTTTTTGGGTGTGGTTTATTTCTGGGATTTATTTTTTGGGATATGAACAATTGGCAAGGCTTTAGAGACAGAATTTAATTAGCTTCACCTGATGGTTTATGGGTCTTATTTTTAAAAATATTTTTTCCATGGAAGGTACTCTTTAGTTTTTAAAATTAAATTTCATTCTTTTTTTCAGTAAAAAAAAAAGCCCTCTCCTTCTTTCCAATTCCACCCCCCCCCCGCCCCACTCCTGTCCCAGGTGAAAAAAGAAAAGAAAAACAAAATCCTTGTTACAAACATATATAGTTAAGCAAAACAAATTTCTGCATTGGCCATATAAAAATAGGAATCATTCTGCATTCTGATTCCTTTACCTTTCTTTCTGGATGTGGGTAGCATGAATCCTCTGAAACCTTGGGTGGTCATTAATTATGTCGGCAAGAGTTTCAAAAGCTGTTTGACTTTAAAATGCTGTTGTTGTTGTATAAATTGTTCTTTTGATTCTACTCATCATCAGTTCATACCAGTCTTCCCATGGAAGATTTGTTTCTCCAAAATCAATCACTTTGTTTATTTCTTGCATCACAATAATATTCTGTCTCATTTGTATATCATAACTTGTTCAGCTACTTTCCATTTGATGGATACGGTACTCCATCTAAGTTTCCAGTTCTTTGTTGGTAAGGCAGTTGGGGTTAAGTGACTTGCCCAAGGTCACACAGCTAGTTTAGTGTTAAGTATCTGAGGCTGGATTTGAACTCAGGTCCTCCAGGGCAGGTGCTCTATTCACTACACCACCTAGCCTCCCTTGCTATAAACATTTTTGTACAGCTTTTATTAGAATCTTTTTTCTTAAGACTAAACTCTCTTTTTATCTACCCTGCCTCTTATTTCCCCCTTTCCCCCTTTCCTTGTTTCCTTCTTTAGTGAGATGTATGTTGGCATTCAATTCTGTGTTTGTACTTTTCCTTCTTTTGATCAGTTCAGATAAATTTAGCTTCCAAGTGTCACCCATTCCCTACTCCTTCCTCCATGTTTGTACAGATGACTTTGGACAGCCCTCTCTGACTTCAGTCCAATTCATTTGCATGTCATGGCATTACTTCCCTGATGTCATGGTCCTCTTAAGAACGAAGGACAAGTAACTGCAACAAGATTTCTACTTGCACATCCTGATTATGTGAAATAATTTTCTCCAACTCCCCCCATCCAGTGTATTCCTCTTTCCCTTACTTTTCTTCTTTTAAAATCATTAAAACATAACAAAACTATTTCCAGTCCTTCTGCCTAGTTAGACTGTATGGCCTGCAGATTTTGACAGTGTTCAGAGGAACACTTGTATCATTTCTCCATTTTTGTTGTTATTGTTGTCATGTCTAACTCTTCATGAACTCATTTGGGGTTTTCTTTACAAGGATACTAGAGTGGTTTGCCATTTCCTACTCCACCTCATTTTACAGATGATGAAACTGAGACAGAGTTAAATGACTTGCCCAGGGTCACATAGCTAGTAAGTGTCTGAGGTCATATTTGAACTCAGGATGATGAGTCTTCCTGACTTCATATCCAGTACTTTATTCACTGTACCACCTAGCTGCCCATATCCCCATATTACAATATAAACAGTTTATCCTTTATTATTCAGTATTTAGCTTTTTTATATTTCTCTTGACTCTTATGTTTGCACTTCAAAGTTTCTTTGTAGTGCTGGTCATCTCACCAGGAATGTTTGGAAATCCTCTGTTTCATTAAAAATCCATTTTCCTCCTGTAGGATTATATTGTGCTTTGCTGGGTAAGTTATTCTTGGTTGTAAGTTTTACTTTACATTCTTGTAGTCCCTGCATGCATCATTTCCCTGCTTCTTCTTATTTCTTTTGCATCACTTTTGATATTTTCCCTTGCTTCTCTGATTTCTTCCTTTTCATCATTCATTACAGTGCAGTAATCTTCCATCACATTCATGTACCATAATTTGTTTAACCATTCCCTGACTGATGGAATCTGTTCCCAGTTTTTTGCCAATATAAAACATTCACTGTATATTGGGTGCATATGGGACTTTTATTTCTGTTTTTGAGGAGTAAATGCCTTGTGTTGGCATCACTGATTCAAAGAGTATGGGGATTTTGTCCACTTTCTTAGTTTATTTCCAGATATTGTCCATACCAATTCACAGCTCCACCAACAATGCATTAGTGTGCCTGTCTTTCCACAACCCCTCCAACATTTACTAGTCCCATCTATGCCTATACATGTCTTTCTAAAATCTATATCTTATCTTAGTAGAAAGTAAGCTTCTTGAGGGCAAGGGCTCTTTCTTTTTGATCTTCCCATTGCCTAAAATAGTACCTTGCACATAGGAGGCATTTGATAATAAATTTATGTTGAACTGAATTCAGTCATCAGCCATTAAGTACCTCTTATGTGCAGTACATTGTTCAAAGGTGTCAGAGGGAGATAACAAAAGAGATAGTACATGGTCCCTGCCCTCATAGTATCTTTGCAGAGATAAGATCTATATACAGAAAAATATTATACAAATTAGAATATTTTAAATGCACACTGTGGTGTTGTGGGAAAAGGTTTAGATTGGGAGTCAGGAGATTGGGCTTTCATAATGGGTTTTGCATTGGTTATCTACGTGACCTTGGGCAACTCACTTTCTCTCTTGGTTTTCTCGTTTACAAAACAAAGGGCTTAGACCCCATGGCTTCTAAAGCCCCCTCCATCTCTCTTAAGTTCTATTAGTCTCAACATAAAATGTCATGATGAGGGAGATACCACTTGTAGATGGAGAGAACAAGGAACATATCTTGGAGGAGTTGACATTGGAACCTTGAAGAATAGGTAGAAAGCCAAATGAGCAGAGTTGGATATTGGTGGAAACAGTGCATCCCAGGTGTAGGGGATAATGTCAGCAATAGCATGGAGATGGCCAAAAACAGGTCATGATCAAGGAAACAAGAGTAATCCGTTTCGGCTGGAGCAGGGAGTGCAAAATGGGGAAGAGTGAGAGATGGTGGGAAATGCTTTGTAGTCAGTGGACTCCAATTTGTTCCAACAGCTCTTGATGAAGACTTCTTGTGTTGAACCCCCATGTAGACAGTTTCGAGCATGAACTGATTTCTGGCGATCTCAATAATTAAAAGGAATTTTACTGAATTAGATGAGACTTTTTTTTAAATTCAGAGAGCTTCATCTATGCTTTACTTTCAACACTGCCTTCACTGGCAGATCATTGTCGACAACTCCGTGATTTTCTTAAAAGGCCCCTAAAATACAAACAAGGTGATAAATTCACTTTCCGGTTATAAAATGTGCTTTTCTCCATTCCAGTCTGTTGCTGTGGAGATAGATACAATATAGGAGTCTTGGCAGTATGACAAGCAATTAAAATACCAAGATGTTTAGCTGTGTATGAGTATTTTCACACAGTGAGACCTCGGAGCTTAGCCTGCAACTGACATTGTTAGTTATTGAATCAATTACAGGAGACAAGGTTGACAGGTGTAATTATATATTTCTATGGTGATTATGTATGGCCTGTCATAGAGACCAACCACTCTGTTCCCTTGCACTCATTTAAAACAGTCACTTGTCGGGCAGAGTAATGAAGTTGGAGTGCCACTTTGGAGTGAAGGGAGGATAAAACAAAGTGCCAGGCCACTGGAGAAGAGATTGGGTTTGCCATTGGATGGATGAGCAGTAACTGTATTTATTATATTACACCCATCCATCCATCGGGATGTATTATGACCTGGGCTTGAGTCCTACTTCTGTCACTTGACTATGAAGCCTTTGATAAATCATTTCACCTCTCTGACCCCCAGTTTTTCTTTCTGTCAAATAGGAATCATCACCTTTGCATGAGCAAAATCCTAGGATCATCATGAGGCTCAAGTGAGATAATGGTAGGAAAGTGCTTTGGATTGAAGCCAGCATGGAACTGTGGAAAGGGCACTGAATTTGGCATCAATCCAACGATCTTGGGGGCAATTATTGAGCACCTACTACATGCCAGATACTAAACTAGGGCTTGGAGACAAAGAGATGAAAAATGAAACAGTCTTGCCCTGTAGGAGCTTATATTCCTTGGGAAGCAAACATGTGCATGTGTAAGTATATTCAGAATACATACAAAGCAAATTCAAAGTAATTTTGATGAGCTGGAGGGCACTAGCAGGTAAGGGGAAGCTGGGGTATCAGGGAGGGCTTCATGTAGAAGGTGGCACTTGAGCTGAGTTTTGAAGGAAACTGAGGATTCTAAGGCAGATGATCACAGGGCATGAATGCCAGTTCTGATGCTGCCATTTATAAGCTATGACTTTTGTGGTTTCAGTTGTATCTGACTCTTCATGACCCCATTTGGGGTCTTCTTGGCAAAGATCCTGGAGGGGTTTGCCATTTCCTTTTCCAGCTCATTTTACAGATGAGAAAACTGGGAGAAACAGGATGAAGTGACTTGTCCAGGGTCACACAGTTAGTAAGTATCTGAGGCCCGATTTGAACTCAGCTAGGTGCGTTTTTCCTGACTCCAGGACTGTATCTACAGCAGCACCACCTAGCTGCCTTTACATTATAGAGTTTAGGTCAGTTATTTCTGTTTTCTCTTCTGTAAAATGGGGATGATAATTATTTATACTCCCTTCCTCACATAGTTTCTGTGAGGAAAGCAGGTTTCAAACTTCAAGGGCCACAGAGCTACCAGTTCTTATCGTGTATGAAGCTGGTATATGGTCAGCCTCCATTGCCAAGATCTGGAGGTTGGATTTGATCTTCTTATCAGTTTGTGGCATTGGTGGATTTTTGAGAGGGAAATGTCATGATGAAAGTAGCAGTTTATAAAATGGACTGGAGGAGAGAAAGGCTGGAGGAAGGGAAGAGAAAAACCAGGAGACCAAGGGGACTGGAAGAAATGCTTTTAGGAATATAAGTTGAAGGGACTGAGGATGTTTATCTGAGAGAAGAAAAGGACAACTGAGTCACTGGTGCTAGAAGGGCCCTCAGAGATCTTCTAGCCCAACCTTCTCATCTTAGAGATGAAGAACTGAGGCCCTTCCAGGTTAAGTGACTTGCCCAAGGTCACACAAGAAGTAAGTGTTGGAGAGCTTGGATGCAAACCCAGATCTTGTGGCTCCAGGTTCAGGATGTTCCTGCCACATAAAGCTGCCTGATTTTGAAACCTCTTGCCATTTCTGTTGCACCCTACAAGTTGAATTTAGGTTGAACACTGTATACAGTAGATGCTTAATAAGTATTTGTTGTAATAAGTTGAATTGAGCTCCACAGTGGCCAGAATTTAGAGAGCTTGAGCTGCATGTTGTCACTAAGGTTGCAATAGGGACAGAATTCCTCTTATTACTTTAGGATCCTAAGTCTAGTACTAGAAGGGGCTATACTGGCCATCAAGTCCAATCCCCTCATTTTACTGAGGCCCAGGGAGAGGAAGTACCTTGTCCAAAGTTGCCAACAGAATTCTAAATCTAGAGCTAGAAAGAGCCTCAGAGGCTATGTGGTCCAACTCCCTCAGGCTACAGAGGGGGGCAACTGAGACCCAGGGACCTCTGTTGGTATAGTTTCCTCATTTTGTGGATGGAGAAATGGGGCTACAGAGGGGATAGGACTTTGAATCATTGCATTAAAGATCCAAAGGTGACAGGGACCTCAGAAGCCATCTAGTCTAACTCCATAATTTTACAAGTGAGGAAACTGAGACCTTGAGAGGGGAAGTGATTTTCCCAAACTCCAAAGCTAGGACATGACAGAGTTGGAGCTCCAGCCTAGGTCTTTGGCTCAAACTCCAGTGCTCTTTCCACTGTGCTGCACTGCCTCCAGGTGCGGGAGTGAAGGGAATGACAGCTGATTTTGCATCCCTTCCTCATGGTGGGAGGGATGAGAATTGTTTTTCCTGGCCCTAGAAGGCAGACCTAGAAGCAATGTGTGGAATCTGCAGAGAAGCACATTTCAGCTCAATATAAGGAAAACACTTGTGAACAATTAGAACTGCTCCCAAGTGGAATGGGCTGCCATAGTTGTGCTCGCTGTTGCTGGAGGTCTTCAAGCACAGCCCAAAGGACCATTTGGCTGCCCTGTTGTAGAAGGGTTAGTCTGGATGACCTCTGGGGTCCTTTTGCAACTCTGAGATTTTATGGTTCTAGTCCCTGTGAAAGGTAATGAGGGTCTGAATTAGCCCTCTCATCTCATCAGTTAAATAAACAAGGCACTAATTTGAGAACCAAGGTGCCAACACACATGCAATCTACTAATTTGCTGATCATTGTTGGTATTGGCCAATTGATGGTGTCATGTGTATGTAGAGACTTATATAAACATATGGCTATGGCAGGGTCAGTGCTATAAGGTAACAGCTCACAGTGTAGGCATTTTAAAGAGGAGTTTCCATCAAAGTCCTTTTGAATTTTTGTCCCTGGTTTACTAGGCAGCTATTTATTTGTCTTGGGCTTGAGGTTACCCATATCTCTCTGAGCTTCATAATGTCCTTCAGGCTTTTTGGCATGGTCTCTTCATGAGTCATAGTTCTCACTCTCTCCACTCTGGATAGAGATTCCTGTTTCTCTGCCTTCTCATAGCTTGTTGATAATTTCTCCAAGGCCATGCTTTATGGTTGCCATGTGTTTTGAATTCCCACCAGGTTAAAGGTCATGGCCATGAGCATTGTGTCAAGGATTTAGAAGCCTGAGGGGGTATTTTCCTGTGTCTGAGAGACATAATCTCCTTCTACAGAAATACCAGTACTTTGGGTCAGGGGACACCTCAGTGATGCCTAATGACTAGACAGTCATCTGAATTCCACTTTTCCATTGGCTCATTTGCCAATGTGGAGGCCTGGCCAGTGTCATGATCTCTGTCTCTGCTGCCTGACAGAAGGTTGCTGATGTTTGCAGCTGTGACCTCAGAGCCAGATGACCATCTCCATTTGGCACTTACACATGTTGCGAACTCACAGAGTGTTATCACTGGAGCCGAAGTTGTCTAGGGTTTGATGTGTGTGACACAACATGTGCTCTCTTCTCTGACTTGGATCAAAGTTCAGTTCATCTGGTATTAAAATGGCTGCAATTTGGGAATGAATGGCAAATGACACATTCTGCTAGGGATCTTACAAATAACAAGAATGAGAAAGTCACAATCCTTGTCCCTCAGATACTCCCATCATTCTCCAGGCATAGAGTCCCCTACCTGTGTGACCTTGGACATTTCACATAACTCTCATGAGCCTTGGTTTCTTCATCTGTAAAATGATGGCTGGGCTTAGATGGCTTCCCAGGTCCTAAATCTAGGATTCTGTGATCCCATATCATTTTGGTCAAAACTCATACCATGTAAGTCCTCTGACTTACACAGCTTCTTGGCCCTTTGTGCCTGGTTTTATAAAGTTGTTGAAAAGTTTTCCTTGAAAGAACACGCATGAAGGAACATCATAATGGAGTCCAGCTGCAGCACGGGGTTTTATGGACACTTTGCTAGAAACCACATTAAATAGCAACACCAGTTCACACATCAGTTCTACCATGTTGAATTCTAGCCCAGGCATAGGGGGAGTCCATGCAATGTTGATTTTACCCCATCACCGTTTCATAAAATATCATTGGGTTGGACCCAGTCATTAGTAGACATATTGCAGAAAACTCTCTAGTTGCTTTTAAAACCGTCTCAGTTTTCTTCAGTCTTTGGAGTTGAACCAAGCACGTGAGGGGCAAGAATTGCAGAGAAAACACTCAAAGAAACTCTCAGCACATTAGGAGCCGTTGGTCTATTTCTCCTCACAGCCTGTTGTAGCTCTGTGACCACCCCAGTGCATGCGTGTATATGTGTGTTTGTGTTGGGCTTTTCATGCTGACTGCCACAGATTCTGATGGCTCTCCAAGTTATAGTAATTTTGTTCAGTCAGTCATCAAGCATTTATTAACTACTCACTTTGTGCCAGCAATCATGCTGAACCCTGGGGGTACAAAGGAGGGCAAAAAAGTGGTCCCTGCTCTTAAGGAGCTCACAGTCTGTGGGAGAGGTGACATGCTAACAGCAATGTACGTACAAGATGTGTACAGCATGAACTGGACGGGGATGTGCACACATTGAAAGGAACCAGAAAAGACCTCCTCCAGCTCCCAGGAGGTGCAGGTGAAGAAAGTGCTCCACCATGTTTGCTTCCACAGCCACTAGGCTAGAGGAGGTGCACAAGGTCTGATGTTGATCGCCTGAGGCCATGTAAGAAAGGAAAAGAGAGCCAGAGCAGATGTTCACCTCTGGCAAAGGGAGGGAGAGTTCCACTGCCAGAGAAAGATTTTGGCTTGAGCTTTCTAGGAGCTTTTAGAGGGTAATTTAAGTTAGCGCCTTGTTCTATATATGTTCTATGTGTTTCTTGCTAGTTTCCAAACTGGAATCTGGCATTCATGGTAATCCTGCATGAAAATGCCATAAATGCTATTTATAAGAAGCAGATTCCATCACAGTGGAGTCACCTTGGAAACAATATTGTCTATAAAGTCCTCCCATTGCCATTATCCAATGACTTCTCCCTTATTTCCCTGATTCCAAGCTCCTCCTGATTCCTCTTCAAATTCTTGCTACCCTTATCCAAACGTAGTCCCCAAATCCCTTCCACCTCAGCCTTGGACTTGCTTACCTGTCTGTCTGAAAGAACTTGCAACTTTACTAGGATTCCAGCATTGGAAGATAGTGTGATTTCTTGGTTCCTTCCTTGATATTCCCATCTCCTGCCAATATGCCAGGTTTGCTTGGTAGAGGCAGTTGGATGCTTCTAGTATGTAGGTCCTGGAAGCTACGTTTGCTTCCTGAGCCTTATCTTAGTATTTTGTTGGATCCATGAGCTCCCCAGTATAGCTGCTGGCTTTGCTAGAACACATCACAACCCTTCTCTATCATTCATGAGGGATTCCCAAAGGGATAGGGATAGGTATGAGAAATGGACTTGGGATTTCACCAGTATAGGGAACTCCCAGATGGGAAAACTTCCCCTACCAATACATTTTCTTCAATTTCTAGTCTCAGTTACCTGGAACACTGAGGTTAAATGTGTTGTTCAGGACCATACAGTCATTATCTGTTAGAGGTAGGCCTTGAACCCATGTCTTCCTGGCTTTGAGGCCGAATGTCTATTCATTACGTGCCATTAGCTTTCATGACTCATGAAACAGACACAGCTCTGACAGCCTAGGAACTGTCTCATCCAAAGCTGCAGTCATTCCTGAGTTAGGGATGGGACTTCACTTCTCCTACAAGGAGCAGATCTGTATGTACTTGATCTAATCTAATCCAACAACCTTTTATTAGTACAGATGTTTATTCTGTGCCTGGCACTGTGCTAGGTGCATGCAGGTGTTACAAAGATCAGGCAAACAAACATGTATCTCTGCCCTTAAAGAGAGCATTCATTCTAGACAACATGAATGTGAGAAGGGAGAGAGATCTAACAATTAGCAGGGTCAGGAAAGAAAGTCCCATACAAGGCAAAACCTGAGTGGAGCCTTGAAGGATGCCTAAATGAGAACAGAGGCCTAAATCTGTCCCTACCCATTTCCACTAGTTCCTCCCTTTGCCCTTGAAGGACAAACAAGAAGTCTAATATGTCCTTCGCAGGAAAGCCTTTCTTGTATTTGGAGCCAGGTGTTATGTCGTCCCTTCCTTCCTCCCCCCCCCCATCCCTGTCCCCAGTCTCCCTTTGTCCAGGTTAAACATGCCCAGTTCCTTTAAATAGGCCTGGTTATCCTGATTGCCCATTTCTGGACATTCTCCAGATCTTCCATGTCCTTCAGAAACTATGATGCCCAGAATTGGCTGCCTATTATGTATATAGTATAACTGAGTCAGAGGACAGTGGAACTCTTAGCTTCATTATTATGGATAGCATGTCCTTGTTAATGCAGCTGCCAATTAAAATCACTTTTTTGGTGGTCATATATCTCTGTTGATTCATATTGAGCTCGCAGGCCACTAAAAGCTCTCAGATCTTTGCCACTTGAAGTGTCTCTTTTCTTCTCCCATCTTATGCTTATGGATTTTTAGAACCCAAGTGTAGGTGAAATTAATCTTCTTTTGATTGAGTCTGTCATTCTGACTTGTCAAGGTCTTTTTGGATCCTGATTGTCATTCAGTCTGCTGCCTAGTGCTCCCAGCTTCATATCATCTGTCATTTTGGTAACTATGCTCTTTATCCCTTCTAAGTCATTGCTAAAAGCACAGGGCTACTTCCTCAGGGATGTTCCATGAGAGACTTTCCTCCAGGATAACATCCACTCATTCACTGATAACTGCTCTTTGGGTCTGATTAGTCATCCAGTTCTAAACCTATAGAAATAATGATATTGCCAGTTAATGGATTATTTTCAGAAAATCCACGGTTAGATGTGATCTCTTCTGACCTTTCTTGTTTAATTGATTGAACCTTTGCAAAACTCTATTCCTCACATGTTATCCCCTACCTTATAGGTATGAATAACCTTCCTGGCCCTCAATTTCCTCATAGACATATATATACACACACACACACACACACACATACACGTATGTATGTGTATATATACATATGTGTATGTGCATATATACATGCATGTGTATATGTTTGCATGTGTGTATATGTACACACATGCATGCGCATGCACACACACATATGTACATTGCAAGGATCAGTTTAAACCTCTAAAATCCCTTATAACCCTAAGATCCTAGGAATCTGTGACTCCTTGAGTAGACTGATAAAAAAAGTGAGGGGCTTTTCCTGGGTGACTTAGCATTCAAGTAGCACATGAAGGACTGATATTCATGCCTACAAAAGTTCTAGGTTACAACCCAGCCCTGCCTGGCCTGTCTCAGAGGCTGTTGAGGAAAAAATGGGCAAGGAACAGCTTGTCACAGGATGATTTCAGGAGTTACTGCTGTGGCTACCTCCTCAAGGGAACTAGATTATTGATGAACCAGTGACTATTCTAGGATATGGAGAGTTCAGCCTCCCAGTTCCGCTTGTCCATGGGGATTCTTAGGAATTCAGAGATGTCTTGGAACTTTACCATGTAAGTTTTAGAAACAGGATATTAGATAATATGGTCTGTAAGAATAGTATAGTTACAAGTCTTTCTTGACCATATACTTGGATGCTTTGATGACTTTTGATGGCTGTATGGGTATCCCTTCAGTGATGCAGATCACAGCACAGTCTACTGGGAGACTTGTCCATGTCTTCTCCTATATCCTGCACTAGGAGTCTCCCCAGTAGGCTGGAGGCTTTCCTTTTGATCCCTTGACATTTTGTGGCTATCAGTGCAGAACATGGGCAGTCTGTATGCTATCTCTCACTTATACTTATGCCCCTATTGGCTCCTTTATTAGAATGTAAGCTCCTTGAGGGCAGGGATTGGCTTACTTTTGTCTTTGTACCTCCCAGCATGCAGCACAGTGCCTGGCACATAGTAGGTACTTAAGAAATACTTGAGTGATTGATGCTAAGTGACTGGTCCTACCTCTCTTTGGTGTCTCTTACACCATTTTGGGTATGCCATATGTTGTTGGCAGGAGACTGCAACCAATTCGTACTCACCATTCATCTCTCTCTGTCACCCTTTGATCTTCAACTTTAGTTTTTGGGAGTCTGTCATACTCAGTGATTCACAGCTGCAGAGCACCCCCAGAGGAATACTGGTTTTTAGAAGTGCGGTCCTTTGCCTTAGAGAAGACTGGAGCCACTAAAGGCACCATGCAGTTCCCTGAGAGTAATTCTTGCAGTTCTCTTATGACTGTCTAGAAAGAATAAATTAAGGCACTGTGCTCACATTGTTTTTCCCTTGAAATGAACTAATTGTAAAGAATCTTGTCCTCTGTTTAAAGATAGCCCCATTTAGCTAATGTGACCCTAGCATGGCTAGAGTCTATAGGTTTATTCAGATTGTTCTTTCTGTTTGGGTTTGAAGGAAGGCATTTTATTTTCCAAAGAACCAGTAATTTAGAAAATCAAACTCATCAGTAAAAGCAGAATTCTGAGACTTCAAAAAAAAGTAGAAGCACAGGGTGGGGGGCAGGTAGGGAATCTGGGGAGTTCAAAGTAGGGGGATTGGAAAAATGTTGGAGCACAAAAACGTGTGTGGGGGGAACACGAAAAGGTCATTTCTGTTGTGGTCAGTTGATCTAGACACCTTTCATTCTATAAGCCTAATTTACTAAGGTAACTCTCCATCATCACCCCCCCCCACCTCTGTTTTAATAACTGCTACCAAATGGCTTCAATTTTTAATTCTTTTCTTTCAGTTTTATGGCCAAGAGCTTTATACTAGACGTGTGACTGCCACCTCCCCAGATACACTGGGCAGACCCTCTGGGAGGAAGAGCCGCAGATTTTCATCATCTGGCCCTTTAAGAACTCTCTTGGTAGTCCTAAAATACATAAAAGTCCAAATGGTGGACAGGAAATTTAACAAGGGCTCTTGCTGCACAGTTAGAGTTGTTTGGATTTTGTTCAATTCATTTTCCTTTTACTGTTGATTCAAACTCTCGGCTTTGCAGGCATGTCAGACAGTGGGGTGGGAGAAAGCTGTGTTGGTTCAAACTTGGGTCTGCTCTCACTATGTCAAGGAATTTTTTTGTCTTGACATTGCATTTTGCTCTGATTTTCAGCATGATCCTTGGTGTTTCCTCCTAATTTGGGCCATATGGCTCAATTCATGGCATTCCTAATGCTTTTCAAAGCCAGGTTGGAGCAGAGCATTGCACGGCCCACAGATCCACACCCCTCATCACCTAGCGCTTTTAATTGGTCTCAATAATAAACTCCCAGCATCTTGGCTTGTTGGCACACTAACTCGAACCCATAGTTGCAAATGAGCTTGGCCACTGGCTTGGGTTCCGTGATTAGGCTGGGATCTTAATTGTTTTTACAATTTCCACCTGAGCGGTCAGGAAATGAACTGCTGGCCGTCTTGCTGTGGCGGCCAGTTGCAAAGGGCCTAACGATGGTATTTCCTCAGTGACGGCTTCCTTGCCGGCCCCCGTGTAGAATGGTTTAAGCTGTTGCCGCTCTGGAGTCATGCACCTCACAGCTGGAGGAATGCCACACCTTTGGAATACCTTTCCCGGCTGCCTTTGGTTGGGGGGTGGGGGGAGTGTTGAAGTGATCTTCAGCTTGTCTGGCAGAAATGGTTTAAATGAGCACAACGGAGCGCTAAGACATTGGTCAGATTATGGGAGGATCAGTTGGAAGTGACCACAAAGATTAATCAGTTCAACCTCTCAATTGCTATATGGGGAGACTGAGGCTCAGAAAGAGGAAGGTACTTTTCCATGCTGGTCCCACAGCATGGGGGAGGTAAGGACTCTGCTCACATCCAGCATTCCTTCTACTACTTCCTGTTGTCTTCATCCAGTAGTAGGTGACCATCCAGTTGATATCATAGAACTCATGGGATCGTGATCAACCAACATGTCTGAAAACTCAATGGGACAACCTAAAGGTCCAGGTGTTTAGATAGAGATGGAAGCAGGAAACATGGGATCAGCTTAGATTTGGAGGGGACCTTAGCATCCATATAATGCAATCTCCTCATTTTACAGATGACAAAACTGAGGCCCGGGGAGGTAACACAAGTTGCTCAAAGTCACATATAGTATCTAGGGATGTCAGAAGCCATCTAGTTCTGGGGCCCAGGGAGGGGAAGGGACTTGTCCAAGGTCACACATACTCATATCTACAGCTGAAGGTACCTCAGAGGCCATCTGGTATAATCCCTTCACTTT
The DNA here is from genome assembly GCA_028646575.1 of Pseudocheirus occidentalis. Classification (NCBI taxonomy): domain Eukaryota; kingdom Metazoa; phylum Chordata; class Mammalia; order Diprotodontia; family Pseudocheiridae; genus Pseudocheirus; species Pseudocheirus occidentalis. The sequence continues at coordinate 32,325,265 of CM053602.1, read as the reverse complement.
ATAGGGGAGGGAAATGAGGCCCAGAGAGGTCCAATCATTTATCTGAAGTTTCATAGGTAGGAAGCAGCAAAGTCAGGATTTGAACCCTGGTCTTCTGACTCCAAATACTTACCACTACATCTCCACTTGTTCTGGTGTTTGCTGGATATGCTCTGGCATCACATTCAGTGGCAAGAGAAATTAATTAACAAAAACATCAATGGATTAACAGAAAGAAAAGAGATTTCCTTTTTGTTTTGTCTGGAGTGATATGGCTATATTGTCATGGGATCATAGGCTCTGGAGAGAAAAGCTCCTACTATGTGCTAGACATAAAAAATGAAATAGGCCCTGCCCTCAAAGAACTTACATTGGAAGGGGAGAGATGGGGAACGCAATAGTATACAGATAGATATATACAAAGTTTGTCAAAAGGAAATCGGAATTTCACAAAGCTAGAGCAGTAGGAGCTGAGCTTAGGTCTCATGTACAGAGCAGCACCTGATGGAGCCTTGAAGGGACTCAGGCATTTCAGGAGGCAGAACATTCCAGGCAAAAGGGATGTACTGAGGCTTGGAGGTGGGAGAAAGGATGTTGCTTATGGAGGCCAGTAAGTAGGCAGTTTAGTCTGGAGCATAATGCGTTGTGAGGGAGAGTGATGGAGACATGTAGTAAGACAGCTGGAGGCAGATTGGAAGAGAATCGGAAGGCCAAAAAAAGAAGCGTGCATTTTCTCATCTTATAGGCCAAGCATGTTAGAAAAGTGGGATAAAGTAAGAGGAAATTGGTTCTGAAGGAAGGCCAAAGGCCTTCTCTGAGAAAGTGCATGAGCTTGAGGGGATAGACTTTTTTTGGAGGGGGGAAGTGGTCGCTCAGATGTATTGCATGTAGATGATGTTGCTAGAAATGTGTCTTCCCCATAAATGAGGTCTTGCGCTCTTTTCCATTGACAAAGTCCTTCAAACCCATAGAACACTATTATGTCCATGAGCAGGAAATGGAGCCTGCCATTAAAGGCATGGAAATTGGAAACACATTTCAATAGCACCTACATTAGAATGTCAATTCTTATTTATTTCTTGCAAACTTAATTTATTATAATACCCAATTTCCTTCTTTTTCCTGGCTCTGTTAATGTGTTTGGCTCAGGTGGTATGTATAATAGAATAGTCCTTACTGTGAAAGGAGAAATTATTTGAAGGTTTTTTTCTATAATACTCATCTCTAGGCACTTGACAAACATTCAACCCCAGCTGCATCATACATTATAAATGGCAACCTCAAATCTACCAGGTCAGTGGTTCACTCAAAATCATAGGATTGTAGGATGCAGAGCTGCACCCCCCCCCTTTATTTTATAGAGGGTCAGAAAAGGCAATGGGCTTTCTGTCAGTCATATGTGTAATAAGTAATATAAGTGAGCTCCTGGAATCTAAATCCAGTGTCCTTTCCACTACGCTATTGCTGGTAGATGAGACCTTAGAGGAAAAAGCTGAGGCCAGAGAAGGGAAGTGACTTGCCCAGGGTCAGAAAGGTCATAAATAGGGGAGACAGAATTTGAAGGTCCAGGGATGTTCTGGGAAATATTTAACAGCTGACTCCCAAGGGGAGGTGGGAATATACACATATATGTATGAATGGATGGATGGATATGCACACAACATACTTTACAGTTTAATTTGAATTATAAACATTTTTCCATCACTTTCTTAAGTCTAGGCTATCAACAAAACAATAAATCAAGCCATGATTTATAGCATTTGCAAGTTTCTGAGGTGTAAATGCTCACACTGAGAATTTCATAATTGGCCCTACGAGCTGGCTCCTGTGCAGCCCTGATATGCCGCCCTGGCTCCAAAACTGTCCCATTTTATACACATGAAAAGAGAACATCAAATGGTACAATTTGGCATTTGCATCCCTCTTTCTTGTCCCCCCTTCTCTTTTCTGGTACAATCCATGTAACTGTAAGCATCAGGTTTGCTCTTCCACGTTATAGCTCAATCTCTTGCTCAACCTCCAGCTCTGGGGGTATGTGCTTGTTCTTCTTGCAATGGAACTGGTCCCAGGAGTGCAGTGTTGACTGGGAAATCTCTATTCCGACTCTAGGGCATGGGACCCAGGACAACTTGTCCCTCTGTTGCCATCCCTAGGTGAAGCTATCATTTGCATTGAAAGTCTTGGTCTTCCCCACTGCACTGTAGTAGATTTTTTTATGGTCAAATTCTTTGTTGTGTTTGCTCATTTTCCCAGCTTATTTTATGACTTTACACTTTATGTTTAAGTTGGGTTCTGCTTGCCTGGGGGTGGGGAGACATAGTATCAGCTTCAGGCTTTTTTGTGCTGCTATTTTCAGAGCTAGTTCTGAGTGTCTGCAAATTTTTAGTACTTTCAAGGTGGTGTGATCCTGGGAGAGGTATGGTTGCTGGTCTCTTGGTCTGAGCTCTGGGTCCCTGCTTCCTTGCAGCTATAAGCACCAGTGCTCCTCTTGGACCTGGAACTGTGGCCAGGGCCCCTGCTCCCTTGTGACTGATCACAAGCACTTTTCTCTGCCTTGGAACTATGACCTAGAATTGCTTCTGGGCAATTGAATTGCCAGTCAGTGCCAGCTGTATCCAGTGCCAGGAAGGGCTCCCCTATAATTTCTTTCTAAACAGTTGTCTGACCCTCTTGCTATCTCTTGGCTGAGAGCTCCCAAAGCTATTGCTGCCTCTGTTGTTGCATCAAGGCCCACAGCTGGTGCTGCCATGGGGCACTCCCATCTGTCACACACCCTAGTGTCACATATCTCTCTTGCTGACCCCCTAAGCTATCTTAGGCTGGAAAAATGTCTCATCGTAGCTTTTTGTTGGCTACGCCACTCCAAAATTTGATTTGAGGAGTCATTTTAAAGTTGTTTGGAAGGGAATGTTGGGAGAGCTTTCTCTGGGTTGCTGCCTATAATCTACCTCTACATCCCCCTTCCTATAAGAGGCTTTTAGAGGGATGTTTTGTTAATTGCTCTTACTGTATCGCCCTAGTAAACACTGTTTTCTAAAAACTGCTTAAGGATGCTTGATTAGATTAATTCTGGGGTATCTTTATGTTTTTTTTTAAATCACTCAATTCCTATAGAGATTCCAGCAAATCCAGAGATTTCCAGTGTTGTGGGGAAAGCATTGGATATTGGAATGAGAATGCCTAGGTTAGAGTTAAATGGCTCATTCCCATCAAGGTCTACTTTGGATAAGTATAAATCTGACCATTTTATTGACCCCCCCCCATTCAGTACATTCCAGTAACTTCCTATCACTCCCATGATCTAACATAAAATCTGCTTAGTATTCAAAACCCTCCCTAACCTGGCCACTTCCTACCTTTCCAGTCTTCTCACATTTCACCATCCCTCTTCCTCACATGCCATCCCCACTGTATACTCTGTGAGCCAGTGACACTGGCCTCTTTGTTATTCTTTTCGGATGGCATTCCATTTCCCAACTCCCTGTCTATTCCTTATGCCTAGTATTCTTTCTCCACATCACCTCCTGGCTTCCTTCGAGTCTTAATTACGGCAAGAACTTTTTTCCAATCCCTCTTGATGCTAGTACCTTCCCTCTGTGATTATCTCCATCCTATCTGGTACCTGTCTTATTTGTATTCAGCTATATGTGTGTCATCTCCTTCATTAGACTGTGAGCTCTTTGAGGGCAAGGAATGTGTTTCTTCCTTTCTTTGTATCCCTAGCACTCAGCAGAGTTCCTGGCATATGGTACCTGACTTGCTTGTTTTCTGCTGATCTATATTGATTTAATGCAATTAAAAAGGACAAAAGATTAATCTAGCATGATGTATTCTTGGTGAACCCATGCTGCTTCTTAGTGCTCACAGCTTTCCCTTTCACACACTCACAAACCTTCCCTTTAATAGTAAGTTCTAGGTTTTGCCAGGAATTAAAGTCAAATCTAGGGCTTTTGTGAGGGGAATGATTTGCAAACAAAAAGTCTGGGGAAATAGGATATGGTTTTATTGTGTGCACAGAAAATTCCAGGGACTGTCTTCCTACAACTGCCTAAGATAGATGCAGAAACTAACCCTGGTAAAAAGCCTGGTTTACTCTCTCCTCTCTCTCTCTCTCTCTCTCTCTCTCTCTCTCTCTCTCTCTCTCTCTCTCTCTTTCTCTTTCTCTATCTCTCTTACTCTCACTCTCACTCTCACTCTCTACAGTCACATAGTATCTTCTGGATTCTGCCATATTGGGATCCTACACTTTTAGGAACATTTTCTCCACTTTAGATCCAATAGGCAATGTATTGTAGTGGATAGAGCTAAAATTGGGACTCTGCAAATCCCAGTGTATCTTTCACTTATGAAGGTTACCACTTTCTATAAGCTGGTAAATGGGCTTTATTAATTGTGCCAAATAAGTAATCTTCACATAATGACGAGACATTTTGCACTTAGGTAGGCTGGTCACTGGACCCGTAGGACCGGTCTGACCTTGTGCTCCACTTATAAAACCTTTGAGATCTTGGGGTCACCCCCTCTTTGCCACAAAGATGCATGGAATCACTTTTAGTGGGAGTTGAATTTCCATTGTATCTTGAAATGGTTTAAGGTTATGGCTGTAGCTTGAAGACATGGCTCCTGGTCCCTACTCTCCTCAGTGCTTTCTGAAACATGGTCACCTTTCCCCTTGCCACAAGCTTCTGAACACCAGAAAAGGGAAGAAGATCAAGAGAAGGTAAAAACTAGTTCTAGTATTTGGTCACTCCATCTGTGCAGATGGAAGAAGTCCTTGGGCCCTCGAGTGGTCCTAGTTTGGTTGAAATATTTTGATGACACCTACCTTGGATCATTCCAGAAAACTCCTCAACGTGGTGATATAAACTTTGTGGGACTAAAGTTTTGCCCACTGCTATGTCAGAATGATACCACAAGACTAGAGAAGAACAAATCTTATCCTGGTTTTAAAAACATGGAAGAGATTCAAGTCTGCAAACTATGGACCAGTGAGTTTGTCTTTGGTTTGTAGTAAAATTCTGGGACATATTAAAGGGATGGTTTATAAATATCTAGGAAAGGAAGTAATAGTCACAAAGGGACAGTTTGACTTCATCAAGAACCAATCAAGTTAGACTAACCTCAGTTCCTTTACACTAGAGTTATTTGATGGATATTTCAGGGGAATACTAGAGAGCTCATTTGCTTAGATTTCAGCACGCCTTTGACAAAATCTCTCATGCTCTTTTGGGCAAAATGGAGATATAAGGGGTATGAAGATTGTATAATTAGGTAAATTTAGAACTGGTCAGATAGCAAGATCCATAAAGAATTTCTGGATGGTTCAGTGGCATGCTGGAAGGAGGTCTCCAGTGGAGTACCTCAGGTATCTTTGGCACTATGCTGTTCAACATTTTTAGCAGTGCCTCAGATAAAAGCATAGATGTCATGCTCATCTATTTGCAGGTGACCCAGAGCCAGGAAGGATTGACATTGGATGACAGAATCAGAATATAAAAATATTTCAGTGGGTTAAAATTTTGAATTGAACCAAATGATATGAAATGTAATAGTCTTCTAATTCAGTGCAGAGTACTGAGTAGGTGCTCTGGATACTAACAGCAGCAGAAAGACGGAAATATCAGAAAGTCTGGGCTCATCATTTGAATTGGTGCGTGGCAATGAAAAAGAACAATGAAAGAAACAAATATTAGGCTGAGGCAATTATCAATCAGCTCCAATAATACAAAGGAATAGAAACTGTCAGATTGCTTCTACATTTCTCTTTAAATGAATAACATTCTCTTGAGTGGTAATAAAATTATCCCTTACCTAGAAGGTCTATAGCTTACATTATAGAGCTATTTATAGTTCATAAAGCACCTAGCTCATGCCAGCCCTATAAGGTAGGCTCAGAGCATTAGACCCATTTTCCAGATGAGGAAACTGTGGCTAATGCCATGCTGATGGTGAACAGCACAGCCAGGAGTGTGGTTCCAACCTCAGTGATCTTTCCATTATACTTCCCTTTCTAATAGAACGTGTGTTTCTGTGCAACGTTTCCTATGTTCTGTCTTCCTTAGTGAACATTTCACTGAGTAGATACTATGTGCAAGTCACTGTGTTAGGTGCTTATTTCTAAGTACTTACTTTCTGGACACCAGAAAAGGGAGGAAGATCAAAAGTAGGTTAAAAACTAGCATCATGGTTTGGTCATTCTGTTTGTATAGGTGGAAGAAATCCTTGGGCTCTCAAGTGGTCATAGTTTGGAGTATATTAATGATACCTACCTCACATCATTCCAGAAAACTCTTTAGCATGGTTATATACCCTTTCTAGGACTGAAGCTTTGATTAATATCTAAGCAAGAAGGGGAGAGAGCAAGCGGCTGGGAGCATGGGCAGGTTGGAGAAATGACAAATGACACTTCTTGGATGACAGCCCAGGAAAGGGGAAAAGCTAGGAAAAGCTGTCATGAGAACTCCAGAAGCTGCATAGTCTGTGCCTATTCAGTGTAGGAGCCAAGTGCTCTGTGTGTGACTGTAATCCTGACTGATGGAACCTATATGGGCTAGGTGAACAATGGCCCAAATGGCAGTGTGTGCTTGGTCACCTTTCGGTGCCCCAGGATTAGCCCATAGAGGTGACTCTGCCCTCTGCCCCATCCCTGGCCTCAGCTGTGGTAGTCTTTCTGCTGCCAGAGATTGCTTTGTATTTCTTCATATACATTGTAGGGAGACTGGGAACAGTCACTGATCTTCACAGGACCAGTAGGAGTTGCTGCCTAAAACTCGACTGTTGAACTGTTTCACAGATTCCGAAAACTCTAACCCTTGGAAGGTTTGTGCCTATGGGCAAGTCCCTTCCTCTTTCTGGGACCTAGCTTCCTTCTCTCTGAATTGTGGTCACACGTATATTTTCCCTCAAATGGTTAAACTACAAAGATCTTTGGTTGTTTAAAGATTAATTTTCAACCTAAAGGAAAAGTGGGCTCCCCAGAATAACTCCTCCCATTTCTCTGGTGCTTTCAAGCTTTATAAAATGTGTATAACATAACAATTCAGTGAGATAGGTAGTTAATGGATTATTCCAGTTTTATGGATGAGGAAACCAAGGCTCAGGAAGTCTGGATTATTTGCTTATGAATGAATAAGAAAGGATTTCTTAAGGGTTTGTTTTGTGCCAAGTACTGTGGGAAGTGCTAGGGATCTGTTTAGAAAAAGGAGACAGTTTCTGTTCTCAGGGAGCTCAAATACTAATGGGGAGAGGCACCGCATGTAGAAGGATTCACCAGGAAGTCAAGTGGAAGGGTCCCATGGTCCTCTGGGTGCTGCAGGAGGTCAGATGGCAATGCATGTTCTTTAGTGTCCTTTCTGCTGATACGTCCATATCTGTTTCTGGTGTTGAACCATTTGTTGGTGCCAAGGATTTTGATGGCAAGTGAGGCTCCAGTAGCTGTGGCTGCTGAGGAGGAGGTAAGGGCTATAGCACCTGGTTGGGTGTCCACAGAGATTTACTTCCTTGGATGATGGCTTCAAAGCTGGCCTGGTCATCTGAGAGACATTGCTGTTCCTGTTGCCACTGGGCTTACCAACCAGTTAATGGCAGTTGGTGTTGGTGACAGAGGACTGGAGAGCTCTTTTTCACAAGGGCAGCTTCCCTTGATGACTGTGAGGAGTCAGAATAGAAGCAGGGCTGGTAGTCTCTGTGGTAATGTTCTTCATATGGCTCTTAGGCTCCAGGTCTTGGCTACTTCCATTGGTGTCTGAGGTGGCAGGGATTTGACCTGCCTAGCACATTACCTGTCTCTTTCTCTGAGATTCTTCCTACTTTAGCTAGTATGACTTACCATGGTCACATAACTAGTAAGCATCAGAACTAGGATACAAATCTAGGTCTCCTGAATGGCCCCTCTGCCACTCTAGGTCATGTTCCCCAAGAATTCTAGGTAACTGACTCTTCAGGGGCAAGTTGCTAAGAACTCTTGTAAATTTCAAGGGAGAGGTTTATATTTATCATTGCCTGTTTTTCCCAAATCAAACTCCTCTGAGTTCTATGGGAAGCCAAAGGAATCAAAGTTGGAATCCATCCTGGTGATGCCTGAACAGAAACAAAGCAAAGCAAAACAAAACACCACCTGGAACCCCCTCACATTCAGACCTTACGGAAACAAGACAATTCCAAAGGTTCTTGCAAATCTTGCTGACATTTTCGTATTTCTGCCAAACTGTCGAGTTCTCTTTATTGAATTTTTTTTCCAGTTTACCCAGTAATGTCTGACCAGGGGCTTACTCAGGCTATTTAACAATTAGGCTGATTTTGTATAATCAGAGTCCTACTCTTTGCTTACTTGATGATCTTTAAATACTAATGGGGCTCTTCATTATGACTGGTGGAAGGCAATTATCGGACTGCTGAATAACCATCATAAACCAGATGATTGGGCAGAGCCCCTTTTGTGTCTGAATGGGGTCCAGGAGCCCTGCATTTTGTGTTCAGATTGTGTGTGCTCCCCACACAAATGTCAGACAATTGATGGGAACTGCCACGTTGGACAAAAGTCCCACATCTGCTGGAGCTTTGTGTTCTGAACTTGAGGATGGAATGGAGTATGGCATGAAGAGGATTCCAGGTCCCAGATGGTTCAGATGTGCTTTCCTCCTTGACCCCATCACCAAGTGTCTTTTTTTCTTGCTTCAACCCCTGACAGTTCTTTTCATAGCTGGGGTGAAAGCTGCCACCTTACTTGCTGTGAACTCTGAGTTGATTTTTAGTGGTCCTTGTTTTTTCTTTTTCAGTCTCGTCTCCATTTGCAGCATCCCTCTTCCCAGGGTTCTCAGGCTTCACCATTGCCTGTCAGATGGACCAAGTAGAGACTAGCACAAGCGACCGGGCCAAGGTCACAAACGTGGGGCTTGTTCAATTTCACAAACCAATTGTGAAATTGGTTCACAGTTCGGACACCCAGTTTGGAGCAGAGTGTCTGTCTAGGGAAGCAGCCAGAGACAGGGCCAGATTTCTGTGTTCTGGTTTTCTCTTCTATAAAACAAAGGTTTGGGGCCAGGTACTCTCTAAGATGTTTCTCCAGCTCTAAACCAATATATTATCAAGAACCCACCTTACATTTTTGTACTTATACTACTGTGTAATATTTTGAAAACTAAGCATCTTCTTCCCAAACAGCCCTGAATAGTGTGAGTGTTATTATGGCTCTTCTATAGAGGAAGAAAATCATACTTAGAGAGGGAAGGATCTGTCCACAATCACACAGACTGAAACGGAGATATTTTTATTCCAAGTCTAGTAGACTTTGTATGCCTAAGCAGTTTCCCCTCTAAGGCTAGGCTAATGTGAGCTTTTAAATGAATTTTATTTTTGTAGAATGAGAGAAGTCTACCCCTCAGTGCCCCTACTGCCTTTGGGGGCTCTTTTCAGCTGTTTCCTGCTGATTATTTCTAATGCCAACCAAAGCAAATGAAAGGTCATTTTTGGAAGGTGGAAAGCAATCCCCACTTTCACTAAAGTTCCTTCCGATCTTATTCCTTTCCTCCAACTGAGGCAAGCTGTTTGTGAGCCATTCTCATTTGCAAACATATCTGGGGACTTAAGGCAGCCTTACTGTTTCTTAAACTCTAGGAAGAGCACTCTGGCCATGAAGGTGCTTCTTTGTAAAAAGCCTTTGTGTCTGTCTCAAAGACTTCCCTTGCCAATGTAGACATAGCCTAATATTTTCAATCTTCCAGTTGAATAAATTATATGGTCGGAGTTCTTTCTTCCAGGGTCTGCGGTTATTTTACTTTCTTTGAAATCCGAACTGAAAACATGTCGGCAGATGTTAAGAGTTCCCTTTGTTTCATCTCCTGAAATGTAGCCTGCTTTCAAACTTTAGAGGCTGTAATATGCCCGTGCCTCTCCGAGTAAAAATACACCCGGGAGCTTACTTCCTCCTTTCTTTCTCAATGACAGAAATGCAGAGGATTGTTCATAAAAATTGTCAGGAGGGAAGTTTTGAAAATAACTTGCAAGGGGAATTTGAATGGAGCACTACCATTTCCAGATGTTCTAGGCTCCTGGAACCCTTAACAGGTGTAACCATTGTACAACTGATTTTTGGATGGGCAGTGAGGATATTTTGGGGGTGCCTTGAGAAAATGGAAGAGTGACTCAGTGTCCCATAAAACAGAATTGGGGGGGGGTTAGAGTGGGAAGGGGCTAGCCCCAAGCAGGGTCTTGGACCTTACTAGAAGGCACTTATGAACAAAGCATCTCATCCAAAGCCTTCATTATATGGATGAGGAAACCAAAATCTTAAAGAAGGAAATGACTTTCCTGAAGTCCCAGAGGTAGGAGGTAGCAATTATCCCCCAGTATCTAAGGTTACGTGTTTGGTTCCTTTTTATTGTTAATGCCAAGGCTCCTGTCTATCACTTTGCCTTTCTCGCTAGTCTTATTCTACCACACTGACGCATCTCCCATGCCTGATGTCTTCCCTTCCCTTTTCCCACCCTGCCCAACTGAAAGGAGGCATAGGCTCCCATTCCCCACTAACAAAAGAAAGCCACAGAGACTCTCAGTGATTGCACACCTGGTCATTTTATTTTATGATCTATGCAAGTAATGGCGTAGAAAGCCAAGAGTACTGTTGATATTTATTGAAGAAGCTTCTCTGCTGAAAGTCTAGGGTAGTATGGGCTTCCCTTTTCTTCATTGGACCATGGTGTTCAAGGACAGCAAGCCACCCCTAAGTCTCTTGATCAAATTCATAGACCTGGCCAGGAAGCGGACGAAGCTGGAATTTGAGGGAATCCTTCTTGGGGTAGGTGGGATTGTCAGTTGGAATCTCTGGCTCAATGGGCTGTTGTGGCTTGGACAGAACAGAAGCGCAAGGTTTCTTAGAAGAGCTAAAATGCCACCATGACTTGCTAAGCTTGAAGTACTTCATGGATAGGGCTGCCTGCCAGATTTTCTCCCAGAATTGATTCAGACAATAAAATAGCCAGCCAAAGATCACTTTGGTCACTTTGCTGCTTACTGAAGCCTGGTTCTGGTAGCCACTGGGATCTGATTTTCGGGCACTAATGTTCTTTCCGTAGAAGACAGCCAAGTTAGAGAAAGCTTTCTGAGCCCAGCAGCCCAGGGTTGTGATCAGACCATACCTGAGCTGCCTCACCAGCTGAGGGTTGAGTCTCTGGCAACATTGGAACAAGGTAGAGAGGAAATTCAGAGACCAAAAGCTTACCACACGTAGGATATTAAACAGGACTATGCAGATGGGGATGAACACATCCAAAAAGAGCCTCTGGAACAGGAAAAAGATTATTAATCCATTGGTCTTCAGGGTACCCAGGATATATAAGCCTATCACAACAATGGAAAGGTAATGATAAGTTCCATCCTCGAGGACTGCCAAGAAGTTCATGTTCACTCACGCTTAGCGGGTCAGGAAGAAGCAAGTGGTGATGAGTGGTAAGAAATGGCTGCTGTCGGCCCCCCCAGATGAAGCTCCGTAGGGCATCACTTCCTGAGCTGGGAGAGGGGAGCTGAAGCACTAGCTTCTGAATGCCCACGTGTTTGTTCACATTAGAGACAGGACTGGGCTCAGACTCACTGGCTCACGCCCTTTTATACCCTCAGTACTCTTACAGTGGGTGACATCACAAAGGCCTGGCAATGACATCATCATGACACTGACAGTAAGAGAAAAAAGGCAGAACTTTTAAGTTGATTATGCAGGCCTCTGTCAGTTACCAACTAACCTCAGATTTGCCTCTAGGCCTCATCTTCTCTATAACATGAGATGATCAGTAAAGGTCCTTCTAGCGCTTAGTGCTGTGATGCCACTTCTCCCTCCGCTTTGTTCACCTTTTTGACAACATTTTTCATCATTACTGTAACCATTTGCCCAGACTCTCTGGTATTCAGACTTTGGGGCACTCCTGATTCTTCTAATATAACTAATCAATGACTGAGGCCTATGTGTTCCAGCTCTACAACTCTTTTACCTTTAATTCCCTTCACTTTTGGCTGCCACTATACCGATGGTGGACAGATTTAATCATCTAGCAGTCTTTCTGGGTCTCTCATTGATGAATTAATTCAGCAATAAAAAATAAATACAAAGATAAAAAAGATAAACCTGAAACAATCCCTGCTGTTAACATGCTTGTGTTCTCTTACCTCTATCTTGAGGTGAAGAAATGTGAAGGTATTAAGAGAGTACATGAGTAAATGAGGCTGAGTTCAGGTCTCTGAACTCGGATAAACTGTATTCCAAGGCACTGAAGGAATGGGCAGATGTGACTGCTGAGCGCATTGGTCATCTCATCACACCTCATGGCGTCTAGCACCCTGCTGTGCACGTGGCAATCTCCTGGATTAATAGTGAGGCCTGGTGCTTGTTATAATGAATGGATCCCTGGATTTAGAATCAGGAAGTCTTGGGTTCAAACTCTTACTCATCACATGTTTCTGGGCAGGTCATTTCATGCATTAGATTGTGAACTCCTTGAAGGCAGGGACTGACTTTTGCTTCTTTTTGTATCTCCAGTACTTAGCACAGTGCCTGGCGCAGAGTAGGCACATAAAAATGTTCATTAAGTTTTCCTTTATGAGCTTCAGTTTTCTCCTCTGTAAAATGGGGGCAACGACAGCACAACTTTCATAAGGTCTTTGTGAAGATTGATTTGATCTATTTATTCATTTATTTGATTTCTCATCAAATGCAATGATATAACTACTTTGCAAATCAAAGCATTAAGATAAATATAAGCTCTTATTTTATGCTTGGTAAGAAAAAAGAGAAAAGCCTCAAAGCTGCCACCCAGAAAAGTCAGCAGATGGGTGCTGGGAGTGGTATTAGGGACCCAGAAGAATGGTCGTTTAAAGTAGGACTGCCAGGTTCAGCTGAGAAAATGCTAGTCTTTTGTGATGGAGGGTAACCTTAAAGAGGTGTCAAGGGCCCACAGATCGTCATCACAGGACCATAAGTTTAAAGTCAGAAGAAAATGTAGAGGTCATCTAGTTTAACTCTGCCATTTTACATATGGGTGGGGGGAGAATGCCTCACTCAGGATCAGACAGTATAATTGGCAGAAGTGAGATGCAGACCCAGGTTCTATGATTCCATGTCCCACAATCTTTTACCATCATTAGACTTTTGGTTTCTTGGGAATTCTTGTTCCCAAAGCAGATTGTCCTTTTCAAGTAAGTTTTTCCAGATAATACATTACTGTGTTAATGTGCTACCCTTAAAAGTTCCCACAAGGTGATGTCTTTATGCAATTTAAATGCATTTAGGGTTAATTAAGTGGTGCAGTGGATAAAGTCTTGCATCTGGAGTCAGGAGGACCTGAGTCCAAATCTTACCTCAGAAATTTCCTAGCTGTGTGACCCTGGACAAGTCACACCCTCTGGCTGCCTCAGTTTCCTCTTCTGTAAAATGGGGCTAAAAGTAACACCCACCTCCTAAGGTTGCAAAGATCTAATGAAATAATATTCAGAAAGCACTTTCCAAACCTTAAAGTCCTATATAGATGTTGTCATTGTTACCATTACTCTTCTTAAGCAACCCTTAACACAATAGGGTGACTGACCACATGGAGAGCTAACTTACTTGGAGGGAAGATGATCGGGTAGGAAACCAAAACTCAGGAGAGCGTAATACACAATATCACAAAATAGCCCCAAATATGCACTGGGTGAGGATGGCTGCAGAAGGACTAGAACCAATCAGAGGGAGTTGCCAAATAGCTTTAAAGGAAAGGCAAAATAAGAGGAAGAATTTGGAATTCTGGCTCTTTCCTTAATACACAAACACAGGTTCTCAACACCTTATAAGAACCATTTCCCTATACCAGTGAAATCATAGGTACAACTCTTCCTAAAAGTCTCATATTATTTCTAATCTATTTTAAGTTTCCAGAAGGCAAAGATTATGCTTTAAAAAAAATTCTCTTATCTCCCCTATGGCTAGCGTAGTGCTAAACACATAGTAGGAGCTTTCCTATTTGTTAATTATGTCACATTCAAATGGGAAGAATATTGGATTTAGTCAGAGGACCAGGATTCAAATCCTAACCTCTTTGATTTACAAACTTAAATCTGGTGAGGGTCCTTGAGCCACCACATCTGTAGAATGGGGACAATAATATTTGTACTATCCACCTTGTGGAGCTGTTGTCAGGAATGCACTTTGTGAACCTGAAAGGTTATGGGAGGAATACTATTTCACATCTTCTAATTAATATTATCCTCTGACCCTCTGCATAGAAAGTGAATTGTTCATCGTAAGCTTTCTTAGAATTGGCCTTGTGCTTGGTAGGTATCTCCCTGGGGTACCTGTCATCCATTTAGCAGACCTCCCTCTGTGATCTTTCATCATTTAATGTATATGACGATATTCATAACCACCCTGCCTAATTGGCACTGAGTAGTACTTTAAAATATACTCCCCCCAATTGCAGGCTTTGGGTGTGCTTTGAAGTGCCCCCTACATCAAGGCGGTTTGCCTAGAATCAGAGAAGCTAATGACAGAAATTGACAAGGTCCAACAGACTGAGAATCACCGCCATTGACTATGTGGGCCTAAGGCAGGAGCAGGAACACACAGTTTTGTGTTTTTCTTAAGAGTACTATAGTTCAGGAAATCATCTTCTTGGCTTCTATTACAAGAAAACTTGATGCAGAGGAAGGCACCCCTTCCCAGTTCCTTTGTATGGCTCCCTACGAAATTAACATGTAATCATAATGTGGTTGATGGGCCCAATTTTCTTTCAAAGGTAAATTAAAAAGCTTTTGTTAAAGAAAACCACCCTAATTGTGTAAGATTTCAAAACATTCAATATGTATGCTGACTTCAACATAATAAATATGTGCATTTAAAAAAAGGGGAAAACACACACAAAGTGGTTTGGTCTGATTACTTCTTAGCACCTGAATTCACAGGATTTTAGAATTGGGAAGGACTTTAGGTGATCTAATCCCAGGGGTGGAGAACCTGAGGCCTCGAGGCCACTTGTGGCCTTCTAGGTCCTCTGGTTAGGCCTTTTGACAGTCTAAGTTTAACAGAACAAATCTTTTTATTAAGGGTTGCACTTGGGGACTGAGAGGGTCCCCACTCCTGATCTAGTCTAACCCGCTCCTTTCCTGAGGCCTTCGCTGAGGCTAAACATGTTACTTAGGCATGTTGCCCAGGAGGTCCTGGCTATTTTGTTTTGTTTTTCTTTTTGGAGGGCAATTGGGGTTAAGTGACTTGCCCAAAGTCACAGGGTTAGTAAGTATGTCAAGTGTCTGAGGTCAAATTTGAACTCAGGTCCTCCTGACTCCAGGGCTGGTACTCTATTCACTGCGCTATTTACCTGGCTGCCTCATGGTCCTGACTATTTTCACAGCAGAGCTGGGTAAAGGACCCCGGGGTTCCTGATTTCTCACCCAGTGCCCTTTTTACTAAGACACTGGGCTTCTCCCAATTTATATAGAATGTCCCAAAAGTCTTAGTGTGGTTTAAAACTATTAAAGCTTATAAGTTTTAGATTTAAACATTAAAGCTTAAAACTACAGTAGGACTCTTGTGATACCATAGCTATTGTAAGAAAAGATCTCAAACACTCGACTGCATTGGCATATTAGCTACGTGGGGCAGCTGGGAAGCAGGTTTGAGGTGCTGGACTTGTACCCACCTACTCACTAGCATGGCAAAATCCCATTATTAGGGGACAGAGAGAACACTCGGGGGAAATTATAGTACCTATCCTCCAGGCCCACATGACATAATATTTGCAAAAAGCACTTAGCATCGTAGCCAGCACATAGTAGGCACTTTAAAATGCTTATTCCCTTCCCCTACCCACTGTGCTATAGATTATGTGATATTCCAACCTTGTTGTCGTCCACCTCTCTGCCAAAGAAGGGTCACGGATTTCATTGTTGTCTGTGCAATCCCGATTATCAAATGATTTGTTCTGGGTCACACAGTGTCCGTGCTGATGTTTGAACCTGGATCTCCAGTGACTTTGGCAAGTCCAGTGCTTGTCTTCCTCCAGTAGGCTTCATTTCTGTCACGTCCCAGCTACTGCTATCACTAGTCCCTGCTACTGCCACCTCCATCCACTGCAATGGGTGAGTTATTAATAATAATAGCACATAAAGCTCTTAGCATCCAAGTACTCACACCCTGCTCTTATGGTCTCAATACATATGAGACCACAAAGTTCTGAGATTGCTTCTTGGGTATGAGCCTGATACAAGGCCTCAGAAAGAGCATCTCTAGTTTCTAGGTAGAGAACTTGCAAACTCCTTCTTAGATGAGGCTGCTTTTTTTCCTAGATTAAATTTCCATATAGCTTGGACTCCAGCTCCCTGTTGCTGCTAGGAACAAGTATAATAAACTCCCTTGGTTGGCATTTAAAGCCCTCTCTACCCCACTCCCAATATACTTTTCCAGCCTTTTTTAGCTATTATTCCTTTACATGCCCATTAAGTCCAGCTAAATTGATCTTATTACTCTTTTTCCTATATGACTCCCAATCTCTATCTGCCATGCCTTCGTGCTTGCTTACTTTGCCTGGAACTTCTCACACCAACATTTTAGAATCCAAGTTTTCTTTTTGGGTTCTGCTCTAGTGCCATCTTCTCCAATACAGAGGCAGTGAGGTGATGCCATAGTGCTCAGAACACTGGTCTTGGAGTCAGGAAGATCTGAGTTCAAATTTGACCTCAGCACTATGTCACTTAACCTCTGTTTCCCTTTGTTTCTTCGTGGGTAAAAAAGATGGAATAGCAGGGTTGTCATAAAGATAAAATGAGATAGTTTGTCAAGTACTCTTCAAACCTTAAAGTGCTAACTAGCTGTTATTATTTGAAAGCTTTCCTGATCTTCCTGTTGTTAGTGTGTCCCCCTCCTTGTAAATATCTTGTTTTGCATAAACATACATAAGTATCATGTTGCATATTGTGTCCCTTGGCCAGATGGCAAGCCTCTCAAAGGCAAGGACTTTGTCCCTTTTGCCATGTCTTTGGCACTTAGCACAGTGCCTGACCAGGAACAGGAAATTATTGCTTGGTTACTTGAGTCTCCAGTTTTGATGCTTGTCTGTGACAGAGTCCATCCATCCACCTTTCAAAGGATGGTCCATAGTGATATTCTATTAAAGAAAACTTTGGGAAGGAAGTATATTTATAGCCAAATTGGGGCTGTGTTAAACCAACTCAGTCTCTTAAAAAAGAAATTCAATTCAACAAGCCTTAACTATGAATAGGATGCTGTGCTAGACATTGGGGGAAATACAATGTTAACCACTGTCTTCCGGGATCCAGGAAACAAGTTGCTGGGCAAGAGGGAGTGAATTCTAGGTCTGATGGTCATTGCCTCTGAGTAAATTAGCACAGCTGAGGCAGGTAGATGGCAAAATGAATACAGCATGGGGCTTGGAATCAAGAAGACTCATCTTCATGAGTTCAAACCCAGCCTCAGACCCTTATTAACTATGTCATCCTAGGGAAGTCATTTAACCCTGTTTGCCTCAGTTTCCTCATCTGTTAAAAATGAGCTGTAGAAGGAAATTGAAAACCACTCCAGTATCTTTGCCAAGAAAACCCCAAATAGAGTCACAGAGAGTTGGACATGACTGAAACAATTGAACAACAACAACAACAACAAATTAAGCCAGCTAGGTGGCGCTGCAGTGGATAGAGCACTGGGCCTAGAGTTAAAAAGACTCATCCTCCTAAATTCAAATCCAGCCTCAGACACTTACTAGCTATGTGATCCTGGGCAAGACACTTCACCCTGTTGGCCTCAGTTTCCTCAGCTGTAAAATGAGCTGGAGAAAGAAATGGTAAACCAGTTTATTATCTTTGTCAAGAAAACCCCACATGGGATCAGGAAGAATCAGACTACTGAAATGACTGAATGACAACAAATTGAGGCAAGAGGGGACTCTTATTATTAACAATAGCATTAATATAATTTAACTCCAAATAATAATAATTAATTAAATTGTTATTATACCTGTGGTTTCAACAATGGAGGGATCTCCCAGAGAAGAATTCCATTGGCCAGTGAAGGTTGACTTTTTTTTTTTTTTTTTGCAATTTATAGGATTGGAGAGTTGCATGGGGCCCTGAGAGGTTAGATGATTGATTCAGGGTCACACACCCAGGATGTAGCAGAAGTGGGACTTGAACCCAGGTCTCTCAGACTCCAAGATTTGCTCTCTATTCCTTATGCTACACTGACCCTTCTTATCATTGTGTTCTGTCGTCATCGTCATCATCATCATCATCATCATCATCATCACCTCAATCTTAATGGAAAAATTTGAAACTGTCCCATCCCTCTTTTTATATCAAACAACTTTTAAGAAACAATATTTGGGAAATTGCTATGTAATGTGAGGCTGTAACGTGTAGATACAATTTCCTTTAAAATACACATAGATTCAAAAAGGAAATGGAAAAAGTACTTTGGATTTTGTTGAACTCCAGTTAAGGCAGAACAAGGAGAATAATCTTTTAGCCCCTCAGCACAGCCCCTCAGGCTAGTCTGTCCTTCCCTAATCCTGTAGTCTAATTATATAATCCTTTGAGTTGATTGAAATGGTCATTAGAAGCAGGACCCTAGGAAAGTTGATTCAAGGTGAAAAGGGGGGGGGGAGGAAGGGTGAGGAGCCAGTAAAATAATCCCACTTGATTTACTGCCTTGTGGTATTCCATACACATGTAGAATCAGGGTTGAATAGATAGATGTTTGTGTCCCTTTAATTATGCTCAAGCTTTTGTGCTCAGCCAGTGGGTAGGATGTTGAATTTGGGGTCAGAGGACCTAAATTTGAATATTGAATATGGAACCTGCTGAATACTCCCAGTGTGACCTTGGGCAGTTCACTTTCCCTCCCCAGGCCTCAGTTTCCCCCTCTGTAAAAGGAGAAGCTTGAACTAGATGGCCTCTGGGATCTCTTCCACGTCCAATTTAATGATCGTGTCTCTTCCTCTCTCTGGGTGTCAGTGCCCTCGTCTGCAGAATAAGTTTGGACTGGGTGGTCTCTAACGTCCCTTCCATTTCTAACTTCCTGAGCCCATATAAGGCATCCTCTCAGGTCCCCTTGCTATGCCATTCTCTTAATTGTTCATCTGTAATTTCCATTAGTGGTTGATTAGACTGTTTTTTCAACCTATACAACTCTCTGGGAGGTAAATGATTTGTAGGTTACTTGGATAATCCTCATCTCTAGTCCCTTTTGTGCTTGTCACTCCCTAGTAGTAAGCCCTTAAAGAATACTAGAGCTGGGAGGGACATTTGAGATCATTTAGACTAACCATCTCATTTTACAGAGGCCGGTAGAAGGAAAATGGTTTGCCCAAGCTCCAGTGGATAGTAATTGACAGAGCTGGGGCTTGAACCCCCCAGTGATTGCCATTTCTTCTTTGAAAAAACCCACTTCACTCTTTGTTGATGTTTTTAAAAAAACATTGTTATTCCCCAATGACTGCTTTCCCTTAAAAAATAAGTGCAGTTAAAGAAGACAAATCATGGGACCTAGAGCTGGAAGGGGCCTCAGAAGCCACAGAGTCCAATCGCCCCATTTTACAGATTTAGAAACTGAGGCTTAGAAAGGAGAAGTGACTTAACCCAAGGTCACATAGGTAGTAAGTGTTCGAGGTATGATTTGAATCCATGTTTTAGGGTTAGAGCTAAAAGATCTTAGAGAACAACTCTTCCAAACTTCCCCACTTTACAGATAAGAGAAGATGCCCAAAGACATTGAATGATTCGCTACAGATCACATTGCTAGACTTGAACTCAAATCATAGGATCTTGGATTTCCAGCTGGAACGATCCTTTGAGATCATCTAGTGTAAGCCCATTATTTTACAGAGGAGGAAAGAGGCCAGAGATGTGAATTAACACGCAGACACACATAAGCAAGTGGTAAAGCCTGGATTCATACCCACGTCCTCTGACTTTCCAGTAAGTGCTCCTTCTACTGCCCCACTCTATCTCCCTAACATACGGCCATGTCTAAGAAATATATAGCTCTTCCTCAGTTCCTCTTACCTGTACAACCCACTTCTCTATCTCTGAAATAGGATAATAGTAGCATCTTTCTCCCAGACTCGGTCTACAGGAAACATTTAGACTATTTTGGGCCACTAGTGTACCCTTCAATGTATTCCTTCTGCCCTTCACTAGTGGCTAAAATGAGGAGTCTCCCCAAACTCCTCATTACCAGAAAGCAACCTGGTCACCAGGCTCAAATGCCTTCCCTTTCTTTCTGCTTAACTCCTCATCTTAACACATCTCTAGCAACCCTTCTGAATAGAAAGGGGCTGATTTATTATTCTAGTTTGACAGATGGTCAATCCAACGTGCCAGACAATGATGTGACGTCCACTGGTATCAAGGGACTCTTCGTTTCAGAGAGGAGAAAACAGAGTGGGTCCATGGTGGCCATCATATATAGCCAAATGCGGAGCTGTGGTAGCGAGAGACCAAGTTAGGATCTAGAGGTGTGTGTGGCCTCCCCAAGAGCCATCCGTTAAGACAATTTTGTCCAAGGACACATAGATTGAATGCCCCTAAAGCAGACTCTCCATGGTACAATGGGATGGCAGACTGTCTGTGTACAATGGTAGCTGGTAGCACATAAAGGATGAAAATATCACATGTGAAAGGGCCTTGTCCCATTTTTGCCAAAATCAGCCAAATGGAAATGAACAACGTTCAACAGGTCCAATCCTTTTTCAGTCTACTCCTTTCCTCTGTTGATTATCCAGAATTTATCCCATACATTGCTTGTCTGTAAGTAGTTGTTTGCATATTGTTACCACCCACCCCTACTCCCTGCAATTAGACTGAACTCCTTCAAGCTGGGACTGTCTTTTGCCCTTCTTTGTATCCCCATTGCTTAGCACAGTGCCTGACACATAGTAATCACTATGACTGACTATAAGCTACTTGAGGGCAGGGATTTTTTATATGCTTGCTGGAGAAGCATCATGGCATGGTGGACAGATACTGAATTTGGAGTCATGAAGTCCTTGGTGTGAATCCTGCCTCAGTCATTTATTAGTTGTGTCACCCTGGGCAAGTCACCTAACCTTGATGGGCCTCAGTTTCCTCATCCTTAAAAAGGAGCTAATAATAACATCTACTTCACCAGGTTGTTGGAGGTATCAAATAAGATAAGGAAAGCCCTTTGCAAATCTTAAGGTGCCCAACAAATACTAGCTGTCATTATTATTTTGACTCCCCTTTTGCTTAACACAAGTCCCTGCTGTAGTATATACTTAATAATTATTTGTTGAATTGATTTGAATATGTGGGCAATTTACTGGAATTTGGAAATATTTTTGTTAGGTAGAAATCTGTGGGTCAAAAGAACCTCTCCAAATGTTCATTTCCCACATCTCCTCAAGGTAGGGACTGTTTCATTTCTGCCTTTGTATCCCCCACACCTGGCTATGTCTGGTAAATACTAGACAATAAATGCTTACTGCTTGATTGATTAACCAGCCCCCATAGTCCTCCTCCAGTGCCTTATTGTGGCATGGAGTTTGTGCTGCTAAAGGAAAAGCCATGGCAGGTTCTCTCATGCCCAAAAGGCTTCAAATAAGGGACCAGTGTTGGGCTATATGCCTATCTTTGAAGAGTCAACCAGGTTAAGCTTGAAAAGACTGCCTTATCACCAGGTTGGCTATGGCAGGGATGAATTTTTTGGCCACCCACGTTTGCTAAAGTACGAAGGTTTGTGATATGTATTAGCAGAAGGCACATCTTCACTAATGAAATCACAGCTCCTTGAAAATAGAAGTTATGATCCCTTAAAAGTATGAGTAGGGGTGAGAAGAGAGAATCCAGTTCCAGTGTTTGGAAATGGCAAGCCACTCCAGTATCTTTGCTAAGAAAATCCCATGGACAGTGCTGGCATACTGAGGTCCATGGGGTCACAAAGAGTTGGATGCTACTGAATGGCTGAACAACAACAACTTTCCTAGAGATCATCAAATCACAGAATTATTCCAGAATGCTAGTCAGAATATACCACAGAGGTCATCGGTAAAGTGCTTTGCAAATGTTAAAACTCTATATAGATGCATTTGTCATTATTATTATTTACATATGGGGAAACTGAGGCCTAGAGAGGGGAGAAACCTTTCCCGAACTGATAAATGGCTAAACTGGATCTTGAACCCAGGCTTTCTGACTCTAGGTCCTGAGATATATAAGTATAAAGTTAGTACGAATTTTGAGGGGTCATCTGGTCCAGTGGTGTCAAATTTAAAGAGGAAAGGGACTACTAAACCATATATAAACCATACATGGTTTTTTTGCGTCTTGACTTAGAAGACCACATATTAACAGCATCTATGTTCTATTTTATTTTTATTTATTTCATTAAATATTAACCATTTATATTTGAATCTAGATCAGGCAGCATTTGGGAGTGTCATGGGTGCAAACAGCCCACAGGCTTTGTGTTTGACACCCCAATCTAGTCCATTAATCCAACTGACTCCAGGAATGATTGCGTGGGAATCACGTCTAATATTTTGAGAAAAATAAAAATTCAATCTGGGGACATGGAGGCAAATCATCCTGAAGGGCCACAGAGTTGTTTCATAAACAAAGACAAGTTCTTATTTTCACTGAATGGGCCAAAATTCTTGGTGTGACTAAAGGCAATAAAACTTGAATATACTGTATAGGAAAGAGGCCCATGATCAAAGAGGTTAGTGGAATTAACCTAAACTGAGGTCTTCTCTGCTTTGTCCATTGTTCATATAGGCCTGTGCCATTGTTTCCATGTTTCCCTCTCTGCTGCAGATTCCTTGCTTTTTCTCTGGCTGAACACTCCCAACAGTGTCTCTAACCATTTCAAACAAAAGACCATCATGAGAGTCTTGGACAATCTGTAAAACAATTCATTTTTACTGAGGAATATTTATATTCAATAATTTTAGGAAAGGGTTTGGGGGTTTTCAATTAGTTAGAATTTATTAAGCATCTGCTATCTGTTAGGCACTGGGCTAAACTTGAGGGCCACAAAAAGAGGCAAAGCTCTCTGCCCTCAAAGAGGTTGCAATCTAATGGGAGGGACAGCATATGAACAAATATATACAAAACAAGCTTATGTCCAGGATTAATAGGAAATAACTAATGGAAGGAAGGCACTAGGATTATCAAAAGGGGCCTGGGAAGGACTTCCAGTAAAAGAAAGGATTTTAGTTTTTGTTAGCGTTCAAAAGTCCTAACAAAAGAGGGTGATATCAAAGACAGAAATGTTGCACTCCGCCAATTTTTGTCCAATGAAATGCTAATCAGTTTAATGGAAAGATTATAGGCTCACAAGTTGGGAGTCTGTGGCTTGGCCACCGACTGGATGTTGTGGGCCAGGCCTGACTCAGGTCAGTCTGGTGGTTCAGGTTTTAGATTGGAATGAAGTGAGACCATCTAATTTATTGACCATAAATTAACATAACATAAACGACTACCTTATTGACCATCTAGCATTTAATAAAAAGAGCTTTCTTAACAACAACATCTTGGAAACAACATTCAGCAAGCATACCACATCGGTTTAACTAGGCACAGCTCTTCTGTCTCCACATTTGCCACCATGGTGCACTCAGTCAGGATTGTATCAAGCCTGAGGAGCAACTTGCTACTTGCACGCTGGGCTTTTGTGTTTAGGTGACCAGGAAACTACATCATCAGTTTGAGTGTGGGATCAATCAGGTCTTGAGAATAAATTCGCTGTCTTTTAGGGAAAAGTTAGCCTTGCTTATCTGGAAAAGAAGCTGTTCTTGTCATGCCAGCTATCCCTCTCTGGGTCACAGGATCAAAGATATAGAGCCAGAAAGGACTTCAAAGGTCATCTAGTCCAGTGTTTCTTAAAGTGTGTGTCTCAAAAAATTTGGCAACAGTAAAAGGTTTCTGGATGTGCAACAATCCAAAATTAATTCAAAACCAAATCATACAACTTCACTGAAGCCTTGGTTCTGAACACAAAGCATGTGCACTTTGCATTGTGCATGTCCTCAGGCCACACAATACCAACCAAGGCTGCTGAAATGTGAAAAGGAGTCCCGAGTGGAAAAACTTTAAGAAGCCCTGCTCTAGTCTAATGCCTTCATTTTATAGAGAAAACAAGTCAACAGAGGTTTAGTGACTTATCCAAGGTAATATAGATAGTAGTTAGTTAGAATTTGAATCCAAGTCCTCTGTCATCAAGTCCAGCATGCTTTCCCATTGTATCAGACTGCCTCTCTGCTCTCACCTTCTTCCCTGTCAAATGAAGAAGTTGGATTAGATTGTGCTCGATGACAACAATGAATTGGGAGCTGGGACAAACACTAGAGGTCATCTGGTTCAATTTCTTCTTTCTCCTACAGAGGAAACTGTCTAGAGCAGTTAAGTGACTTGTCCAAGGTCATGCAGGTAACACGTATCAGAACCAGGAACCAAACCCAGGTCCTTTGCCTTTCAAATGTAGTGGAGCACCATGACAATCTCACTCTGATGGCTTTTCATTCCATGATTCCAATCAAGACCATAGTTACAGCCTGAACAACTTCCTTCTCCAAGGACTAGAAGTTAGACCTGCTCTTTTGAGTGAAGCAGTAGCCAGCTGTTGACCTCTGGTGATTTTCATAGCAATTTGAAGTGACTGCTTATTGCCAAAAGAAGTTGGCGATGAGAGCAGAGAAGACGAGGAAGGGAACTATTGTGTTTGGAATATAAACCAATGCTACTTATAGAATCCAGTTGTTTTCTCAGGTAATTGCCAATAGTCCAAAACACATTCTTATTCAACAACTTTTAAGAGCTGCAAACAGAATTACTGGCAGCTTTTGTGATCTTGTCTAACAATCGAAACCAGCTGATGTATGTTTGCAGCCTGCCAGAACTTCTGACTCAATTAATCAAACAAATGTGCCCATGAACTTAATCGAATCCCTTTGACCTTAATAAAGTCTTAAAGCCAGAGTAAATCTGGTTTAAGATGGAAAAAATGTATGCTAAAGTTAAAATTTCCACACACTCGGGCTGTAATTTATTACCGTCCTTTCGTATCAGAGTTTGCGCGTGCTAACTTGGTGGTAGAGAATTATAAATCCATATCTTTGTGATATGCTGACATGAGTACACAAAAATACACTTATACACATATAGAGATGCACACATGTGCCTGTGTGCGTGTGCGTGAGCGCATGCACACACACACACACGCACACACACACTATTCTCCAAGCATTCATCTGGCTGGCAGACTGGAAAATGACCAAGGTCTTCGCGTTGTAATTCCAAATATCATTGTTTGTGATGGTAATATGCTGTTCCTGTTCAGGGCTTTTCTGCCATGGAAATAACAGTCGTTACAATAAAATATATTCTTATGCAAATAATCCAAATGGGTTTTTTTGGTTGTTGTTTTTTTTTTTTTTACCCTTGGATAAATGGCTGAATGAATACCCTGTCAAAAATGAAATAGTAGCTTAAGGCCTCCCAATAGGCAGCTCTCTCCAGTCTTTATTCTGGACGTTGTTAAGTCTTTAAGTTATTATTTTATTACTGAATTTAAAGAATTAAAAGAAATGCCACGGAGTCAGACCCAGTGCCCTCCCTGAACATAGCAATTACAACTGCGACTAATAATTCCAGTGAAATGGAGTCACAGCAAAGAGGACATCAGACCAAGGACTAGGAGTCTCGGCTCCAGGCAAACAAGGGAGCAAGCTAGTCGAACATTACACTTTCATTGTTGGGGGCCTCCTGCCAATCAACACTGAGGAGTTAACAGTGAATTCTACAGGCTGCTGCCACCAGCCATGAGGCCAACAAGGCCAAATCCTTTACAAGAATGGTTTTCTAACTTTTTGATCTTGAGACCCTTTTACACTCTTAAAAATTATTGAGGACCTTCCCCAAAGATGATTTATGTGGGTTATATCTTTCAATATCGACCGTATTAGTAATTAAATTGTCTTAATGTTATTACAAAAATGGTTTTGACCTTTGTAGATCTCTTCAAAGTATACTCTTGGACTGCATTTTGAGAAACACTGCTCTACGATATTTTTTGCAGGGGATGAGGAATGGGGCAGCGGGCTCCATGGCTTTTGTACAAGCTATAATCAAACACTTAGAGAGTTCCAGTGTTAACAGAGTTGTACTCACTCTCAGCCCATTTCAGAGCTTCAATATCAGGGGGTAGTAGAAGAAACACCACTGATCTGGGAGTTGGGAGATTTGGCCCAAGTTGCCTTGCCACTAATCTCTTGCCTTCTTTGAATCTCAGTTTCCCTTTCTCTGTGCCTCAGTTTCCTTGATTGCAAAAATGAAGGGAAGGGGTTATCGGAAGTTCTTAATCTTGTGGTCCATGGATGGATTTTAGGAGGAAACTTGAATAGGAGAAAATGAAATTGCATCTTTATTTTCGCTAACTTTTAACTGAAATTTAGCATTTCTTTCAATTAATTAAAAATGTTGTCCTGAGAATGGGTCCATAGCCTTCTCTAGATTGTTAAAGGGATCCATGACATGAAACAGTTAAGAAGCCAATGCTAAGATCATCTCTAAGATCCCTTTCAGTCAATCAAGCAAACAGACATTTATTAAACACTGTAGGCCCTGGTGATGTGAAAACACAAGTGTTATAGTTTCTGCCCTCAAAGAGCTTACAGTCTAGCTTAGTTTACATGCATTCCATTTCTAATGTTCTGTGGATATTGGTTGCTGTCAGTGGAGCCAGCTCCAGGCAAACGGATAATTGAACACCCATTGATACTAACTTTGGAATATAGAGACAGGAGTAGCCCTACCCAGATGCTCACCTTTCCAGTTCCTTTCTGGCCCAACCCAGTTATCAATTACTGGTACCCTGTTGGGTCAGGATTGTAGGGAAGAAAGGGTAATCGATCAATCAACAGCTGTTTCTTAAGTATGGGAGTCTATCCATAGATTATCTTGACTTCATTGCATTTCAAAGTTCAGTTGCTATCAAAGCTTTGCCCTTTTGGATAATGAGTCCCACTCTCACTCTTCTCACTTTACAGCTCTGGTATCTGATCCCTTGATTTTACCATGGAAGCTGACAGCCTTGTTCCTTTGTTTGCCCACTGTGATCTCGAGTTGCATACCACACATGGAGCAGCAATCTGGGGAAGGAAGTAGGAGCAGGCATGCATTCGTTTTGAAGCTTATCTCCCGTGTTCACTTAATTTTATCATAGAGGCCATATAGCTTAGTGGCAAGAATACTCATTCTCGGAGTCAGAAGAAGGAATGCTTAGTCCTGACTGCCACTTATTAACTGTGTAAGCATAGGGCAGGAACCTTCAATACTAGGTCTCAGTTTCTTCGTCTGTTAAAAAGGGGGCTTGGACTAGGTGATGTCTAAGATCCAGTCTATGAACCTAGGAAGGCCAGTCCATTGTAAGACCACAATTGTTAACACTTCCAAATGACTTCTCTCCTGCTATCCTCTAAAATTTGGGGTCAGATTCATTTTCTGCCCAGTCTAGGGAATCTTGTCAGTTAGGTGGTTCAATGGATAGAGTGCTAGGCCTGGAATTAGGAAGACTTGAACTCAAATCTGGCCTCAGACACTAGCTTCTTCAGGGACGGGATTATTTGATTTTTGCCTATGAATGTCCTAGGCTTACTTCATGACTAAGAATAGAGTAAGCACTTAATAAGTGCTTGCTAAATGAAGTTATTGAAAGTTAATGTAAAAAACTGCTTCCCAGATCATCCTCTAGTGGACTTTGCTAAATTGTGGTTAACATATACCCCAAAAAGCCCAGCTGGCCTTTTTCCATGGTCAAGAGAAATGAGTAATAGGCAGAAGAGGGCTGGCCATCTTGGAGGATCTTTTGAAGGCTAATCAGTACTTGAGACTTGAAGAGAAGTCAGGAAAAGAGGCACTGCTTTGAGTATGTTTACAAATACCTCTTCTTTGTGCCCTGACTTGCCAACCTTGTCAGTGAGGTGAAGCCTGATTTTTTTTTAATAAAGGGATGCCAGGTGGTACAGAGACAAACCATCTGGGCCATTTCTCAGGAGGCCCATGGTTCTATACTCATCCTGATAGTACTTTGCTATGTGACACTGTACCTCAGTTTCCTCCTTTGTAAACTGAAGGGATCTCACCTCTGTGACAGTGTTTGTGACCCACTGGTGACAACGCCTAACAATATGGACTAGGGTCCTTGAAATGACGACTTTTAGCTAAGTCAGGGGTTCTTAGGATCCATAGACCCTATAAAGGAATGTTAACCTCTGTTCATCTCAGTTTCCTTAACTATGAAATGGAAATAAAGATAGCACCTACCTCAAAGAATTGTCATGAGGATCTAATAGGATAATGTTTGGAAAAGTGCTGAATGAAGTGCCTGGCACATAGTAGGTGCTTAATGAATGTTTATTCCCTTCCCTACTTAGATGCTTCTCTAGAATAGCAGAGAGGTATAGGACGCTCCAAAAAAGGTTCAAATTCTCTGATCTAAATGATGCTTTAGGCACTTCCTAGTTGTGTGACCATCATCTCCCCTCTATGGGCCCATTTCCTCATTTATAGCCCAATGGGGTTGTACTAAGTCATCTCTCAGGTGATGGGATCGGAGACCAATTAGTTGAACCCCTTCATTTTACACATAAGGCCTTCTTCAAGAGGTTAAGGATTTCTTCAAGACCCCATAGGTCTTAGGAAGTCATGAAAAGAGACAGGAGAAAGAACCTTGCTTTGGAATCAAAACTGGCTTCAGATACCACTTTTGATGTCACCTTATGACCCTGAGAAAGTTATTTCACTTCTCTGGGCCTCAGTTTCCTCCTCTGTAAAATGAGACAGTTGCATTAATGGCCTTCAAGGCCAGCTCAGATCTCAGATCCCGTGGTATTGGTATCTAACAGTGAGGTGGTACAGTAATTAAAGTTCAGACTATGCAGTCCTGTTTAAGACATTCGCTAGCTGGATGATCCAGGGCAAGTCATGTGACCTTTCATGCTTCGGTTTTCTCATCTGTATAATGGGGATGATAATCTCTCCTTCTTCACAGGATTGTTGTGAGTATGAAATGACATAACATAAGTAAAGGCCCCTGCAAACCTTAACGTACTGTGTTAAGTGGAATTAAGTGGCCCAGCCAGAGCTGACTGTGTTCCCTTATTCTCCTGGGTGGGTTCATTCTACTTCTTGTCCGCTATGGTGGACTTTCCAAGGAAAGTGATCCTTTGAAAGAGTGGGTCCTCTGTGTCTTGTAAAATAATAGGCAAATGATTAGGGACCCTCATGCTGCAGAGGTTTCAGTGGGAGTGGGGAGATGGGAAGTTCACGTGTTATTGTTGTTGCTTTTGATGATAGGGTATTGATTTGACATGCTGAAGTAATTAGCAAAACCAAGCCTCGGCAAACCCAAAGTGAAGCCTGATGCATAAGCTCAGTGATAGCTGGGAGAATTATACACAAGGAGAAAAGCATCCCATCTGTTCTCCACTACCTAGGCACAACTGGGTGCCACTTTAATGGCTCTCCCAATGCACCCCGTTGCTCTTAGGTACTGAATCACATATGGTATGTTTCCCCTTTAACTGTGAATTTCCTTTCTTTTGTCAGTTGGTATCTCAAGCTTAATGTTTTTTAATGCCGTTCTTGTGGGTGTGAAGCTAGTCCGAAGTTGTTATTAGAGAGGCCATTTTAATAGTATATGCAGATGTTATCTCTTCATTTCCCCTAAATATGGTATGGAAATCTACATACGTTGTTTGAACTTTGAAATTGTTAATAAAGGCCCTTGGAGAGTTTCTGAATCATTTTGCTTAGCTTCAAGCTTAGCATGGATGATGAATGACCATTTAGCTGCCAATAGAGCACAATATTTCAATTTCCTGCTTTCCCCACGGTATTTGAAAGGTTGTATGGAGTTCATGCTCACAGTATGTGTTGTCTAGAACTCTCTGATCTCTGACTGGTTAACTTGAACCCAAAGCTTTGCCATTAACTCAACACATTCCTGCAGAAAGTCAACTCCCCCTCCCCACTCACTCCTCCACCTCCGGTACTGTCCATATATGTCCTCATTGCTTTGACTGGCTAAGACTGTCTATGTGATAGCAAAACCTGTCCTTTTGGTTGATATTAAGGAGGGAACATCATCGGTGTGATGGAGACAGCTGAAAGACAGAAGAACGATAAAGAAATATTTCCAGAAAAAGCAGCAGCTGGCATTCCAGAGAGGACCATTTAAGCCATTTTTGCTGGCAAATGGAACAGGGTCCAGATTAGACACTAGAAACACAAGCGCACACACTTGCCTTAACGCAAAGGAAATTATATACAGATAGAACGGGCTAACTAGTTGTCTCTGCCTTGGAGTCCTTGGAGAGCATATATTTACTCTACCTGCGATGGTCCCATTATGCTGACAACCATCATTTAGAATCAGAGTGGTAAGATGCTATCCAGGATCTATCTGCATCAGGGATGCTAATATGTGTCTTAAAGCAACTGACATTCAGCTCTAGTAATAGAGCATTTGGCTGATGACAGGATATATGCTTCTGTAGTAAAATAACTTTTAGGAAAGTTATTCTTTGCCATTAGGTGGGGGCCGCAGAGTAGTTCAACTTAACAGAGGCCTGTGAGTTGTAAACTTTCCATTCCAGAAGATGAGATTGTATCAGTACCTGTCTAATAATGCTGAAGAGGGCTGTGATGGCCTACTTGGTAGTCTATGGTTCTTCACTATAGTATCTGAGAATTCTCTGTACAATACTGTGCTGTTCCACCAACTGGAAACTATTTAGAAGACATGGGGAATAGATGCAGACATTAAATAATGATAATAATAATAATAACTCATATATAATATAATAATTATACAATATAATATAATATATACTAAATAATAATAAAGTAAATATGTGGGCCTAAAACATAATCTGCATCATGACCTGAATCCAAATTATCTAATTTTGATGGCATTAATGTTAACTTTGGGAGTAAGGGCTCAGCTAATGGTAAATCATATAAGAATGAACACAAATTTTTAATATTATTCCCACTAAAATTTCATCTTTAGAGAATGACAATTATTATTAGTTCATATGTGGGAGTTGTGGCTTGCTAATATGCCATGAGCAAACCCTGTTTATTCTATGAAAAACATTAGACAAATACTTCCACACAATGCTGGAGATTATCTAGGTAATTAAGGCATTCCCCCAAGTTTGGACTATGGCTGTCAAACTTCCTGTCCTTACAGATGTGGAAAATAAAGAATTGTAGTGAGCTGTTTTCAAATTTGAATGGAATTTTTACTTGCCAGTGGTCTGAATTTGGTTAGATTCTGAATCTGGGGGTTATTACTAATGGACACGCTAAGCATTTTAATGTGTGTGTGTGAGATTGGAGGTCTGTGTGACGTATGGATGATCACACAAATTATTTGGCTGTATAGATGTGTGGTTCGTGGAAGGAATCTGGCCCACCCCTCTCCAAGAGAGGCTGTGATTTCCATGTTGAGGTGAACAGGAGGGCTGTGGTTGGCTGCTTGCTCTTCTTTCACTTATCTCCCAGTGGAGAATCAGGCTAGATTTATATCCCTCTGTTCCCTCCCCAAATCCTGGTGTAAAGGCATGATTTTTGAAGTCTAAAACATAAGCTACTTCCAGAGTCCCTCGGAAGGTACGGGGTCACTCCTGAGCTGATACTCACTATATTAACTCCTTCCTGCCAAATGCTGGTTACACAAAAAAGCAATGCAAATAGCAAATGGTGAGTAAACCCATGTAGTCAAATAGCAAACAGAGTTTGGAGGAATATACCAAAAATATGCAGGAATTAATGAGGTCTGTAGCTGAGAATGAGATGAGATCTCAGTCTAAGAAGACGGTCTCATCTCACTCAATGGAAAGTCTCAGAAATCTCTCAGAAGGCAAACTAGAAGTCAGAAACATGTGGAAGGCCTGGATTTACCTGTCTGCAACTTCCAAAGTTTTTTTTTCTCTTTCCATGTGCCTGTCCTGAAGAATCTCTTGAACTGCAAGTGTCTCTCTCCCAAGTTCTGATAACAACTCTACCCCTTATGCAAACATGCTGCAGGTCTCCTCTCCACCAAAGTCACAGCTCCTTCCATGCTGCAGGTCTCCTCTCCACCAAAGTCACAGCTCCTTCCATATGGCAGAATGCAAACATCCCCCCCCCACACACACTTTAGTTGGAAGTCTGGTTGCACATGAATACATAAAGAACAGAGATCCATACATACACTTTTATCTATATCATATACAATTTGGGGGGGGAAGTATTCAGGAGGTATGTAATCATCCTATTTAGAATATACTATAGTTTTAAATGCCAGTTCTTCTATCTATTAAATGCTGTTTTAGAACCAACTGTGTGGGAATAACCATTTTATCAAAATAGTTTGGGACTATACTCATTGCACAAGATTAATAGCCTGAGATGATAACGATGAAGGAGCTCAGAAAACTTTATTTACCATTCTGATCATTATATTTTCTTCATTTCATTTAATCAGTAAACATTTACTGAGTATTTACTGCATGCAAGTACAGTACTGAATGTCGTGGGGAATACAGAGATGAATAAGGCATGATCTTTGCTTGCAGGAAATTTATAGCCTACAGGGTGGGGAACCTGTAGCCTTGAGGCCACATGTGGCCCTTTAGGTCCTCAAGTGTGCACCTTTGATTGAATCCAATCAGGATTGGAGGCTGAAGGTTTCCTACTTATGGTCTTACACAGGCTGTACACAGATGACTACTATATGTATTCATTCATCCGAGTCTTATATCACCCACTATTATGCTTATTTTCAAGATAATGAAACTGAGGCAAAGAGTGATTAAACAATTTTCCCAAGGTCACATAGGAAGCTTATGACATCTTTCTAGTTTTCTTTCCACTCTATTATGCTAATGATAATTTCTAATAATACCATAGATGATTACTTCCAGGAAGAATTATTTTTTTCTGCATCTGCTCCATCCCTGTTCTCAGGGAGCTTGTAAGCTAATGGGGGAGCTATGAACAAATGTAGAATATCAGATCTACTTTCAGACATGGTCAGAGGGGTTCTGTTCAACTGCTTTTTTTGCTTCTTAAAAATCTTTGTTAAAAGGCATGGTTTACCAGGCTGAGAGAGAGGACAAATTAATGTGATCAATTAAAAAAAGTATCAATAAAATATTTTTAAAAGAATAGACCATGCAATTGGAGTAATAACAAGAGAATTCATTTTTAGGTTCTGAATGTATGGGATAGACTAAAAGTCAGTTGATTTAATAAGGCAATCATTTCTTTAAAAGATGTCAGATTCTGTCTCGCCTCTCGTTATCTAATGGGATATTTCCATGCGATGAGTCCCTGTGCTCATTAAAAATGATCTGAGGTTCTTGGAAGGTTGGCCTTCTTCTTCCTGCTCTTAGACCCTGATGACAAATCATGGAGCCCTGGAAAGTTGAGGGATGAATGCTAAGGAACAACTCATAGACACTGGCTTGCAATGTTCACTCATTTTCAGTCCTGTCTGACTCTTCATGATCCCATTTGGGGCTTTCTTGGCAAAGATACTGGTGTGGTTTGCTATTTCCTTCTCTAGCTCATTTTACAGATGAGGAACTGAGGTAAAAGGGGTTAAGTGACTTGCCCAGGGTCACAAAGCTAGTAAGTGTCTGAGGCTAAATTTGAACTTAGGAAGATGAGTCTTCCTGACTCTGGTCCTGGTGTTCTACCCACTGAACCACTTAACTGTCCTTTGTGTTGAAAGAGACAGGAATGAATAGACAGGACTGAAGGGATTTGCCCTTTCAACTCTCTGGCCTCTTGACTATAAGGGTTAAAGCGTAGCTTCTGAGCTCCTTTCGGAAAGATTGGTGTAGAGGGTCAAATACCATTGTGACAACTTGCCTATTAGAGGGGACCTCAGTTTCAAGATTCTTAAACTGAAATTATCCTCTGAGTAGTCTGGTTTTGTTCAGGTCTATGACTGAGTATGGTACACAATGTATTAGATGATGTCTAATTTGACTTCAGCAATTTTAACCAGTATACTCCTTTTAGTAGAGACTTTTCTTGGCAACAGAAAACCCAGGCACATTCTGTGTATCACAACTCTTTGTTTCTCTGGGTTCTGAGCCCCCATCCAGGAAATTTGGGAAAATGCTCATGGTACCTTCTAATAAACTGACACTGATTCCCACTTTGAAGCACTTGATTGACAATAATACAAAAGAACATTTTATTAAAAGGGGGAAAACACACAGAAATTTGAGATTGACACATATGAACCCCAGGGACATATGTAAGCTTTAAGATTCGTTTCTTTATTTACTCTTTAAGATCCTTCCTTTCATGACTTAGCTTGTGGCATCTTGCCCCTAAAAGGGGAAGGGAAGGAGTATTTTTCTTCTCTGCTGTTTCTTTCTCTCTGTTACTTTTTGTGGCAAATTAGAGCCAGCTAATGTGTTGATGCACCCTCCTTGGTTACAGATGTGGAGAAAGAAAAGGTACAATAACTCTCCCAAGTCTTTTTTCTTGTTCTTTATTTTTCTTTAATTTCTTATCACGGGACCCTAGATGTAGAGTTAGGGATCCCAGAAGCCATCTAGCCCTAGGCCTCTCATTTACTGATTAGGAAACTAAGGACCAAAGAAGTGACATTACTTGCCCAAGGTCACATACAGGATCACTGAGTTAGAGCTGGGAGGGACCTCAGAGGCCCTTGAGTCTAATTGTGGGGAGATGAAATGATTTGTCCAAGGTCACATATATGACTCTTGATGTAGAACAGAGGTACTGGACCTGGATAAATTTCAGAGGGGCCATGACCTTAAGTGGGAGAAAAATTATATTTTTATTTTTTACTAATCTTTGGTTTTTAAAAAATATGTTCAGAGAAGGGACCAGAGGGCTTTCCCAAACTGCCAGAAGTATCCAACTGGCCTGTAACAAAAATGGCCCTCAGAGGGATCTAGTCCACAACCCCTCCTTTTACAGAGGACGAAACTAAGGTTCAGGCAGGGAAAATCACACATAGGATCCAAGCTATCAAGCTGAAAGGGACCTCAGAAGCTATTGAGTCAACCCTATCATTTTACAGACGAGGGATTAGGGACTTAAGAAGTTAACTGACTTGCCAGTATCACACAGCTAAGCTAGCAAGTGCCTGAAGTAGGGAATGAACCCAGGTCTTTCTGATCACAAATCCAGCACTCTATCTACTACCTATGCTTGCTATGGTTTTTGGTAATGAACTAATGATTCTGGTCTCTTCCATCAGGTCTTTCTCAACTACCCTACAGTTTCTCCCAGTTATCAGTCCCATCCATTATCATGAATATTCCTTGTGGTGAATGTACTTTATTTCTCCCAGTCACTTAAGAGGAAAAGAGAGAGGGAAGGAGCAAATATCCCAACACATACTACCTTGGGAATTCAAGTAGAGCCTTAGAGGCCTTTTGATTCTTGGATATGGGGCATCTTATAAGACACAGAGGGATATTCCACTTGGGAATGCCCTCTTACGCAATGGAAGGGGTGACAAGATGGCAGATCTGGGCAACAGGGGTCTCTAAGTTAGGAGTTATCTGAATCTAAACTATCTTTAAATGGAAATGCTAACTAGGGAATCGAGGATTCAGCAGAATGTTTCTGGGTTTACCCATCACTGTGGCTAGCTAGGCCTCAATTAGCTGAGGTCACAGAAACTGATAACTTGTGCTAGTCCTTGTCCTTTATCTGCCGTCAATGCTTTCTCTGGGCTCATTGCTCTAGAGTTGCCTGACTTCTCAAAAGGAGAAGCTCCCCAGTGTTTCATTTTACCCATCACCTTGGCTTCCCAAAGAAAAATTCACATTTGCAAATAGTAATGACAATAGCTGACATTTTTAGTCCTATAACCCTTAAAGGTCGTGGGACACTTAACAGGTATTACCCTTTGTTATCCTCACAGTGACCCTGGGATACTATAGGTATGATTATTTTCTCCATTTTACAGATAGGGAAACTGAGGCAGGCAGAGGTGTAGTGACTTGTCTAGGATCACATAGCTATTAAGTGCCTGAGGCTGTATTTGAACTCAGGTCTTCTTGTCTCTGGGCCTAGTGCTCTATCTACCACACTGCCTAGCTACAGGGCTTCCCTGTGTTCAAAGAGAGACATAAAGTACGGACCCATTAGATGCCACAAATTGCACATCGAGCAAGACCTTCTTCTCCCATACAGAAACAATAGCTGTATAACTCACATTATAAATGATCAGAACCCACTTTATTAACCCAAGTTATCCCTACTAATACTATCTCTTGTGAAGCCTCCTTGGAACATGCAAACTATGTTTGCAAGGCTGCTAATTCTCCATTTCACATTTCACATCTGCACTGGTATTATCTGTTCCAAAGACTAAATGAGATCTTCTGATGATCTCTATCCATTGGTGCCTTTTGCCTTTGTGGCCTGTCTCCTGCTGCTGCTGCCACAAGTGGATTGGAAGCTGCTAGCCTAGTGTAACCTGCTTCTGTGATGCTTAAGGACTCTCTGTACCTTGCTGCTCAGGTGATGACAAAGTGTGTGTGGGGGGGGGAAGAAGGCAGCTCCCTTTTGTGATCTCATAGGGCCAATGATGGAAAGATGTCACAAGAAAGAAGTGGTTCCATCCCAGGCAGGCCATGCGCCCATGACTTGGGGCCAGCTGGGGAATCAGATAGAGCTGCCTTCTTTCCTCCCAATACCCGGACAACCCAGATTTGTCTTCACGCTTTGAAGTTCTCAGGAGGAGTAGGTTTATGGTTGTATATGACTGCATTATAACAGCCATGGACTCAATACACAAATAAAAACTCCATCATTGCATAGCGCAAACCTCTAAGTCATCATGACCAATAGAAAACAGTCAAAAGCATATATTCTGCAGTGGGGGTGGGGCGGAAACCTCATGCTCGACCAGAATGCCAACTGAGCATGCTCTAGGGGGAATGCCATGTGGAGGTGGTACACTTAGCTCATGTTTTAATTTGTCAAACTTCTTGTCATATTTTAGCAGGTCACAGGAGAGGCTTTAAAAAAATGTGTTTAGATGAAGTGTACTGCACCAGAGCGATTCATATCAAACACTGAGACAAGCTTCCCTGAGAATTCTGTCCACAGGGTCTATGAAGTGTTTATGAACCTGGGGAATGAAGATGGGAAATCAAGCTTGGAATCTTGCGGGCCGCCTCTCTGATGAGATTTCCAGGACTTCCTGCATCCATTGGGATGCTGAACTGACCGCATTCTTTCAGTGCTGTTATAATCCTGCTTTGGGTCTTGTCTATAGTAGGAAGAACAAGGACCAGTGAAGTTTAGGGACATAGATTAGCACGTGTTCAGAATTGAGCCCATGGTGGAAGTCAGTTTTTAAAGGAACTGTGATTTTATTGGTGTAGGAGTTCAGTCAATAGGCACCAGTCACTGCCCTTCTAGATTTGGAAAATCATCTTAAGAAGTTGTCACTGAAAAATTCCTCATCTTTTTTAGTCTAATGAGTGATGAGTTCTCTGACCTTGGTTTGGACAGACTTTGAAAGGTAGTGGAGGATCATAGGGCTTGGGGTCCATGGGGTCCTGAAGAATCAAGTACAACTGAATGAGTAAACAAGAACAAAGACTGATTCATGGCCAGCAGAGATGAAGCTTAACATGCAGTCCTTTCTAGGTTGGTAGGTCTTGCCATGGTTTGTACTGCATTGGCATAGCCTCTATAATCCCAAAGTCACCTCCATGCCATAGTAATTAAATGGAGGAGGAGTCCATTGAATTCCTATAAATTCAATAATCATAGCTGACATTTTATACAGAATCACTTGGAAGGGACATCAAGTCCAGATGAGTCCTGAGCAGGAATCCCCTCTGCAGTGGACCCAACAAGTGGACCTTTGATTAGACACTTCCAGTAAGGAGGAACCCATTCCTTCCTGAGGTGGCCCATTCTAACATCAGAACATATCTAGTTGTTAGGAATTTTTTTTTTCTGAGGTCAAGTTTGCTTCTCTAAATGTTTCCTTATTGTTCCTTGTCCTGCCCTCAGGGAGCCAAGCTGAGCAAGTCTATTTCCTGCTATGTACTGGCCTTTCAGATACTTGAAGAGAGCTCTCTTGTTCTCCATGAGGCCTGAATATTAAGGGCATTTGTCATTCTACCTGTGCTCTGCTAGACTGGCATATCAAAGTCCCTCCCCAAATTCAGTA
The DNA here is from genome assembly GCA_028646575.1 of Pseudocheirus occidentalis. Taxonomy (NCBI): domain Eukaryota; kingdom Metazoa; phylum Chordata; class Mammalia; order Diprotodontia; family Pseudocheiridae; genus Pseudocheirus; species Pseudocheirus occidentalis. The sequence continues at coordinate 32,287,062 of CM053602.1, read as the reverse complement.
CCCCAAATTGAATGTACTACTCCAGATGTGATCTGACAAGAGCAGAGTCCTATGGGATTATCATTTCTCTAGTCATGAACACTAAACTCCTCTTAATTCCATAGCAGATAAATTGCTGACTCAAGAGTCAGGAAGACCTGGATTCAAAAAATGTCCCTCAGACTTACTAGCTTTGTGAACATGGACAAATTCCCAACCTCTTATACTCAATTTTCTCATCTCTAAAATGGGTCAACTCATATTTGTATTACCTACTACTCTAAATCATAGGATCTTAGATGTAGGACTAGGAGACATCATTGCTTTCAATCCTTTATCTTTTCTAGATGAGGAATCTGAAGCCCAGAGAGGATTGGAATGCCAAAGAAAAGAGCGTGCATTTTCTCATCTTATAAGCAATACATAGCTTGGGCATGGGAATGAGATGAAGACCCTGGGGGTGGTCTAGTCTAGCCCTCTTATTTTATAGGAGAGAGAACTGAGGCACAGAAAAAGAAAGGCAATTGTCTTTGCACAGAGGCACGCACTAGCCGAGGAACACTAGGTGAGGTGGAGGGGACAGCAGTCTCTTGGAGAACCTGCATTTCAGATCACATTAGTGATGTGGGGCTAAAGCCCGTTCTTCCTATGCTAGTTATGACTTTGTCTCTCCTTGGGAGCCGGCTGGGAGCGATTACTTCTGCTTGGCATCAATGTGCCTATTATTTCCCCTCCTCATTTTCTTCTCATCTGGTATGGACTAGCCAAGCATGTTAGAAAAGCAGGGTAAAGTTAAAAGAGAAAATTGGTTCTGAAGGAAGGCCATCTTCCTGAGTTCAAATCCAGTCTCAGACACTAGCCATGTGACCCTGGGCAAGTCACTTCACTCTGCCATCTGTAAAATGATCTACAGAAGGAAATGGCAAATCACTCGAGTATCTTTGCAAAAAGAAACCCAACCAACCAAAATCCCAAACGGGGTCACAGAGAGTCTGAAATGACTGAAGAACAAGGTCATACAACTAGTATAGTGGCAAATTTGAATTGAGATTCTTTGCCTCCAAATCTGTCTCTCTTCTACTGCATCATAGCTGTATCTGTGTTAGTCTTGAAAAAAGTTGTGTTGTCTTTTTCAAGAGAAACTAGTCCATCATTTACTCAATAAACAAATATCCAATAAGCTCCTACTATGTGCCAGACACTGTGCCAGCCACTAGGGATGGAAATAGAAAGAATGAAACAATTCCTGCTTCCATGAGTTTCCATTCAAAGGGGTTAAATAGCAAGTATCTGTAAAGATTTTGAGAACAGAAATACAAAGTTAATAAATAGAAATATATAAAATACTTAAGTACAAAGTAGTTTGGGAAGGAAGGCACTAGCAACTGGGGCAATTAGGAACAATGTTGCTTGAACTATGTCTTAAAGGAATAGAAAGGGAGCAGTAAGTGGAGCGAGTGCATTCCAGGTATATTGGCAATGAGTGCAAAGGCTTGGAGATGGGAATTAGAGTGTGATGCCTGAGAACAGAAGAGAAGGCTAGTTTGGTTCAATTACAAATCAATGGAGGGCAAGTAATGTCTAATAAGGCTAGAAAACCAGGTTGTGAAGGGTTTTAAAAACTAAAGAGAGGTGTTTATATTTTATCCTAGGGGCAATAGGGAGCTGGTAGGGTTGTTTGAATAAGGTAATGTCAGCGACATGGTCAGATATGTGCTTAAGGAAAGTTATTTTGGACCTAGCTTGTAGGATGGACTGGAGTGATGAGACTCAGATCAGGGAGAGCAATTAGAAAACTTGCAGTAAAGTAAGTGAGAGCTGATGAGGGCCTGATCTAAGATGGTAGCTCATGAGTGGAAAGGAGTTAGATACAAGAGATGTGCAGGTAGGAGAGGGCAAGCTGTGGTGACTGCCTGGCTATGTGAGAGGAAGGAGAGTGAGGAAAGGAGGGTGACACAGAGGTTTTAAAACTGGGAGACTGGAAGGATATTGGTACCTTGGATAGAAATAAGGAAGTTTACAAGTTGAGAGGGTTGAGGGGAGAAGAGAACGAATTAAATTTTGGTTGTGTTGAAATGGAGATTTTTCTAGGACATCCCCTTTTAAATAGAATAGGCATTTGGTGATGTGGGACTGAAGCTCAGGGGGAGAGATGGGAGCTGGATATTTGTGTACATTTGTGCATGTGCCTGTGTGTGTGCATCTGAGAGTCACCTGTAGAAAGATGGTAATTAAGTCCATGGGAGTTGATGAGGTTTGCAAGAGATCATGTACCTAGCTTACAGGGTAAGGACTTTCTGGTCTTAGATATCGCTTCTACCCCAATATTCTACTCTGCCAACATACTGTACTGTAGAAACTCTTATTAGTGGCTGCCGTTTCTTTACCTGGGGAGATTCATTCCCAGGAACACTCAATTCTAGTCTCTGATCTGTGGTTTTGTTTCATAGAAGGTCCTAAATCTAGAGCTCCTACAATGGACCTTAGAAGTCATCTAGTCTAACACCTTTATTTTACTAATGAGGAAACTGAGGTCTCAGGAAAGTGATGTGTCATGTTCAGGTAGCAGTTATGGTCGTGTAGTAAGTGTGAGGTGGGATTTCAGCCTAGATCGTCTCACTCCAGAGCCCATTAATTCTCTTTCCATTAGATTATGGTGTGGTGATCATATGGAATTCCCATGTACTCTTCTTACCCTGAGGAAACTGTTGAATTGTTCCAGGGATTGGGCATAGGTAAGGGAGAAATTTTCTCTAGAACATAGATAATGTTAATATGTGGTTTTCTAATCCTTATTATGGTTTAATGGTCCCTGTTTCTGTTTGAGGTTGACATAACTATTACGGACCACAGAGGGGAGCAATTCTTCTGACAAAAAAGTTCATTTTCCTCAGTCCCAGTCAGTCATTCATCTTGGAGTCAGCCCTAGTAATTGGGAACCAGTGAAGATTGGTATGCTTTCCTCTCAACAAGGCAATAATGAACATACCAGTACTTTCCATGGGGAGGTACCTCAAATATCTCCAAATATAGGCCTGTACCATGGAATCTGACCAAGTTGTTTGGGAAATATCTCAAATTTGTCAAGGATTCTCCTGATCAACCTCCCTTACCACTATACTCATCCACGAGAATCACTTTTGACATATGCTTGGTAATATTATATTCTCTTGAGTTTTATTTATTACCTCTTAACCCCCCCCCAAATGTTTAAAGGTAGAAACAAGTCTCTTTCTTCATCATCAACTTTGTAAATATAAATGTTGTATGTAACACATGGTATTTTGCCAGAAAACTATAATGAGATAAATTTAGGCTATAGTTTGATCATATAATTACAGCATGTCATGAAATAAGGACAGAGTTAAAAATACCAAGCTAAGTCTACAGCAATAAATATTGTACAAAACTCTTGTTCCATTGTGGAATTCCAAAAAAAGAATATCTCATTTTCCCCTCAGCTTTTCCATGCAGAGACACATTGAATTGTGTTTTTAGATCTTTCCAAATGGTACTTTTTCAAAGTAAAATTGTTAACAATTGGGAAAATTTGGTGAGTAGCTTTTGAAATGGTCACGAAGGCTTTTTAAAAAAAAAAACTAACTTTAGCTCAAGGGCCAAGTTTAGCTTCAGCCAATGAGGACTCATTGTTGTGATCACCTGAAAGTCAGATAGCTTCCAGAGAAATATGTTGATTATTTCAACCCTTGTGTTATTAAAACAGCCATCATAATCAGTAATGGATGTCTTTGACTGAAAGATCTGCCCAAAAGTTGGGTAAGAAGCATCTGAGGTTGAGAAATAGAATTGTAGCCAGGTTTTAAATTGAAGGATAAAAATATGGAGATTCAAGGGCCCTTAGAGTCCATGCCCTTAAAACCTATCTAATATATGAGTTCATGTTAAGCACTGGCAATCAAGAATGTTTCCCAAATATCAAGAAGGCAGTCATTTATAATGAGGCATAAGGGAGAAAACCCTGCCAATGAATAGAAAGGAAGTGGTCTTAAAGGAAGAAAGTCATGCATCATTGGGGTCCTGCTATTGACTCATATTAAAACTTTATGCCCCTCATCAGCAAACAGCTGAGCACCCAAGAGGCACAGGGTATACCCCTCAACATTCTGAAGAAGGTGCATGGACTTGAGCCCAAGTGGTGCTGCCTTAGTAGAGGAGAAGCATAGGCCCTGGGGCAGGGGACAAATTCCGGCCCTGACTGTCACCAAGTAGTTGTGTGCCCTGCATCTCTATGGCCCTGACCACTTCTAGGATTCTTTACCCACAAGAATTTTATTTGGGTGATCTTTCTACAGAGATTATGGCTGAAAAAAAATGAACAAAGGGTGGGAGGGATTTCTTTGAATTGACTAATATTCTCTTCATTTTACTGTTTTGAGGGGCCCTAGGAGCAACACCTGTGGCATTTGATCAAGTTGAAGCACCATGAATTTTCATATGCAAAAGCCCCCAAATGGCCTCTTTTTCTGGTGTCAATTTAATAGGTCTTTGTTTTCATCAGTGTGGGGAACTCCCAGTGTGGGAAATTCCTTCTCCAAAAAGATGGTACGTACTCTCATCTATGAACACACATGTTTAGACACTCAATCTTTGAGTTTTATTATGGATATTATTATATTTATGGTTATTATATACTTTGAGGGTTATTACTGGGGTTATTTCGAGGCAGCCCATAATACTGGGCCTCTCCCCAAGGACTTGGAAGATTATTCCCATGGAGTAGAGAGAGGTTGTTTGAGTGACTTCTTCAGAGTGACAAAGCTAGTAACTCTCAGAGGTGGGATTTGAACTCAAGCCATCCCGACTCCCAGCCCAGCACTTTGTGTTCACTGACATTCTATCTTAGTTGTAAAACACTAATGATTTTAGTCCAACTGTGAAGGCGAGTGGTCATCTAGTCTCTGTTTAAAGACTTCCAGTGGAGGGAAGAAACTTACTACGTCCTTTGGAGGTGACCCATTACTCCACCTATATAACCTGCATACAGTCCTAATTGTTAGGAAATGTGCAGTGACATCAAGCCTGAATCGGCCTCTTTGAATTCTAGCCATTTCTTCCACGCCAAGGAGATTAAGTGTACCTCCCCCTCTTCCCTCTATGTCTGCCTTTCAATGAAAGCAGCTACCATGCCACCACTATGTCTTTCTTCTCTTTCTCACTTAAACTTGCTTAGTTTTTTCAGCTGAACTCTCTGTAGCATATGTGGTAGAACAAAGAACATTGGCTTGTTCTCCTGAGCTGTTTCTTTTTCTTACAAGAGAGGAGTCCATGGGGTGGGGACTATTGTAAAATTACAGGTTTGTAGAGCAATAAGCTTAGACTGGATTTAAGGAGAAATTTTCTAACAATTCAAGTTGTCCAGAAGTAGAACAAAATGCCTCAGGAGGCAGTATGTTCCTCCTTAAATTAAGGCCTTCAAGAACATGTTGGATGACCACTTGTCGAGGACCTTATGGAGAGGATTCCCACCTGGGTGTAGATTGCACCAGATAGCCTCAGAGAGCTTTACTAGTGCTTGGTTAGGGCCTGGACCAACTTGCCATGGGTACAGTCTATACAGAAGCAGTTTCTGTCCCTGGATGACTCACGCTTTCGTTTTCTTTCCTCCCAGAGTGGTTTGGGGAATCAGCCCATCCAGAAGAGTTACAGCCTTCTCATAAGCCAAGGCTCTATCTCTAAAGCTGAAATGAGGGCTTTGATGCTTTTGCTGTGGACAGCCTTGGCATCAGTACTTGGAAATGGCTTCTTTTGATATCTGCTATCCACCCACAGTTGCCAATCTATTTCTCAGTTGGGCTTACCTCGGGGGCTATTTGTCACTCTCAGGAGCAGTCATGCTGCCTTGGCTTATCACCATCTCTTTAGAGTCACAAACTCCAGAAGAAGGACATCTGTTATTTCATTTCTTGGTTTTCCTCTCCTTCAATCCCTCTGAGACTGTGGTCAAGTGTGACTTCTTAGAAATTAGAATCCTTGTTTCCTAATCTCCTAGCCCAGGCATTCTGGGAAATGTAGTCCTCTTCTTGCCTTGGGCATTCTGCTACACATTGTTAACTTATGTCATTTAAAGAGTGGACTTCATGTAATAATACTAACTGACAGATTGTGTTGTAAGCCTTGTAAGGCTTGACATCTATGATTTCATTTAAGCCTCACAATCGAGTGAGGTATGTAGGCAACCAGGTGGCACAGTAGGTGGAATGCTGAACCTTGAGTCAGGATTTCAAAACCAGCCTCAGACACTTACTAGCTATGTGATCCTGGGCAAGTCACTTAATCTCAGTTTGCCTCAGTTTCTTCAATTGTAAAAATGAGTATCATAACAGCACTTAGCTTCCAGGCTTATTATGAGGATAAAAGAAAGTGATATTTGTAAAGTGGTTTGTAATTCTTAAATTTCTGTATAAATTATCTTTTCCTGCTCTTCCTCTTCCACTTCTCTTCCCTCTCCTCCTCTCTCTCCCTGTTCTCTTCTTCTTCTTCCTCCTCCTCCAACATGTGATTTGGCAGTGAAGGGCATGGCTGTCTTGAAATGATGAAGAAAGTTTTTAATGGGTACTGAATCCCATTCATGGTCTGGTCATCGATGATGTGCCCAAGTGCTGAGCCAGTGTACATGATTGCCTGGAATTAGGGAGAACAGCTCTCTGTGTGTGCTCCCGGATATGGTTCCTATGGATAGGAGAGCTCCTGTTCAATCATCGTTACAGTTTTATGTATTTGTTTTTCTATCACCTTAATTTCCAAATTCCTTTCCCCCCCTCCCCTATTCCTTGTAGCAAAGCAAAAAACCAAACCAAACGGGAAAAAGGAGTTCAGTTAAAACTAACGAGCCTATTAGCTGAATCCGATGCTATATGCGACATTCGCACCATTCAGTTTCAGGTTTTATCCTTGACGTTTTCATTTCTATTGTTGTAATCATTGTTTTTTGTTTCTTCTTATTTCACTTACATTAATCCCTAGGAACTTTCTTTGAATTCTTTATATCTGTCATTTCTTACATGTGGTAACATGATTTTATTCTCATTTGCTACAACTTGTTGAACAGTTAACTCATCACTTTGTTTCCACTTCTATGCTACTACTGAGAATATTTCAATGTATATGAGACCTTTCTGTCTTTGACCTCGTTGGCAACATTTGGCAATAACTTTAAACCACCACAGTTTTCTGGACCACTTCTGCCCAATTGGCATTGTAACTGCTCTGGGATGGTCACATAGATTAATCTTAGTGAATGGTAGGTCAGGCTTTTCCAAAATGGATCCAAAAATTGGTAGCACATAGTGAGCAGTGCTTGACTACTTTCCCTTCCTCCCTCTCTCCTTCCTTTCCTCCTCCCTTTCTCTTTCCTCTCCCTCCTCTCCTTCCTTCTCCCCCTCTCTCTGTCTCCTTTCTTCTTTCCCTCTCTCCTTTTCTCCCTCTGTCCATCCCTCCTTTCTTATCCTGTGCTAGGCTTCTTCTTCTAGACTATAATTGCATGTATTTTTCCAAAGAGGAATATGGCACATGGAAACAGGCCTTGTTCCCAAGAGATGGACTTATTTAAAAGGCACTTGGTGTCCCCTCTTTTTTGTGAAACTCATATGCTACCTCTTTCTCACAGCTCCATCATGAAGAAGGGTCAGTGTTGTTAAAATAGTTTAATATACTCCATCTTTCCTTCTTTTTAGAGAAAGAAAAATGTATTTAGTTGAAGCAAATCTTTATTTAATTAGCCCCGGTGTGAAGGTTTCTTGTCTTTTGCAGTTCCACAGCCTTAAGAGAATGCCCAGTACCTGAAGGGCAGCTCCCACTGGGACTAATTGAGTCCAGACAGCTCCAAGTATGTTCATTAAGGCCTGATTAGGTTTCCCACAGGTGGGGAAGGTTAGGAGGCACAGATAGAGAATGGCAGTGATTGTGTTAAGCATAAAACACCATCTGTTTCACAAGGAAGGAAAGGAACCGGCCCCGACGACACTCTTTGAGTGATCCCAGCCCACTGCCAAAGTCAGCTTTCCCTCTTTTGCTTTTGAGTTTCATTTAAAAGACCCCAAAGCAGATAACAAACATTGAGAAAGCATGGGATGATCAATCTAAGGGCTGTGGAAAAGGTGCTAAATTCTAAAACCCTGCTCCTAGACTTAGCAAAAAGAGAGGCGAATTTCCTCCCTTTCTCTCTTAATGTAAGCATTGTGTTTGCAAATATTATGAATTCCTTTTCATGAATTCCTGATGAATTCCTTTTCTCCTTAAAGATCTTGTACTTTTCAGGCAAGCAGCCTTCACCATTCTGAGAACTGTTCTGTTCCCTGGGTATATGGCTCTGGTTTTGTATGAGATAGAATGACAGGACAGACTGGTGGAGCTGGGAGAGGCCTTATAGAGTACCAGGTCTACAACTCTCCCTTTGCAGAGGAGGAAGCTGAGGCCAAGAGAGGGAAAGAGACTTGGCCAGGGCCACACAGCAAGTAAGTAGCAGAGCCACCATTTGGAGTCCAAGGCTATTGTGTCACCTTGCCACACAGAAGAATACAAATGAGTTGATATGTAGGTCCCTTCCCCCCTTTACCTTAAAAAGAAATAGGTGCATGGTTCCACCTAAGCTGAGACAATGAGATGGCAGTCAATTCAACTGGCCTATCACAGGCCCAGGGCTTCTTAATCTTTTTTATGTCCTGGAACTCTTGTAAAGACTGGTGAAGCTGATGGTACCCTTCCCCCAATCATGTTTTTAAATGTATAGCATAAAATAATATTACAAAAGAAATCAATTATACTGAAATAGTTGTCAGAATATCTTTAAAAGAAAAACAAACTTATGTGCTGCTGGCTTAGAACCCCTGTGTTAGAGACTCTCAGCATGAGCGATTTGGAACCCTACAAACAGGATGTCCCAGATTGTTTAGATAGAATCTAGAGAAAGGGCAGGAGAAAAGAGTCCTTGATCTCAAATCAAAGCACCTAATTTCAGGCTTAGCACTTCTGTTTACCCCTGCATGAGGCAAATTATTGAATCTTTTGGGCCTCAGTTTCTCCTTTGTACAATAAAAGGGTCATTCTAGGTGACCTCTAAGGTTCTTTCCAGTTCAAAATTTATGATCCTTCAGTTATGTCTCAAGGATATTAATAACGTGATCTGTAAACAGACAGCTAGGTGGGGCAGTGGGTAGAGTGCCAGGTATGGAGGCAGGAAGACCAGAGTTCAAATCCTACTTCAGACACTTACTACCTGTGTGGCCCTGGGCAAGTCACTTAACCTCATGTTATGCCTCAGTTTCCTCATTTGTGAATAATAATGGCATCTACCTCTCAAAGTCGAGAGCATCAAATGAGAAAACAAAGTTCTTCATGAACCTTAAAATGAGAACTACTAGTAGTAATCTTAGTGAACTCTTCAAGCATTATGGCAATCTTGGATTTCTCCTTTTAGTCCATGAGCACCTTCATGCTGCTTAGTAGCCATTTCCATATGTACCATTAAGTGTTATCTTCTTCCATTTAAATGTAAATCCCTTAGGACATGGATTGTCTGACTTGCTAGACTTTGTATCTCCAATGCTGAGCACAATGCCTAGCACGTGGTAAATATTTAGTAACTGTTCACTCTGTATGTATAAATATATATATATATATATGTATATATAAATATATGTAAACATATGTGTGTATCTATCTTATGTTTACTGAGTTTGGCAATTTTCTCTCTTTCTCTTCTTTTTCACACCCCCCATCCCCCGGAAACCTAAATTGTTGGTGTAGGGTCAATAGACTAATGAGAATGATCATATTATGGCCAGCCAGATAGATGGGGAGGAGGGAGGAAGGAGGGAGCCTGGGAGCCCACTGTCTTAGCACTTTCTGTTGACTTATTCCTGAGCCTGGCCAAGCCAAATGCTCAGACTAGAAAATTCCAAGAGCGTTTGCAAGGACATTGCTTTCAAGGCAATGAGTGAGAGCAGTCCACACCTGAAGTTGCTTTCCCAGGACCTGTAAGAGCCATTTTTCCCTCTTTGTCACCTCCATCAAGCTTGGGGCTCCCAATGCTGCAAGGAGAGCTCATCCATTCTCCTTTTTCCTTCTTTCTTGACTTTTCACAGGTAGCTTTTAGAATAGATACAAAGGAAACCAGCCTAATTTGAAGCCACTCAAGAAGAGAGAAAACCCATTGGGCCACAATTCCATAGATATTTTCTATTGACTTCCTATATGTTTCATAGTATCATGTAAGAAATCATCATACTAAGTTGAATTCTGCATTGTAGGGATTCTGACCCTAAACCTGAAATATGGGAGTCAGAATCAGGATGAGGAAAATAAAAGAAAGAGAGATTTGACTTGGGAATTCCCATTCGGCTAGGGGCTACCTCTCTAATTGCTATGAAACCCCCCAACTCCAGAGCAGGAGACCTGTTGATTATCCCTAGGCATGGAGGACAAGGCTACTCAGAGAAAAGAAACCTTGAGAGAGAATCCCTAAATCTCATTTGAGTTACCTTGTCCCCCTAATCTTTTCCCAGCAAGTTGCTAACAAGTAGCCTTGAGTTTCCTCTCTTTTGAATTCCTGGGGCTCCCCAGCCTCTCTGTGGAGGTGCTAATGAGCAGTAAACTGGCCAAAAGGCAGGCCCAAACAAAGGGGCCAGGATCAGTCACAGGGTGGCTCCCTGGCCCAGGCTGAAGTAGGAACTGACCGCCCAAGTTTCCCAGGAGGATTGTCTTCCTCTGGGCTCTTTAAAAGGACTGGTCTATTAGGGCTGAGGGGCCAGGGATACATTGGCTGCAGAATCCAGAAAAATAACTTCTATGCAGTCCCCTGAGACTATAGAAATTTGCAGTAGGGCTGAAATGGGCATGGAGATATTGGGAACTGACTCTTTCTTTGGGACTTTTCCAAGGGGGAACAGGAGAGTGTGTGTGTGTGTGTGTGTGTGTGTGTGTGTGTGTGTGTGTGTGTGTGAGAGATGAAAATGTCCATTTCCAATCTGAGCTAGTAAAGTCGTTCTTTTTTTTCCTTGAGGCTGGGATTGGGAGGAATATTTTAAAAGCAAAACCAGAAACTGGTACTTTATGTGAATAGAGCTAGCTAAACTTACGGAAAAGACAACAATAAGGGATAGAGGTGATCATAAAAAAATAGCAGAAAAATCATCATTTTCATGAAATTTAAAAGCTTTTGCAGTAACAAAATCAACACAACTAGGATAAGACAGGATGTGATTGATGGGGCAAAAACTATGCCGGAAATATCTCTGACAAAGGTCTGCTTTCCAAGATATAGGCAACTAACACAAACCCATTCCCAGTGGATACATGGTCAAAGTATGGTGAGCTGTTTTCAATAGAATTGCAGAATATTAACAACTCTATGAAAGATTGCTCCAAATCCCTAATAATAAAAGAAATGCAGATCAAAATGACTCTGAGGATTTACCTCATGATTTTATAAAGAGTTTATAAAGATGACACAAATGAGAATAATGACAATAAAAACTTTGGCAGGGTTGCAGAAAGACAAATATACTAGTGTATTGTTGGTAGAACTGATAACTGATCTAATCATTTTGGAAAGAAACCCGGAATTATGCTAAAAATTACCAAAATGTTTATATCCTTTAGCCCAGAAATCCTAGACATTGCTAGACATATATCCTAATAAGGTCATGGTGAGGTAGAAAGGATTCTTAGACTCCCCAAATTTCATACCAGTGTTATAGATACACACATATACATATATATGGAAGGGGCTAAGATTGTGGCACATGAATGAAATAGAATATTACTGTGCTATAAAAAGAGAAATGTGAAGCTTAGGAAGACTTGGGCAGAGTAAGGTACATAGAAGCAGAGAAAAGATTTATGTGGTGACCACAAAAACACGGAAAGAACAAAACTAGCAACAACCATTGAAAGTAAATGTCATAGGTAATTACACATGTACAGCCTGTATTGAATTGCTTGTCCTTCCAGTGGGGGTAGGTGACAAGGGAGGAAGGGAAAGAATGTAGAATTTAAAGTTGTATAATCAAATGTTAATATATATATATATATATATATATATATATATATATATATATATATATATTATTAACTACATGCAACTGGCAATTAAGATATACAGGTACTAGGGTAGGGAGACCCATCCTGCCCTACTGGAAAGTCAGAGGGGCAATGGGGGAGGACATAAAAAAAACAGATTAGGGGAGGGGCTATACAGTGGGATGGCTGTTTTGGGGTGGTGGGTAGGGGAAAGATAGGGAGAAAATTTGTAACTCAAAATCTCATGGAAATGTGTGATGTAAAAAAGAAAATAAATTAATTAATTTAAAAAAAGAAAGTAAATGTCATGGGAATATCATGACCAAGCTTGGTACCCAGAAGGAGATATAAGACTGTCCCAACTTCCATTCTTGGAGGAGGTTGGGGGTGATGTGGGTAGAACACATCCCATATTATTGGGTTTTGCTAAACTTTGTTTTTCTGTCACAAGGAATTATTTTTCAGAGAAGGAAAGGAATATGGTGTGAAATGAAGATGATGTCAAAATGAAAAATTATTAAAAGAGGCCTGTTTGTTTGGGCCATAGAGTGTAGAAGGCTGTTTAATATGACTTTAAATTCCAAAAATTGTATTTGAATGGACAAAAATAAGTATAAATTCCAGTGGCTCACTGGTACCTTTAGAATCAAATAACATTTCAAAAAGTGAAGGCAGGAAGAACAAAAGACATCAGACATCATCAGAAACATGTAGAAGATAAGCTCCTTGAGGGTAAGGGTTTTTTTTATCCTTATTGCATGTACACATAGAAGGCACTTAATGAAAATATGATGGGGGCAACCTGTATAGCAATGGAATGAATGTAAGGGCCTTCAAGACAGGGACAGTTCACTTTTGTCTTTGTATCCACAGCACCCATCTCAGTTTCTGACACATAGTAGGTGCTTAATAAATGCTTTTTTGGAAGATTTTTCTTTTTTGCTTTTTGGAGGGGGGAAGGTAGGGCAATTGGGGTTAAATGACTTGCCCAAGGTCACACAGCTAGTTTTGTGTTAAGTGTCTTAGGTACGATTTGAACTCAGATTCTCCTGACTCCAGGGCCGGTGCTCTATTCACTGTACCACCTAGCTGCCCCTTAATAAATGCTTTTTAATGAATTTATTATGTGCTTAATGTATGACTTGAAAAACTAGCTAGTTCAGTCATCTCTCAAGAGCAGGAAGACCCTTCATCTCTCTGCTCCTGGCATTTTCTCTGGTTGTTCCACACACTTGGAACACTCTCCCTTCTCATCTCTACTGATTTCTCTGGCCTCCCTTAAGTCCCAACTAAAATCCCATTTTTTATAGGAAGCCTTTCCCAACTCCTCTTAATTCGGATGCTCTCTGTTAATTGTTTCTTATTTATCTTGCATATAGCTTGTTTGTACATATTTGTTTGCTTGTTGTCCCCCCTTTAAATTGTGAACTCCTTGAAGGCAGGGATTGTCTTTAGCCTCTTTGTATCCCAAGCACTTAGCACAGTGCCTGCCACATTGGCGAGCTTGATAAATGTTTAGCAATTGATTAATAACCAGTGCAAGCCTGAGTCCTACATTTGTATCTCTGGGGAAAGGTCTCCAGTACATTGCATGGGCTGCTATGTATGGAAGACCCAGGACAGGACATAGGCAATATTTGCCCAGGATAGGTAGGCATGGGTGGGTTGTGATCTATATTGGTGAAGGGAAAGAATGCCCATATCGCTGGGATCCCAAATCCGTAGATGTTCTGGAATAAATCATCCAACATCAAGATAGAAAAACGTAAACGCCAAGCTCTTTATAATGGATAGATTGTCTCTTTGTGATCCTCTTTTTGTCTGTGTGCTTTGGGTGGGGGGTATTTGGAGGTTTTTTATATGTAGTTTTAGCCAATGTGCATGTTGTTCTTATGCTGCTTTCTTGACTGCATCACTTCATGAAAGTCTGTATTTTCATTTGTTATTTTTTTGTTTTTGTCATTTCTTAAGAAGCAGTAAAATTCCATCCATACACCACAATCTGTTCAGCTGTTCGCCAATCACTGGGCATGTGAATTGTTTTCATTTTTCTATTAGACCTATAGCTACAATGAATAATTTGGTATATATTAGTCTTTTTTCCCCTTTGAATGGCATTCTTGGGTCTAGTCCTAGTAGAGGATAACCTCATGGAAGAGTAAGAACAGAACTGTTCTTCCTCCCCCTCCCAGAAAGCCATCCCTCATAACAATAATTAAAATTGGTGGTGGGGGAGAGAATGGAGAAGGTGAACAGTTCAGCAATAGTAATCAACATGTTGAAAAATGCTGACAACATCTCAAGTATTCTACAACCATAGTGACCCACTTGTTAGAATTGTGGCTAAGCTCCATCACTGTAATTTTGTTGGTGCTGTTTTCTGTGTTGTTACTGGAGTCATTTCGTATGTTGCCTTCCTGTTTCTGTTTACTTCGCTCTGCATCAGTTTATTTAAGTCTCCCCATGCTTCCCTGTAGTCATCATTTCTTTTGACACACTGTAGCTTGTTAACCATTCCCCAATCAGTGGATATCTACTTTGTCTCCAGGTCTTTGCAACCACAAGTGTTTCTGTGAATATTTTGGTGCTATGGAGCCTTTCTTTCTGACATTACCCTCTCTGGACTATATGCCTAACAATGGACATCCATTTATTTTCACTACATATTTACTGCCTGCCCTACTTCACAAGAAACCCAGTGACAGGACCATCTTAAGCACAGTTGGAAAATTCTGAAGATAATATCCACCAGAATAGATGTATCATTGTTTTTGTTTACTTTTGGGGCAAGATTAGGTACTGTTGATCACCACCCTTGAGGAGAGGGGGTGAGGACTGAGACTAGGTTGAGCAGTTTTGATGAAGTAGTAGCAACGGAAGTTAGGTTTCAAGGAGTTGAAAAGTCAGTGGTTGGTATGGAATGGAATAAATAAGCGTAGATTACATCTTCAAGAAATTTAGCAGGGGAGAGGAGAGAGTAATATCATAGGGAGAGAGAAGTAGAAAAGTTGAGACAAGCTGATGTTGTTTTCCCCCTTAGGATAAAAAGACCTGAGTGTATTTTGCAGTCAAAATAGAAGGAGGTAGTAGAATGAGAAAAGGTTGAAGATGAAGTGAAAGGAAAATAATCAATGGAGCAAGGTCCTGAAGGAGAAGGAAGGGGTAGGATCAAGGGCTCAAATAGAGGGTGTAACCTTGGCAAGGAGGAAAACTACATCTTCACAGACTAGAAGAAAGGATGAAAGGAAGGGTGAAGACATAGAGAGATTTTGAGGCATGTGGAGGAAGGAAGATAGAGATTTCCTAATGGATGACCTCAAGTTTCTTAGTAAACTTGGATGGTGGGATCATTTGATCATCTGGGTGAGAGAGAAAAAGAGAGAGGGGGGGAGAGGGAGAGAGAGGGAGAGAGAGAGAGAGAGAGAGGGAGGGAGAGAAAGAGAGGGAGGGAGAGAGAGAGAGAGGGAGGGAGAGAGAGAGAGAGGGAGGGAGAGGGAGAGAGGGAGAGGAGGAGGGAGAGAGAGGGAGGGAGGGAAGAAGGGAGGGAGATGGAGATGGAGATGGATTGGGATTTAAGGGTTTGAGAGAGAGGGAAAGGTTTAGAATAATCACTGTGGGGAGTGTGGCAGGAAGTCAATCAGAGATGACCAAAAATAATATCATGTGGCAGTGAGAGCCCAGCTGAGATTGGAGAACACAATTTCCTGACCTCCTCAAGGAGCAATGCAATTCAAATCACAGATCAATTCAATTGACTAATTCAAACTCATGTATCTAGAGCCAGACATTTTTTTCCATTTCATAGATGAAGAAACTGAGTCCCAAGGAGGTGAAATAATTTAGACAAGGCCATAATAGGATCATAGATCTAGATCTGGAAGGACCTCAGATATTTAGACCAACTCTCATTTAACAGAGAGGGAAACTGACCTTCATAGAAATGGAGTAACTTTCCCAAGGCTGCACAGGGAAAAAATGTTAGGGTCAGGGCTTGAACCCACATCCTCTAACTACAGCTCCTTCAGTTCAATCCAACAAGCATTTATGAAGTGCTTAGTATAGTATGTACCAAGATCTGTGCTAGGAAATGGCTTCACAAAGAAAAAATACTCTTTGCCCTCAAGAAGTTGACATTCTACTAGAAGGCCAATGGTGGAAGTCACCTAGAGTTAGGGATTAGGCCAGCAGGGACATATGGAAGATAGAGACACTTGGGATCCAAGCCTTGTTGATATGGGTGACTGGAGGGTTAAAACAATGAAGGGAGTTGTCGAGATTGCAAAAGATATGTGTGTGAAAAGGGGGAACTGAAAAATTAAGGGCTATAGTAGTCTTGCTATATAGATTTACGTTTTAGCTGTGGGAACCCAGAAAGGCTGTTGGGTGCTAGAGGAAACAGTATAGGTTGACTTGAAAATCTTTCCAGTTTGGGATGAGGTGACCTTTAATTCTAATATCTTTATGGAGAATTGTGGCCGTCATCCCCATGATCAGAAGCCTACCAGGATGACCTGTCATTTCAATTACTTAGGTATAACTCATGTTCCCTTTCTCCTTTACCTTCTTTCAATCCAAGCCCATTGTAACCCAGAACCTATAGAATCAAGACAAAGTCCAGGAGACAGGAAGAAGATCTTAGTGAAAACAAAGAATGGAAAGGGGTAAAAAAAAGTTTCAGGGAATGTGGGTAATTGTGAAGTAATAAGAGAAGGGAACAGTGTTTAGAACAAAGGGAAAGAAAGCACCAAACTAGTAGTGGTGACCCCTGGTCAGAGGTCAAATCTCTCAGCATGATCTTAAGACCTTCGCCAAGAAAACCAAGGAAATCCAAGGAAACTTGGTCTAGGTAACAGTGGTCTAGGTGCAAAGAGTTGCAAATGCTGTAGCCAACCCCCACCCCTCTTAAGCAACACAGCCTAGGGCACCAACCAGGTCATTGCCTTACTCTCTCCAGTAGAGTCTTACTCCATTTACCACAGCAGCCCATCTAAGCCTTTAAAAATGACAAATCTTTGACAAGAATTGGTTTAAGCCCCCCTGGTTCCCATGACATGTTCTCAGAGACCAACCCCTTTTTTCTCTCTGGTGTTGTTTTGTACTCATAACCAATGTAAACCATCAGACCTAGGGCAAACATGAGACAATCAATCTACTTGGGTCGGCAAACTATTCACGCTGTATAAGTTGGCTCTTCTGGTGAAGGAAAAGAGCTCTTGCCTGGCATGGTCTTGGCCCTGACCCTTCCTGGCTAGGTGAGCTAAGGTGAATCACTTCTCTTTGCTGGGTCTCAGTTTCTTCCTCTGTAAAATGATGAGTTTGGACTAGAGGGGCCTCCAAGTTCTTTCTAGTTCTACCACTCTTTGATTCTGGAGAACCCCGGGGTGAAAGAGGCAATGTTGGGCCTGTGGAAGGACTTGGCTGCCTTTGAGAATATACCTGAACCTTGTCTTAGACTGCTGTTAATTCTAGAATGTAGAGGTAGGCCTCTGGGAAATGAAGGAGAGATAGATTTGGGCTGCATTATGATGCCATTTTCTAGGTGGTGAAAGAGAATCCCTCATCCCTCAAAACTGAGCCATAGACCTACCTGTGAATTCAAGACTAAGCTAAATATGGCGGCCATGAAGGCACTCCCCAAGTGTTCCGCAGTGTCTCCAAGGGAACTAGAGAAGAGTTGAAGATGCCTGCCTGCAAACGCTAGAGGAGACATTCACTGTCCTGAGACAATTCCTTACAGGTAAGGTCAGCTTTTCAAAGTCTTCTTGAACACTTTTAACTTTTGTGATTGTTCTTCTAACTTGATCTTCTTTCCTCTTGCATGAATAAGATGCTAACATCAGTCTGGGCAATATTAATTAAAATTCCCTAACTGCTTAAAGCCATGGGCATCAGACCCAGCAGCCGAGTGTATGTGTCCGTAATAGTATCAATATAGCAGACCCCCACTGTGACAAGACATAGTGAAGAATTTTTAGCTGGTATACTTCTGGGATCACTAATGATTAATTAGTGTGTATCATAATGTAAAGCAAATGGCACCCTAGCTACCTGGGGTTGCTGTCATCTGAAAGTGCAATGATTTCCAGGTGATCACCATGTTTAAAAGGAAAACTGCATCGTAGCCTGCCATCTTGTGGAAGCTGGTGGGTAGCTCATGCCCCAAGAAGAGCAAGGGAGCTGTTTTCAAAGCCCTTCACGCCCATGGATTTATGGATCCTCACGGGTCCTCAGTCTCTTGTTGAGGGTGATGGATGGGTTTGAAGCTTGAACGACCCTATCTCAACATCAAACACATACAGTTGCATAGTTCTTCTCTTAGACTATATCTCAACCCAATTTCCCAGTCTAATGGTCAAATGCCAGCGTCCAACAATCTTTCATAAGATGCCACCAGGTTGCCCACTCCTTTAATCAGTCTCACCTCAACCCCCTTGGTGAGAAATTGTTATCAGTAGCATGTTTCTGCTCAAAGGCATCACACGGGCCATTGGGACAGTCGACTCAACCTCAGGCGTGAAGTTCATGGAATATCAGACAGAATGGACCCTTGGAGCACTCAAGGAATTTGCTTCCCAGCAACCTTCAGATGACAGGCTAGACCTTGTTTAGTCGTTTAGTGTGCCTACCTCCCAGACTTGTATTTTCTTTTATTCAAATCATCCAAGCTCAGCCTTGGAATGGTCTTCAGAAGCCTTCTGCCCCATACTTGGTCTGGAGTACCCTTTAGTACATCTTCTACTTGCACATCTCTAGTGAGGGGCCACTCATTCTTTCCTGAGGCAGCCCATACCATTTTGGGATAGCTTGAATTGTTAGGAAAGTTTTCCTGGAATCCAACTGAAATCTGTCCCCCTGCATCTTCTGCCCATTGCTTTTTATTTCTTCCTTCTGGGTCCAAGCGGAACAAGTAGTTCCTTCTACTACAACCTCCAGATGGCCTGAGTCCTCTTGCCATCTTGGTGGTTCAACGCCATCCTGGACCTGCTCCAGTTAGTCACCATATCTCCAAAAACCTGGGCACAGACTTGATTCTACTGGGCAGAGTACATAAAACAGAATACGCATCTTATTTAGTTTGGAGGCCATGACTCTCTTAATGAAGCCAAAGATCCCATGAAGCGTTTTGTTGACTTGAACCTCCAGTTCAACAGATCCCCAAGGACTTGTGCATGAATTCTCATGTTGCTGTGACTACTTCATCCTATCTTTGCACAGGTAAATTTTTGAATTTCAGTGTTTATAGGTATTCCTATCATATTTCATCTTTAGAATCTCCATTCTGATAGTTTCACTTTTTTTCTTCCCCCAGATTTGTGTCATCTACAAATATGATAAGCAAATTATCTTTGTATTTATCCATCATTGATTTAAAAAAAATCAACCAATGCAGAACCAAGGATTTTAGATATTGAAAACAATATCCAGTTTCTAATTTCCTCACAGTGAAGTAGTACTAAAGTTGATCTAGCTTCCATCATCATTATTTTATAAAAACATGTTTTCATTTTACAGTTTACACAACTTTTATGCATTCTTTCTTTCAGTGTTAAATAGCTATGTAAACTTGTCCAGCCAAGTGAAGTCATCACTAAGGTGGGGTAACCAAGGTTTTCTCCCAAGTGCCAGCATTTCGAGGACAATAAAAGCAACATCCCTGGCCATACGTCTCATCCACAGAACTCTACCCCACTTGAACTCCATCCCACTTAGCCCTATCTTCTGCAATGACGGTTCTATCCTGGGACATGTTTCCTCCCCGCACTGTCTAATCCACTGGCCCCTAGCCCTCTAGCAGGACAGAAACCTTATTGTTTGCCAGGTTGCGCCTTCTTGGTACCTCCTTGCCCCAGAAGCAAAAATTCCAAGGCCCAGAATTATTATCTCTATTTTATAGATAAGTAAACTTAAGGAGTTCAAGTTGCTTGCCCATGAGGAAGCAATACCCCTAAACAACAAATACCACACGTTTGCTGTTGCATGATAACTAAGCTTTCTTCATAGGCGCACACAATCATGTGTTACTATGCAGCCTGCATTTAAATTGTCTGGGACCCATTCAGCATAATCAGAGCAGGCGATTATCCTATTGCGCTGAAATTACTCAAAAGGAAAAGAACCAAAGATTCTCCATTTCAACCAACTGATGACAGATCTATTTAGCTAATCACCCCCGGAGACCTCCCCCCATTCCTTATTTGTCAGAATAATTTTTTTAAAAGTTGATTTAAAAAATGTCCTAGATTGTTCTATCATAGATATATATAAATGTATTATTAACTTAGGAACTATCCCAGCAATTCCTGTAACCTCTCGGGCAGCATTTAGAAATTGTGCTTTCTTGGTCAACCCTTAAAGATAAACATCGCAAAAGCTTCCCTGTTATGTTGCTCCTTATTTGAATGTGTGCTATGAGAACTTGATCGGTGATACTCAGGCAGTGAGTAACGCCTTCAAATACCAATGTGCATGTTTTAGCAAAACTGCCTTTGAAAGAAATTCATTTTCAAGGCGACTTCATCAGAGGTGAAAATGCATGGAACAGATTCCACTTCTAAACTCTAAGACAACTAGTTATTAGATTGTTGTTGTTTTTTAAATTTTCCTAGAATTGAGCAAATCATGGGCATTTGGGAAATTGCAATTAGAATGTTTTCCAGCTGAGATAAAGCTCGTTGATGGATGAAATTTATGTTCTCTGTTCAAAAGGTATGGTGGGGAGAATGAGTCAAAGAAATTGCTTTCCAACTGGGGTAACCGAGTTGAGTGTTTTGGTTTGATTGTGCAAAACTGGCCCCAGGTTCTGGTCTCTCCGAATGGTGTGTGCTTCTCTTGTCTTCCTCTTACAGCTGATGATAAGCATCATTTAATGAGCAAGTTCATTAACTGTTTTCCAGTTCATAATTTCAGGCTGCCTGTGATGGACAGAACGTTGTTATAATAAGACGGGGGTGTTGTAAGGGTGAAGCAATTCTGGGTTTTGTGCTCCTTCAGAATGACTGAGGAGCTCACTTAGGGTTATTCTCCCCACCCCCTCCCAGCATGCCTATTAAACGCCTAACTCCTGGAAATATTCTATTAGATCTGAAACTCTGATGTGTTTCAGCTGTTTATTAAAATAATGTTTCAAACGACCCATTGGTTGCTGACCACATCACGCACCTGCCACGAGAGCAGCACGCTTCTTTATATGAAGGATTAAAAATGGTAACGAATCAATCTGCAATTTAAATTCTTTTCTCTGTAGGTATTAGGCCAGGTCCCCTTTGTGTTGTTTCTTCCTTTTCTCGTTTTTTCTTTTGTGTCAGGGCTGGCCTGTGCAATATGAAGTCTGTGCCCCTGTCTAAGGCCCCTAAGTTAAGGGCGGCCCTCCTGACTATGGAAGCGTCATCTTTTCCCTCCTCCTGATGGGTCTTTGTTGGATGGGGGTTTCATTTGGTGGGCATTGTTTGGCTTAAGCAGGGAGCAGTTTGGAAAGTCTATGGAAATGTTCCATTCACTGATTGGGAATTGAAAAAAAATAATTGCCCCCTAAAAGCAGACAGGCACATGTTTGGTGGCTCAAAAAATCCTGAATTTCAGCCCTGATTAGAAAAAGAAATCTCTGGGGGCCTATTTGGCTGCATGGGGAGCTGTGGGAGCATGA
>CM053602.1:32214436-32255851 GCA_028646575.1 Pseudocheirus occidentalis | reverse complement strand
GGCTTGCTGAAAGCGCTCCCCAGGACCACCACCCAAGACCATGATCCAGATCCAGGCTGCTCAACGCAAGAGCACTTGGCCCTGATCAATCGACTCAACCCCCCTTTGGGGTTAGCAGACCAGAGGCTCTGAAGCAGCCCGGGGGGGGGCTGCCGCCAGTTACAGCTGTTCCTGCCCTTCCCCCACTGCTTCCTTGCCCTGGGGGTAGATTGGCTGAACTGCTTTTCCTCCCCTAAATTTAGCTTGAAAGCTTCACTCACTTTCACTGACCTCTAATCCTGGCTTAGTAGATGTGAAGATTGCTCAAGGTGCTTTAGATCTTCTCTGAAGTAGACTCACACTGTGGCTTGGGAGGCTTGGCTCCTCCCAACTGCCCTCGGGCCTAGCCACATGCAGTTTCAGGCTGGGCTGTTCTCAGCTCCCGGCCTGCAGGTCTGTGCAATGAGCCCCTCCTGCCAGCTGCCTTTCTCTAATCCCTATTTTTCATGCCTTGCTAGATGTGGAATTGCTGGAGGCTGTAGATCTTTTCTCTTGTAGACTGGCTGCAGAACAGCTTGGCTCAGCTCCTCCTGACTGCCCTGGGGCCTGGCCATGTTTGGTTTCTGTTTCAGGCTGGGCTGGTCTCATCGCCCAGCCTGCCGTGATGAGCCCCTGCTGCCATGCTGCCTTCAGTGAGAGATGTGTTTTCTATATTTTTGTGAGTTTGAGAGTCCTAGAATTTGTCCAGAGTCATATTTAATGGGTGTTTAGGGTGGCTGCGTGGGAACTGCGGGACCTTACTGCTTCTACGCTGCCATCTTGACTCTGCCCCGAGGAAGGCATATTTCATTTTCTGTTCTCTAGGACCATCACTGGTTTTTTCAGAGACACAGAGTTCAGTTTTCTCATGGTGATTCTTTCATTTGTTCTGTTGCTTTGCATGTAATATTTTTTGTGGGGATCTGCTTATTTCACTTTACATCATTTAATATGAATATTCCTGAGTTTTATCTGAATTCCTTATATGTATTGTTTCTTGCTGCAAAATCTCTTATATTAATAATCCATTTCTAAAATATTAACTTATGAAACCTAGGCAAATAGTATTGTATAATGCTTTGATGCTGACTTGATTTATCAAGTGATTTCCCAGAGAGGCTAGTCCTAAAGATACAATCATTATGATGAAGAATATGGATCTAGTCATTTTTTTAACAAAGCTACTAGACAAGTAGATCAGGAGAATAATGTAGTTACATTTACTCAGATTTTAGCTAAGCATTTAACAAAGTCTGTTGTTCTATCCTTGTGGATAAGATGTGGGTATGTAATTGAATGACTGGCCCCAGAGAGTCGTCATTAATTGTTCAATATTTGCTTTGAAGGCTGTCTCCCATGGAATGCCTCAGGGATCTGTTCCTTAGTCTAAAGATGTGTTTTTTTAATGACTTAGATCAAAGGTGTCAAACTCATAAGGGGTATAGGGGGAGGGCATTCCCAAGTGGGGCCAGAACCTGGTTAAAATGAAACTGGAAAATATTTAACAAAATAAATAAAATACGCTATAACATAGATAACATTAATTTGTGGTTTTCTAAATCAGTAAGCCTAAGCAGGGATCCATTTGTATTTCAATTTGACAGCCCTGAGATTCAGATAAAGGTATACATGGCACACTTATCAAACCTGGAAGTTACACAAAGCCATGAGGGGTGCTAAAATACTAGATGACAGTCAGAATCTCAAAATATCTCAGCCGGCTAGAATGTTGAAGAATATTAAGAATCATAATGGAGAAAATTGTCAAGTCTCACACTTAGATCCAAAAAATCAATTTCATAAGTACATGACAGGGAAGTATGCTTGATAGCCCTTCATTTGAAAAAGGTGTGAAAGTTTTAGCGGAATTTGAACTCAATTTGAGTCAGAAGTATGGTGTGGGAACCAAAAAGATAAATCAAGGTTGGGCTGTATTGAGTGGTACGGGCCTGCTCAGCTCAGGTCATCTTGGGAGAAGTGTACTAATTTCTGGGCACCATAGTTTAAGAAACTGGAAGATATCCAGAGAAAGGCAAGGCAGACAATGAGGGGCCTTGGGTCCATACTATATGAGAAATGGTGGAAGAAAAGAAGACTGAGGGGTGGAGAGTAGAGCAAGCTAACTGTCTTCAAGGATTTTAAGGGTGAGACTAATTCTGCTTAGTCCTAGTGGGCAGAACCAGGAGCAGCCAGTCACGGGTTTCCTGTTAGTCAAGCATGACAGCAAAGGGAGGCTGTATTTTTGCCAGGGATATTGCAGAGGTGATCCCAGTTCTGGGTAGATTGGGCCTACTTGACCTCTGTTCTGAATTCTCTTCGGATTTTGAGAAATTGAGATTCTGTGATTCTGCTAGGAACAGCATCCCATAAGTACTAGACCCACTTCCCTGGGCCATGACTGGGTTTGGAGCCTCGGTCTTCTAAGTGTTGTTTGTATGATTATCCATTACCTTCTGGTTGTGCATGCTGAAGTCCATATGCCAATTTCTTACTCATTGGAACAGCCTCAGGAGGGTTTGTGGCAATTTATCACTATAAGCAGGGATGTCAGGTCCCCACCCCCCACAGGGATAAGGGAGTAGGCCTAATGTCTGCCAGTGATTAGGGGCAATTAACAGGCCTGGAGGGAGGGACCTGCCTATAGGGAAATGGGCCAAGGCTCAACCCCTTTTATGAAAGAAAGAGTAAACAGAATGCAGTGTGCCCTGATATCAAGGTCAAAGCCAGAGGCCTAGGGAAGGAGTTCATAGCAGCAGGTCTAAAGGGAATGTCTGGGGGTGTGATACTGAAGCAGGAAGAACAGGACATGGAAACAGAATGAGGCGAGAAGCCCTAGGCACTGGGGAATGACAGTTTGTCTCCATCCAAGTCTTGGATCCAGGTAACACCTTTTCCTGAATTGGCCCTCCTGCCTCTGCTGATCTGGGGCCATTTGGTTCTGGTGGAGAAGAGCAATATCTGATTCTTAGTCCATTTTACTGGGCAATTCTACTAGATGAGTTATAGAAATAGTAAGTAATATTAAATAAAAATCCACAAAGGGTCCTTATTTATCTCTTGAATTTGTTCAATCGTTTTTCAGTCACGTATAACTCTTCGTGACCCCATTTGGGGTTTTCTTGGCACAGATCCTGGAGTGGTTTGCCATTTCCTTTTCCAGCTCATTTTGCAGGTGAGGAAACTGAGTCAAACAGAGTGAAGTGACTTTCCCAGGGTCACACAACTAGTAAGTGTCTAAGACCAGATTTGAACTCAGGAAGAAGAGTCTTCTTGACTCTATGCCCTATGCTCTATCCACTGCAGCACCACCCATCTGTATGTGTATCCTGGCTTAGATACTAACTGTGGAACAGTCTGGTACAGTAGAAATACTACAAAACTTGGAGACATAGAATCCAAGTTCAAATCCCAGGTCTGCTACTTTCTGCCTGTTTGACCTTAGACAAGTCCTTTCATCTCAATGGGCCTTAGTTTACACCTCTGTAAAATGAGCAAATTGGGATAGATGGCCTCTAAAGTCCCTTCTGGCTCTAGAACTGTGTTGCTTCTATAATAGTGTTTTGAGGTGCTGATTCTTCACAAAAATTCCAACCTTTCTGGCTCTTGACTTCCCCCTCTGTAAAGTGGGGGAATTGGACTAGATCAGGGGTTTGGAATCCTGTTTGTGTCATGGATTCCTTTGGTTGTCTGGTGAAGCCCCAGTAAGTAGAGCTCTGGGTCTGCAGTCAGGAAGTCCTAAGTTCAAACCTGGCATCAGACACTAGCCACGTGACCCTGGGCAAGATGTTTAACCTGTCTGCCTCTGTTCCCTTATGGGGGATAATAGTAACACCAGCCTTTCAGGGTTGTGAAGATAAAGTGAGCTAATAATTGTAAGGCAGTGTATAAATGCTAGCTGTTATTACTGTTCAGAATGCACGAGATGAAATACGGTAGATTACAGAGGGAGCTGATTGACATTAAATGTATGGGACTTGAGTTACGCAAAATATTTTTTAAAAGGAAGGAAGGAAGGAAGGAAACAGGAATTTATTAAGCACCCACAATGTGCCAGGCACTGTGATAATAAGCTCTTGTCAAACAAGTACCCAGACCTCAAATTAAGAACTGAGTTAGATAAACTTGAAGGTCTTTCCCCTTCTGAATTTCTGATTCACTAAGGATAAAGTTAGGTAAAGTTAGAATTATTATTATCCCAGTTTTACAGATGAGGGAACTGAGGCTCAGAGTTGTTTAATAATTTGCCTGAGGTAACACAGGTAATAAAAGAGCCATAACTCAACATGCCACAGCTCTGCCACGGCCCAGGCCAGACCAGCATTCTTTTGACTATATATGACTGCTTCTTATTCACTCAGCCTCAGTTTCCCAACAATTCCACTCTTCCAGGATTGTTATTGTTGTTGTCGTTGTTGTTGTTGTTGTTGTGTGTGTGTGTGTATATGTGTGTAGAGAGGGAGTGGGGGTCGGTAGGGATGGAGATGCTGGGGAGAGGGCTGTGTAAACCTTCAAGTGCTATAGAAGTGGAAGTTATCATTTTTTCTTCCAATTTTCCTCCAATCATTTATTATAGGCATAGAGCCTAGTCAGCTACATGGGAGTAGCCCAGTTATGGGAGGAGATCATTGTGTAGCCAAAATGACTGGGTGACTTTTTGTTTCTGTTTATGAAAGCAAAAAAGAAGGCCCCCTTCAAACTTTGGGATGCTCTTCTTGCCCCATGCCATGCTTGCTCATGCTTGGCTCACCCACCAGTCTGAATCTGAATTGGTGACGGCAGACAATAAATACAGTGTATGGAGATGAAATTGCAGAGAAAGATGATGTTAACAGTAATTTCCAACTCTATAGGAAAGTGCATAAATTCATGGGCTGGCAAGGAAAATTGTCTCCCCTGACTCTTTTGTGGTATAATGAGGACCATCTATGTATTTTAAAAAAATGAAGCCTTTATAGGCCAGCAACCCTAAAGGATCATTTGTATTTTTAAGAACGGATGTTTTAAATCATTTGATCAAGTTGTGGGTGCCTTTAATATTCCTCAGGCTTCATATTTTTTTTTCAGTTTCCTTCGGAGATATTCTATTCTTTGTGAATTAAAGGAAGGTATAGAAATGCAAATGCTGCAGATTGTAAAATTGTTGTACAAAGGACCTGCCTGCTAAATTGATTTCAAGGCTGCATGGGACATTGTCAGTAGGTTGAGACAAAAGGGAATTGGACGTGGAAGGGGAAAAAGGAGAGATTTAGGTAAAGAATTTAGTGTAGGGGAGTGGGGATTGATGCATAACTTAATTAAAACGAATTTGGCCAGAAGTCGGGTGTGAGACTCTTCGATTTAATTCCATGCCATTCTGATTCTCTTGAATCACACCAACTTTATCAAATAGTTTTTCTTACTACAAATGTAGGGCAGAATGAAAGATATGCATGTAAGCTGGAGTAGAGAAGGATGTAGACATTGTATTCAGAACAAATGCCATACTCAGCCTGTTGCTTGGCATGATTTGAGAGTCTGAGCTATCCAAATAGAATCTCCACTCCTAGAACTGCGAAAACTGTAGAGGATATTGGAGAACTTTTCAGCCCTAATGTATCTAAGGGAAGAAAAGCTAGCTGATATCATGGGGAAAGCACTGAGATGGGTTACTGGGATCACTGACTTAGAGCTGGGAGGCACCTCAGAGGTCACTTAGTTCCCTTTCTTTTTACAGAGAAAGAAACAGAGACCTTGGGAAAAGAGGTGACTGGCCCTAGGTTCCACAGGTACTAAATGGCAGAGCCAGGATTCAAACCAAGGTCCTTTGTGGCTTTCTCCTGAGGGTGACAGGAGACTCGGGGTCAGATGCAGATTGTGAAGGACTTTTGATGCCAAAAGGAGGAGTTTGTAGTTTATTCTAAGAGCAATAGGAAGCTCCTAGAGCTTCTGGAGTCAGGGAGTAACATAGTTAGAAGAGTGCTTTAAGAACTCAGTATGGTGACTCTATGGAAGGTGGATTAGACTGGATGTCAGGAGACCAAATGGGAGGCCATTATAGTAGTCGAGATGACAAGGACCTTCTGAACGGCGGCGGTGACCATCAGAGTAGAGAGTGGGTGGAAAGAACATTAGACGCTACTACTCCTTGAATTTTACAAATGAAGAAACAGATCCCCAGAGAAGGTAAGAGAACCCTCACAATAAAATGAGGGGTCGATCTAGATGGCCCCAAAGGTCTCTCCCATTCTGGTATTTTGTGGTCTACAAGACTCCAATTGGATTCAAAGGAGAGCTCATTGTGAAGGCCTGCAAGGAAAAGGAACAGAAACAGCTTAGAGCCAGAAGGCCTTTCTTCAGACTCTATGATGGAATGCATGGTGTGCTGGAGGTATCCTCAAAGCAAACGGTTTTCTTTGGGGGATTTTTGATTTGAGATTACAAATGAGAATTAATGGAGCTGACCTTCCAGACTCAGCCTACCTGCTTTGGGGGGCAAGGGAGGGTGGTGTGATTGACAGCTCCATCCAGTGATTGAGTGGCAATGGAGAGAGGGAGAGCTCACTTCCCAATCTGGTCATTTGACCCTTCATTTTCTAATGTGTCTTATTAATACAGACCATCCACACTCAGTGCCATGCCCTGCCTGCATCTCGTCTCATCCTTTCTCTTTCCTCACTCTACTGGTTCCAACCTCTGAGCTGCTGCTTCCATTCCTTTCTCCTTTCACTGACCAGTGTTCATTCCCTGTTTCTACTCACTCAACAGATCACTGTAATGTGTCTTTATAAGCAGACTCTGAAGTCCTCTCTGCTTACAGTTCATAGGCCACAGAAGTCACAGGGAGATAGCTTTTCTGTTGATCTGTTCGTAGTGGTTGGAACTACTTGTAATCAGGAAGACCTGAATTCAAATCCCACTGCTGACGTTTCCTGGTTCTGTGACCCTGGGCAAGTCCCTTCATCCCTCTTAGTGTGAGTTTTTTCTTCCATAAAATGAGTACAGTAAAAACACTTCCCTCATAGGGTTATCATGAGGATCCAATGACATAATGCAAACTTGAAAGGACTAGAGCACCGTTATTGTTGTGGATTAGTTAATTAAAACCATAAAAAGGCACTTGAAAGTGACATGAGTCTACAAGAGACCCTAACCCACAAATTCTGCCTGTTGAGAGGAGCTGGGGAAGGATTTGAAACTGGGACACCATCAATGTTATTCAGTTGGTTCTCAGAAATGCTAAATAGCAGCCTGTTTGGGCAGTATAGACAGACACAATCTGTTGTTGTTTGGGGGTGATACAAGCAGTATAGAATACGCAGTCTGTTGGTATTCGATACTGAGGGACAGAAGCAATACATTTGGGGGTGCCAAAGGCAGGCACAATCTGTTTTTGTTTAGGGGTGATACAGACAGTATAGACAGACAAAAATCCGTTGTTGTATTTTTGGGAGGGGTAATACTTGGCCTAATCTTACCTTTGAAATGAACTGGCTAAATGACCTTAGGCAAATCAGTTTGCTTCTGTGGGGCCCAGTTTACTGGTCTTTAAAATGGGTTAATTATACACATACTATTTATCTCACAGGATTACTAGGGAAGGAAAAGAAGATGAGCATTCATATGGTGCCTACTATGGGTCACGCACAACACAACAACTCTGTGGGGGTAGATACTGTTATTATCCTGATTTTGCAGGTGAGGAAACTGAGGCAAACAGAGATTAGACAACTTGCCCAAGGTCACACATTTAGTAAGTGTCTGAGGTCAGATTTGAACTCAAGTCTTCTTGGCTCTAGTCTCAACACTCTGTCCCTTGTGCTAACAGCTGCCTCTTTTGAG
Organism: Pseudocheirus occidentalis; assembly: GCA_028646575.1. Taxonomy (NCBI): domain Eukaryota; kingdom Metazoa; phylum Chordata; class Mammalia; order Diprotodontia; family Pseudocheiridae; genus Pseudocheirus; species Pseudocheirus occidentalis. The sequence goes on along the minus strand of CM053602.1, from coordinate 32,248,015 downwards.
AAAGCAAATTTAAAACATTCTCTCCACTTGTAAGATACTGCTTTTACATGAAAATTCATGCTTCAAATTTAGTTTGTGGAAAATGGATACATACTAAGAATTACCTTGGCTAAGGATGAGTTTTTAAAAATGAATTGTTCCTTGTACTTATTCCATATGGCTCTCCATGGTGCAATGTAATCCAACAAGCATTGTTGAATGGTCAAATTAATGAGTTTTTTTCTTGCAAAGAGCAATGTCTCTAAAGCAAAAGGAGCTGGTTCAAATCCCTCTTTTGATGCTTACAGTTTGTATGATCTTGGGTAAGTTACATAAGTTACATGGGCCTCAGTTTCCTCCTCTGTAAATTGGTTGGATGAGACAAGATGACCTTTAAGAACCTTTCTCATTCTAGATTTATCATCCTGTGAGCCTTTGCTTTGGAAGAATGGTTATCAGCAATGGAGTTTTCTTCTTTCATTTCACTTCTTCTCCTTTCCAAATTTCTCTAATTGCCCAAATTGGAATTGCTTGACCAGTTCATAGCTGAAGACTTGGGACCTCGTTTTCCATGTGGCCTGTCTCTTGTCCGTGTGATGGCCAGCAGTGGGATCCAGCCACAGGGATCCTAGTGGTATTCATTGGTGTATCAACCCACCCACTCCTGTGGGGACAAGTTTAATAGAATGCTCACCAATTCTTGTCTGGGGAACCTGCAGAATGTGCTGCAGGCATCCACTGCATTAGCTAATGGACCATAAATATGGTTGATGATGCCCGTTTTTAGGGGCAGTATTAACAGCTCAATCAACTGACTAACTGAAAGGATCAGTGCTAGAATGGGTGACATTATCGGAACTTTCTGGCAGCCGACTCCTCAAGACCATCTTTCCTAATGAGTGAGGTGTCAGACGGTAATAGTGCGAGTTGGCCTGACAAATGCATTAGCTAGTTGGTTGCACTATGACAGAAACGAAGTAGTTAAAAAGGTTGTCAATTTAAAGGGCCCTGATTAGGGGTCAGAAATGACAACCCGCTTTGGGGTGATAGGTCTGTCTCAGGTTGTTCAAACAAGACACCCATTAGCTTCCATTGTAACTCTTCTGTTCAGCCCATATGCGTCCTAACTTCAATCTTGAAAAATGGAGACCGAATAATAGATTTCAGAGGGATCCCAGTCAATCTCTTTTGGGTTTTTGCTCCAATTTTGTGTTAGATTTCTATTATTTGTCAGTGAGTTTGGGGGCAGTTAGCCCCTGCTTTTCACAATACCTGAGTTCTTCTAGCTCATTTCTGAAAAAGAGAAATTTTAGGTAATCTATAGACTAGACTTCCCCTTTAGCATCCATGTTTTGGTAGTGGTTTATGGCAGGAGGGTCAAAACTGAAATAGAAACCGGGGCCATTAAACCATATGTAAGGATCTCTTGGGCCACATAGTCACTTAGAAAACCACAAGGTTCTATTTTTCTTTTTTCAATGATACATCAACACTTTAGAATCAAATATGAACTACATTTCATTCAGGTTTGGGCCATACTCAGGAGTGCTATGGGCCTGAGGGCTGCGTGTTTGACACTACTCTGTGGCTTCAAATATGTGGAGCACCACAATGTCAGAAGAGTCATGTTGGGGGTATCAAGATGGCAACAGAAATCTTTATGAGGAGAGTGTGGCATGTTGACAGTAACTCATGAGAAGGCTAAGACCATTGAGAACTAGAGGAGACGGGAGCCATAGTCTGATTGAGTCACCTAATTTCACAGAGGAGTAAGCTTCTATGCTCCTTTGCTCTTAGAGATTTTGAGCTGGAAGAGAGCTCAGAGACCATTTAGTTGAAATCTCTTGTTATCCAGATAAAGTAACTGACACCTAGAGAAGTCTGAAGTGGCCAAGATCACATGTAGGATCCTAGGTCTATACCCAGAGGGGACCTTCAAGGCCATCTAGTCTAACCCCCTCCTTTTACTGAGGAGGGGAATCTCTGAGAAATGAAATAATTCACCCAAGGTCGCCAGAGATAACATTGAAATCCAGATGCTCTGACTCTAGAGCCAGGACTCTTTGCCACTGTCCCACACTGCCTCCTAAACTAGAGCCCACCATTAAGGACGCCCATGCCAGGAACAGGAAGAAGCTCCGTTGAGATGTCATGGTAATGAGAGGAAACTGATGGTAGTCCAAATGTTACCTTGGCCCCCTTCTTCCTTCCCTCCCTCAACTTATGACCCAGAAAGAAAATGAGGAAGACCTTGTACTCTCTGGAGAAATCATTTCAAGAGTGTTTATAGAAGTTCATGGATAGGAATTTTGCAGGATGGGAAGAAAGTGGTGGGAAGGCTGTCCTCTGCGACAGTGGAGGGAGTTGCAGTTAAGTAGGAAGTACACAGCACAAGGTGAGTAGCTTAGCTTAGCATGCTCTAGGTAGACACTTTTTTGCATCATGCTCAAAAGTGACAAATCCAGCAAAGTCATTAAGCCACTCAGTCATCTTGCCCCCTGCTTAACATTCTTTTGCACACTCACTACAAGTGTGCAACCTTTTTCCAAGACGTGTCCTAAGGACACCCACCTGTCTGACAAACTAGTGGCTAGTCTGAGAATTTAGGTACCACATAGGAAAGAGGAAGAAAACTCTCTTAAACATGTGCAGGCTTCTGGCTAGAAATCTGCAGACTCAGGTAAGAAGTTCCAGCTATTTTGGGGAGACCTAATTAATGATAAACTTCCTAGATGGTTCATTCTTGGTCCTTTTTCAGTTTTGACCTGTTGTTGAGAGTTTACATCCACAAAGCATACATAGAATTAACATATATGGTTATCCCTTCCACATAATGACTTTCCCCACCATAGTTTTGATATGTTGAGGGTCAGCATAAGAAATTAAATCGTAACTTTGGGGAGAGTTTTGCCAAAACTACAGACAACACATGAAGGCCTGTATATGACACAGAAAAAGTTTATAAACTCAGAAATGCTTAAAATATCTGTATAGCAACATTTTATCTTCTAATATGATAATAATTTGGATATCTTCTCTGATACAAAGGGAGAGCCAAAAAGTTTTACATGGATTTTTTAGATCATGGGGTGCCATGCCTCTAATCCCCACAATGTGGAAGAGAAAACTGTATACTTAGTTTCCTGTCATTACTTCATGAGGAAGGAGACTGTAGTTATGTGTCAAGCAGAGTAGAAGAGGGCCACAATTAATAATAACTTCACCTGGTGGGGGGTAGTTGAATTGGGGCAGATAGTTGTCAGAGACAGGTTAAGAGTGTGTAGTCATGCCAAAAGAGGGAGTTGGCAGATTTCTCATCCCCAGGGGGAGGGCTAAAGCATAGATGAGTGGATTGTGCTGACAGAAGTGTGCACCCCAATGTAGGTACTGGGGGGAAAATCCTGTTTGCCTTATGTTAGTTCTGGCCCTATAACAGAACCATATTTTAGCAGTGGCATCTCTAGATAGATATTTGTCATATTGTGAGTTTTCTATAATATAGTGAAAGATGGAATCCATCAAAGATCACCTACTGTGCTTAACTCTAGGCAAGGTGGTAGAAGGATATATGGGGAAAATATATAAGCCATGGTTTCTTCCCTTGTGGTGAATATGGTCTCAATTCATTCTCTAGATCTCTGGGCACAGGATTGTGTTTTGACCAGAGCCATGAAACTCAGTCCATAGAGGTGATGTTGGAAGTGCAATGGGGGAGAAGAGGCTTAACAGATGCAGTAGGTAATTCCCATCTTGGCTTTGCCTGTATAATCTTGTGCAGCCATTTAGCATCTCCAGATTCCAGTTTCTTTATCTGCGAAGTGAAGATGTTGCATTAGATAGCCTGTGTGGTCCCTCCCAGCTTTATACCTATGATTTTGTGTCTCTTCTCTCCCCTTCTCTTCTGGTCTCTTCTCTTCTGGTCTCTTCTCTTCTCTTCTCTTCCCCTCCCCCCCTTTAATCTTCATAAAGGAAAAAGAATTAAGGAAGACTTAAGCAATAAGCCAAGGGAACCCCAGATATAGTGATACAAATGAGTTAATCAGCTGGAGCCAATGCTAATGAGCACAACTCAGTAATGGGAGCATTTCCTATTTTTTCGGTGAGAAATTGGATTTCAGGAATCCAACAAAATTATTTCTTTTTTTAAAATATAAATGAGATGCAACACATAGAAAAAAATGTATCTTCCAGTATCATTCTTAATGCCACTGTTTTCCTTACCTTCATTAATAATTGCTATGCTCTAATAAAATTAGAAGGCAGAGTAAATAATACTAATTATGGATTCAGTAACACTAGTTTGCAAACATCTTCTGTAACAGCAGTAAGCTAGTTTTGGTCTTGGAGGTAAATATGTGTATTTCCTGCTTTTCTATGTAGACTGTCACGTTATTTTCCCATGAACACCCATTAGACCTTGCCTTAGTTGCCCCACATCTTGAATAGGACCAACAGGAAGTGGTAATTTCTCTGAGGAGCCAAAGTGAAGGCTATTGGCCAGGTCTGTAGTGTCTCATGGGCCATTCCTTAGATTTTGTAACTTGAGGATTTGGGGGACTAGGGAAATCATAGATCTGTAGTCAGAAGGGACCTCATAGGCCATCTAGTCCAACCTTTCCTTTTATAAGTGAGGAATCCAAGGTCCAGAGAAGGAAAGGCAAAGGTTCCATAGGTAGTAAGAGCCAGAGTTGGATTTGCACTTGGTTCCTCTGTTTCAGAGCTTGTGCTTTTCACACTCTAAGCATAGAGGAAGGAGAGGCTCCATTAGTGTTATTTTCTTTTGCCCTCTCATAGACAGCTGGTGTGTACCAGGTGCCAGGGTACTTTTCATGTGCCACCCTGTGAGCCAGCTTCTGTACTCCAAACCCCTGAACCTGAGCAAAAGGGGATGTCTTAATGGTAAAAAAAAACCCACATGAGGAAACCCAGCATGTGTTTAGGCCAATCAAGGGCAACTTGGGAAGAGTCCATTGAGTTGTTCAGTGAAGCGTGGCAGATGTGCAGCGAATGCCCACTGGTGGACAGATTCTCTCCCTCCAGCTCCAATCAAACCAAATTTGGCTTTGCCCATGAATTTTTGCAGCTACCATTAAAAGCAATACCAGAGTGAGTGTTATATCAGACCCAATTACTCCAGTGAGCTGCTTCTGTTTTTTCATTCTTTCATGCTGTGGCATTTCCTCTGCCCTGCAAACACTCTTTCACTCAGTCTAGCAATTAACTGCTTGAACAGTGTAATGAGGAAGCAATTAAGAGGTGACAGAGAAAAATTAACACTCCATTTCACATTAAAGGCCAAGTCAGTATCCTTGCCATTGTGAGTTAAATGTGTCTTTGAAAACCTGTAGTTTGGATGTATTTTTCTTTTGAATAAGAAGCCCTTCCTCCATGTTTTTCGTCTAGCATCCCAATCTGAAAATGGATGATAACTAATTGGGTACTGTCTGCTCCAGCGGGCTATATTAATTGCAGTTTGTTCTCCTGGAAGTGTCAAGGAAAACAAAATCTTTGTAAGGTGGAGCCACAAGGGGGGCCCCAGCTTTACTTGCACATGCAGGCCATGTAGCAGTGTGAGCCAGCGAAGCAAGCCCACTTGGAGAAGGCTGCGCCTCAATGTTGCCATGGCAGGAGGTATTTGCATAATAAATAACAGCTATCATGAGACTTTCTTTATGAAGTTCTCTGTTGTGTTGTCAGCTGGAAGGGCAGCCAATAAAACAGCCAATATTGAGGAAGTAGTGGGTGTTTGGCTTGCCAATGCAACACCCAACATTATTTTCTCGTGTGTGGCTGGCAAGGTGAATTGGATTGTGCTCAGTGCAGACATGGGCTGCACATTAGGTTGTATAAACACATCCACAGGATGACGTCAGGAATTCAGCTTAACTTGGAAATGTTCTGTTCAGCTAATCCTGTAATTAGCTTGCCCCTTATTGTACCAAGGTATTTTCAAATAACGGAGGTGGCATGGCCTAGTGGATAGAGTGCTGGACTTGGAGTGTGGGAGACTTGGGTTCAAGTTCCACTTCTGATACATACTGAATGTGTGAACATGGGCAAGTCCCTTAACTTCTCTGTGCCTCATTGATAAAATGACAAGTTTGGACGTGATGAACTCTTAAGTTTTCTTGTGATTCTAAAGCTTTGAACCTATGACTGTTTGCCTCCATTTGGAGACCTCACTCAATGCCTCATGATGGCATGGGGGTAATGTGAGTTCTCAAAGGTTAAACCAATAGAATGCATATTCCAGCATGCCTTACCAGGCCAGCAAGGGCTTGATGACTCTGCCCATGCCCTGCCACCAAAAGACATGGCTAGCTTAATGGAGGGAGGGAGAGAGAGAGACAGACAGACAGATAGATAGATAGACAGAGACAGAGAGGAGAGAGATCAACTTATCATGAGAAGGATGGCCACAAGATGATGACTTTTTTGCCCATAACAATCCATGAAGGTCATGTTGGAATGACTTAGAAGAGGTGGAGAGGTCCTGGTCTGCTAATGTGCTGATGAAGTCAGAGATCCTAGCTGCCTTAGAGCTGGGTGAAGCCATCTAGCTCAATCATATGTGAACAAGAATTCCCTCTATGACGTACCTGATGAGTGCTAATCCAGTCCTGTTTGAGCTCCACACCAGTGACTAAGAGCAAGTCTATTCTATTTAAATTACTGGGAGAATTCTCTTTATTTCAAATTTAAATCTGCCTCTCTGAAACTTCTACCTGTTATTCCTCTTCTACATGATGGCCTTTCAGATACCTGAAGACCTCTATCATGTCCCTACTAAGTCTTTTCTATAGGCTAAACATCTCAGGCTTCTTTTCTCGGTTCTCATATGGTGTACACTCAAAGTTCTTCATTATAGTGGTTGTCCCCTTTGGGCAATCTTTACCTTGTCACTGTCCTTTGTAAACATCCTCCCAGAATTGAACACAATTCTCCAGATGTGATCATGCCAGAGATGAGTACAGCAGGACTGGAACTTATTTGTTCCTTCTCTTCATGCAGCCCAAGATCTTTTACAGTTTCCATGCCCAACCATTGCTATGCTTAGAATCATAGAATACTGGACCAGGAAGAAACAATGGAGATCATCTAAATCAACTTTCATTTTATGTCTGGAAAACTGAGACCTAGAAAATGGAGGGCAGTGGGCCAAGAGCACACAGTGCATTAATGGGCAAAGGCAAAGGTTGGACTTGGGTTTCCAACCTCCTAATCCATGGCCCTTTTCTAAGGCAAGTCAGGGACCTCTTCTTCTTTCACGTCATAGAAGTTCACACAAAAATTGTAAAGCCATATTCATCTGGTTCATAGTACTTGATTTGCCTCTTCTTAGGAGGCTTCTCTTTTAAATGAATCTCAAGCCAACGAGACATCCTAGAATGGCCTGAGTCCTTCTCTGGGGACCACAACTTGAAGCATAGACAGCAAGTAGACTCAGACTTTTTGGACAGGGTTCAAGAAGGGTCAGAGGGTGAGGGGACTTTTTATGATCTGTGTGTAGTGGCTGTACCTGACAGAGGGCAAGACTTGGCATGTATTGTGATGGGGCAAGGAGCAGTAAGACAAATGTCAAGTCACTGGATTGCAATAAACCCTGGTGAATTGGTAATGAAGAGACCTGGGTTTTTTTTTAACTCATTCACTGACTGCCAGAATCTTGGAATCAAAACACCTCAGAGCTGGGGGGGGGTGGGTCCCCAATGTCAGAGACTATTTAGTCCATTTAGCAAGTATTTTCTCTACAATGTTTTCAACAAGTGGTCATCCAGCCTCTGAATGAAGATCTCTGCTGATGGGGAACTCATTCTTTCCTAGAGCAATCCATTACACTTTGGGCAGCTTTCATTCTTTGCAAGTATTGCCTTATATTGAACCCAAATCTACCACATCCACAGTTTCCATAAATTACTCTGCCCTCTGGGACCAGGAAGAATCATTACAGCTACCAAAGTTTATACCACATCAAAAATGGTAGCATGCAATGGTCAGCTTCTAGAAACTTAGAAACTCCTATTTCTATCATTGTGGGGAATTAGTCTGTGTCTGCTATTGACACATCTTCTTAGAAATCATAAGGAATCAGAAGCAGAAAGGTTTGGAATAAAAAGAATTTTGTGTGAGTATCAGTCCTACTGCTCCCTCCCTGTATGACTTTAGGTCAATCAGTTCCTTGACTCATAAAAGAAAGGGGTTGAATTAAATTCTGTGACTAAGAGAATCCTTTCAATACTAAGAGTATAGGAATAGAGGAAGCTCAGTGCAGTTTGTAACGGGAGTGTATATGGACCACACTAGTATTATTCCATGTGGAGAGACTGAGGAAACTAATTCCAGGAGAGTGATGGTGATGGGGAATGGCCATCTGTGGGAGTCTCCAGTGGAACTGGGAATCTGTGGAGCATGTGTAATTGCCAACTACATGATTAGGAGAAACACTTTTCTGATTGACCCTGTAGACAGAGCTAATGGGACCATAGGCAACCATAGACATGTTCCCTTTACCTAAACCTCTTTTGCTTCTCTGCCCTTCTCTGTGTGGAAGACAATGCTTTAAGAGGGGAGGCCTTGTGCTTTCTCTACATCTGAGGCATTGTGGCCATGTAAATATAGGTCTGGTCTTTTGGTTTGTCTTAGGATTTATTCTTTTGTTTTAGATGAAGGTAGGGTAGAGTCCTTGTGTCTCAGCAGCCATGTTTTACTGCCAGATCAGCTTTGGTGCCCTGAAAGAAGTGAACTTAGGAAGTGACCTTTAGGACCCAGCCTCATTGTAGCCAAGTTGAGAGGAGGACTGATTTCCAAATCATGCCATATTTATATAGGTACCCAGTGATGCCATGTTATTTAGAAACTGTGTCAAGATTGAGGCTCCTCTCCCCAGAGATCAAGGCTAAATAAGAGAAAGTGGGTCCCTGAGATGATGGTGGCAAATACTTGTGTGTTCTTTTGTGGCAAATATTTGTGTATTTCTTGCTATGTTTTAAAATTAAATATCCCTTGGTAAAAAGCTAGTCAATGTTAAGCAGTTACATGGAACTTGGGTGCTAGTCACTGGCCCATAACAAACAATGTAGGGAACTGGGGGCTCAAGTTTTGGACAGTGGAAAAGAGCCACACCAAGCCCTCCTGGTAACATAGAACCCTGAGGGGCAGGCAGATCCAGCCCAGCCCTAGAAGAGGGAGCCAGAGTATATTCTTGAACTCTAAATTAGAGTCGATTCCCTCTCTCCTCCCTCTCTGCAAATAAGTCATACGAGTTAATATAATATAATTGAGAAGCAACCTAGCATATTCAGGAAGACCTATGTTATCACACTTACTAGCTGTGTGACCCAAGCAAATCACTTAGCTTTTCTATGCCTTGGACAACTGCTTGAGACTTAGCTATGAGGTCTCCCATGGCCTATGTCTGCAGAACTGCCATAGAGGTGGAAAACCAAAAACCAATTCTTTATCATCTCTGGAAGGTACCAAGAGCTACTAGAGAAAGCCTTGGAAGATCTTTGAGTTCTCACTGGCAAAGTTGGGAAGGCCTTTGTCACTCTGGCTTATGTGATCCTGGGCAACACGTTTCCTCTCTTTAGATCTTGGATTTTCTTAGTAAAATTGGACTAGATGACCAAGGAGGCTCCAATAATAATCTGTGATATAGCAAGTTGATCAGAGTAACTATTAACCTGGGCAGGGGAGCTGGGAGAGACTGGCAGGGAGGGGATGAGAGCTGGGAGCAGAGGCAGAGGAGGAGGGTAAACTATGATAGCAGGAAGCCATGGAATCAGAGCAGCGAGTATGGAAAGGAGATCCAGCTGGGATATCCTATTGGAGCTTTGTGCCATGCGCAGTTGGGAAGGGGTTAAAAACATAAGAGCTCAAGCCTGACCTCTGCCAAAGAGAACATAACCTGTTCAGGTATTCATGGGATCATTGAATTTCAAGCTAAAAGTATCATGGATTTAAAGCTGGAGAGGGCCTCAGTGGCTACAGAGTCAAATGAGGAAACTGAGACCGAGAGAGGTTGACTGGTCTAGGGTCACACAACTTGGAAATTCCAGAGGTAGGATTCCTGATCCCAAGTCCAGAATTCTGTCCTCTGTGGGGTCCATGCAACTCCTTAGAAGTCATTTACGTGTACTTCCTGATTTTACAGTTAAAGAAATTGAGGCCCAAAGAGGGAAAGAGATGTGCCCAAAGCATGAGGTGGCAAATCTGGCATTCAGATCTCTGGTCTATGATTCCTGTGGTAGGAGCAATAGCTTAACCCCTCCTCTCATGCAGGTTAGGCTAGTTTTCTTTTCCTTAAAATATGTTGAGAAATCACTAGACATTTGGTTGGCAACAGGGACTAAAGGCTCAGATTGTTGAAATAACTCACTCATTGCCTGAGTACAAAGCAGCCACTAGGCCCCTGGGGTATAAGGAAGTGGGTTCTTGGAGGTTCAGCTGGTGGATATTAGGGATAGCTCACATGAGTAATGCAGGTAAGGGAGCTCAATCTCAGCCTCGGCTGAATTACCCTGGGGTAGCTTTAGCTCTTACCCTTGGTAAATATCCTTCTGCTGTGACTAAATAAATCTCTTCTTGTTAGCATCAATTCTAGACTTCAAGGGGACTAGCTGGAGTTAGGCCAAGCCTAGAACAACTCCAAAGCCAGGGTTCTTAACATGCTTTTTTGTGTCTTGGACCACTTAGGAATGTTTTATAATATTTGAAGGGAATGCTAAATTTCAGTTACACGCTAGTGAAAATAAAGATGCATTTTTCCCATCCAAATTCACCCCCCCATCCCAAAATCCATCAATGCAGGGATCCCAAGGTAATAACCCCTGCCCTAAAGATGATGTTCTTGCCTTCCCCTTCCTCTTCCCTTCCTCACAGGGAAGACTCATGCTTCTGCTAGGAAGATGAGTCAATGGAAGTACACATTAATTCACTACTATGAGGGGTGGGGTAGACTCCAAATTTCCAGTGGTCTACCTCTGTATGCTGCTATTCTGGAAGGGCATCCCTCAGCAGGAGTGGCATCAATTATTAGAAATGCAATGGAATTATTATTAAGTCAGAGGAACTAGCACTAGTCTTGGCCCTTGGAATGGAAAGGCCCAGCAGCCTCAGAGTCAGGGGAGCCATCCCTCTTCTCATTCGGATTTGGAGAAGCAAAGTAGTCAGGAAAAATGGCTGCCCAGAATGGAGGCCGAATGTAGCTACTCACAAGTTACAAAACAACCGCCAAACCTTGATGACTCGTTTTCAAGTTTTCAGAGCTTCAGAATTGTAACTAGGGCTATTTCTGACCATGGTTTTTGGTCATTTTAGTGACAAAGTTTTCCCTCCTCCCAGGAATACTTGCTGTTCAGACTTCCTACAGAGCAATTTCCGATGGCCAAGTTACCCATCTTCATATAATGGCTTATAATGGAAATTGGGCCAGCAGTGTGAAGGAGAGAGAGCCATTAGAATATGCTGGCCTGGGACAAGTAAACAGTCGGGGATAGAGACTTTCCAGCCTTTAAAAGCCAGGCTCCCACCCAGCAGACATGGTAATAATATTTAATAATAGCAAGAAAAGTGGAACGAATGACAAAAACTGACCAAGCAACCAGAGAATGTCCAAATGCTTTGGGCCTGGAGTTCTGGAGGATTTCCATAATTCTCCTCAAGTTTTAGAATCACAGTTTTCTTTTTTTTGATTGATGGGGTTTCTTTAGGAGATGGATATGGGCTTTTGAAGGGGAGGGCCATAATGATGCCTAGTCCTCCTTAATGACTACATTTCTGAGATCATAGAAATTTCTAATCCCGCTGAGACATTCTTAATGACTGGCTCATTCTTCTGGTGCATTAAACATAAAATTCAAACTTACTAAGCATTTAGTAAACACCTACTAAGAATGGTTACTTTCTGAAGTAGTCCAACCTTTTAAAAAATCATACAAAGTGATCTTGCCTCTATTGCTTGCCACTAGTGTGACTGTGGACAAGTCCCTTCCCCTCCCTGGGCCTCAGTTTCCTTCTCTGTAAAATTAGGGGGTTGGACTAGATTAGTTAGATCTAGGTTGGACTATAACTCTAGAGCTAGGATCCTAAAGGTGACCTTGGACAAATCAATTCGCCTCTCTGGGCCTTGTTTTCTTCCTCTATATGATGAGGACATTGGGCCAGGTGTCCTCTGAATGCCCTTCCAGCTCTAAATCTTATGGCTTTTAGATCCATTTGTGTGCCAGTGAATTATTTTTAAAAAGTCATCATCTGTTATTGTATTAACTGAGTTGGGGTAGGGGAACCAAACCATTCTCTCCTTCCCTCTTTACACTGTGACCCTGTGCAAAGTCAGCCTGAGTGACCCCACAACTTTACATATGTGCATAGCCAGCCAGTGGCAGTCCAGAAATGCCCTTGTACATGTGGGCTCAGACATGGGGGAAAAGTGGAGGCGACACGCAGCTTATCTCCTTGTGATGTGAGTACCAATCAGCGTACTTTTGCCTTTATATGGAAATTGTTTACTATAAAAACCAGGCATGGTTTGAAATCTGGGCAGTCTCACTCCAACTGCTCACTGCCTTTGTGTGCTAATAGAATACTTTGCCTTTTTTCCTGACTTTGCCCCATTGACCAGGGTGAGGCCCAAGCCAAGATTTTTTTTTGACACCCTGTGATCTAAGAGTCAGAAGGTCCACGTGGGGATCAACGTAACTAATTCATACCTGAAAAAGTCTCCCCTCTTTAACATACCAGGCAAGTTGTCATCTATTCCTTGGTTGAGGTCCCTCGGTGACAAGGATTCCACGATGTTTGGGGGCACCCATTTCATGTCTGGAAGTACGCCCTACTCTACATGACACCTTTGAATACTTGAAGACAGCTGGGTGGCACAATGGATGGAGCACCAGACCCAGAGGCAATAAAACCTCAGTTCAAACCTAGCCTCAGACACTAACTAGTGGTGTGACCCTGAGCAGGTCATTTGACCTCTCTGCTTGTTTTCTCATCTGTAAAATGGGGGTAATGATAGGACCTGTCTCCCAGGGTTGATATAAGGATTAAACAAAATGATAATTGTAAGGCGTTTTACAAAATCTTAGGGGGCTACGTAAATGCTGGATATTTGCAGATCTTCTCTTCAGCAAATTAGACAGCCTCAGTTCTTTTCCTTTATTATAAGAAGAAATCATGGAAAACACAAAATCTCCTTTCTCCTTGATGATTCAAACATTTCAACTCTTTGATAACAGTGTTTATCAGATTATCAGAATGTTGGCATCACTTCCTTCCTACCTTAATAGCTACTGATGCAGTAACATTCTCCCCTATGGTCTGCAATAGTCACATACCAGCACAGTCACATCAAGACATATGTTTTCATGAAAATATAGAATTTGGAGGCAGAAGATATGAATTCAAATCCTGACTTTGCTATTTATTATCAATGTCAATTTGGGCAAGTCATTCAGCCTTTCTCATCCTCAGTTCCCCTTTTTGGAAAATACATGACCCCCTACATCCCTTCTTTCTCTAGCCCTATGTTCCTATTCTCTTAAGTCACATAACTTCCCTGAGCCTCAGTTTCCTATTCTGTAAAATGAAGGTGTTGATTTAGACAGTCTTTGATGTTCCTTCTAGCATCTAGTGAACGTTTTTTAAAGGTCACGATAAGAAGCGTGTTTGTCTTACCCTGCATGCTTCTTGGATCAAGAGCCCAGAGGAACATTTACCATCACGGCATCCTAGACTTAGAGCTGGGAGGAACTTTAAAGACCATCCAGTCTAATCCATTAATTTTACAAATAAGGAAACTGACCAGACCAGGATCACGCATTTATGGAAGGGACCTCAGAAGTCATCTCTTCCAACCCTTTCGCATGGCAGAGGAGGAAACTGAGGCTCACCAAGGTTAAAGGACTCATGTCTCTGAGTTTCTGTGATTCTGTGAGAGGGTAGCCCACCTTAGAATATGACTAGTGGAGTCTTGCCCTTAGTAGGTGCTTACTAAATGCACAAAATTCAGAGGTGAAATGTTTTACAATCCTAGGCTCAGCAATGGAGAACTAGAAAGAAACTAAGGAGACCTGGAGTTCAAGCCCCTCATTTCTATATAGAAGAGGAAACCACAGAGAGGGAAAGTGATTTAACAAAGGTCACCCTTAGGATTCCAGCTCTAGAGTCGAAAGGGATCTTTGAGACTCTCTAGTCCAACCTCCTCATTTTATAGAGGAGGGAATGAGAATACTCGCTGCACCTTGGTAGGACCTGAAGTCAGGAAGACCCGAGTTCAAGCTCAGCATTGGACATTTTATTCTATTGCCCAAGGACCAGCTTAGCTCAGGTCAGAAACTCACCTCCAGTTTGGAGGCAAGGGGCAGAAAATTTGGCCTTAGCATCTATCCTAGGCCACTTACTAGAGAATAAGGTCGTTGTAAATTTTGTCAGTAGAAGAAATCTCCATCCCAACTGAAATAATGGCTAGCACAATATAGAGGTTTGAAGTTTCCAAAGCTCTTTACAAGTAGCTTGTTTGATTTTCCCAACAACTTTGGAAGTTAGGTGCCATTATTATACCTTTTTATAGATGGGAAAACTGAGGCTAAGTGACTTGCCCATCTAGTAAATGTCTGAGGCAGGATTTGAACTCAGCTCCTCCTGACTTCAGGTTCATCATTCTATAATAGTACTTAAAGGGTCAAATGAGCTAATATTTGTAAAACACTTTGCAAACCTTAAAAGGCTATATTAAAGCTATTATTTTTTATTATTCTTCAGTTGCTCACAGTTCAGCTTCCTTTAAGTGACTCTTTCACTAGAATTATAGTTGTACTCATCATTTAAAGCCAAACTCAGGTGCCTTCTCTTGGAGGAAGTCATCCCTCATCCCACTGATAGTGACCTGCTCCCTCCAACTTCATTCCTAAGGCACTCAACAACTCACTGTAGCACTGTTGCCTGCACATGACCCTCCGTCTCCCACCTTAGTACCTTTGCACTGGCTGTACCCTACCTTTCCCCTCACCTTCATTTCTTAGTTTACCTGGCTCCCTTTAAGATCTAGCTCAAGCAGCCCTTCCTGCAGGAGACATCTGCAACACATTGCCTCCCCCATTAGAATGTAAGCTCTTCACGGGCAAAACCTGCCTTTTGACATTCTTGGCATCCCCAGGGCTTAGCACAGTGCCTGGCACAGTTTATGATCATCTTTGTTTCAGACTTCATCTTAATTTACTTCTTTGTGACATGGACAGAGACCACATCCTATCTAAAATCTGCATCTTTCAGAGCAGAGCAGGGGAGGGGCTTTACAGTGGGATTGCTGTTTTAGGGTTGGGACAGGGGCAAGACGGGGAGAAAATGTGTAATTCAAAAATGTAATGTAAATATGAATAATGTAAACAAGAAAACAAATAAAAATAAATTTAAAAGAAAAAAAATAAAATCTGTATCTTTCCTGAGCCTAGGATGGAGCTCTGCATGTACTAAGTGCTTAATGAACATTTGTTGTCTTATATGCTTGTATGGAAACAAGATTTGGTAAATGCAAAGCCTCATACAGCTATGGACCAGGCTTACTAGAGGGATAAAGGAAGAGGAAGAATTTAGACTGTATTTCTAGTTTCATGTTCTTTTAGGTCCTGAACTCCTGTTTGTTTTCCCAGATGCTCTAATGCACAGAAATTGATACAGATGATCTCTGAAGGTAGGGAAAGGAGATCTCTGTGGCGCAGTAGAAAGAGGCCTAGCTTAGGAATCTGAGCACTTGGGTTCAAATCTCACCTCTGCCACATTATACCTATGTGACTTTGAGTGAGCCAGTCTCTCTGGGCCTTAGTTTCTGCACCTGTTAAACGAAGGCATGAGCTTAGATAACCTCTAACATCCTTTCCAGCTCTTAATTTATGATTAAAAGCTTGCCAGCTAGATAGATTAATGATTGATATTTGATGGGTTGATGTGAGGGGATGTTTGTATCAGTTATATGTCTGTTTATGGAAATGACACTTAACTTGGAGTCAGGGGCTCTGGATCCAAGATCTAGCACCTACTATGTCTGCATAACTTTGGGAGAGTCACTTTTCCCTCTATAGGCCTCAGTTTCCTCATTTGTAAAAATAAGGTGCATGATCTCTGACCTTTGTTCCTGCTTTAAATGTATAATTCAATAAGATTTCCTCTAAGTGATATGAAGAATTTTATAAAAATTCAAAGAATACATTCTGTAAGGAAGGAGATAGACTAAGTAACTAGATTAAATATTCAACTAGACTCACTTCCCGGAGACAGCTAGGTGGCACTACAGTGGATAGAGCATTGGGTGTGGAGTCAGGAAGATCTGAGTTCAGATCCAAGCTCAGACACTTAGTAGCTGTGTGATCCTTGGCAAATCACTTAATCTTGTGTTTCTGAATTTCCTCAACTATAACATGGGAATAATAACAGCACCTACCTCACAGGGCTGTTGTGAAAACCAGATGTGATAATATTTGTAAAGTTCTTAGCCCAGTGCCTAGCACATAGTAGGTTCTATATAAATGTTTTCTTCCCTTCTGTTCTTCTGAATACTGGAAATAGAGGAACTGAACTAACTCTTATCTCTGATAGCAACTTATCAAAAATCTTGGTTAGTTATTCCCCAGAACCTATCTACTTTACCCAAGATAAATATGAGAATAATAAGAGAGTTCTAAGCTGCCATTGATAAGTTCAAGTCACTATGTTCACACATACTGTATCCCAAAGTGTTTTTTCTGTTGCTTCCTTTCAGCTCCCATGGGCTTTAGGATGATAAATATAGAGCTGTAAAGGATTGTAAATACACTCAATTCCAACCCCCTCATTTTACACATGAGGAAACTGAGGCATGGACAGGATAAGTGACTTGCCTAGGGTCACACTGTAAGTGTTTCAGATGGGATCTAGACCCAGGTCATTCTGATTTCCAAGTCCGCTGCTTTATCTGCTGTATCATGCTGCCTTGCTGAGATTACCTCTATGCAGATGATTCCCAGAAATGCACATCCATCCAGTGTCTTCCACGAGCTTTCTGAATTTCCAGTCTCCTATTGAACATTTCAAATTGGATGTCCCAGATACATGTCAAACTCTGGGACATGTATGTCCAAGAAAGAGAAGTCATTGCCTTTTCCTGCTCCCTGACCAAACTAGTCTTCTTCCAAACATCTCTATTTCTGTCAAAGGCACTACCATCCACTCTTCCTGAATGAAGGAACATTAAAAGTATTTGTTAAGTACTTACTGTGACCCAGGATCTGTGTTAAATGGTAGAGACATAAATGTAAGAAAGTAAGCCAGTCCCTGCCCTCAAAGAGCATTCTTTTTTAAGCACTTACATTTTAATGGGAGGAAACAGGACAGAAAGGAGAGCTAGAAAAAGGAGGACAGGCATATGATCATGGTGGCATGGTTTGGAAATGGCCAGAAAGTGATGTGGTGGCTTACTTCTGAGCAAGATAGATCAAACTCCTTTATCAGAACCCAGAGTAACTGCCAGGGTTCCAATGGGATAAGGAGGATGGCCATATCAACTTCCTTCTCATATTTTATGAAGAGTAAACCATTTTCTAATTAAGAGGTCCAGGGAGTCCCTAGACTTCTCCCATGTACTATTCTCTCTCCAGGATTCAAAGTTGCCTGAGCCCTCCACAGTTTAGCATTCACGTACGTGTAAGGAAAGATACATGGGCTGGGGCAAGTCCCCAAGGTATTCTCCCACCCAGCATTGCTGTTTGCTATACATCATAGACTAATACATCAATTCATCAAGGACGTATGACTTCATTTGTATGAAAATTTTCTCCATCACAACTATAGCTTAGCATGTCAGTCTCCAGGAGTTGCCTGAAACTCAAAAGGGTTAAGTGACTTGATCAGGGTTATACAGTTAAATAACTATCAGAAGGGTCTGATTTACAAATATTATCTCATCTGGTTTTCATAACAGCCCTGTGAGGCAGATGCTGTTATTATTCCCATTTTATAGTTGAGGAAGATGAGGCAGACAAGATAAGTGATTTGCCCAGGGTCACACAGTAAATTTCTGATTTGAACTCAGATCTTCCTGACTCCAGACCCAGAAGTCAAGTCTTCTTGATTCTAGCCCAACCTTCCATCCATCATATTTCTAATAGATACTCTTGCAGTGATAATGAAAATTAGAATGATCTCTTCATTCCTAATTATTCAAGCAATTAATCAAGTTTATTGTGATAGAAAAGCGTTATGGTAGGTCTGTTGTCGATCACATCTCTTATCACCACTCAAAGAATTTAAATGTTACTTTTTAGACAATATCCCTGGAACCCATAGCCTGGACCTAGTGGTCCCTCTAGCCCTCCTCCATAGAGACTTATCAAAAGCTCACACATTCACCTTGTCATTTAGAAATTTGAAATCCACTTCACTATAGTCTGAGGCAGCTCATCTATATAGACTGCAGGGAGTGGGTGTGGGCCAAATTACAGACAGACAATGCAATTGAAAAATCTGATGGGGCCATAGCATTGTCCAGAGCTCTGCTTTGGTAATTCCAAAGTGTTTCTCTTTCAGGGTAGCTAGGCTGCTTCCTGGAGTCCCTGGTCTCTTCTGGCTGGACTCTTAAGTGCAGTGCCTGGATTTAGACCATGATTACTCTGCATAGCCACCTGATCCCTTGGATTGTGCCCTGGACTTCCTGAATTCCCCCTCCCCTCCAGTCTCTAGTGTGGCTCAAGTTCCATCAATGTTTCTGCTCCAAGTATTCCTCTCTTTACCTATTATAATTTCTTCCCATTTCCTTTATCGCCCCCCCCCATGTGGAACCCTTCCTTGGAACAAAGAAGAACAGTTAAGCAGAACTAACTAAAAAGAAAAAAAAGCAGCCTCCTCTCCTAGCATATGCAGTATTTTGCTGCCATACTCCCCTACTTTAGACCTGAGAAAAAGAAAGTATGGTAAATCATCTATTCTTTCCACAAGTCCAAGATTGATCTTTGTGATCTATCTAAATTTGGCTTCCTGAGAGGGTGGTTTTTGTTTATAAGACACATACTCTGGGGGCAACTAACCCCAACTCTCACTTGCAAAGAAGAGTTGGGTTCCTAGGGTGTGGCTACCCTTAGGGTCCTAGGGGATAGGCCCAAGGAATTGGGGGGTGCCTTTAAACCCCATTTTAGTGGTCCTTCCAGAGAGTAGAAGCAGGAAATTCTATGAGCTTCTGCCACCACCACCTCCAATACCTGTAAAATATGACTCTAAACAAATTTTAGAGCTACAGAACCCACAAAATGACAGAGAGAAACACATCTCTTGCTGAAGGCTGCCTTGCAGGCCAACAGGAAGGGTCTATCACACCAGACTGGGAGCTGAGCACAGTCCTATGTGAGCTGTGCTGAGCCCCAGGTGGCCCCAACCAGTGGCACAGACTGGCCAGAGCAGACTTCAGGAGAGTTAATCAACAGCAACTGTGACAGTTTCCAGACTTCTCAACCCATAAATGCCAAAGAGAAAGTAAAAAGGTCAGTGGGGAACTCTATTGGAACTGGGAGACAGAAGAGCATGGTCTGGCCCCTGCCCCTGAGGTGAGAGGTGGCAGAGGTGCTGTGGCTGCAGCTGCTGCTCCTTGGCTGCCTCTGAATCTCCTGGCCTGCAGATCATAGGGTGACATAGAGACCATTTAGAGGTTAATCACTTTTGCTTTGACCTGCTTGGATCTGGATCACGATTTTGGGTGGTGGTCCTGGGATGTGTGACAGTGTGTCTGTAGAGAGGGCGCCCTCCTCAGACCTCTGACAACATTTGCAAAAACCCCAGAGATTTGGGATACAACTATCCACTCTGGAAGCAGAGTTTTACTCTGGCAAAGAGCTCAAAATTCAACTAATTGACTGGCAAGATGAGCAAGCAGAGGAAGCATAATCTGACCATAGAATCCTTTTTTGGGGACAAAAAGGATCAAAACATGGAACCAGAAGAAATCAGCAAAGGCAAAACCCCTGAATCAAAAGCTTCCAAGAAAAATATGAATTGGTTACAGGTCATGGAGGAACTCAAGAAGGATTTTGAAAATCAAGTAAGAGAAGTAAAGGAAAAATTGGGAAGAGAAATGAGAATGATGCAAAAAAATCATGAAAAACAAATGGAGACCCCCCCAAAATACTGAGGAAAATAACACCTTAAAATAGACTAACTCAAATGGCAAAAGAGGCCCAAAAAGCCAATGAGAAGAATGCCTTAAAAAGCCAAATTTTCCAGATGGAAAAGGAATTTCAAAAAATCACTGAAGAGAATAATTTCTTCAAAATTAAATTGGAACAAATGGAAGCTGATGACATTATGAGAAATCAAGACACTATAAAACAGATCTAAACAAATGAAAAAATAGAAGGCAATTTGAAATATCTCATTAGAAAAATCACTGACCTGGAAAATAGATTCAGGAGAGATCATTTAAAAATTATTGGACTACCTAAAAGCCATGATCAATAAAAGAGCCTCTTAGAAATCATCCTTCAAGAAATGATCAAGCAAAACTACCCTGATAGTCTAGAACCAGAGGGCAAAATAGAAATTGAAAGAATTCAGCAATCACCTCTTGAAAAAAATCCCCAAAAGAAAACTCCCTGTAATATTATAGCCAAATTCCAGAGTTCCCAGGTCAAGGAGAAAATATTACAAGCAGCCAGGAAGAAACAATTTAAGTATTGTGGAAACGCAATCAGGATAACAGAAGATCTAGCAGCTTCTACAATAAGGGATCAAAGGGCTTGGAATATAATATTCTGGAGGTCAAAGGAGCTAGGATTAAAACCAAGAATCACCTACCCAGCAAAACTGAGTGTAGTACTTTAGGGGAAAATATGGTCATTCAATGAAACAGAGGACTTTAAAGCATTCTTGATGAAAAAACCAGAGCTGAACAGAAAATCTGACTTTCAAATACAAGAAGCAAGAGAAGCATGAGAAGGTAAATAGGGAATAATCACAAGGAACATATTAAAATTGGACTATTTACATTCCTACATGGAAAAATGATCATTGTAACTCTAGTGGTTCTTCCAAATCAGGCACCATTTATGTCTTCAGTGTCATCTAACCAGTGCAGATGAATATTTCTTCTATGTCTTAAGTACTGTTGATCAGGACCCCAGTATCTCTTTACTCATTAACATCAATTAGCTTTTACAAAAGAGATATTTACTAAGGGGACATAGTAAGAACTGTGAGTATAAAACAGCTCCTCCAAAGTTTGTCTTTGTACCTAGTGAACAATGGATATGTGTTCTAACCTGATGAATATATTAAGGGTAAGTGGGGTAGGGTCATTTTAACTCTACCCTTACACTTACATTACTGAAGTCATTATGTATATTTATTGCCTGGTTTTGTCCACTTCTGTCAGTCCAAATGCATTTATTAAGCACTTATTATATGAGCTAGGCCTTGTGCTTAGTGCTAGCGACAGAAGAAAGAAATTAAAAACTGACCTTGAGAGCTCATTTTCTAATAGGGGAGACAAGGTTGTAAGTAACTGGGTACATTAAAGTTGTATGTGGAGTAAATAGAAGAAAGATTCTGGCAAGGGGAGCTTAGGCTTTGAGCTGAGTCTTGAGGGAAGCCCAAGGTCAAAGGTAGAGGTGAGAATGGAGAGCATTTTAAGCACTAGGGGTAGCCAGTGCAAAGACACTGAGTAAGTAGGGAGGTGGATTGTCATTTGTGATGAATACTCTAAATTCTTCATATTTGTCACTATTTCTGGTACATCTCTTTATCTCTCTGGTACATAAGTAGTCTGTTACATCCCTCTATTACAGTTTATTCAGTCCTTCCCCAGATAATTGCTTCTAGTTTTTGTCAATCCCAAAAGATGCTATTAAAATATTTTGGTATGTATAGGACTTTTTCCCTCCTGCCTTTTACTTGTTTGGGAAACATGATGAGTCCTAGGATGTCTGGGTCAGAGGTACATTAAAGTTGTATGTGGAGTAAATAGAAGAAATATTCTGGCAAGGGGAGCTTAGGCTTTGAGCTGAGTCTTGAGGGAAGCCCAAGGTCAAAGGTAGAGGTGAGAATGGAGAGCATTTTAAGCACTAGGGGTAGCTAGTAGTTCAGTGATTTTTCATAATTCTAGTTTTCCAGAACATTTGGGCCAATTTATGGCCCCTGTTTTCCTACAGTGCCTCTAACATCGACTTTCCATGTTTTATCATCTTTGCTCATTTGCAATGATCTCTTTGGATATTTTCTGCACCTAAGATCCCTTTTTTAGTGTTCCTCTCTCATACCCTTCTCCCTCTGTCCTGAGTCACTCTTCCTGCCCAAGGGTCCTCTCTCTACCACTGAAAGGTCTGCTTCCTCATTCTTCTCTCTCCTTCCAACCTACTTTGGCTCATGACAGGATGTAATATTTCATTTCCAAGCAACATCCATATAATTACTCTTGTCTATAGCAAAAAAAGGGACAATTACATGACAAATACTAGACAGGATGGCGTAGTGGATAGAGACCCAGACCTTGGAGTTAGGAAGACCTGGGTTCAAGCCCTGCCTCTGACATATATTGGTTGTATGGTCCTGGGGAAGTCACTCAAACTCTTAGTGTCCCCAGACAGTTTTCTAAGATTGTAAATTGCAGACCACTTGGTGATCTGTACTGGTGAAAAGCATTTCCATGCCAGGGGTCCCCTACATTGATGAAGTTACAGATCATAGGGAGAAGACTAGATATTACTGAACAAAAGACCTGTGTCAAGTTATTTGTATGTCATCTCTGCTATTCCCACCATTATCCCTCAGAAGTCCTTTACTGGATCTGAACATTGCTCACCTTGTCAATGAATCAGATGCTAATTATTATTCCTTCTCATCTGATAATTGTAATCACTAGACCACAGTCAGTACTTTAATGTTGATGTCATCTGTAAAGCATGATAGGAAACTGAGGCAGAATTCAGATTTCAGTAAATTGCTTTAAAAAGAATGAACCAGAGCTGACTGTATTCATAGCACAAAAGTAGCATGCCTACTCCTAGGTTTCATTTTTAAAAGATGAAGGAATGTGAGCGAGTATTCATCTAAGCCCCTTGTTGGACCTGTGAGGAAATGGTCCACATTTGGTCCTGATATATTTCGGCAAGGCATTCTTTCAATGGATGCCACAGAAAGCTGATGATGGAGGCTTTTCACAGATTCATACAACACCGGTGCTGGAAAGTACCATGACTGGTTTCTGGCATGACCTGGGCTAGGACCCAGAGCCCCTGGCTTCCTGACTAGTGCATTTCCCCCCTCTATCATGCTATCATGTCAAGCCGTCACATGAGCCCCTTCCAACCCAGTCAAAACGTGGATTACATTAAAAACCAGAGAATCGGCTTCCATCACACTATTCATCTAAACTCTCTCTTTGCTCTTGCCACCCGGGTGGAGGTGGGGGTGCAACAGGCAGGGGGAACAAAACAGAAAGAAAAATATGAATTGCAGGTTTGTTACTTACAGTTGCTAGTAGCGCTTGCTTCTGTCTACAAGTGTTTCTCTTGCTTTGTGACCCCAGATCTCATATGGCTGCACAGCGTGTGTCAGTTCACACTGTGTCATGTGACACGAAACTACTTAATATAACCTGACTCTGGGTGACATGTCTCTTGTGCTGTGCTGCAGAAGAGAGGGAAAAAAGAAAAAAAGAAATAACACTTTCTTTCACAAGTAGGTAATTAACTTTGCCAGTTAATATTGTTTTGCTATTTGCAGGTAGAAATGGAAAACAGATATTTGGTTGAAAGTGCATCCTTACAGGAAATACCAGCATAAGGAATTGGTGGGGAAGAGACTTGACAGGGCCACGGGAGTTCAGACGATGTGAACTAAAGGAAATCTTATGTTTAATGAAAGAAATATGTACACGTGTGCAGCTATTTGGTCTGAAAGGGAAACCAAAGATTTCAAGAAATAAGCAACCCTAAAAATCACAATGACAGGGAATGAGAGTTAAGAGGCTTAAATGGAGAAGTTTGAAGCTGATCTTAGAGTAGGGCCATAAGTAGGCACCTGGGTAAGGAAAAGAATAAGTGGTTCAGGGGTGGAAGGACAAATCTCAACCAACTGAAAACAGATCTGGATAAATGATGGGTCTTGTCAATGTCACCAATTTTCCCTTTAATCCAAAAGTTATCAAGAATATGTACAGAGTTGAGATACGTCAAGAATATTCAATTAATTAACTCACCTTTATTAAGAACATACATGTGCCAGGCACAACAGTAAGTGCAAAGACAAATGTGAGACAGTTCCTACCCTCAAGGAGATTATGTTCTATCAAGGAAGAAAACATGCACACATGTAAGCATACACGAAATAGATGCTGAGTAAATCAACAGTGATTTGGGGGTAGAGGCTTCTAGCAGCTAGAGGGCTCAGGAAAAACCTTATAGAAAAGTAAGTGGTGCTTGAGCTGATTAGTGAGAGAAACTCAGGATTCTAAGTGAGGAAAGGAGGACATTCCAGGCATTGGGGAACAGTCAGTGCAAAGGTATGATGATGAGAGATGGCGTGTCATGTGACAACAGGGCAAAGGAACAAGGATTTTAAGAGCAAAGGAAAGTATAGCATTCAGTGGGGTTACTAAAAGGTCAAGATTGGGCATGTAGGAAAGTATAACCAGAGTAGGGATGATGGATCATATGAGGTTTAAAAATAGGTTTAAAAGAAGTAAGGCATAGGAAGAGACAGAATGTTAGGAGGGAATGATCATATAAATGTCCTAGAATGTTTTTGATCATGGAAATGGAATTCATAGGATAGCATGTTTAAGGCTCTGAACATTCTTGTGTATGGTTAAGGTGGAATTCTACTATGCAGTTCTACTATGTGCCAAGCACTGAGGATCCAAAATTAAGGTGAAATAGTTCCTGTCTTTAAACAACTTACATTCCATGGTGGGAATAACTGTATAAGTGTATTCATAATGCATACAAAACAGAGACAAAATAACCTTAAAAGCAGGGAGAAACTGAGGAGGGGAGAAAGCCAGAAAGGCTTCATGCAAAATGTGATGTTTTGGGGGAAGAAACAGGAGTGGAAACTCATACTAATCAACTCCATGGTCAAGTTCAAGAGCAGTTCCCTGATTTATTTTTTTCCCACGTTTTCAAAAAGATCTCATTTTAGGAGTAGAGGCACAGTACATTTGAATTAATATTTTGTCTATTATCAGGCAAAACATTGTGCGTATCATGTTTTACAATGGAGAGAATTGTTTAACTCAGAAATCCCCCCACTCTATAACCAGGATTGTGTTGGTAAATGTTTAGCAACCAACTCTTGAAAAACAACTATACGTAACAAAAATGTAATCTGTGGTATTAATATTTTCCCATCACTTTCTTTTTTTCATCACTCATTTAACACATGGAGAAGCTGAAATCTACAGGGGTTGAATAGCTTACCCAAAGTCATATAGGTAGTAAGGGATGGAGCTGATATTTGAACCCATGTCTTCTAATTCCAAGTCTAGTGTTCTTTCTACTGCCCTGTGATATGGGTGAGTGTCAGCTTAGAATCTATACTAAGAAGAGCCCTGGAGTAAGACTCTGATGTGTTGGCAGCATTGCCTAGGGGAAAGGTGCCCTGGCTACTTGCTGGTCTGTCTCTGTCATGGTGAAGAGGACGTCAGACCATGGGAGCTTAACAACACTTAACTGGAAGACCTTTTTCAAAGTCTCTTGTGAGTTTAGATAGCAGAAGTCAGTCCCCTCAGGACCTGATAGTCTCCTGGTGCTTGGCACCATTGAATCCCTGAGCTTGTGAAGCTAAGGACCAGCCCCTACACCTAAGGTGACCCTGTCAATGTCTTGCCATGATCTCTTCTATGACATTCAGGATAGTGGAAAACAACCCAAAGTCCTTTAACTGTGTCGTCCAAAGACAAGTGTAGCGGATACCAGCATCCACAAACTTCACTGTGATTTGCTACCTAGCTTCCAGTACCATAGGACTTGGCACATAGTAGGTTATCATGTGGTGCTTGTCGATTGCCTGATTGAATTAAAGTGACAGAAGTCCATCATCCTTCTACTCTCTTACCTTGTCCATTTTATCTTTACCATTTTGTCTCCATGCAACTTCCTTGTCTTTCTTCCCAAACAAACTTAGTTCCGTAGCCTTCAGTTTGTTGTTGGTTTGAAAATGAACGAGCCTTTTGCAAGAGCAGCATTTAGCAGCACTAAAGCAGCAGCAGCATCTTGTGGATTCAAATGAGAACAGCTAGAAGGAAAAAGGTACTTTACAATGGTGCTGGCTGAGGGTCTATGTTCCTACCAATATGATCTACCTTGGGACTTTCCTCTGGGATCTTGAGCTTGGTACTGTTCCAGGTCCCAGAGTGTTGTTGGCAAAGGTCATGGTACTGTGCAGTCTTGACCCCCACCAAATACCTAACCAGAGAACTTCCACTGAACCCCCACTGATGTTCCTCAAGACTCCTTTTCATCTGTCGCTCGTTCCCTAGTCAACTCCTCACATTGGTTATCTTAAACCTTTCCAACTCTCCCTAAAGCCCTCACTTGCAAAGCCCTTCCTTCTCCTACTTTTGGGAAAAGAGCTAAAACTCACATAGAATGAGTTTTCTCTTCTACTAACCCCTTTGCCTCAGTTTATCTCTATGTCTGTATTCACCTTCTCTTCCTATCCGTTAATCACCAAGGTTAAAGCCTCTCAATACCATCCTCTCATCTTCCCCTGGGACTTGTCTCTACTAGCTATTCTCTCTTTCTCTTTGATCTTCAACCTCTCCATTACCATTTATTCTTTACCCTCGCCTTCAAACGTGACCAAGTGGTTGCTTGACTCTGCCATCTAGGTAGGGTTCAATTTATTCATTTTTCATTCATTGCCAGACCAGCGGCCTCTGAGTGGCCAAAACCTGTAGTCTCCATTTCTACATGTTCTACTTCCTTAGATCTCAAGGATCTGGCTTGCCACGACTCTGCAGAAACTATAATCTTAAAGGCTTTCAGTGACTTTCTAATTGCCAAATCCAGTAATGTTTTCTCACTCTTATTTCTCCTCTTCACTATGGAATTGGGTACCACTGATCTCTTGCCCACATTATCCTTCTAGAAATTCTTTCCTTAGCATGTAGGATCCTAAATGATCCTGTTTCTATTCCTCCATCTACAAATGGTTCCCTCTCTGTTTCTTATACTGACTACTCTCCTTCCTCCTATCTTCTAACTGAGAATTCTCCAAGTTCTAGCTCTTGGCTTTCTGCCTACCTCCACACACTCTCTATGTCTGTCTGTCTGTCTGTCTCTCTGTCTTTCTCCTTCTCTATCCTCTTCTGTTTCCTCCATCTCTGTCTCAGTTTTCTGCCTGGATCTTTCCCTCTTTCTTTCCTTTTCTGTCTCCATCTCTCCCTTCTTCTCCTTCTCCCTCCTTCCTTCATTCTCATGGATTCACCCTTAATTTCTGTATATGTGGTTCCCAAATATCAATCTCCAGTCCTGGCATAGTTAAAACTCAAGTCTTGCATCTTTAGCTGTCTACTAGGCATTTCCTCTTTCAATGTCCTACCTTAGACTCAAAATAGAATCATAGTATCATAGATCCAGGACTGGAAGGGACCTTGGAGGCCATCTAATACAACCAGGAAGAAACTGAGGCACAGGGTGGTAAATTGACTTGCCTAAGGTCACATAGGCAGCAAGTGGCAGAGGCAGAATTTGTAGCTCAATCCCCAAAGTGCTAAGTTAGTGCTTTTCCCATTGTACCTTGCTACTTCTCATATCTAACGTCTTCTAGTCATGCAGGTTTCAGAATAACATTGCACTCCTTCCTTCACTTCCACCCTTCTATGTGCCCCCTCTAGTCACCAAATTCTGTTGATTCTTCTTTTGTAATATCTCTTAAGTTTATGCCTCCAAACTCAAAAGTAAATATACTTTTCATGTATTTTGTGTGTGTATGAGCGTACATCCACGCACGCTAAATAAATGCATACTGATTGATTGATTCATTCCTCAATTCATTTCTACCACTGCCACTGTAGTTCAAGTTCTCACTCATTCCCAAGTTCTTGTCCTAGTTTCCTAACAGTTTCTGCACCCTCCCCCCATCCCTTAATGCCTGCTGTTGCAAGTTTAGCCTTCCAAACATGTGGCTTTCATTATATCAGTCACTTGTTTTAAAACAAAAACAAAAACTTCCCGTCCCTCACCATTTCCTTTTTTTTAAGACTCGGTCTCCCTGCCCCGCCTAAACTAGAAGTACAGGGGCTCCTTATGGGTTCAAACATGCCATTAGGAGAGCTTTGACTGGCTCTGTTTCTGACACGTATGAGTTCTTACCTACTTAGGTGATCTACTGGCCCCCACTCTTATCTGCTGCCCCTTCCACTCAGTTCTGCTGCCCTCCCCCCCATTCTTTTCTGCTGCCCCCTTGCTCCTGGGCATTTGCCATATTAAGGCCAGATTTAATTCTGACACCTGATGGTCACAGCCCAGGGTAGCTCTCAAGAGCCTCTCTAGTAGCTGGGATTACAGGTGGGAACCACCATGCCCCACCCCTCCCTCTATTTCCAAAGGCTTCAACTTGATATTTCAAGCCCTCCTTAATGTGGTTCCTACTTCATTTTCCAGTTCAGTCCTCTACTCCTTCTTGATCATGATGTTTGACTCTAACCATACTGTTCTGCTTACTTTTCTTCCAACATTGTCCATTCTTGCTTACAAATCTCAGTTAACAATGTTCTTTCAACCATGAATCCTCTACCCCCTTCCCCATTCTTATTGTCAGACTTACCTGTAATCATGACCTCCTAAATCACAGCATGTTATCCTTGAGAAGGACCTTAAAAATAATTTAGTTCAATCCCTTCATTTCATTCATTCATTGAGTCATTCAGCAAGCATTTATTAAGCACCTACTATGTGTCACATAGTAGGGATACAAACATAAAATCATAAGAGCTTACATTCTACTGTGGCAGAATAACGTTTACAGATAAGTCAGTTTAAAAACTATACAAAGGTATTTGGGGAGTACATAGGGCACTAACAGCTTGGGTGATTAGGAATGACCCACTGTAGGAGGCGGATCTTGCTATAGCCCTTGAAGTGAGTTAGAGTTTCTACCAGGCAGGACTGAAAAGGGAGTGTCCAGCCAAGCGTGTGCAAAGGCATGGGGAGAGATGGAATGTCATGTACTGAAAATATCAAGTAGAAATATAGCGACTTGCCCAGGGGTCACACAGCTGAGAGTTGTATGAGCTGGGGTTTGAATCGAGAGCTTTGCATCCTGTCCTTTGTGCCACAGGGCTCTGTTTCTGTCAGTTCTTTAATGAGACTGGCTCTTTTCTTCCTATGGTCCTTCTTGGTACTCCAACAACATCTATGCCAATTATTGGTGCTTGGACCTCATCTGCTTTCTCTGATCTTTCTTCCCTGACTTTCTGAATGGAGATGATAACAGCACCTCCCCCTGGTAGGGTTATTGTAAGTATCAAATGAGATGACATGTACAAAATGCTTTATAAATCCTAAAGCCCTACATAAATATGTTGTTATTGTTATTATTATTGATTTCTAAGCCACATTCCCAAGTCACCAGAAAAAGCTGCAAAGCCTTAAGGAGACAATAGGTTGGGTAAGGCAGGGCACCATCACCTCTGAAATGACCAGACAGCCCATCATGAATGAACTCTCAAACCTTCAACTTTTCTAAGAAGGCAAAACTGCTTAAGAATTGACCACACTTTTCTAAATTCAGTGATGCAAGTTCCCAGGATTTTTGTCCTGCATGGCCAGTACTACATAGACCCCATTTGGTGGTCCAGCCTGAGCACTTCACCACAGCTGGCCAATGTTGGGATTCTTTGATGCCTAAACCAGCCTTGTTCTGTGAGGCAAGCAGAGAAAGCAAGAATACCACCATCCCATCAGTGTCACACAACATGTGCTACAGTAGCCAATATATTTACTGATTCTGCACTTCCATGCACAAACCTTTGGGGTCTATAGTTGTAACCGGTGCTTCCATCTTCAAATCACTCATCACTCAATCATGCACCACTCACTTCCAAAGTTGACACAGGTGAGAAGGTGCTGACTTCTTCCAATGGATGAGTTTCCTCACCAGTCCCTGTCCTTTTTCCCCATTTATTTATTTATTTTTCGTTTTCAACGTTCATTTCCGCAAGATTGTGAGTTACAAATTTTTCTCCCTGTCTTTCCCCTACCCCTCACCCCAAAATAGCAAGCCTACCAAATACCCCTTCCCCCAATCTGTTCTCTCTTATATCTTCCCTCATACCCCCAACATTATTTTAAACATTTGATTTTAAAACTTTGTTTTCCAGATTTTTCCTCTTCTTCCCTCCTCAACCACCCCCACTGGGAAGATAAGCAATTCAACATAGGTTGTACATGTGTAGTTATGCAAAACATTTCCATAGTAGTTGTATTGTGAAAGACTGACTATAATTCCCTCCATCCTATCCCACCCCCCACTTATTCTGTTTTTTCCTTTGACCCTGTCCTTTCTCAAAAGTGTTGGCTACTAACTACCCTCTCCCCGAATCTGCCCTCCCTTCTATCATCACCTCTCTCATCCCCTTCCTCCCTACTTTCCTGTAGGGTAAGATATCCAATTGACTGTGTATGTTATTCCCTCCTTAAGCCAAATTCAATGAGAGTAAGGTTGACCCATTCCCTTTCACCTTCCTGCTCTTCCCCTCCATTGTAACAGTTTTCTCTTGCCTCTTTTATATGAGATAATTTATCCGAACCTATCTCTCTCTTTCTCCTTCTCCCAATATATTCCTCTCTCACCTCTTAATTTTATTTTTTGGGATATCATCCCTTCATATTCAACTCATCCTGTGCTTTCTATGTATACATGTACATACATATGTACACACTCACATATATATTTATACACACATATACCCTCCTATATGTATGTACATACATACATACACACATACATACACACATACATATATTCCCTTCAACTATCCTCATACTGAGAAAAGTCTTATGAGTTACAATTACCATTTTTCCATGTAGGAATGTAAATAGTTCAACTTTAATAAGTTCCTTATTATTTCTCTTTCCTGTTTACTTTCTCATGCTTCTTGTATTTGAAAGTCAAATTTTCTGTTCGACTCTGTTTTTTTTCATCAAGAATGCTTGAAAAATCTTCTATTTCATTGAATGACCATATTTTCCATTGAACCATTATACTCAGTTTTGCTGGGTAGGTGATTCTTGGTTTTAATCCTAGCTCCTTTGACCTCCAGAATATCATATTCCAAGCCCTTCAGTCCCCTAATGTAGACGCTACTAGGTCTTGTGTTATCTTGATTGTATTTGCACAATACTCAAATTGTTTCCTCCTGACTGCCTGTAATGTTGTCTCCTTGACCTGGGAGCTCTGGAATTTGGCTATAATATTCCTAGGAGTTTTCTTTTGGGGATCTTTTTCAAGAGGTGATCAGTGAATTCTTTCCTTTTCTATTTTGCCCTCTGGCTCTAGGACATCAGGGAAATTTTGCTTGATAATTTCTTGAAAGATGGTGTCTAGGTTCTTTTTTGATCATGGCTTTCAGGTAGTCCAATAATTTTTAAATGATCTCTCATGGATCTATTTTCCAGGTCAGTGGTTTTTTCCAATGAGATATTTCATATTGTCTTCTATATTTTTCATTTTTTTAGATATGTTTTATAGTATCTTGATTTCTCATAAAGTCATTAGCTTCCATTTACTCCAATCTAATTTTGAAAGAGTTATTCCCTTCTGTGACTTTTTGAAATTTCTTTTCCATCTGGCAAATTTGGCTTTTTAAGTCATTCTTCTCCTCATTGGATTTTGGGCCTCCTTTGCCAGTTGGATTAGTCTATTTTTAAGGTGTTATTTTCTTCAGTATTGTGTCTCCTTTAGTAGGCTGTTGACTTGCTTTTCATGATTTTCTTGCATCATTCTCATTTCTGTTCCCAATTGTTCTTCTATTTCTCTTACTTGATTTTCAAAATCCTTTCTTGAATTCTTCCATGGCCTGTCACCAGTTCATATTTTTCTTGGAAGCTTTTGATGCAGGAGTTCTGACTTTGCTGTCTTCCTCCCATTACATGCCTAGATACTTTTTGTCCCCCCAAAAGGATTCTATGGTCTGTGCTTCCTCTGCTTGCTCATCTTGCCAGTCAGTTAGTTGAATTTTGCGCTCTTTGCCAGGGTATCTCTGCTTCCAGATTGCAGAGATCTATGTCCCAAATCACTGGGGTTTTTGCAGTTGCTGGAGCTATTAGGAGGGTGCCCTCTATGCAGCCCCCATAAGCTCTGGCACACTGGCCACACATACCATGACCACCATCCAAGACTGTGATCTAGATTCAACGAAGCAAGATTGATTACCCTCTGAATGATCGATTGGTCTGCCTATGATCTGCAGGCCAGGAGCTCCATAGGTAGCCAGGAGACAGCAGCAGCAGCCGCTGTGCCTTCACCACTTCTCTCTCCGGGGGCTGGGGCCCCAGGAGTGTGCTCTTTTCCACCCAGTTCCAACAGAGTTGCACACTGACCTTTTACATTGTTTTTGGCATTTATGGGTTGAGAAGTCTGGAAACTACCACAGCTGCTGGTGATTCACTCTCCTGAAGTCTGCTATGGGCACCACTGGTCAGAGCCACCCTGGGGCTGGAACTGTGTGGCTCACATGGAAGTCCCTGTCCTTTTATCGACACATAGCTATACTCAGTGAATTTTCAAGCTGTAAGGGACCTCTGAGGTTGCCTGCTCTATCCACCTCACTTTATAATAAACTGAGACCTAGAAAAGAGAAGAACCTGAGTCAAGGTCACCTAGCTGTTAGCAACAAGGCTAGATGTACAGGCCAAGTGTCTTGAGCTAGCCCAGTTCTCTTTTTACTATGCTACACACTTCCTTCTCTGATCAAACCTAGCCTATCCCTGTAGGTCATTCATTATATGCTAGACCATACCACAGGCACTGTGGAGGTGCACAGATGTGCCTGACCTGGCCCCTGCCATCCAGAAATTTACAGGCTGCTGGGGGTGATCATATATATGTACATATGCCTGTGATACAATGGAGGACGAGAGTATTGTGGGGTCCAGATCCTGTGATAGTAGAATTCCAACTGGGAATCCTGAGATGAAGGTAGGTCCAGTACAAACCTGGGCCAATTGACTGGGACCCCCAGGGCAGGCATCTTGGATAACAAGAATAAAACAGTAACTCTGGGGACTGTGGTAAGGCATTCTTGAGGCCCCCAGCAACTTCCAGAACTCCTTTCACCACCTCGAGAACTGCTTCTACCCAAGGGCATCAGAATATTTTAGTAACTTTGGGCAAATGTTATAAGAGAAGTACAAGCAAGGCATGTCCTTCTAATGAACATTGTCAAAGGATCAGGGCCCAAATCCTGCCTGTTTTGTTTATTTCCTGTGTGACCTTAGGCTGGTAATTTTACATGTGAAGCCTTTGTTTTCTTGTCTGTAAAATGAAAGGGCCTCTGAGTCTCCTTCTTTTTTTTAATTTTAATTTATTTTCTTGGTTACATCATTCATTTCCACAAGGTTTTGAGTTACAAATTTTCTCCCC
>CM053602.1:32195067-32213936 GCA_028646575.1 Pseudocheirus occidentalis | reverse complement strand
GGGTGGGAAGAAGGGAGGGGAGAAAATTCGAAACTCAAGGGACTGTAGAACTGAATCCTGTAAACTAAAAGTAAATAAATCAATTTTTAAAAGGTATAATCTTTTGCTCCTTTGATTTTAGTAAGCCTATATGGAATACAAAACTTCAGACATTCCCTTTCTAATCTTTTCTTTGCTTTAGGATGGTGAAGATTTCATTTTAATTTGTCAGCTGATCATCAGCACCCAAGATGGAAAGAATGTCACAAATCTACTTCATTTCCCTTCTTCCCTATCCTGATAAGGCAAGGAAAAATTCTAATGGGAATATTTATTTCTGACCTGAACCTCAGATCCAAACCGGAACTGATTTTTGTCTGCTCCCTCCTTACCCTTGAGATCTACTGCTCCTCCAAATTTCTCTATTTCTGCTGAGGCCACTGCCATCTTCCAGTTACCCCCATTTTCCATCTTGGAGGTGTGCTTGACTCTTCCTCGTCCCTTTCCCCCATATCCAATCGATTCTACCCTCCAGTACCTCTCACATCTGTTCTCTTCACCCCCATAGCAACAACCCTAGTTAAGGCTCCCATCACCTCTCAGCCTGACTATCATAAGATCTTCCTAAATGGCATCCCTATGTCCAGTCTCTCCCATTGCCAATTCATGGTACACACAGCTGCCAAAACGGCATACTTTAGGCACCCTCAGCCTCTGTTATTCCCTTTTTCAGAAGCTTTAGTGGCTCCCTATTGCCTCCAGGGTAGAATACAAACACCCCAGCCTGGCATTTGAAGCCTTCACCATCTGGATCCAACCTCCTTTTCCAATGCTACTTCATATCCCTTCCCTTCTCAGACTCAGAAAGGGCAGTGGACTTGAATTCCCTTGTTTCTACTTACTAACAATGGTATTCTGGATGAGTCCTGGATTATAGAGGTCTAGAGCTCCAAAGGGACCTTAGACTTCCTCTAGCCCAACCCTCTTATCTTGCAAATGAAGAAAGTGAAAACCAAAGGCCAACCTGCCCAAGGTCGCACACAGTACTCTTACTATTGCACGGTGCTCTTCTGAACCCCTCTGAACCTTAATTGGTTCATCTATAAAAACAGGAAAATCACACGCACACTGCCTACCTCACTGTGTCATGAGAATCCAATGAGACAGTGATAGTGAGGGCCTTGATAATTGAAAAGCACTGTCCACGCGGGAGCCATTTTGCTTGAGTTTCTTATATATTGATACCATGTGCTGTAAACAGGACATGGTTCTTCACTTTTAATAGGTATAGTTATTCAGCACTGTGGGATGGCAGAGAGAGAGGTGTGGAAACATACACACAAAGCCCTGTTCTGGTCTAGGAAATAAGACTTTTGTTTCACCCTCTCCCATGCATCTGACCTTATACACTCTTGAAAATAGGGGAAACTGGAGCTCATAGATTGTTTTGAAGAACTGCTTACAAGAGAGATGGACCCTTTAGCAGGGGGCTGTGTGTGTGTGGGGAGAAGCAATTCGACAGCTCCTTTGTATAGAAGCATCTGTTTCATTAGATGGATAAATCCTTGAAATCAGTGCTAAGTATGAGTCTGCACAAAGTGTGCCTCATTCGAGTTTTCTCTGACCTGCTCGCTGTATGGATTGAAATGATGCCATTTTAGCCAAGTGGGGTTTTGTTGTTTTTAATTACTAGGGCTCATTGACCATTATGTACTGCAGAGGTATAGAATTTTAGAAAAAAAATATGGTCCTGATGGTTTTTCCATCTGCTGTGCATCCCCTGATTCAGAACAGTCTAATGCATGTAATAGACCATTCAATCACTGAATGCTTTTTTCACTATCAAAATACTCAACTCCACTCCCGGGACCTGGGGTTCTCTAAAGCCCAGTATTCAAACACTAATGAACCAGGCTCAATATTGAGCTTCAGATGAGACAATAGATCACAGAACATTATGGCAGGAAGAGATTGTAGAGAGCTTTGAGGTCACCTGGCCTGACTCCTTAATTTTATATATGAGGAAGCAGAGGTGTGTGGAAGGGAAAGGATCATATTACCATTGATTTAGAGTTGGAAGGGGCCTTAAGAGGCCGTACTGAGTCCAACTTCCTCATTTTATTATGATAAAATTGAGACATAGAGAGGTTAAGCAACTTGTCCAAAGCCACAAGCTCCTAAATGACAGATTTGCCATTGCACCCTAACCTCATCTCTTCCATCTCTTGTCTTTGCAGGGGTCATTGCTCAGGTCTGGTTGGAAGGTTCTCCTTCCTCACTTTGGATTTGTGGAATCCCTAGCTTCCTTCAGAGCAAAACTCATGTTCCCTCTCCTATATGAGGTGTTTTCAGATACCCCTCCCCAGGCGAGATTCTCTTAGTTTGCTTTGGTCTGGACTTAGGATTTCTTTGGTATAGGTAACTCTTAGAGAACAGCAACATGGATGCAAACTAATAAGTCATTTGTAACTTAGAGTCTTAGAGAGTTGCCTGGGGCACTTTGAGGTTAAGTGACTTGTCCAGAGTCACACAGCTAGTATGTGTCAAGCAGGTTTCAGGAGCCAGTAGAACTTGTTCTAGTATACTCCTGACTATATTCCTCTGCGTAGCACTAAGAAGCTTTTCCATATTAGCTCATTGTTGTGATTGTCTACATAATCCTAAGGTACTGACAGAGTTTCTGGGCTCAGGTTCTCTTTATTGCACATCATGCCTATCATTCCTTTTGATTTAAAGAAATACAGGTAACCACTAATTACAACAAATATGATGCCAAACAAAAATTTCTGTATAGAAACAATAGTATGACGTCCAGGACCATCATTCTACTCATAATGTCAATCGTATGCCATCAAACAGCATTTGGGTCCCAGTAAATAACTTGGTCAGTCCTTTTGGTTGGGCTGTCATATTTTTGACTGCAAAAAATACTCATTTATGATAGTGTTTAGAATAATCTCTAGGGCCAGGGATCTTTCAAGGCTCTGTGATGGTAGGTCAGTAATCATATCCACTAGGGGTTTGGTTTTTTTGGCAGGTTGGGGGGGGCAGTTCACCCAGTACTGAGGATATAGTTCATAGGAGATAGTAACCTGAACTTACCAAAGGTATGGGACTTCTTATCTCTATCTTCATCTTGAGTATTGGGTGGTATAATGGATAAAGAGCCCCACCTGGAGTCAGGAAGACTCATTTTTCTGAATTCAAATCTGACCTCAGACACTTTCCCTGTTTGCCTCAGTTTCCTCATCTGTCAAATCAACTGAAGAAGAAAATGGCAAATTATGCCAGTATCTCTGCCAAGAAAACCCCTAACGGGGTCACCAAGAGTTGGACATGACTGAAAACAACAAAGCGACAAAATCCATTTCCTTTTGATTATGTTTGTTCTTTCCTTTCTAGTGTGCCAATAATTGTCCTTGGCTGAGAAACTAAAGACAAAATAACCTTTGATTAGCTCTGTCTGCTTTTTAGCACTCATTTTCTTTGTATTGTCCCCTCCCAAGAAGTGGCCCTATCCCTTTTTCCTTTCTCTTTTCTCCAACATAGCTTTAAAAAAACCCGCCCACTGGTTTGTCCTTAGAATTCCTTGCCAGCTAGGTTCATTCTGACACTCTTCTTTTAAGACTTTGCTACATTGTCCTATTTAGCTAACGTTATCCAGCACCTTCCACATTCCCTAAATGTCTTTAAAGAATTTACCTTGTTCCATGTGTATCCTGGGTGACCACATTAGTCTCTTTGGAGAACTTTTTTCCTCACTCATCTTTATTGTGTCTTTAGAATTTCATTCGAATAAGATAATACAAGGAAAGTGCTTTGCAAACCTCAAAGCCCTGTATAATTGTTAGCTGTTATTATTCTTAAGCTTTCCAGTCCTTCAGGATTGACTTCCCCATAGAGTCTAAAGTCAAATGGGATCCTACCTCCCCTTTCTCTGAACCCTTTTGAAATTTCCTCTCCTAAAGTCCAAAGTTCACTAAGATAGTGTGTCCTTACCCTCTCCATCTCTATCATACATTGTAAGGTGGTATGGTCACTGCCTCAAAGGTTTCCATCATTTCCACTCCAGCAAACACTTTCTTTTGTTAGTGAGAGTAAGAGCCACAAAAGCAATTCCCCTTGGCACCTTTCCAACTTTTCATTAAGGCATAGCTACTCTGCTCTGGGGCGGGGTGGTAGAGAGGGAGAGACTGAGAGACGCAGGGAGCAGGAGATGGAAACCCTTATGTCAGGGTTTTGACTTCCGTTTGTATATTTTTTTTTTACTTAAAGATATGTTCCAAAGCCAGCAATAGAACCAACTGCCTTTTTTATTGGACCTCATGGATACTAATTTGCAAGTGATGAAAAAATAGTTGCAAAGAGACATTATAATTTTTTTACTTATTTAAAAAAAAGGAATTCTATGAACTAATCCAATGTGCCTATAGAGAAAAACATTGCCTTTCCCGATATGCTCTTGTTCCTTGAAAAGTCAGGTAAACAGACTCCATGAATTTCTAAGTCTGACAGGTTTTTTTATTTAAAATCAAAACAAAACAAAGCAATATTTTGCTGATGCTTTAAAAAAAAACCTCCCTGTCACTTCCCAATGATTCTCTCACCCAGAGAACACTCCGTTGTAACAAATAAGGTCATTTGAGCAAATCAGATGAGCACTTCAACCATTTCTGAAAATGTATATTTCATTCCCCACCTACTGTCCACTGCCTCTTTGTCTGTAGACAGGAAGCAGCATTCCAGACTTTAATTTGTTTCCAGAACTTCCTATCAATTTTTTTCTGTCTATGTTCAGAACTTGATATAGCCAAAGGCAGAAATTATAGCTCTGATGGTAGGCAATATGCCCTTCTAAAGATATCCGTTCTATTTCTGCTTTTGCTGATTGTCACCCAAATACTCCCTACAGTTAGACTTTAAGCCCTTTGCAAATAAAGATTAATTTATTTTATTTGTATCCCCCCATGCCTAGCACATAGTAGATGTTTAATAATTCTTTATCAAATAATGTAGGTTGATTGATGATGAGCCTCTTTGGTCCTGATATTTCTTCACATGAATATGCATTCTTTTTTCTAATTTTCTTTTTTAAAATATTATTTATTACTAACATTTTTTTAGAAGTTGAGTTCTAAATTCTTTCCTTTCCCCACCCACTGAGAAGGCAAGCAATATGATATTCATTATACATGTGAAATCATCTAAAACGTATTTCCATATTAGCCATGTTACAAAAAAGCAAGACAAATAAAGTGAAAAATATACTTTGATTTGTATTGAGTATGTGTTCTTAAAGTACAGTCTTCCTTGACTTCCTTTCCCTGTTTTACCTATGCTATTCTTTTTGAATATGGTACCCTTCCATAGCCACCTCCTAGGTCATAGGTCTCATCCCTGAGTCTTGTTGATGCCCAAGAGGTCAAATTTCTCTCTCAGGTTTAAGACTTCTGGGACATCTTGCTTATTGTCCAAACTCAATAGTGTGGCATGTAGACAGCTAGGACTATGGCTTCTTATTGCTGACTCCTTCTTCGTGAATTTTTTGTGTTATCTATTTCTAGTTTTCTTCCTATTTCACTGCACTTTATAGTAGTCAATTTGGTGGATAAACATGGACAGTTTTCTCCCTCCCCTTTCCCTTAAGAGTTTAAAGGCTTTTTAAAAAATTAGATTTGTGAGACTCTAGACAATTAATTACATTCTTACCAGCCTTTGTCATGTGTACTCTATCCCTGGCCAAGAGCCTGTCATTCCATTATCTTAAGCCGTGTTACAGAAATCCACATTTGATTCCTGGGCACCATTTCCTTAACTAGCTGTTGGCTTGCCATATCTGCCTTTGACTCCTGCGTTTGTGCCTCCATCAATAGGAGTAATGAAAATACTACATGCATTCCTGCCCCAAACTTCATAATCTTTAGCAAAGAGAGGCAGAGCTTGAATTACAATTTGAGTGGATGTAGATCAAAGGCTGGGCCAGGGCAGTACAGTATTAGAAGCCAATTTGTACAAGTGGCAGCAAGGTGATGGTCTCATGTGACCCGATTCCCCAAAGCCTTATTATTTTTACACAATTGTAGCGCAACCCTGCTGTAAGCCCTCCTCACCCAGTCACACTGGGAAGGCTAAGGGCTCTGACTTTGGCTATGTTAAGGTCTGAACAAAGGGCAATTGCTGTTCATTTCCCAATTATGATTTCAGATACAATGTTCTGGTAGGTCCCCTCTGAAAGGTAACTTGCAGGGTGCTATGCAGGTAGTGTATGCCTGGTGATATAGTAGGTCATGGCACAGAACAGGAGTAGAAGTGGGTACAGTAATGCCTGCCTTGCATCTCTTGTGCATGGGAGCTTCCCCCTGGGATGCTTCCCCTCAGCTCTGCAGTCAAATTGAGCAGCTATCAATCTTCTCTGGAGCTTCTGGAGAGGGATAGAGGTAGGGGTTAAGGGAGCCAGTTACACTGAAAGAGACTCGACTATATCGTGTTCAACTCTTTCATAGACTGGATGTAAAAAAGAGCAAGTGGTGAGTTTTTGTGGAATAAGTTCTGGGAGCAGTCCGTCAGGGTTGGGAAAGTGGTGATCAGAGTTATGGTGAAATGCAGCTGAGAGCTGCCTATGTGAATTTACATTCCTCCCCCCGTAACACTCTGTAAACAATGATAAAGTGGCTTCTATGTGCAAGGGAGAAACAGACACAGTCCTGGGCCTGAAGTCTGGGAGACCTGCTTTTCACTAGCCATGGGACCATCATTTCACTTCTAGGTCTTTTAGGTGACCCTAAATCCTACTTTATCCCTAAATCTTACTCTTAGGTTCTAGATGGATTGGAGTCTGCATTGGTGGTGATAGCTTCCACACTGGGAGTTCCCTTGTGCTGCCAAAATCCAGAGTTATATGCTAGGTTTAGGAACACCAGTGCTATTACTTTGTAAGAATGAAGAGAGGAGGAATAGGTCTATATCTATATAGGTATTTTGGATAATCTAAATCTATATCTAGAGTGTTTCATGTGTGTGTACGTGTGTGTATACTATATATGCTTGCAGCATATATATGTATATATGTGTGCATGTGTATAATGTGTATATGTATGGGGGTGGGGAAAGAGAGAGAGAGACAGAGACAGAGAGAGAATATGTTTCAGTTTAACAATCCCCAGTGAACTCTAATGGGGCATGACTTGAAGTCATAGAATCATAGTTATAGTGCTAGAAAGGAGCTTAGGAGTTCATCTAACCCAGGGTTCCTTAATCTGGAATCTATGGATTGTAAATAGGTTTTAAGAGATCTGTGAACTTGGAAGGGAAAAATTAATCTTTATTTTCACTAACCTTTGGTTTCCTTTGTCACTTGATATATTTTATTGCAGGCATTTAAAAACATTATCTTGAGAAGGGGTTCAGTGACTTTAGCAGACTCTCCATGGCACAAAAAAGGTGAAGACTCCCTTCTCTAGCCCAACCTTTTTAGTTTACAAATAAGAAAATGGCCCTAGAGGCTGACATGGCTCACCTACAGTCATGCATCTACTTACATAGCAAATTTCAGGATTCAAACCTAGGTCCTCTGGCTCCAAATCCATATTCCTTTCACTATGCTATGGAGGGAAGGTGATCTGGTTAACTGCCATGACTCAACCATATCATAGCCATGGAACATGGAGAAGAGAGGTGATGTCCAAGAGTTGGGGGCCAACTTTGGAATTTTGAAGGCTTGAGATTAAGTACTGTCTCTGACACAGTTTTGCTTTGTGACTTCAGGCAAGTCTTTTAACCTCTTAGAGTTGCTGATCTGTAGCAGTGAAGGGAATGTGCACACAGGGAATCTGATATGATGAATTCACATCTAGACCAAAACCAACCAACTGAAAAAGCCCAACAAGCAAACATCCTTTGAGAGCCCCTTCCATTCAATGGGCCCTAATTTCCTCACCTATAAATTGAAGGGGTTGGAAAAGATGATCTCTCAAAAAGGCTTGGATTCTATGGTTGCATGATGCTATATTGCTATTGCCTATCCTATAGTGAATAGGACTTTAACTCAATAAATTCAGCTCACATTTATTACTTGCTGGCACTGAGAATACAAAAATGGAAAATGAAAAACAGGGACTTCCCTCATGGAGCTTAAATTCTACTTGGGTGGATGAGAGACACAATAGATATGGAAATGGATATGGAAATGGATATGGATATGGATAGAGATAGAGACAGAGACAGACAGAGACAGAGACAGAGATAGAGATATATAAGGGAGAATGTTGTAAGTACCTTCCCTAGGAAGAAACAAGGGCAGGGGCAAAATCCAAATGATAACAAATGAAATATTTTTTCTATTTTCTTAGCTTCCCCCCTGGAACTCACCCCTATAGGATTCTGCTATTTCTTGAGAAAACCACTTAGGGTTAAATAGTAGATACAGAACTGGTCTCAAGAGTCAGGATGACGTGTACTGATTGGGTGACCCTGGACAAATCACTAAGACTTCTTAATGCCTCAGTCAACTTTCTAAGATTATAAAGTATAGAAGTGGTACCCATCTACAATGGTAGAAGAAGCACCCTCATTGGGAATTCCTTGTACCAATAAAATCATAGGCATGTGATTTCATCCCCTCAAATCCACAAAACTCAGGAGGCATATATTAAGCACCTACTATGTGCCAGGTGCTGGGGATTCAAAGGCAAAAGCAAAATAGCCCTTGCCCTCAAGCATTTTACTTGGAGGGAGGGGGAAGGGAGTGATAACTTATATTGATGGAGAATCATTCATTTTACATATGTTACCTTATTTGATCCTCAAAATGACTCTGTTATATGAATACTAGGATTATTGTTATTATTATTATTATTATTCCTGTTTTACAGGTGAGGCATTTGAGTCTTAAAGAA
The DNA here is from genome assembly GCA_028646575.1 of Pseudocheirus occidentalis. Lineage (NCBI taxonomy): Eukaryota > Metazoa > Chordata > Mammalia > Diprotodontia > Pseudocheiridae > Pseudocheirus > Pseudocheirus occidentalis. The sequence continues at coordinate 32,205,063 of CM053602.1, read as the reverse complement.
ATTAAGTTGGGGCAGCTAGGTGGCACACTGAATAGAGCACTAGCCCTGAAGTCAGGAGGACCTGAGTTCAAATCTGGCCTCAGACACTTAACACTTACTAGCCATGTGACCTTGGACAAGTCACTTAACCCCAATTGCCCTGCCTTCCCCCCTCCAAAAAGAAAAAAAAAAGAAATTGCATCACTTTCCTAGTCACATAGGCAGTCAGCGTCAAAAGTAGGATTTGAACCTATCTCTCTAACTTCAAGCCAAATTTGCAGTTAGCCTTACCCTTTGCTACCTTTTAGGAAAGAGGAGTACAGACTGCACAGAGACATTTGGTTCCAACTTTTGTTCACCTACTCTCAGAACTTTCAGGCTGTGTCAACATATTCAGCAATCTGACTGAGTTCATTGTTGGGAGAAAAAAGAAAACAAAAAAAGCCACCAACCAAATAGCTGATTTCAGCCACACAAGGCTCCACATCTGCTTTGATTCAATTTCCCATTCCTTAGATGGTTACTTTGGCAACATATGGACATAGTCTCAAGTTCCCGAATTAACTGCTTCCTCGGGGTCTCTAATGAAATGAAAGTTCTGGATTGCCATTTTCACACCTTAACTATAAAATTCAGGTCTTTGGGGTCTAATTTTACATAGGATCATACAAATGGAGAGGAGCTTATAGAATATCTAGCTATAGGATTTAGAATTGAAAAAAAAACTTTAGCAATCTATTAGTGTCGATGCTCTCTTTTTATTGATTGAGGAAATTGAGACCCAGAGAAGGAAAACAACTTGCCCAAAGTCACACAGCAGTCCAGGTTTCAACCTAGGCACTGATTTTAAATCTACCATTAATTTGCATTCCTGAGTATTGGATAAAACCAAATAGTTATGTTGTTAAAACTGCATATGAAATAGGAATAAATTGACTTTTTTTTTTTACCATTTTTACCTTCCTAGTTCTGAGTTATATTGCAGATAAATTAACCTCCAGCTAAAGTGAAGTATTATTTTGTGTGTCTACATACATGCATAAAACACACTACCTAAATGTATACATTCATTAAAATCATTGATTTCCTCAACTGAAGGACTAGAAAAATATGATATGCAGAAATAACTTAAATTTAACTAAGTTGCTTGCAGATATGTAATAATTTGTCATAATCATTTCCTTTTGGTTGAGAAAAAAATTCTGCTCAGTGGGCAGCTGTGTTGCTCTTTAGCCCTTGTTCAGACCTGCTTTGGCTGACAGCAGGAGTTACATTGCAGTCTAGTGTATGGTGTCCAACAGAGATCCATAATACATATTTAAAAGCTGAATTGTCCTCTATGTCACCCCCGCCTTGTAAAATCAGCTTAGTTTTCCTCTTTCTGAATCACAGAAAAACAGAACAATTTGAAATCATATATGCTTTGTACTGCTTAACAGAAGAAAATGCTGTGCTTAATAGAATGTATAATTTATTTTGACTATTAACAAACACTGACTATAAACATTTAGAAGGCAATTTTCTGAGCCCATATGCTCATTTGATATGAAAGAAACTTAGAGTCATTGAAGCTGAAGAAAATATGGAGCCTTTCTTTTCTACCCTTCCCCAGAAATGACAAAATGTACAGCTGGGTATGACATTTCATAGCTTAAACCCTGCTACTGAAAAGACTGAGAGAGTGGCTCTCTTGAGCTCCAGAATCCTGAGCCAGAGTAAGGCCAAAGACAATCTGGTGTCTTCACTAAGTCCTGGTGGCAATAAAATGAGTCTTCAGGAGTGAGGTTGCATAAAAAGGGGTCAACCCAGTCAGGTTGGAAACAGAGTAGATCAAAGTTCCTCTGGCTATCATCACTGGGTGGCTTCTGCTTTTCTAGACTGTGTGAGAAAGAACCAGTTGCAGTGCTGAAGTTCTGAAAAATGTTAATAAAACTGCAGGCTATGAAAGTGATGGAACTTACATGAATTTAATTCCCTGAGTTGAAATCTTGGCAAACTCTTTTCCAAGTAGAAGAGAGAAAAAGCAGAAATCCTCATCTATATAAATAATTGGGTAATTGGAAAAGGAGCAGGGAGGATTTCCTCTGCAACAGAAGATCCTTTGCCTTTTAGGAGCCCTTGTTTATAGTGGATGCTACTTTAGGTGCACTTTTCTACAGATCAATCTCTAAATGGATGAGCAGTTAAATGCAGGCTAGAATTATTGGGCAAGAGCTGATAACACTTGAATTTCCCTTAAAACAACTTCTTTTTCTCCAATTTCCATTCTGCTCATTAGCTGAGGGAGATGACACCTTATGAACTATTCATCAATGGCTAATAGAACATAGAAAAACAAATAAGATTTAGTTCCACAGCTACCTACTTGTGCCATCCCTCTTATTTTCCCACTCAGGTATTTATGCTGTTAGGAAGTTTATCAGTAGTGTTCTGCACAAAAGGTTTCAGTGTATATTGCCATTGGTTGCAGATACCAGAATTGGAAAGAAATGAAGTGTGTGTGTGTGTGGGTATGGCTTGATGTATCAGTGATAAAGGCTGAAATTGTTAGCTCTTACTTTCTTAGATTCTGTATTATTTGACAATGAGTCCATTTTAATAGAACTTTTTAGTGCATCCTCCAGGATCTCTAGAAGATGGGCCAGTGAACAGGAAAGAGGCATAGCTATTTTTTGAGTAAATGAATGTTTACAGTCCAAATGAGTAAGTAACTGTGAGACTGCCTGTGCCTCCTCCCTTCAAGAACTTGAAACCATTTTCTTAAAAACTGGCACAAGACTGGAACCCTGGAAATTAAAAAATGAGCTAGGCACGAGTACTTTTATTTGGAAGGCAAGGGAGCATTTGGTCTGGGCTTAAAGTCTTTTTCTCACTTGTTCCCTGGGTTTTATATCTTTCCAGAGGTTCTTTCTGAGGTGCTTTCATGTTTTTCTTGGACTCCATTGCTTTAAAAGAATCAGAGAACCTCAGAGTAGAAAGGGATCTCAAACTACTTAACAAGAATTAACTGTGGAGGCAGCAGTTCACTTAACAAGCTTTTATCTTACTTTTCCTATTTATAAAATGTAGAGGTTACTGAATTGCAAGCTTCAGGAGGACAGGCACTATGTCATTTCTAAACTTTGTTTCTTCCCCAGTGTCTAGCCTGCTACTTTGTCCATAAGACAAAGTTAAATGTTTATAGAAATAAATTCTTCTTAAATGGACATGGAGTTAAAAAGAAACAATGAAATTTTTTAATGGAAAGTTTTGAGGTCCTAAGAAAGAATAAATTGAAATGAAAAGTTTCTGTAATAATAATTACAGCTCACATTTATATAACACATTGAGGTTTGAAAAACCCTTCATGTTTGAGCCTCACAGCCCTGTGAGATAGATTCTATTACTATCACCATTTTAAAGATTCAAAAACTGAAGCTCTGAGAGATTACATGACTTGCCCTTGGTCACACATCTTTATATATATATATATATATATATATATATATATATATATATATATATATATATGTATGTATGTATGTATGTATGTATGTATATATGTTAGAGGTTGGAGGTGGGATTTGAACCTAGGTTTCCCTGACTCCAAGTCCATCACTCTGTCCATCATATCTTTAAATGTATTAGAATCATTCAGTCGTAGAATCTAAGAGGTTGCCAAGTTGTGCCCCATCTTTGACAAATGCCTTTTGGGGGGTCCTCTCTCTCTCAGGCTGGCTGCCTGGGTCATGCTTATCTGCCCTTTGGCCTTGCTCTTGGCCCATCACCACTTCTTCCCACTTTGTTCAGCTCCCCATCTCCTGGGAGCCTCCCAACCCCCTACACAGGGATTATTGGCTATGCCTTCCTTTGTCCTCCCTTGACTCCAGTGGCTCCTGCCCCCACCTTTTCCCCAATAGTAGGGGAGGGTCAGCTGCTTCTTAAGGCTTCTCACAAGGACCTTGAGCCCCTTGGAATGCCAACCATTCAGATGAGGTGTGGAGACAATTGTCCAGGGCTCCTTCACTAGGCCACTTGGGAGGCAGAGGAAACTGGTCTCTTTCATTCCAGAGAAATGTCATTGACAAAATGGCTTGGGAATCATCTCCTCCTTCTGGTCCCTTCCCCTTCCCCCTCCTCCTATCCTCACTGCTCTCCACTAACTGAGTTGCCTTTTAGTATCAGCTGCACTCTTCAGAACTACCACTCCAAACCCAGAAAGGGCATTAACTTGAAGAAAACTTAGCCAGATATAAAATTTAATTTTCTTTTCTCTCTAAGGTTTCAGGACTGCCTGCCCAGATTCAACTATTTAGGAGATAGGGTGAGGGGATCTGGCCCTTTAACCTCCCCTAGACTGGCATAGCCATTTACTTACTGCAGTAACAGTTTCAGTTAAACCCCTGGACAGTTAGTTCTCTGTCTCCAAAAATAACAAACAAACAGAAGCAACAACCCCCTCCCCCCACAAAAGGTCTAATTCTCACTAATCTAGGGAGTTACTGTCAATCCCTGTCAGCACCAGAAGTTCTGAAAACCTGACCTGGTAACCCAGGGTAAATTCTCAAATTCCCCACCCCCTTGGCATCACAACCCACCCCTAGCTCTCTGTCCCCTGTCAGCTTGTAAGGGAATATCTACCACTAGTTGTAAGAATGGTCTGTCTTGTGGAGAGAACGATGCTGGAAGCCCTTCAGTCTGATTCTCCTGACTCAGATTCCCATCCAAATACAATAAGTCACCTGGAGAAAAGAAGAGCCCTCACCAAATGCACTGGTTGTAGTGAGTGAATAGATCACTAGACGGAGTATGGATGACCTAAGTTTAACTTTACTAGCTCTATGACAGGGTTATTGTGAGATGATATATGTAAAGCACTTTGCAAACCTTAAAGCACCATATAAGTGTTACTTATGATCATGAGGCATACTGCTTTACCTTATCAAAAGGCAGCCAGGAACTGCCTAGTCAGGGGAGTTGTCTCTAGTGTCCCCCATTTGGATTTGCAGACTTTAGCCTAGAAACCTATGCTCCCTAGAATTTGATAGGGTCTTTTTCGATTTGGGTAAATCATCAACCTCATTGTCTCCTACCTCAAACCCGAAGTTTTCTCCAGTATTTCTTGGCTGGTCTGCTGATGGGCCACTTCTATAGCCAGAAGAAGGTACAACATTTTGGCAGCCTGAGTCTTATACTAGTATCCACAAAAGATGAAAAGACCCAAAGAAGGGACTCTAACCTGTTGATATTGGCCATGTCCCCAGTGCAAGAAAGACTGGAACAAAAATGGTGTCAGTAGGAGAGAACACATTGGCAAGATTTCAGTCTATACCTCTGGAGGGGCTGCCATGCTGGTGAGATCCCAACAGGGTCAAAATATCAATTCTTCCCCCTGGCTTACACCCAGCCTTATCTACTCATCTCCTTTATGATTCTTGATCACTGTATCTTTGAATCCCTCTGGTGACTCTTTGGGACTGTCTGTGGTGATACAACCTAGGTGTTTCTTGCTGGGAGGCAGTGTGCCACAGTGACTACTATACTGGACTTGTTTACCCAACTTTTTCCAAAGTCACTCCCCATTCCTGAAGGGTGCCCTTGGCTTCTATTCACAGAAGCCCCTTGAACAATCTTTGGTAATTTCCTGGGCATGGAAGCAACTTCCAGTCTTTCATCACAGCCTTCTCAAAGCCATCTGCTCCTACTTTTAATGTTTTCCTGGAAGGTTAATCACCCCAGCTCTTCTAGCCCCAAGCTATAGTTCTTGGGATCCTTTTAAACTCTCAGCATTACCCTCTTGCCCTCACCCAGGCTATATGAGATGGTGTTAGTATAGACAATTGCATATTTGCTGTATGATTATATTTCTAATTCCTCAGTCCGTAGCCAGACCCTGGTTATTCCCAAATCCACAAATGATTTTTGGAAAGGGGAGTTTATATCATCAGAGACAACCCACTCCAGCTTAGGAGTATGGAAGTTATTATTAGTCAAGGACCCATAGGACTACATGCAACTGAGATGGATGGAAGACAGGGCCAGCCTTAGGGTAGTGCCCTAAGTACTGCCCAAGTAGTGGGATTTTAGGGTTTCCAGTAAAGCTCCTCATTTAAAAGAAATACTACCCATATCTGATGATCTTTGAATTAAACAATTAGAAATTAATTCATTTGACTTAAGACTTCTCACACAAATTTACGGAGCCTGAATAGTATGGTAAAAGAATGTTAGGGGGTGGCTAGGTGGTGCAGTGAATAGAACACTGGCCATGGAGTCAGGAGGACCTGAGTTCAAATCTGGCCTCAGACACTTAACACTTACTAGCTGTGTGACCTTGGGCAAGTCACTTAACCCCAGTTGCCCTGCCTTCCCCCTCCAAAACAACAACAACAACAACAACAACAACAACAACAACAAAAAGAATATTGGAGGAGAACTCAAAGACCACCTAGTCCAAGTCCTTCATTTTACAGAGCACAAATCTAAAGCCCACAAAGGAGGGAAGAGATGTAACAACAATCAGTTTAGCAGATACTTAGCACTTAGTAACTTAGGGCTAAGTATGGAAGGTGTGGGCCCTATCCCACTGTTGAGAGGGCGTGAACTCCCCTGTTGACTGGAAGAAGGGGACTGGCTGAGACAGGAGGCCAGTGTGTGTACATAAGCAAGGATTTCAGAGACAGAGAGACAGAATTGGAATTTTCCTGTTGGAGGAAGCAGGATTGTCTCAGCATCTGGGAGCTGGGCTGCTGGACTGAAGAAGTGAGTTGGAGTTTTCTTGAGAGAGAGAGTTTCTCTCCAAGCATCTGGAAGCTGACTGAGAACTGAGATGGAGTTTTCCTGGGACCAGAATCTGGTGAAGGCCACCCAGAAGGACAATATTCCTTCTGGGTCCTAGGGCCAGCTGAACTGCTGGAGGACTGAAAAAGCATGACCAGGATAAGACTTTGTTCATGGCCTGGCTGATCCTTGAGTTTCAGGGAAGAGAAGTGGTGAAGGGTTTGAGATGTGCTGGACCCTGTGAACTTCAGTGTATACCAGGGACTGCCCTCAGCACTGGACAAGGACCTGGGAGCTATCTGCTTCTGAATCCATGTGACTGTTTGGTGGATTCAGGAGGGAGCTGGGATCATGGAAGGAGATCCAGGGAAGCAGAGAGACAACTCTGAGTCAAGATGAAGAAAAGGCTTCTCCTTGGATGAAACTGAGGTTTGCTGGACACCAAGGGGTGTGGAGTGTTTGTGTGGTTTTCTAATGACCATAGTAGTGATTAATGATATTTAGTAATTGGGAATCTAGCTTAGTGACTGATTGCTAGATTAGTGACTGATTAAGTTAATGGTTGCCCCATGAGAGGAAGATTGATATATTATGAACTGATAGATTGATTAAGTGAGAAGGGCTTCCCTCTTAGAGAAACCAGATGACTATTCTTTTGTTCCTTGTTCTAAATATTGTGGACACTGTAGTGAAAATTGTGTGGCCATTCTAATGTTGGACATATTATGGACACTATATTGTGATTTTCTGTGATAAGATGTAATGTTGTGAATATTATATTGTGAATGTTTGTCTTGATTTGTAATGGAATAAACAGAGTGTTCACTATACTGTGTAATCTGAACCTTAAAAGCTGTTCACAGTAGCATTCTTTTGGGAATCTGCTGGTGCATGGCATTACAAGAGACTAGCCCAAGGTTACACAGATAGTAAATTGGACACACCACACCCCCTTCCACCAGTAAGGCTTGTAATTTTGTTGAAGAATAGTGTAAAAGAGATTATCAGATCAGTTATTGAAAACTTATTTTCATAGTGGGGAAATAGGGTGCTGGATGTTAGAAGAAATGAATGGGTATCACTGAGATAGAAAAGGGGCTCAAAAAAGGAGGCCAAGGGACAGTAAACAAACTTCCCAATTCTCAATTTGGTTGTAGGACAGCTCAGGGTGGGGGCAGGGATGGAGAAGTAGAGAAAGAAGAGAAAGAAGCTATGCATTCAGGATTTTGTACACAGAGAAGATAAGTTGGACCAGGCCATCTAGAGGAACTATGCCTTGAACCATCATTTGAGTAAGACTTGGGATATTTATTTTTGAAGACCTTCAAATCAGTTTTAGTGAGCAGCTACAATAACATGAGACTAGTTAAAATATCCTCCCTGACACCTTGACCTTTGAAAAAGAAGCTTCATCAGCAATGATTCCACATGAAAATAAAAGCAGTTGAAGGCCCACAGTTCTCCCCTCATTTTCCACCCCCCCTACAATTCTCCACTGGGCTTTGCCTAGTTTATATTTTTTCTCACTCCTGAAGTTTTTGCCTTTCAGAGGGTAAATTTCTCACATCCGTCCTTCACTCAAACTTTTATTAAGCTCCTACTGTGTGCCAGGCACATATAAAGCCTAGTCTTCATGGGTATGAATTAGGGCAGCTAGGTGGCGCAGTGGATCAAGCACCAGACCTAAAATCAAGAAGACCAGATGCTAGCTGTGTGACCTTGGGCAAGTCACTTTATCCTGTTTGCCTCAGTTTCCTCATCTGTAAAATGAACTGGAAAAGGAAATGGCAAAGCACTCCAGTGTTTCTGCCTAGAAAACCCCAAATGGAGTCATGAACTGAAAACAACTGAAAAAATGACTGAACAACATGTGCCAGGCACAGATAGAGGCTACTCTTCATGGGTATGAGCGCAATTTCCCATTCAAAGTTTCTGCTTTGCTTTTTGTTGTTAGGCAGGATCCAATCTTAACAGGCCCTATTTCTCTAGAACAAGTAATGTAAAATTTGGATTCAGTCAGAAGGCTGCCCTTAAGGATCTAGAAGGCCACATGTGGCCTCAAGGCTGCATGTTCCCCCCCTCCTCCCCTCTAGACCCTCCCTGTCAAATGCTGACCTAACTTTCATGTAGAGGCAGAAATAATTTAATACACCTCTTTAATTCACTTGTTACTGCTTAGAAATCTGTGCCAGTTTCTTTAAAGAAAGGGTGTGTTGTTTGTGTAAACCAGATTGCAAGGATGATGCTAAACTAGCAAGAGAACAATTTTCAAACACCCTCAAGTACTTTAGAATCTCCATTTGCATGCAAATAATTATAAAGCATTTTAATCTGGTCATTAAAGCAGGCCCCCTAAAGACCTTTCCTAAGCAAGACTCGGACTAGTTTGATTTGTTGCATACATTTCAAAGGGATGAGGCCACATTAAAAAAAAAGGTCTGTATTTCAGATGGATATTTCCCAGTCAGTCTGTATTGGGGAAGTCTGATTTATTTATTTTTAATTAACTTTTGTTTATTTTTAGTTTACATCATTCCTTTCCACAAGATTTTGAGTAACAAATTTTCTCCCCATATTTCCCCTACCCACCACCCCAAAATAGTGATCCCATGTTTACCCCCTCCCTGAGTCTGCTCTCTCCTATGTCCTCCCCCATCACCCTCTGACTTTTCAGTAGGGTGAGATGGATCTCCCTACCCCACTGCCTGTATATCTTAATTCCCAGTTGCATGTAGTTAATAATTATATATATATATATATGTATATATATATTTTAACATTTGATTATAGAACTTTAAATTCTAGATTCTTTCCCTTCCTCCCTCATCCGCCACCCCTACTGGAAAGACAAGTAGTTCAATACAGGCTGTACATGTGTAGTTATGCATAACATCTCCACAACGGATATATTGTGAAAAACTGACTATATTTCCCTCCTTCCTATCCTGCCCCCCATTCTATTCTCTACTTTGTCTTTGTCCCTTTATAGAAGTGTGTGCTTCTAACAACCCTCCCCCGCACCATGCCCTCCCCTCCATCCTCCCCTCTCTCATCCCTATCCCCCCTACTCTCCTGTGTGGCAAGATACCCAATTTAGAGTGTATGTCATTCCCTCCCTAAGCCAACTTCAATGAGAATAAGGTTGACCCTTTCCCTTTTGCCTTCCTGTTCTTCCCCTCCATTGTAACAGTTATCTCTTGCCTCTTCTATATGAGATGATTAACCCCATTCTGTCTCTCCCTGTCTCCTCTCATTCTA
>CM053602.1:32159855-32194567 GCA_028646575.1 Pseudocheirus occidentalis | reverse complement strand
TATGTCATTCCCTCCCTAAGCCAACTTCAATGAGAATAAGGTTGACCCTTTCCCTTTTGCCTTCCTGTTCTTCCCCTCCATTGTAACAGTTATCTCTTGCCTCTTCTATATGAGATGATTAACCCCATTCTGTCTCTCCCTGTCTCCTCTCATTCTATTCCTTTCCCACCTCTCAATTTCACCCTTTAAAATATTATTCCTTCCTATTCAATTGATCCTGTGCCCTCTGTCTATGTACACATATACACACACACTCACATATGTATTCATATGCATATATATACCCTCCTATATAGACATATGTGTATGTATACATACATGTATATACATCTATACACACATTTATATTCCCTTTACCTATCTTCATACTGAGAAGAGTTTCATAAGTTACAATTATCGTTTTTCCATGTTGGCATGTAAATAATTCAACTTTTTTTTTTTGCTTTTTGGAGGGCAGTTGGGGTTAAGTGACTTGCCCAAGGTCACATGGCTAGTTTTTGTGTTAAGTGTCTGAGGCCAGATTTGAACTCAGGTCCTCCTGGCTCCAGGGCTGGTGCTCTATTCACTGCGCCACCCAGCCACCCCATAGTTCAACTCTGATAAGTTCCTTATGAATTCTTTTCTATGTTTACCTTCTCATGCTTCTTGTGTTTGAATGTCAGATTTTCTTTTCAGTTCTGTTTTTTTTCAGGAAGAACGCTCAAAAGTCTTCCACCTCACTGAATGACCATATTTTCTTGGGGAAGTTTTATTTATTTATTTATGTGTAGCAACAAGGGGGCTAAAGATTTTAGACATGTGGGAGGCCTTATGATATAGTAGAATAAGCAAAGGATTTCAAGTGAGAGTACAAGAGTTCAAATCCTGCCTCTGCCATTTACTACCTATGTCATCATGGGAAGCTCTTGTCACTTCTGAGACTGTTTTCTCAACTGTGAGATGAGGATAATAATATTTTGAAATGTTATTGGGACAAGGACATATTAAGGAATACTAGTGGTATGGTGGACAGAGAACCAGACCTAGAGTCAAGAAGTCTTAAATTCAAATTCAGCCTCATAGATTTACTAGCTATGTGACCCTGGGTAAGTCATTTCACCTCTGCCTGTCTCAGCTTCCTTATCCTCAAAACAGGGATCATAATAGCACCCACCTCCCAAGGTTGTTGTGAAGATCAAATGAGATCATTGTAAAGCACTTAGTTACAGTGACTGGCAAATAATAAGCACCATATAATAATTATTATCATAATTACTTTACTTGTTCTCAAGGTCACCATAGTTCCAGTATCAGGAGGTTCAGAAACTTTTAGGGAATGATTTTACATACTAAACCATGAACCAAAAAGCCATTTGATGACTTCACATCAGACACATGTGAAATGATAAGACTGCTTGGTTCAGGAAGGATCTGGAGGGAAGTGAGATGGAAGAACCAAGACTCTGAGAGTAAAATCATTTGTCCAGGGTCAGATAAAAATAATAATAGCTAGCACTTATATAATGCTTTAAAGTTCACTCAGTACTTTACAAATATTATCTCATTTGACCCTCACCCTGGAAGGTAGGTGCTGTTAATATCCCCATTTTCCAATAGAAGAAATGAAGGCATAGAGAGGTGAAGTGACTTGCCCAGGGACACACGGCTAGAAAGTATCTGACCTCTTCCTGAAGTTTTCCTGACTTCAGGTCTACTGTGCCACCTAGCTGCCTAAGTATCTGAGGTCAAATTCAAACTGGGATCTTCCTAATTCCAAGGCAAGCATACTAGCCACTATCTTTCAGTGAGTTACCCTTGAGTATTACAATTATAAACCATGTCCTGTCGCATTTGATCCTCTCAACTGAGCTATAGGAGAAGTAGGGCAGATGAGGGTGCTGAGACCCAGAGAAAGCCAAAGCCAGGATTAAAATCCACGTGTTCAGATTGCTGGTCTTTGCGTGACCAGTTAGATAACATCTGGGAGGAAGGGAGAATGTACACACATCCCCTATAAAGACAGCCTTACAGGCCTAAGCTTTCCTGGTTTTTCACCTGCAGATTGTTTGCTATGATTGCACTCTCTGCTCAGTTACTGGGGTTGGAATGTAACCAGAGGGAAAGACAGGGGTCCAGCTGAACACAGGGGGTCTTAGAAGAAGTGCCAAGCAGCTGTCCACAGCTGGACCTGCCTCTCTCTGTTTCCTGGGCCCCCACTCTGTATCTGCCCCGGGCTCTCAGGGTTTTTTCTAGACTCTGAAAAGGGCTCAGGCCCTATAAGGGTGTGACCCAGGAGGGCCAGAGGCAGGGCCAGCTGTAAACAGTGAGTAGGCTTCTCCTAGGTCTTTCCCTCCCAGCATGTCCAGGTGAAAAAAGCTAGCCCAGGCCAGAGCTGCAGCTGCCTGATTGAATCAAAATCTGATATTGTGGGGAGAAAGAAAGCAAAGAGACGTATTAAAGGCCTCCAAAATTCCCTGCTTAGCTGACCATCCCCCTTCTCCCCCCCCCCACTCAGGTAAAGAAGAGAAGAAATCAAGAGTGGGAAGGATGTGAAGGTTTGGCATGGACCAAGGCTGTATCCACCCCCACTGTGAGCCACAGGTGCTGGAAGTAGCTCCCCCCTTCTTCTCCTTTAAGAGGCAACTGCTTCCAAGGAAAGTGAAAGAGAGCAATGGCCTTCCCAAAGACCCAGAGGGGTGGGTGCTGATGAAATGGGAGGCTGGAAGGGATCTTAGGGGTCATCTCGACCAGCCCTCCTACTTTCCAGATGCAGAACTGAGGCTCAGAGAGGGCACCCAGGGAGTAGTGACTGACAAAGGGCCTCTTTCCCCTGGGCCATACTGACTGGCTTCCTGCGCATTTGAGACTGAGTCAGGCAGCTCTTTGTGACTGGAGGAAGCTTCTCCCCCACCTCCCCACCCCCATCCCAAGGGTTACACTTAAGTCCCCTGTGAATGACGTCCATGTCAAGTGCTACTAGGAGGTCAGAGAAGAGGGAGATGGAGCTCTCTGGCGGGCTGTGAGCATGGAAACCTGGGAGGGAGTGGGCAGGAGAGGAGAGGAGAGGAATGACCGAGCTCCTCCAAGCCATGCCTGCTGTATATGCAAGGTTTGTTTGCTTTCCAGTATTACCTAGCAAGAGCAAGTCTCCCAGAAAAACTCTCTGGAGAAGCAGGAGGGATAGTGGAACAGAGAGCCCTGGCCAGGGGCCTCCGAAGGCCCAGGTTCAAGGTCAAATTCTACTGTCATTTACTCCCTGGGTGACTCTGAGCATATCCCTTTTCTCTAAGCCTCAGTTTTCTCCTCTCTAAAATGGGGGTTATTCATTGTTGGCTCTCGGGGTTGTTTTGCTTTTTTTTTTTTTGGAGGGCAGTTGGGGTTAAGTGACTTGCCCAAGGTCACACGGCTAGTTTTTGTGTCTGAGGCCGGATTTAAACTCAGGTACTCCTGACTCCAGGGCCGGTGCTCTATTCGCTGCCCCACCTAGTCGCCCTCTCGGGGTTGTTTTGAAGAAAGCGATTAGTGAGCCCTAGAGACAGGGGAATGATTGGCATGACCTACCCTAACTCTCTTCCAGAGTTGTTGTGCGCCTGGTTTTCCCTTCTGTATAAAAGTCTGGGCTTAAAGATTCTCAGTCACAGTGAAGGATCACAAAGAACCTCAGCCACCTCATGGATGCTGTGAATCTTCTCTTAGCTTTGGGAACAGGCTAATCCTTCCCATGAGAGAGGGCTGGCTCAGACTCTGCCCTCTCTCAACCCCCAGTTCCCCCCAGTTCAACTATCCTGACACTTTCTTGAACAGCTGTCCTTCCTGTAGCTCTTTAAAGTGCATAATTGGCCCAGTGCTCTCAGAAAGTCCTGGGAGGGAGTTGGGGAGGGACAAAAAGCATCATGGCCCCCATTTTTCAGATGAGAAATCCGAGGTTTATAGGGGGAAGTGATTTGCCTGGGCTGCCCAGCTAGCCAGGACTCAGGTTGCCTGAATCCAGTTCCAGACTTCAGGATTGAGGTCCAGTCCCTGTTTTCACAACAGATGATGAGAAAACTGCCTCCTGCCATGGGGATAAGAGGCTAATGTGTTACCTTCCATCAATATGCAAAGAGTGAGGGAGGCCCCCATTTACTTCAAAATAGAGAATAGCTCTTCGAGGCCATTATTGGTTTCAGGGGCTATGGTCAGATTTACAAGACACCATATAAAGGCAAATAAGGGTATAAGTGGGGATTAGGCTCAGTGAGGCTTTCAGGTCCTTTTGGTAAAGGTCAATTTACTCATAGATGTGCAGGTGGAAAAACACTTAAAACTGTCTTTTTGGAAATAGCTTTCTTTTCCCTTGACATGGCTGTCTTGTTAGAAAGTTGGAGGAGAGGGATGGAGGTGGTGGACAGCAGCATTATTATCTCCTAATTGTCACTGTCTCATTAAGCATGCAGCATCCTGGGGGGAGTGGAGATTGAGAGCTTTGGAGGGCCTCTGGCCCAACACCCTGCTTTCCCAGATGAGCAGAGAACTTTCTCACCCGGTATCTCATTTATTCCTCTGGGCAGCTTTTGGAAGCAGGGGGCAACTTCAGGTATGATTGCAGTTTTGCAGTGAAAAAATTAAACCCAAAGAGATGAAATGCCTTGTTTGTCATTGGAGAAATAAACAGCAGTCAGAAATCCAACCCAGGCCTTCCACTCCCAAGTTTGCTGCTTTTTCCACTCTAGCACATTGTTTGCCCTCTGTGTTCGGAGCTCCTCAGCTTAGAGATTCAGAACTGGAACAGACCTCGGAGGCCCTCTAGTTCTCATTTTGAAGATGGGGAAACTGAGGTCCAGAAATGGGAAGGGACTTGCCCAAGGCCACATAGGCAGTATAAGTAGAACTGGGACTTGTATCCAGCTCTTCTCGGTCCAAATCCTGAAGTCTTATCATTGTTCCAGGCTGCCTCATTGGCAGATTGGTCTATGCTCGTGACTTGAACAAGGCCCATACACTCTTTCTTCAGTGAGGTATCACCTGTATTTATCATTTGAACTGATTGGATCTTGCCAAAGAGTTTGGCAAAGGTTTGAAGATGGAATGGAAAAGAAGAGAAAAAATTCTATCCAAAGCTTCATAAAGAGCTGAGGCAAATCCCTTAGCTTCTGGGTCTCATTTTTCTCCTTTGTAGAAATGATGACAGGACAGCCAGGTGGTGCTACTGTGGACAGAGCTCTGGGCCTAGAGGCAGAAGACCTGAGTTCAAATCCTGCCTCAGATTCTTACTAGGTGTGTGACTAGGTGAGTTGCTTAAATGTATCTGAGACCTTTAAAATGAGGGGATTGGACCTCTATGTCCCTTGAGCCTCTGAGGTGACCTCTGATATCCTTTCTAGGTCTAGCTCAATGATTCAACATGATTTCCTCGGTAAACACAACAAGGCTTTGACAAGGGAATAATTTCAGTTGGAAAACAAGCAACAGCCTCCTGATTGAAAGTTGTCTTCCATAAGCACATGTTCGGCTTGTTGCCCTGAACCTGATTAGCGTCGATACTTTGGGAGCTTGGTGGCCAGTAAACGAATTCAAAATGGAGCTGGTTTGGGGGCAGAAGGGTGGCTAAGGTGCAGGCCCACCCTCCTCCGGACTTCAGTTTCCTTTTCAGCAGAGCTGTCTCTCAGGACTCTGCCAGTTTTGCTCATCTGCTGTGTCTCATTGCCATTTTGTTTTCTGAGTCTGTGAAGTCTCTGCCAGGTTGGCAGTCCAGACTCTCGGCTTACTCCTTAAAAGAAAACCACAAAGTGTAACACTGACCACTAGTGGAAAGAAAGCAGGGCACATGTATTTCCAGAGGAGCCCAGGATGCCAACAAGCTAAGGACCAGCATTCCTTGGACTTTGCCTCAAAGTGTCAAAATAAGAATTGCATTCCCTTCAAGCTTCAGTAATGGAGCAGAGCAGAATGGGGGCTGGTACAAGTTACCTCCCCCCATCTTGCTACTTTACGTTCTCTAAGGTGTTTTCAGACTTGTAAAGGGCTTTGTTTGCAAATCTCACAATTCCTGAGTGATGAAGTAACTTGGCCAAGAGTGCATGGCTTGCAGGCAGCAGGGCTGGAGGATTCACAATTCCGTTTTCTGATGCCAAGTGGATTTTCCCCCATATTTCTTTGTATTGTTGAGAATGCAGATAGTACCTACCAGAAGCTTTAAAATGATGTTGGGCCTGGATTCCCCACAGAAAATCCCAACACTTTTAAGGCTGGAGGAGATGACAGATGTAGATAGATTTTGAGCTTCCCAAACAGTGGAAAAGGGAGAAAATTTGGGTTTGAGTTCTGGCTCCACTGCTTACTGCCTGTAAGTCCCTGGACAAGTCACCTCATCTCCTGGGGCCTCAGTTTCCTCATCTGTAAAGTAAGGGGAGGGGTGGGATGGATGACCTCTAAGATCATCTGCGCTTGAGGTCTGGGATCCTATCAGCTCCTTGAGGATGGGGACCATTTTTCTTTTATGTCTTTGTTCTCCTAAGCATCTCATGCAGTGTTTAGCACATAGTAGGCTTGTTTTAATGCTTGCTAAATTGAAAGGAGTTGCTCAGTTCACTCCTGAGAGGCCCAGACAAATGGAAGCATAACACTGCAAGTTTCATGGGCTCCTTTGAGGACCTTAACTTGGAAGAAAATAGAAGTCTGACGTGTACAAGGCAAAGATTTCCTAAATCGGGACCAGCTGACACTTGGGTGGCTACTGCAGCTCACCCCAAACACCAGCCCTGGATGAAATGCAAGCCTGCGTCAAAGCAGCATCTAGTGGAGCTCTACCTAAGGCCTACCTAGCCTGGTAGGAAAGCCTGGAGTCATGAGTCCTGGGTTTCAGTCCTGGCTCTGGTACTTTCTAGCTGTGTAATAATAATAATGATAGCTAAAATGCATGTGGTACCCTCTATGTGCCGAGCACTATGCTAAGCACGTTGTAAATATTACTTTGTTTGGTGCTCACTACAACCCTGGGAAACTGTGACACAACTAATAAATATCTGAGGTGGGATTTGAATTCAGCCCTTCCTAACTCCAGACAGAGTTCTATCTGCTTCACCACTTAGGTACTCTTGACAGACATTTAACTGTGGTAAGACTAACATCTCAGACTCTCATCTCTACCCTCTATAAAATGGGGGTGGTATGACAGTGCTTAATCTTCTTACTTTATGGGGCAACAGTAAAGAAGAAGTTGTGAACTTTCAAGTGCTGTATAAATTGAAGTTCTTAGTATCTAATAGGAATATTATTGTAGGAGAAATAAGCTCCTTGAAGGCAGGGAGTATCTACATTTTGTCTTGAAAGTGTCTATCACTTTTTTAAGTCTAGAAATCAACAAAATAATAAATCAAACCCTAATTTATAGTGTTTGCCAATTTCTCAGTTGTAAATGCTCACACTGAAAATTTAATAGTTGACTCTCCTGAGCTGGTACAAGCTGGCTCCCATGCATACACACTTATAGGCCTCCTGATGGGTGATGTGTCCATTGTCCATGGATAAACCTAGCTAAGTACAAGGAATTTTATCACCAGAGAGTTGGACACCAGGTGGTATTTTTGACCAAACCAATTTACAAAGGATGAAGAAAATAAATATGGAAATGAAAACCAGTCCCTGTCTTCAAGGATGAAAAGTCAGTAGATAAGGAAATCCAAGTTCATTTGAGGAGGAAACAAATGACAACATTAGGGAGAATAAAGAAAGGCTTCCTATAGGAGATGACACCTGAACTGAACCCTAGGGGAAGCTAAATATTTTGAGAAGCAGAAGTGAAAAAGGGAAGGCATTCTACACATGGGGACAACCAATGCAAATGTACAGAGGTAGGAACCAGCAGAGAGGCCAGTTTGGCTGGGACATAAAGGTGTGCGTGTGCGTGCGTGCGTGTGTGTGTGTGTGTGTGTGTGTGAGAGAGAGAGAGAGAGACAGAGAGAGAGAGAGAGAAAGAGAGAAAGGAACTGGCAAACTGTAAGACACTTCAAATACCAGACCAAGGAGTTTGTAATTTATTCCAGAGACAAGAGGGAGCCACTAAAGATTCTTGAGCAGTGGTGAGATTTGGAATTTAAGGAAACTATTTTCAAGTTTGGTAGCAGACACATTAGAGAGAAGAGAGAATGGGAAACAAGAAAACCAAATATAAGACTCTTGCAATTATCCCAGGTGAGACAGGATGAAGGCCTGGAAGCAGAGATAAAGGAACAGATGCAAGAGTTGTGGAGGTACAATAAAAAAGACTTGGCAACTGATTGAAAATGGTGGTGAAGGATGGGGGAAAAATCAAGGATGATTCTGAGCTTGAACTTGGAAGGATTGGCTTTTGACAGAATGAGGAGGAAGCTAGAGGAGAGATATGGTTTGGGGAAGGGCATGTTGAGTTTGGGGAGGCCATGAATCTGGGATATGCAGGTAGGTGGTAGAGATGCAAGCTTACTGGGAGCAAGACTGGAGCTCTAGGGAGCTTGTCTGTGTTCCTCTGGGGAAGGGCTACCCCATTCTCTTTTACTAAGGGTTAGAAAGACACTAGGGCTGTGGTAGCCTCCTGGGTCAACACATTACTAAATAGGCAACATGTGATAGTGACATCAGTCTGGTGGAGCAGAAAGAGTACTTGGTTTGGAGTCTCTGAACCGAAATCTGAATCCTGCCTTGGCTGCTTCCTACTTCTGCAACCTTGGGCATATCATACAATCTTTCTTGGCTTCAGTTTCTTCCTTCATAAAACGTGGGACTTGGGTCCATTCCAGGTCTAAGTCTCTGACCCTCTGATCCCTCCTCTGGAAGGTTTGATAACAATGTTGAGCTGACAGATGTTTCTCTTTTCCTCCCCCTGAAGCAGACTACAGCATCCATAGCACTTCAAGGGAGTGAGGGGGACAGCCACAGTGGATTCAGAGATCCTGAAGGTTATTTCCTAGATTTGGGGGATGAAGGGCAGGAGGGGAGGTGTCACTGACCCTGGGCACAGGAAAGGAGGAATAAAGCTGTCTGAGGCTAGAAACAGAGCTGCCAGCCAATCTCTGGGTCTGTTTAAGGCATCAGGAAGTGTGGCCTTTGAGTACCTTTTGTGGAGGGGTGGGATAGTGGTCTAGGTGTGGTGAAGGAAGGGCCATGGTTTGCTTTTGTGTCCAGTGATTGAGAGTTCTTGAATGGGTGTAGAATGGTAGGAGTGAGTTGGTATATGATGTGGAGAAGGTTTCAATAGGGGAAACTTTGAAAGATTGAGTAGAGGGAAGGAGGAAATAATTCCTCCCATGAAACACACAGATTACAGAATCAGAGAATTGGAAAGACCCTCAGTGGCCATCTAGTCCAACTGTTGCATGAAAACAATCCCCACTACATCACACTCAATGAGATGAGGGAGCCGCCCATTCTACTTTGGACAGCTCCCCAAATTGGCTTCATGCAACTTCTATCCACTGTTCCTGGTATGTGGCCTTCTGGGGAAGAACATATCAAGTCTATTCCTTCTTTCAAATGACAGCCCTTCAGATTCTCAAAGGCAGTCGTCCTGTCCTTCCAAGTCTTCTATTCTTCAGGCTAAATGCCTCCAGTTCCTTCAACCTGTTCTCAAATGTCAATGGACTCAAGGCGCTCCACCACCTGATTATGTTCCTCTGGTCACTCTTCATAGCTGTCCCTCTTAACCTGTGGCAGCCAGAATTTATCACAGTGCTCCAGTTGACAAAGGTTGAGCAACATGACTAGGGTCACAAATACTAAGTGTCTAAATTCAGATTCAAACTTCTTTACTCCAAGCCCAGTGCTGTCTCTATTGTGCCACCCAGTTTTGTTTTGTTTTGTTTTGTTTTTTCTGAGCACAGTGGGATTCTCACCTTCTGATTACTGGAAGTAATGAGGCCTCTGTTGTTAATTCAACCTAAACATTTGCTTTCTTGGCCACCATGTCATCCTGCTGACTCATGTTGATCTTGTCATCTCCTAAGACTACCAGATCTTTTTCTGAACAACTACTATCTGGCCATGTTAGTGCAGACACCGTGTTCACATGTGCACACACACACACCCTAAGACTACCAGATTTTTTCTGAACAACTACTATCTGGTCATGTTAGTGCAGACACCGTGTTCACATGTGCACACACACACACGTACACATACTATCCTGCACTGTGCTTCAATGCACTGCCCTGATCAGAGAGGAGCTGTGTTTGGGAGTCTGAGCCCTAACCCCTCTCCACTCTCCCCTTTCCCAAAGCATTGGGAGCACTGTGTTTGGCACATGATAAATACTATATAAATGTGTTTTTCGCACACACATAATATATAGATTCATATATAATACACATACATACATACGTATTTATATATGAATATGTGTGTGTGTATATATATATA
The DNA here is from genome assembly GCA_028646575.1 of Pseudocheirus occidentalis. NCBI lineage: Eukaryota > Metazoa > Chordata > Mammalia > Diprotodontia > Pseudocheiridae > Pseudocheirus > Pseudocheirus occidentalis. The sequence goes on along the minus strand of CM053602.1, from coordinate 32,184,217 downwards.
TATATATGATTTAGGCATTTTTTCTAGATTTCTTATTCTATCTTGGGAATAAAATAGGACATTATTATCTTCGTTTGACAGATGAAGAAAATAGAAACCAGGGGAATCTGGAGAGGCTTCCCATAGGAGATGGCCCTTATGCTGAGTCTTGAGAGAAGGTAGGAGGGGATGCATTCCCGGCATGGAGAATGGCCTGTTTGAAGGCCAGAGGTGGGAGATTGAATGCTGAGGTAGTCTGATTCAGATGAAACATAAATTGTATGAGGTAGTGGGGAAGGTTGTGGGGAACCTTAAGAGACCAAGGCCATTTTGTCCATTCTCCATCCTCCCTGTGTGTGACCTTGGACAAGTTCCTTTCTTTCCCTGGACCTAGATCTATCCAATCATCCCCCCCCCCATTTTACAGAAAGATGAACTGAATAGCATAGAGCTTAAAGGACCTGAACAGAATCACACAAATGATCATAGATAAAGAGTTGATAGGGATTTCTGAGGACATCTAGTCCAACCCCTGCATTTACCAGAGGGGGAAACTGAGGACCAGGAAGGGTAAGTCACTTGCCTGAGTCACAAGAAAACTATAGATTTATGGGATTTATTTATCATGTTCTAGAGGAGGAAGCTGAGCCCCCTGAGAGATTAAGTCATAAATAGAATTTAGGGTCTAGAGCTAGGAGAATCTCTAGAAACCATCTAGTCTAGCTCTATCATTTTATAGAGGCCCAGGAAGGGGAGGTGACTTGCCCAAGGTAACACATAGGATCTGAGATCCAGAGCTAAAAATACCTTAAAGAAATCTAGTTAAGCAATAATTTTACAGATGGGGAAACTGAGACCAAAGGAGGTTATCTGACTTAGCAAGAAGATCTGGGATCTAGAGCTAAAAGGGACCTCACTTTAAAGGAAACTGAGACCCAGGGATGAGAAGGGACTTGCCCAGAGTCAGACTCAGGATCATTGCTCTTGAACCAGAAAGGACTTTAGAAGCTAAGTAGTCGAACCCCCTTGTTTTACAGAGAGGGAAACTGAGGCTCAGAGAGTTTAAGCAACTTTCATAGTATCTGAAATGGAATCCTCTATCTTTAACTGGATAAGACCTCAAAGGTCATCAAATTTAGCCCTATCACTTTATACAGGAATGAAATGAGGTGGAGAGAGGTCGGGTGACTTGTCCAAGGTCACATGTTGGATGACAATTTTAGAGTTGGGAGAAATGTCAGATGCCTTGTAATTTGGTTTTTTTCATTTGACAGAGGGGAAATTGAGGCCAAAGGAGGTTAAGGGACTTTGGGGGTCACACATAGGATCATAGTTCTAGACCTGGAAAGTACCTTAGAGGCCATCTAAGGAAACTGAGGCCTGGAGGGGCAAAGGGACTTGATCAATGTCACTCATACTGTCATTTCTCTATAGCTGGAAAGTCCCTCAGGAGGCAGAGATTCCAATCCCCTGATTTGAAAGAAGAAGAATCTGAGGCCCAGAGAAATCTAGTGAATTTTGCACCATCTCACATGGGATTCTGCATCTTGAGCTAGTATGTAGTCTCACCCTCTCATTTCCAGAGAGGTGACATCACTTGCCTGGGCTCACACATGGGGCCATGTTTGCATCTGGAAGGGACTTCTAGGGCAGTGTAGACCAAGCCCTTCATTTTCCACAGCAGAAACTGGGGGCCTCTGAAGGTTAAGTGACTTGCTGAGGGTCACACATAGGATCATAGATTTATGGCCCAACTCTTTAATTTTACAGAAAAGGAAACCTAAGGCCATAGAAGTTAATTATTTTGCCCAGGGTCACAAACAGGACAATAAATCTAGAGCTGGAAGGGACCTTAGAGGTCATGGAGTCTATCCCCCCTCATTTTACCAAGGAGGAAACTGAGGCACAGAGAGGGAAAATGACTTGTGTAGGGTCACACATAGCATCTAGCCTTGGAAGAGATTTCCATGGTCATGGAACTGAATCCCCTCTCCTTATAGAGGAAGAAATTGAGGCCCAGAAAAGTGAAGTAAGTTGCCTGGGGTCACATATTGCACAGTGCCTGATACTAGAAGACCCTTAGAGGCTGTGAAGTTCAGACCCTTCATTTTACAGGAGAGGAATCTTGGTGCCAGAGAAGTAAACCGACTTGCCCAGTGTCAGAGATGAGATCTGAACCCAGATCTTCTTGACCAGGGCCCAACCCACTGTACCAGACTGCTTTTCTGCCTCGGAGGTAGAATTCACCATGTGGAGCAAACAGTGATGAATCTGTGCTCTTGAGCCATCCTAGAATCTCCTTTTGGATTGTCCCAGCCAGGTTTACTCCTCAGGGACTCAGTTAGGAGCAAGAACTGGACCTGAAGTTAGGAAGGCCAAAGTTTAAATTCAGCCTCAGACACTTACTAGCAGTGTGACTCTGGGCAAGTCACTGTTTCTCTACCTACATGAGTTTCCTCAACTGAAACAATGGAGATCATAATAGCACCTACCTCCGAGGATTATCATGAGGATCAGATGAGGCATGTTGTAAAGTAGTCATCACAGTTCCTGGCACATAGGCACCAAAAAAATCCTTGTTTCCTCCCTCATTCCCCTGGCCAAGGGGAAGGACTCCTGGGGACAGGTTCCTGGTGTTGACAAGCATCCTCAAGCACCACTCTTCTCCTCTGGGAGATAACCAGCTGTTTACACTGTGAGTACATTGATACTTATGGCCCATGTTAATGGGGAATCATGTTTTTTTCTCAGGTAAATGCCTGTGATCACCCCTGTATTAATATCCGTTCCTATGTCCTCACTACATTAAAGGAAATAAAATAGGTGCTTGAAATCTGTTTTTCTATTGAGCTCATCAGATGAGCACCCCCACCCTCTCCCACCCCTAGGTAAACACCCCCATTTCCTGGTAGCCTGAATGACCATATCAGCCTAGGGGCCTGCTAGAATGTACTATGGAGAGCAAAGGCTGCTCCATTTTGGACGTTTCAGCCAAGTGATAATAGGTGGCAGTCTTGATCAATTTATCCGAAAAAATAAAATCTTTCCTCTTTAGAACACTGCAGTCTTCTAGCAACAAAAATAAAAAGAGGGAAGCTGACTGAAAATGTTGTAAAAGGAGACATTTTCATGACTCAGGTGTTGACATTGAGTACTTGGAAACACCTCATTTGTGTTTTTAATGAGATTTGTTTTCCTTCTTTCAGAGTTATTTTCAAGCTGTAATCAACTCAATTCTGAAGCATCGAAATAATAGTGTCTCAAACTGAAGGGTGTTGGTGGGGAACTGGCAAGAAATCAAACACGCTGGAATTGCTAGTGAGTCCCCCACCATTGGTGGTCCTCAAGTAGAAGCTGGATTACCATTTGTTAGGGAGGCAGTAGAGAGGGCTCATGTTTCAGGTAGGGCTTGGGCTCCCCAATCAGCCCTCTCAAATGCAAAGAGACTTGTGGGTTGAATTTCAGTTTATAGCCCTCATCTCTTTGTACTACTGTTGCCTTTATCATGATTCCTCTTCTCCAAGCCTTGTTAATTCAATTATGTATTCATTTGAAGACTGGGGTGGGGGAAAGCTATACTACATACCTTGAGTTGCTACAAGCAGCCCCTTGAGCTCCCTGGGCTAAATGACTGTTAAGGTCTCATTCCAGTTCTAAGATGCTACGATTTTATTATTCTGTCATTGTTGGAGTAACAAGGTAATGCATGTGGAAACAAATTATATTACCAGAATGAGCCTGGGAAAAATCTCTAGGGATTAGAAAGGCCAGTGTAGCAAACGGAAGGATTTAGGGGTTTAGGTGGGGTTTGGGCACTGCTCTGCTGATTGGCAGAAGAAACTTCAGAAAAGTGGTAAATTCCCACAGGATATGAGAAGTGAACAGTTGTCTAAAAAGATGGTGTCTGAGAATGGGATTTGCCTTTCTGGACCCCAGTGTAAGATTCAGTAATAAAGAGTTCTTGAGCAGGGACGGAATACAATTAATGAGGGCCAGGAAGAATGGATTTGCCAGGACCCCAGCTGAGTTGATTAAAGAGGAAAAAATTGAGAGGAAGCACCAAAGTGCTTAGATAAAGTCACTGAACCAGATATCTGGGAGAATAATAATAGGCAGACACAGTAGTTTCTGGAACACAAAGACTACCAAAGACTGGCAATGACATTAGTAGGGTCAGCTGCCAAATACCCATTTAATGGATTTGCGCAATAAAGCTAACTAGGTATCCCTTGGACTTGGTGGGATGTGACTCATGAGTACCATACAGCAGGAGATGAGGGATCCTTGTTAAACAGGAACAGAGTAGGTACAAGGAGGTGTGGGAGAGAGGGCCAAATCCTCTAGGGATGCAAGGGGAGGTGTGGGAGAGAATGTTTGAGTGAGGATCCCAGGAAGGGCAAGCAGAGGTGATATCACGGCCCCAGAGTACAAGATACTGGGCTAGCTGGAAGGAGGCTATTTGCTCAGGCAAATCACTGCTCACACAGGCTACTGATGAATGATAGCCTTGCTATCATTGATACTTTCATCTTTCTGAGGGAAAAAAGGAGGTAATAAGAGCTACTGCTCTTCTGGGCCTGATTCTGACCCAATAAGGAATAACTGGTTGATGAAGAAGAAATGACAGAATCCTTAAGAGGAGCTGACTTGGGGGGGGTGGCTAGATGGCACAATAAAAAGAGCACCAGCCCTGGAGTCAGGAGGACCTGAGTTCAAATCTGGATTCAGACACTTCTCACAAAAAACTAGCTGTGTGACCTTGGGCAAGTTACTTAACTCCAATTTCCCCTTTAAAAAAAAAGCAAAAAAAGAGAAGCTGACTGGTATCATCCTGGCCTTTGTGACAAATAGAGGCAAATGGCAGGTCTAATCTGAAATGGGACTTAGACTTCAGGGGAATGATTACAGAAGTCTCCAAGATGAGAGGATCTCACAGCCTGAGACTCTGAGGATTGGTTGGTTGGTTGGTTCAAGAGGGATAGACTTTCCAAAATAAAATTCTGGTGATATAGTTGCAATTGATTTAGATGAGGAAGGAAAGGGGGAAATGTTTAAAATGACTGATGTAGCTGAACAGAGAACTCATTGACAAAGTGAGATTCGAAAAGGGCATGTACAGGATATGGATGTGAGAGCAGGTAACTGAGGATGAATACAAAAGAATGGCAAGATCCTGTAAAAAAAATAGTCAGGAAGTTTGTCAAAGCTCAGTGTGAGCCGAAACTGGGAAGAAATGGCTGCATTTTTTGAACAAAAGACTCTCTTAGCCACATTGGGGGGAAGAAGAAGATTAAGGAAGGGGGAGTCCCCCCTGCTTGGCATGAATCAGGAGATAAGAGAGGACAGAGAGAAAACAGGATGATTCACCTCCCATTTTGCCTCTGTTTTTTTTCATTCCAAAAGAATGGCATTCCTACTGGGAAGGCTCGAACAAAAACAGTTAACAGGGAATTAACAGGCAACATAAGTAGGACAACATCTAGCTTCTCTCAGTGAGTCCCCAGGCCCAGAGAAACTACATTCCAGGGTACTGAAAGAACTTGCAAATGTGATTGTTGGGCTATAATGAGGGATCTGTGAAGAGTCATGGTGCAGAGCAGAGATGCTCTGGGATTGGAAAAGAGCAATTGTTTCCATTTTCAAATACAACTGACAAAAGTCTAGAATTATTAAAGGAATGGCCTGCAACTCCTTAGAAACGGTGGAGGGAGTAATCACTAAGAACCATCATGGGTTCATTAAGAACAAATCATGCCCAAATAACCTCATTTCTTTTTCAGTAAGGAGTTACTAGATCACGGCCATATGTGTAAGAGGATTTTAGCAAGTATTCTCATAGCACCTCTCATGATATTCTTGTGGACGAGATGGTAGGATAAGGACTAGGTTACAGCCCAGTTAGTTGGGCTTCCAACTGGTTGATTGACCAGCCCTCACAGAATGGAGATCTAAAGAGCTCTTGGCAGGCTAAAATGATGGGCTGAAGCTAACAATATGAAATTGAATAGCTATAAATCAATGTAAAATCCTGTCAATGGGATCAAAGAAATCAATTGCAGAAGCACAAATGGGGGGGGGAAGCTATGGTTAGAAAGCAGTTAAAGGTACCTTGCACATGATATCTACATAATAAACATTTGGTGAATTCCCATGAAAAAGACCTAGGGACTGAGGTGATCTATGAGCTCTGTTTGAATTGTCAGTTTAAGGTGGCAGCCCAAAATGTTAAAGTGATCTTAGGCTTCATTAAGAGCAAAGTAGCTACATGTCTTCTTGTCTTTTGCCATGGTCAGGTCATACCTGGAGCTACACTTTGTCCAGTTCTGGACACCTATCTTAGGAGTGATGTTTGACAAGGTCAGCACCTTTACAGAGGGACTTTAAAGTGTGGCATATGATTGGTTAAAGGAACTGTGAGGCTGTTTAGCCTGAAGAAGAAAAGACTAAGGCATGGCACACACGATAGTTATCCTAAAGTATATGAGGGGCAGACATATAGAAGAAGAAATGAGCCTTGTTCTGTCTGGCTCCAGAGGGCAGAACCAGAATCAGTTTCTGGAAGTTTTAGGGAGGCAGGTTTCTTATTCAATACAAGCTTAAAATATCCTAAAATCTAAAGCTGTTTCAAAAGCTATACTGATCTTATATCCATAGGTAATGAACTCCTTGTCTTTGGTGTTATTCGAGTGTAGACTGGATGGCTGCTTCCTGGAGATATCGGTCATAGGAAGAAATTTCTGTTCATCTGTGGGTTGGACAAATGGCCACTGAACTCCCTTTCAGCTCTGAGACTCTCTGAATCTGTGGTTCTTTAATTCTCCCAACCCAGTTCTCTAGGCCAAGCAAATCTGTGACACCCTGAAATAAATTTCTTGATGAGGTGGGCCTTGGGAGGTGCCCCATGTTGCCACCATCCACATGACTGAGTTGTCTCAGAGATTGGATAAATCATGACCAGGTAGAAGGTTGCGTGTGATTTTTGCCTAAACTGGGAATGAATTACAACGCAGAGACCCACAAAAGGTGGAAGTGGAAAGAGTTGGCTGGTTATTCTTCAGCTAGCAGGGGGTATTAGGACCTTTTCTGAAATGTCTGCTCCTGGGGCCTGGAGTGAATGAATGAAGTCATTGGATCACAGATTTAGAGTCACAAGGGACTTTTGAGAGAACCTCTTTTTACAGATGGGGAAACTGAGGCCCAGAGAGGAAATGATTTGGGTAAGGTCACACATGGCAGGACAGAATTTGAACCCCAATCCTCTGAATCCAGAGTCAGCACTCTTTCTCTCTGTTATATTACATCATAGTATACTGCTAGATAGTACATTGCCTCTGTAGCAAACCATCTGCATTGATGGAGGAATGCCCACAAACCAGTGAAGTGGATCAGTGGTTAGAATACCAGCCAGGAAGCAGGAAAGACTTGAATTCAAATTCCACCTTGGACACTTACTAGCTGTGTGACCCTGGGCAAGTCACTTCACTTCTGTCTTCCTCAGTTTCCTCAACTGTAAAATGGAGATCATAATAGTACCAATCTCTTTGAGTTGTTGTGAAGACCAAGTGAGATAAGTATTTATAAAGCACCTAGCACAGTGCCTGGCACATGGTGGGCACTTAACAAGCGCTTGTTTCCTTCCTTCCTTCCTTCTTTCCTTCCTTCCCTCCCTCCTTCCCTCTCTCCCTCCCTCCCTTCCTTCCTTCCTTCCTTCCTTTCTTCCTTCCTTCCCTCCCTCCCTCCCTCCATCCCTCCCTCCTGAGATATTTCTACCCTAAGCATAAATCCTTGGTGTATTTATACATCCTCAAATCAGCTCTGAGAGAGTACTGGATTGAGTGCTTCATTTGTAATAATGTTTGAACCCTGCCTTTGGCATTTATTAGCTGTGTGACCTTCCTGCTCTCTAAAATGTGAGTTGCACTAGGTGACCTTTTAGGTCCTTTTCAGTTCTAAGTCTGTATGATCCTATGATCCCATTTTAGAGATGAACCTGAGCTTGAGAGAAGTCACACTTTTCTGGAGTCACATTGCCAGTAAATGAATCCAGTTGTTCTGACTCCAAGCTCAGCCATCTTTTCCCTGTAACAGATACCTCCCTTTATTTTTTTAGAAGGTCAAACAAACCTAAAGTCCTGAGATTACTATTGTAGTTGCTGTCATGGCTTTAATGGTAGGCACATCATAATGAGAGTTAGAACTACATTTAAGTCCCACAGCCCTGCCACTTATTACATATGTGATCTTGGAGGAGTCATCTAATAACTAGGCCTCAGTTTTTTAATCTGTAAAATGGGGAAGCCTGCCTCACTGGGTTGTGATGGGGATGTGCCATAGTGATGGAAATTAAGGTGCTTTCTCTAGCCAGATGAAAGTTCTTTTGGGGCACTTGTAATTTGTGCCATGCTGGAAGAAGGATCCCTGGGTGAAAAAACCTGGCCTGAGCCAGGTGGCACAGCTGAACCCGGGGCTACTGACTCTTCAAGCCGGAGCTGACACTCTTGTGTTGTGTACTTGGGGGGACTGCAGAAGGATCCCCCAGGAATGAAGAGAGCCTTGTAAACCTCCATCTAATTAATTGGCTTGCAGGGGGCCTGCCTGAGAGCATTGTGTCTGCCTCATGCAGCCTAGTGAGAATGGGAAAAAAAAACCCACACAGTTTCCTGAGCTTCTGAGGGCTCTAATACATCCCCTGTCCAAACAAAGGGATGTGGCTCAGAGGGGGGTTCCCAAGACACAGCCGCTCCTCCCCCAGATGACCCCTGCCCAGAGGATGCTGGGAGGACCTGCACTCTTTGACCCTTCCTGGTTCCACTGAGCACACTCCCCCCACACCCCCCCATCTTGAGGGCGACTTTGACAACTCAGGCCTGCCTCAAAGAAAGGAGCAGGGAGGGCTGGGAACTTTCACACTTGAACATTTGCCCGGCTCCTCAGGGGTGCCCTGAGATCAGAGGGAGATGCTCCTGTGTCTCTGGGATTGCCATCACCCCCAGCCAGCCTTAGGCAGCCCCTTCTCACTCTACCTCCCGCCCCTGTCAAATATTGTCTGAGAAAAGCTTACAGCAGAGTGTTATTGCAAAAACAACTCACTTGATTCAGCAGTCAATCTTTTCAGAAACAAGGAATTTGGAACTGAAAAAAATCTTTGAGATAACAGAGTTCATAGGATCGTAGGATTAGACCTGAGTTGTAAGGATTCAGTTCAGTTGTACAGGGTATATTTAATAGTCTAAAAGTGCATTAAGACTTTGGGGACTCCCAGTACATGCAAAGTGCTTTGCAAATCTTGAAGCCCTATGTTAATGTTGGTTATTATTATTCCAGGGGAGAAGGGAAGAGCCTTCTCCAAGGTCACCTTACCTAGTGACTCCTGAGATTGGAAGTCAAGCCCTCAGATTCCAAATTTGAGATTCTTCCTTCCTCACCACAGCTGCCCCTCAGGCAGAGGGGAAAATGCTTAAAGCTGGTTTACCTGCTTTTGGCAGCCCTGAGCAAAGCTTAGCAACAATTCACAGTATAGCAGAACCAGAAGAGACCTTCATAATCACTTAGTCCCCCTGGGCTCATTTTATAGAGAAGGAAATGGAAACCCAGAAAGGGGAAATGACATACCCAAGGTCTCACAGTGAGTAGCAGAACTAGGTTGCAAACCCTGGGCTTTTGAATCTGAATTCTGAGACTGGCCTACTATCTCACATCAGTTCTGCCATAAAACACTAAGGGCCTCATTATGCCAAACTCAGCCTGGGTTGGGAAGCAAGCAAAAGTTGTTTGCTGAAGTACTGGAAATCCTCATTAGTGCTTTTGGCTGGAACAGGGCCTCCAGCCCATGAGCATTTACTGAGCAGTACTGTTCCATGAACACTGATCACCCTTGGGAGCACAGAGATGAGAGAGAGAGGCTGTAGGAAGAGCTGAGTTCAAATTCTGCCTGGAGCATTGATTACCCATGTGACCTTTCTAGTTGGCGTCAGGTCCCTTCTAGCTCTAGAACTAGGATCCTAAGGATGACTTTGGGCAGGGCACCTTATTTCCCTGGGTCTGTCTCCTTCTCTGTGAAAATGATGATATTAAACAAGATGACTTTAAACTTCCTCCCAGCTGACACCACTGTTAATAATAATAACAACAACAGGAAAAATAAGTAGCGTTTACGTGGGACTTTGAGGTTTGCAGAGTGCTTTACACATGTCATTCAATTCTCACAGCCCTATGAGGTGAATGCTAGTATTATCCCCATTCTATAGATGAGGAAGGAGGCTAAGAGAGGCAAAGTGACTCGCCCAGGGTCACATAGCTAAGTGTCTATGATAGAAATGGAACTCATGGTCATTGTTATTCCATGTGCACCGCTCTCTGTTTGTTCTACCCCTAGGTCCCTTCCAGTCCTACAGCTAGGATCCTATGTGTGACCTAGGGCAGGTTCTGCAAAATTAGAACCTTTCCAGCTCTAGAGCTATCACCCTGCTCCCAGTAAGGAGCATGTGCCCCACTGGGCCTCAATGAGGAAATGATCCCCCAAAGCAAAAAGTGCTGGGAGCTGATGAAAGGCTCCTTCTGGAAAATCTGAGGGAGGAAACCAAACCAAGCCACCTGGTCGATTGAAAGCCCCAGGGGTCCTGCTCTCCTGCTAGCCCCAGAAAGCCTGGTAAACTCATCTAGCACAGCCCCCTCCCTTCACAGATGGGAACCTGAAGTCGGAGAGGGCAAAGGACTTGCCCAAGGTCCCACAGCTAGGGAGGGAGGAACACAGTGGGGAGGCCAGTACTATGGCTTTTATTTTAACCTTCCACAAACCCCACCCTTGCCCCCAGCCCCTACCCAAACCCAAAGTCATGAGCCCATGGAAGAAGTACAGGGCCCTGACTCTGCCTTCATGGGGGAGCAGACTCACAAGGCAAAGAGGCTGAGGGGGGTAGGTGGGGGGGGGCTACAGTAGGGCCTCAGACCCATCAGCATTTACTGAGGGCTGAAGGGAGGAGGGGTCAGGCTCCCTCCTTCTGACTTTGGGCATCTTTGCTATCCTGGAAGCCTCTTTATGGTAAAAGTGTTTCTCAAGGCTACTTTGGGAACCCTTTAAATACCTGATAAGAAAGAAGCCTTGTAACAACAACAGTATTGGGTTTTAACAAGGTTTGGAAAGCACTTTCCATCATATTTTCTCATTTGATCCTCATGACAGAGAAAGCACAATGGGTGCTGGTATTTTACACAGAGGGAGAGTCACCAAGTAGCTGAGGGCCACATAGCTGCTAGATGGTAGAAGCAGGATTCGACCTCAGATCTTCTTGGTCCAGCCCCACCCCAGCCCCTATAGAGTATGGGGGACCTAGCAGTTATTTCAGATGCTCTGGGAACTTACTGAGGTGTGTGTGTAATATATATATATATATGTGTGTGTATATATACATATATACACACAGACATATATACACACATATACATATATATCAACTTCTATATCTATTTCAACATAATCAATTTCCTTTGTGTGCTCATATGTTTTATTTTTTGCCTTTGGAAACCTAATTCTGAGAAGGGGTCCGTAGGCCTCACCAGACTGACTGCCCAAGGGATCCAGGACTCCCCAAAGGTGGAGACACCCTGCTCTACTCTAGTGGAGTGATGTTCTTGAACTCAGGGGGACCTCTGTTCTAATCTTTCCTTTGATGCTTACTAGCTCTGTGAAACTGGGCAAATCCTAGTTTCTAGGTCTCAGTTTCCTCGTCTGTCAAATGTAAACTTCTAAGTTTGTACAGTCTGGAGAATGGGTATTCTCCTGGCATTTCCATCACCAGGTTGTTGTGAGGCTCAAATGAGATCCAGGATGCCAACCTTAACACATTAGAGACAATTAAGCTTTTATTATTTTCACCAGATGCATTCATTGCCTGCAATTCCTCTGAGGCTAAACTCTGGCCTCCTCATCAATTTTCAATTTAGAGTGGAGATTACTAAATGGGATTAGACATCCTAGATGGAGATCCAGAAGAGACCTCAGAGGTCATCAGTCAAACCCTCTCATTCTACAGAAGGAGATACTGATACCAAGGGCTGGGGCAGGAAAGTCACTTGGTCAAGGTCATATAGGTAGTAAGGGGGCAGAGTGAGGATTCAAACCCACACCCTCTAACTCCAAATCCAATACACCAGACACTTTCATCCCAGTGTCCCTTTTGGCTACTTGCCATTAGGTAGTACCTTGTATTCTCTGGTTAGGAGCTTGGCAGGTAAGTCTAATGAAGATTTGGGATCTTAGTACTTGGCAATTACATGGGTAAATGCCCACATCTCTCCCTCCCCCTCTTCCCCAAAGCTTTTTGTGTACCAGGACAATACTGTCCACCTGTCATTGAAAAAAAATTCATTTCATTTCAATATTTTTCACTGCCTACCTCAGTCATCAAAACTTGGATCTCTATCAGTCTTTCTAAAGAGTTCCTTTTAAGTCCAACCCTGTTGAAATTAGCAGGGAGAATCCCAGACCACTGTTTCCCAAGTGATCAGGGCTGGGCTATGTATTGAAGAGTAAGTTTAAAAAATCAACTGTGTCAAATATAGATCTGTAGCAAACAAACAACTCTTAATCAAAGGCATTTCAGGGTCTCCATGGATATGAATCGACTAAAAAGCAAGCCAGTAGGCAAAGCGAGCAAACTAGATAGGGCCACAAAGAGTCAGCTAAGCTTCTCCCCAACCCTGAAAGCAATTAGAAAGACACAGTTGGATGGCCATATCTCATTGTGGCCTTAATTCCTTAATCAAGCACTTATAAAAAAGGATAGCCTCGTGCTTGGACCTGGGTTTCCTTCAAAGAGCTAATGCCCAGCCCTGAAGGGGGAGGTGGGGGAGGGGGTTGTAAATAGACTCTGTAGTTAAGTGTTTCCAGCTGGAATCACAACCCTCTAACAGTTAAAATGGCTTATTTGAAAATGGCACCCAATTTGGTATTGCATTTTTAAAACACTTGTAAAAAAAATGTCAACCAATTGGGCCAGCATTCAGGCCATAGCCTGGTGAATGGGAGGCTTTGGAGGCTTTGCTTTTAGGACCAGTGAAGGGCCCTCAGCCACTTCAGCCCTGAGCCCATCTCTTTGTTTAGGTTCATGGGGAACTTGCAAAAACACTAATTGCTACCATCCAGTAATAACCTAAGGAGGTAGGTATATTGGAGCCAGAGAATGTCAGAGCTGGGGAGGAGCAAAGCTGAAGTGGAAGGAAGCTTAGAATGAATCTGGATGTCACAGTTGGAAACAGGCCTTAAAATCCCGAATGTCAGAGCTGGAAGGAATCTTCGAATCTCTGAACCATGGAAAGTTAGAGGTGAGAGGGACTGGAAAACCTCTAATGTGAAAACCTGAAGAAATCTTGAGACCTTCTGAGACAGAAAAGGCAAAGTGAAAGAGATTTTAAAGGTGCTCAGTCCAACTTTTTGTTTGATGGAATTGTTGGGGAAACTGAGGCACAGAGCGGAGAAGTGCCTTATCAGAGATCATCTGGGTGGTTGCTGCAGTGGATAGAATGTAGAGCCTGAGGTCAGCAAGGCTCATCTTCCTGAGTTCAAATCTGGCCTCAGACCAGGGTCACACAGTCATTTCACCCCAAGTCACTTCACCCTGTCTGCCTCAGTTTCCTCATTTGTAAAATGAGCTGGAGAAGGGAATGGCAAACTCCTCCAGGACCTCTGCCAAGAAAACCCAGATGGGGGTCACAGAGTGTCTGGCATGATTGAGATGACTAAACAACAAAAACAAAGTCATGGCTAGCAGCAGAGTTCAGATGTATCCTGGGACTCCTACAGAGCAGGCCAGTGCTTTCCCAGCTCTGGTGGTGACATGTCATAGTGGCTCTGGAGTCAGAGGAGGGCCTGGGCTCTAATCCTCCCTCTTGTTTACTCCCTATGTGACCTTGGATAAGTTTCTTAACTCTTCTGGGCATCAGTTTCCTCCCCTATCAAATGAGAGGATGGGACTGATTGATTTGCAACAACCTGTCCAGCTCACAATGTAAACTCCTCTGCCACAAATGATGGGAGTGAGTGTTGTCTACTTGTATTTAAGGAAACCTGTTTGGTGTCTGAGGCCTCATGTGGCCGTAATAACCAGTCTCTAATCAGATAGCAGAAGTTTTTTAAAAGCTCAGGAATAAGGAGTAGCAGGGAAGGCTCTGGCATTGGTAGTTAATTCCAGGTTATTGATTTTTTTAAAACCAGAGAGGGCCATGGTGAGCATTCTCCAACATGTGGCTCGTCAGAGTGTGTTTATCTGCCAAGTTTTTCCAGAAGAAAATTGAGGCTGCTCCAATGGACACATTGAGGGTCGTGAGGAAGCTGCAAAATACTTCCTGACAACAGTCTGTCCATGATTGCTGTTGTCTTAAGCAATAGTGTAGCTGATGGGAGTCTCTGGTAAGCCTGGCCTCTAGGGATCATTTCTAGAGACACCCCATCCTTCTTCCAAAGGGAAGAAAAAAGTGCCTCCCTCCATCTCCACAGTGTATGTAGACACACACACAGCAGATAGGTTAATAGGATTCCCCCAACCCAAGTCATCTTTCCAATCCTCTCATTTCTCTGAGTAAAACTAAGGCCTAGAGAAATACAATGACTCGGCTACGGTCACACAGTAATTAACAGAGCAAGCATTCAAACCCATAACCTCTGACTTCAGAATGTGTGGCCCTTTGCAACTCTCTTTGTGGTGACAAAAAACTGGAAATTTAGGGGATGCCCATGAATTGGGGAATGGCTAAACAAGTTGTGGTATATGAATGTAATGGAACACTATTGTGCTATAAGTAATGGGGAGGAGATGGACTTCATAATTACCTGGAGAGGCTTATACAAATTTATGCTAAGTGAGAAGAGCAGAACCAGGAGAAATTTGTACACAATCACAGACACAATGTATGTGTGATGACCAACTTTGGTAAACTGGACTCTTCTCAGCAACGCACAGCTATAAGACAACTCTACAAGTCTCAGGATGGAAGGAGATACCTACATTCAGAGAAAGATCTAGGAAGAACAGAGTTTAAATGGAAACTGAAGCAACACATGCTATTGTTCTTTCCATGTTTGGTTTTGTTCCTTTTTTTCCCATTGTTTGCTCGATTGGTTACAATGCTTCTATACAACCAGACTATTGTACAATGTGAAAGGGTTTGCAGATCCTGTACATGATTCCATGCCACCATGGGGCGGGGAGAAAATTTGAAACTTAATGGATTGTGGAACTGAATCTTATAAACTAAAAGTAAATAAACAAGTCAATAAAAAAAGAATACGTGGCCTTTCCAATGTGCCCAAGTGAAATAATGCCCAGGGAAGACCTGGTGAGTCTTCCCCACAGCCCCCTGTACCTCACCATACAATTGTTTAGGCTGCAGTAAGGGTAACTCAACCAATATTTCCTGTTCCTCTCAACAATTTCCTTCCTAGGATCATAAGCAGATCAGGGACATTCGCCATGATTGTAGCAAGTGAGTTGAAGTAGCTGAAAGTGTTAGCCAGCTGGTGACAATAATTTTGAGCCAAACTGTTTCATTTTTGTTCACTGAGCTATGGGAAGAAGGCCTCCAGGACACTGGGGGAATTCTTTATTATAATTCTTTTTTTGGCATTGTAATTCTTTACTAAAAATTCTTAATTATATAAGATTTCTGGAAAGGAATGGAGCAAAGGCAGTGTGGGATAGTGGAAGGAATACAAACACCGACCTTAGAGTCATGGAAACTGAATTCAGATCCCAGCTCTTTCACTTCCTATATGACCCTAGACCTGTTTCCTCATCTGGAAAATGAGGGATTCTATGAGATGGCTTCTGAAGTCCCTTCAAGCCCTGGCTCTATGATCCTTTGGTCTTACAGTAGGAATCACACAGAGTGAGGAAGGATGGTGGGGCCAAGATCTTCGCCAGTATTAGAAACATTCCCATCAGGGAGCCAACGGTGATGATAACAATTCTCTCTTATATAAGCACTTTCAGGTTTCCAATGTATTTTGTATCCATTGGCTCTCTTGGCCCTCATGACAACCCTGTATGACCTTAGCCAAGTTATTGTACTTTTCTAGGCCTCAGTTTTCTCAGTGAAATGAGAGAATTGGAATTGATGGCTTTGGGCTGTCACTTCCTGCTTCTCCTAGGCCATGCCCCAGTGACTTCTGGGAAGAGACAGAAGAGCAACAATATAGAAAGTTGTATGCTGGTTGTCTTGTGGGCATTACTCCAATGAATGAGGAGCACAGAGTGGGCCTACCCTGCTATTTGCTAGTTTACCATCTCTGGAAGGGAGAGAAAACGCAAAGGAAAGGAAACACTAAGGCAGAACCCCCCTGAAAGGATCAGGGCAGCCTCCAAAAGAAGCCTTGCTCAGCTAATTCCAGGAATCCCCCAACATGGAGTTCTCCAAATGCAGAAAGGATCCAGCTGGTTTCCACCTCACTGTTTTCTTTATCCTTCAGGGTGTAAACAGGTTTGGAGTCATAGTCAGAGCCTGGTGTGGATGAGTGGGGGAGGAGGAGGGGGAGAGAAAGAAAGAGATAGAAAGAAAAGTAGGCCTTAAAGACAGGGCCCATCTGCCTCCACTATCCCCCCCAAAGTGACTGAAACTCCCACCCTTAGTCACTTCTTTAGATTAAAGCTCTAAAGGTCCCTATTCAAATGCCACTTTCTTAGCAGGACTTGAATAAAGCAATGGACTATTATAAACTATTAACACTTTAATATTGAATTAGTTTATGAGGCTTGTTTCTGGCCATGAGAGAATAAGACACAAGACAAGCCTGTCTTGATGAGGCAGGAGGAGAAGGCAAAGGTCAAGAGAGGACCTTTCTCTTCTCTGTCTCCTCCCCACCCTTCCAACAAAACTACCCTCTTTTTTTCCTCTTTTCTTTTCTTCCCATGTTAAATATTTAATTTGGTGTACCCCCCTCCCTTCTAGGCCGGCTGATGTGGAAGACTATTTCTGGGTGTGGAATAGTGCACAGAATGGTGGCCTTGACTGGTGTCTGAGTGCCTCCCTTACATTTGACTGGTTTTTTTTCTCTCTTTTCTTCTTTGTTGTAAGAGATGAGTCTCAGGAAGGGGAGGGGGAAGGAATCTGTTGGAAACCAAAGATAAAGGGAAAGCAAAAGCTATCTGGAGAAAAATTTTAAAATACGTGTGCTAACACAGAGCAAATTTAGATACATATATGCATATCTGTGGGTACATGCATTGAATTTGACGTACATTTCTAATATGTACATATATATATTTTAATCATTTAGCCATTGTACGATCTTAGGATTCCCAGCTGAAAGCTGGCTAGAAGGGAGCTCAGAGGCCATGTAGCCCAACCCCTTCATATTACCAGTGAAGAAACTGAGGCTTAAAGGGAAGAAAGTAAATTGCCTATGGTTATGTTAGGCAGTATAGGACTTCCCAAAGGGGAAGCCACATGTGCATGCTTCTCGGTGTTCAGTCACCCTCATTTTCTTTTCCATCCTGCTTCCCTCCTTCTCCTTTCTCTCTTCCCATCCCCTCAGTTATTGGAATGAGCCCCAAAGGGAAGTCCCATATAGTGATGGTGAGGCTATGGAGACTGAACAGGGAAGGAAGATAATAGTGGGGTTGCCAGTGCCAATGTCGTTGAGACCAATAGGGCAGGTTTGTGGGGTGGTGAGCAGAGGCCTGGCCTCAATACAAAGACTTGGGGTGGAATCTTCCTTGCCATCTGATACCTCCTAGCTGTGTCCTCCTGGTCAGCTGGGAAATGGGGGTAACAGGCCCCACCTTAGAGAGTATTTGGGAAGATTCACTGAGATAACTGTAATGCCTTTTGCCAACTCTAAAGCCATGACTAAGTGTGACTTTCTTATCATTTTTACCCTCTACAGATGAGGGGCAGATATCACAAGAGGTGAGGGGACAAATGGGAAGGGCAGGGGACAGGAAGATTTGGGGACTTGAAGAGCCCCTGTAGGCTAGGCAGGAGTGCCCCCTGGCCCCTGGCCACAGCATTGCCCTGCACTAGCCTGCTCTCTCCTCTGTGTACCCAGAACCCCGTTCAGCTCCTTGTGGCTCGGCCTACTTTCCCCCTATTCATTCCTTGGGAAACATCCCCTTCCCCCCCCCAAAGCCTCCTTTGTGCCCTCAGAATCTCTTCCAGTCTCAAGCTCTCTCACAAAGCTCCCTTCTATGTCACCAAGAGGAATGGGGGAGGGTTTCCCCCTCCCATCCCAGGTCAGCCCACACCACCCCCAGTCACTTATCCAGCCACTCATCTCCAGGCCAGATATTATCATCATACATTAGCATATCTACAGCTTAATTATATTTTGATTGCTCTGGCCCCAGCCAGACTGCAGGTTCTTAATCCACATATGGTTTGGGGGTAGGGTTTAGTATTTTTTTTAAACTATCATATTTTAATTAATAATTTCAATCAGAGCCTTTCTATATAGGGCTGCTGGATTGAGTGCTTTGACTAAATTGACCTGTCAAATCATTCATTCATTCATTCAACAAACAGTTATGCCTGAGCATTATGTTAAACCCTGGGGGAGAGATTCCATCTGATTTAAAGCTGGGGCCTGGCAATCATAGTGTTCACAGTCTAGCAGGGGGAGAGAATGGGTCCCCAGTGGGTGACAGGCCACACAGTGTAATGGAAAGAAGGTTGGATTTGGAGTGAGCTGCCCTGGGTTTGAAAGCCAGCTCTCTTGTGTGACTGAGCAAGCCATCTGACTTCTCCAGGAATGTGTCTCTTCTATCGGATGAGAAAGGTAGGCTAGCTCATCTCTGAGGTCACTTCCCACTCACTGGCGGTGATTTTCATATCTGGAATAGGTAGTATCATGATGAGGGCATTTGAAAGGTGGAAGGTGAGTCCTTTGTGAGGCAGGGGTTGGGTGGGGAAGGTGATTCTAAACAGCTGACTTGACTGTGTAGACCATTCTCAATGCTAAGGATGTCTAGGATGGATCACTGGGGGATCCCATTCAAACTGGCTTGCAAATTGGTTGCACTGCCCTAAATTATGCACTACCTTGAAGAATAATAGTCAAATTTCCTTTAATTGGGTCTAGAGCTTGGTGCCAGGGAGTGCCCACACTCTCCTAAAAGGGATCATCTTTGCTTTATTTAATAAGACCTTATGATTTTGTACATCCTAGGGTGATGTGTTGCTCAAGTAATAGAGGGGCAGCTAGGCGGCGAAATGAATAGAGCCTCTCGAACTCTTCCTGAGTTCCAATCTGGCCTCAGACACTTACTAGCTGTGAGGCCCTGGGCAAGTCACTTCACCCTGTTTGCCTCAGTTTGCTCGTCTGTAAAATGAGCTGGAGAAGGAAATGACAAACCACTCTAGTATCTCTGCCAAGAGAACCCCAAACAGGATCACAAAGAGTCAAACAGGACTGGAATGATTCAACAACAAGAAGTAGCACAGTTCATTGGTGTTTTTCAGTTTTGACAAATACTGGATTTATTAGATTATTATTGCAATTTCATCAAATATTACTTACAAACCAATCACGTATGTAATGTGAATGCTCTGGTCCTCTGTCTCAGAGCTAGGCTATGGAACCCTGAGGGTTTGGGGTTTTTTGCAAGCTACCTTGGGCTCGAGACCCTACTGCCTATGCTGCCTCTCATCGCTATGGGCCTATGTTTAGTTTGCCACTTCCATTTAAGGAAAACCTAGATTCCTGATACCCTCAGGGTTTTTTGCAATTGCTGTTGGCTTGAGCACTCATTAACTGAGCCCTGTGTTAAGGGCCTGTAACTAGTGTTTGCCAATTCCCTGTAAAGAAAATTTAAACAAAGTGATGTTTGCTTCAAAGATGTAACGGGAACAAGTATACATTTACCTGACCCCCAACACCTTGGGGACCAATTCTCCCCTTTACTACCTTGTAGTAGGCTCACAACTTAGCTCAGTTCCTACATAGCATTGGTTCTACCAAGTTCATGTCTAGGTGCGGTGCAAGTGCTGGATAAGCCTGTGCCTTAGGTACTGCTGAGCTGGGGTCTCAAAAGCCACTCTTTGCTCGTCAGGATATCGGTTCTGTACTGGGTATGAAACACATTGTGAACTCTGACTCATGAGTTCCTGTCGACCATTCTCTTAACTTCAGAACTCCCAAGGTTGGCAGTCTTTCACCACATGCTTTGAGTTGAAGAGTCACTGAATGACCCAAAGAACAGTGAGACAAACAAAAACCCTTGTAGCTGAAGGTTCTAGGTGAATGCCTTCACAGACACCCAAAGAGCCTCCTTGTCAACATGTGGTTAGCCAACCAGAACCAGCTCTCAGGCTCTCCATGTGCTGTGATACCATCACATGTACCTGACCACCGTTCTACTGTTCTAATCATTAGTGGGAGATTTTTAATTCTTTTACTTTTTGTTGATGTTTTTTTGGTATGGACTTATGATTTCATCCATCTAAGGAACTCCTAGTGTGGAAACTCCCTCTACTAAGGCAGATTTCCAGCTCATCTGTAAATTCTAGTCTTGTAGAGTTATTCAGGGTGCTAAGAGGTAAAATTGTCTTACTCATAGTCACATAACTATTATGTTTTAGAGGCAGAACTCAAACCTGGGTCCTCCTATTACTAAGGCTGTCCCTCTAGTTGCTAAATCAGGTGGCCTCTACTAGCAGGAGATACAGTGGTAAATAACTGATTTGAACGTTTATTAAATGCTTACCATATACACTTAATGAGCTGGTATAGAGGAAGGAAGTGTAAAGAAAAAGAACACAATATCTATTCTTAAGGAACTTACCTTTTACTAGGCGAGTGAGTGTCAAATGTGGAATCTGTGATTTCTATTCAGTTTCAAAGGAAGCCATTTATAAGTTAGCAAAGTGCTGGGGAGTTGTGTGAGGTGCATCAAGGTTTGGTGAGGACCCAGGACTGAAGATCTACTATGGGACAGGGGGGAGACCTGAGCCCAGCTCTTCCTTCTCCTGCCTCTGGCAGAAATACGACACAGGCACCAAGAAACGTTGAATAAGGACAGAAAAGGAAGGAGGCATCACTTATACCTGGGGAGACCAGGAAAAGCTTTGTGGAGGTGAAGGTCGGGGTAGTTTTATGACTGCACTTGAGCTGGGTTTTGAAGCTTTAGTTTTATCGACCAGCAGCTTGGGGAAAGGACATTCTAGGAATTGGGAATGATACTCTGTATCGTATAGGGAAGGAAACAAGTGTTTAATAAATGTCCCCTGTGTGCCAGGAACTGTGCTAGGCAAATTTTATCTCATCTGATCCTCCCAACAACCTTGGGAGGGTTTATTATCACTCCATTTTGCAGATGAGAAAACTGAGGCAGACAGCTTTTATGAATTGCCCAGCGTTGCAGTGTCTGGGTCTGGGCTACCCTATAATCCTGTGGCTGCCTAGGTATGCTCTCTGCCTCGAGCTGACACAGAGCTATGTATGTACTTTTGTGAGACCAGGTTTAATTCTCTGCATTGAGTTGGCTTTAAAAAACAAGTTCATCTTTTCACGTAACCCTTGCATCTGTGTTTCAAGAGCATTGTAATCAACAAGTAAGCTCCCTGATGGCTGACTTAAGGATCTCTGATCATGCATTCTGCCTAGTGAGCTGGGAGAGTTTCCCACTGGCCTGAATGGAAGTGAAGACTAAAAGCTCTTATAAGAGAACTGCATAAAGCAAGTTCTGTTGGCTTTATTTGTCTAGTGCTTTGGCCTCATTCACCTGGAGCTCATAAAGAAATGGGTTGGACCAGTTGCTGACCATTTGGATAGAGCTACTTGTGCCTGAGTTGGAACTAGGGCTTCCTTTTTGTGTTTTCTTTTCTTTTTATGTTTTATTGATGCACTTTTATTTGTTTTACCCCACTATCCCTTCCTATGTATGCCTCCCTTCCCTACCCCACCCCCCAGCCTCAAATCCTCCCTTGTAACAAATAAGTACAACCTAGAAAAAGGAATCAAGTTATTGGCCATATCAGAAAGTGTATGCCCATTTCTGCACCTATAGTCCACCACCTCTCTGCTCATCAGTGGGCAAAATCTCAGGCCCTCTGAAGTCTTGATTTTTCACAGCATTTATCTGAAGACTTTCAGTGTTTCCCTTTATATTATAATAATTATCCTATGGATTGTTTTCCTGATTCTGCTTTAAATCAGTTCATATAACTCTCAAGAATTCTTTTGTATGGGACAAAATGAGTTGTATATGGGTTTTGTGCATGTCTATGTATATATGTGTATATGTATGTATGTAAACATGTATACACACATTTATTTCTGAGCAGGGTACCATATATATACATACATACATACGTATGTATGTACAAATGTATACACACATGTATTTATTTATGAGCAGGGTTCCATGCCACACTGTGAAAAGCTGTGAGGGTGATATAGGGACTATGGTCACCCCAGGGAGAAAATCTAATGGCACCCAAATGCTGATGACATGGACCAAAACCCCATTGGCCTTCCTTTACTCCCCCAGATATAGCTCCGAGACATAGTTATTAGGAAGTCAAATGAGTTTAATGTTTTCCCAAACCCAGTTCCACTATTGAGAAATGCTTTTTGTAAAGTAGATAGAGTTAGTGCTAGTAAAATCCTGGTGCTTCCCCTATGTCATGCTGCAACTCCAAAGTACTATGGGCATGTTCACCTGGCTCCAGCTGGACCGTACTGCCTGGTCCACAAAATGGACCAACCCTGACTGCTTGTTAACGATTCAGTTATCATTTGGCAATTTGTTGTTCCTTTTAGTCAGCTGTCTAATGACCCGTAAACTCAATCAAATCAATTGCACCAACGACAGGCATAAAGGTAGCCCAGAATAGTAGTGAAAGGTTGATATTGGAGCCAAATCCTATCTTGAGCACACCAGCTGTATGACCTTAAACAAATCATTCCCCATCCTGCGTCCTCCATTTCTTCCTCTAAAATAAAGCGTTTGGATTAGATGGCAAATTCTTGTTCTAAGATGGTAAGGAAATCCAGAAACCTGGATTCTAGCCTTAGTTTCACCGCTAAATATCTATGTGACCTTGGACAAGTCATTTCCCCCTTTTGAGCCTCAACTTTGTCCTTTGGAAAAGAATAAAGTTGGGTGAGGTGATGTCTAAAGGGCAATGGTCTATTGGTCTGGGTCTAACTACTTTATTTTTAACATAGATTCTAATACAATGGATTGTTCTGCAAACTCCCAAGAAAAGGCAGTTAATTGGGGGGTTTCTTAGGGGCATGTATGTGTGTGGGGGGAATTAGATTTGTGATTTTATTAGTACAGGGAGTTATCAGTGACGAATTCAGCAATTTATAGTCTTCTAAATTGCTTGGGGATATTTTGAGGTTATGATTTGGCAGGGCTCTCTGTGTCAGAAGAAAGACTTGACTCCAGGTCTTTCTGGTTCTGAGGTCAGCTCCCTATCTCCTGTACTACACCCTCCCTCTCTCTTACTCGCTCTTTTTTCTTTTCCCTCCCTTAATCATCTTCTCTGTGGCCCTGGCTCTGCCTGCCTCTCTGTTTCTCTCTGACTTCCCTGCTCTTCCCCTCTCTCTGTCTTTCTGTTAGGTATATTTGGGGGAGATCCTAAGCATGAGCCATGCTTAAACTTTGAGAGATTTTGCTGTGGTTTTTCTTCAATAATAAATCTACATTTATTTTTTTAATTTTATGTTTATTTTTAGTTTACAACATTCATTTCCACAAGATTTCGAGTTACAAATTTCTCTCCGTCTTTCCCCTACCCACCACCCCAAAACAGTGATCCCACTGTATACCCCCTCCCCAATCTGCTCTCTCCTATATCCTCCCCCATCACCCGTCTGATTTTCTGGTATGGCAAGATGGATCTCCATACCCCACTGCCTATATATCTTATTTCTCAGTTGTTAAATATGCATGTAAATAATGATAATAATAGTAATAATTCTTTTTCAACAATTTATTTTAAAATTTTGAATTCCAGATTCTTTCCCTTCTTCCCTTTTCATCCACCCTTACTGAGAAGATAAGCAATTCAATATAGGTTATACATGTGTAGTTACGTAAAACATTTCCATAGTGGATATATTGTGAAAGACTGACTTTATTTTCCCCTATCCTATCCCCCCTTGTTCTATTTTCTGTTTTGACCCTGTCCCTTTTAAAAAGTGTGTGCTTCTAACTACTGTCCACCCCAATCTGCCCTTGCTTCTGTCATCCCCTTCTTATCCCTTTCCCCCCTACTTTCCTGTACAGTAAGATACCCAATTTAATATGTATGTTATTCCTTCCTTAAGCCAAATTCAATAAGATTAAGGCTGACCCATTCCCTTTTGCCTTCCTGTTCTTCCCTTCCATTGTAACAGTATGAGATAATTTACCCTATTCTGTCTCTCCATATCTCCTCTCATT
>CM053602.1:32109545-32159355 GCA_028646575.1 Pseudocheirus occidentalis | reverse complement strand
TAAGTTACAATTATTGTTTTTCCATGTAGGCATATAAATAGTTCAACTTTGATAAGTTCCTTATGATTTATTTTCCCTGTTTACCTTCTCATGCTTCTCTTGCTTCTTGTATTTGAATGTCAAATTTTCTATTCAACTCTGTTTTTTTTCATCAAGAATGCTTGAAAGCCCTCTATTTCATTGAATGACCATATTTTCCCTTGAAACATTATACTTAGTTTTGCTGGGTAGGTGATTCTTGGTTTTAATCCTAGCTCCTTTGACCTCTGGAATATCATATTCCAAGCCCTTTGATCCCTTAATGTAGAAGCTACTAGATCTTGTGTTATCCTGATTGTGTTTCCACAATATTCAAATTCTTTCTTCTTGGATGCTTGTAATATTTTCTCCTTGATGTGGGAACTCTGGAACCTGGGTATACTATTCCTAGGAGTTTTCTTTTGGGGATCGTTTTCAAGAGGTGATTGGTGAATTCTTTCGATTTCTATTTTGCCCTCTGGTTCTAGAATATCAGGGCAATTTTCCTTGAGAATTTCTTGAAGGATGATTTCTAAGTTCTTTTTTGATCAGGTAGTCCAATAATTTTCAAGTTATCTCTCCTGGATCTGTTTTCCAGGTCAGTGGTTTTTCCAATAAGATATTTCACATTGCCTTCTATTTTTTCATTTGTTTGGATCTGTTTAATAGTATCTTGATTTCTCATGAAGTCATCTGTTTCCATTTGCTCCAATTTAATTCTGAAGGAATTATTCTCTTCAGTGAGCTTTTGAGGTTCTTTTTCCATCTTGCAAATTTGGCTTTTAAAGGCATTCTTCTCCTCATTGGATTTTTGGGCCTCTTTTGCCATTTGAGTTAATCTGTTTTTTAAAATGTTATTTTCTTCAGTCAGTTGTTGACTCTCTTTTCATGATTTTCTTGCATCATTCTCATTTCTCTTCCCAATTTTTCCTCCACTTCTCTTACTTGATTTTCAAAATCTTTCTTGAGCTTCTCCAAGGCCTGTAACCAATTCATATTTTTCTTGGAAGCTTTTGGTGCTAGAGCTCTGATTTTGTTGTCTTTCTCCCATTCCATGCTTTGATCTTTTTTTTGTCCCCAAAATAGGAATCTAAGGTTTGATTGCTGTGCTTGCTTTGCTTTCTTTCCTTGCTCATGTTGCCACTCAATTGCTTGACTTTTGAGCTCTTTGCCATGGTAGAACTCTCCTTCCAGAGAGGAGAGCTTTGTCCCAAATCACTGGTTTTTTTTGCAGCTGCTGGAGCTATTAATTAGGTGCCTTCTCTGCTGCTCCCAGAAGCTCTGGCTCTCTGGTCACACACCTCAGTACCACCACCCAAGACAGTGATCCAGATACAAGCAGGTTAAAGTAAGAGTGATTACCCTCTCAATGGTCTCTTGGTCCCCCTATGATCTGCAAGCCAGGAGCTCTGAAGCAGCCATGTGAAAGTGGCTGCATGGCAGCCAAGCCTCCACTGCTTCTTGCTCCAGGGGCAGAGGCCAGACCACACTCCTAGTGTCCGTCAGTTCCAACAGAGATCCACACTGAACTTGTACTTTGTCTTTGGCATTTATGGGTTGATAATTCTGAAAACCACCACAGCTGCTGGTCATCTATTGTCCTGAAGTCTGCCCCAGCTGCTGCTGTTTGGGGCTTCCCTGGGGCTAAAACTATGACTCACACTGTGCTCTGCTCCCAGGGTGCTGTGATGGACCCTTCCTGTCCAGCTGCTGGGCTGCCTTCAGTGGGAGATTTGTTTCTCTCTGTCACTTTGTGGATTCTGTAGCTCTAAAGTTTGTTTAGAGTCATATTTCATAGGTATTTGGGGTGGTTATGGGGAAAGCCATGGAGTTTCCCTGCTTCTATGTCGCCATCTTGGCTCTGCACCCCCTGCCAATTCTTCTAAAAGCATTTATTAAGGACTTCCTATGTGCCCAGTTCTATGCTAAGTATTGGGAAAACAAATGAAGCAAAATGCTTCTCTCATGGAGCTTTCGCGCGCGCGCGCGTGTGTGTGTGTGTGTGTGTGTGTGTGTGTGTGACATGTAAATAACTAGATAGGCAAAAAGTCTCTCCAGAATAGGTGAAATGTCATTTGAGAGGTGAGACATGTGTCTGGGTTCCAAGAGAGAAAGCTTTACCCTACTCTTTGGGGTAAGACCCACTGCCACCCATAGAGGAAACTGAGTCCCTGGGAGCCCACATTGAGAGCCCTTTGTTGTGGAGTGGCCTCTAAGCTTGGAATACATCCATACATCAGTATAATTTAAAGATCTCCTGGAGGCCTCCTCTGATGTGATGCCTCCTCCTGACGTGGAGGTAAATCCCAGACTCTCAGAAGTCAGGCTAATGCTGAACAAGCACCGGCAGGGCCAGAGATGGAAATGCTTTGAGTGTGGGCTTCACAGAAGATTTTATCTATAGTTCAACATCTTTTTAAAAGTCTTTCATTTGGGGGGGGGCATTTATATGTAAAAACAATTTTAACATTAGGTTTTTTTTAAATTTTGAGTTCCAGATTCTCTCCCACCCTCCCTCTCCCCCTGTCCCGTTGAGAAGGCTATATGCTCAGGCATGAGCCAGGGTGGATGAACTTCTCACATCAATGACACCTGAAGGAAGGAGACTCTAAGATTTAGAGCTAGAACTGATGTCACAGGCTGTTAGTTCACTTCCCTCATTTCATAGAGGAGGAGACTGAAGCTGACATGGGATCATAGCTTAAGATCTGGAAGGGACCATACAGGTTATTTTGATTCAAGCCCTTCATTTTTATGGAGAAGGAAACTGAGCTCCAAGAAGGATCAGTGACTTCTCCAGAGTCAGAGACCTAGAGCTGGAAGACCCTAGCTTAAAAGTCACTGAGTCCAACTAACTCCCTCTTTTTCCAGGTGGGAAACTAAGGCTTAGAGGCTTACTTGACTCACCCAGACGACTGTTAAGTGTCTGATACAGAATTTGCCCTCAGGTCTTTCTGATTCCAAGTTCAGTGTCCACCACACAACTCCCCTGGTGGCCAGCCTGGCAGTGATGAACCTCTGTTTGTATCACTAGGCTGGTCTTCAGAACACAGATATTCAGCTCATCAAGGGGCCCATAAAAGATCCTTTCAGCTTGGTGTAGGCCCTTCCAGAGCTTATGCCTCCCTGGTCCCAAGGTCACCTCCTTGCTAGGAGTGAGGTGTCAGAGAAGGCCTTTAGGCTCAAAGTTTGACAATCAGCTCATTTGGGGATGGGGGAGAGGGAAGCACAGCAATTCATAAAGATTATGACTGAGGGTACAGAAGGGTTGCATTCTGTTTTGGGGGGAGCCTCATTTTTTCAAAATGTTGGCAAAGTTCTGGATCTCTGAAAAACAGATCTGTCATCTTTCAGAAAGAATTTCCAGGGCTAGGGCCTGAAACTGAGGGAGAAGGGCAGCTGACAGCAGGCTCTCCCTCCTCCCAGCCAGGCTCTTCTTTCCAGAGCCAGAGTTTGTCCAAGCCTTCAGCACTGTTAATGAGATTCAAATACAAACTGAGGGTAGGCAGAGAACAAGGCTTTCTGAAAATTCAAGTCTGAATTGTGGTTAGGAGATACAGAAGAGGGAGTGAAGGAGGGAACGAGGGAAGACTGAAAGCTTCTCACAGTGGGGGGTCATTATAATCAACAAGCATTTAGTGAGGACCTTGTGCTGTGTACGTGTGGGAGATACCAAAAAGCCCAGGACAGGGCCCTTACCCCTAAGGGGCTTACATTCTAGTTACACACACATGTATCGCATTTCTCTCCATTGATAGAGACAAATATGCATGTTTACATATGTATATACATGTGTATATCTGTGCGTATGAACATAGATCAGTATTGACATATTTAATAGATATTATGTATGTCTGTAAAAAAAATATATATATAGTATGTCTGTATGTATGGAAATAAATGACTATTGATATATTTAATAGATATTACATGTGTATGTGTATCTATAACATATATATATATATGTAATATATCTGTGTGTATGGAAATAGATCAATATTGATATATTTAATAGATATTATATGTGTATATAAAATATATATTTATATGTAATATGTCTATGTGTATGGAAATAGATCAATATTGATATATTTAATATATATTATATGTATATGTGTGTATAAAATATGTGTGTGGACATAGATCAATATTCATATGTTTGATAATTATTATATGTATATGTATGTCTATATATAATATGTATCTGTGTATATGGACATAGATCAATATTTATATATTATATATGTATATATATATACACACAATATATAGTATATATGTATTCTCTGTCTGTCTGGCTCTCTTTTTATACATAGCAGGGAAAGGGGAGGGAAGAAAGAGAGCCACACATCCACATCCATATAGAGATGACAGTTTAATGGACAGAGAGGTGTCTATGGCGTCCAAAGACCTTGGTTCCAATTCTGACTCACAGACACTGGCTTTGCTCTACCTTGTTCCCTTCCTGGGGTTTCCCTATACTGATGATGTCACAGATCTGATACTATGTGTATTAGAGGACAGGGAGGTGGGGACCCTGATCACTGCATAGAAAGATTGTCTCATAAGCAGGAAGGCTTTCTCCACAGCCTGGCTATGACCCTGGAGTCTACAAAACAGTAAGAGCTACAGGAATTTAGAGGAGTGAGATGCTGGCCCTGGCTCTCCCAATCATAGAGTTAGGACTGAGCTGGGCTTTGAAGGATATGGGTATTTCAACTGCATCAGTGGAGAGAAGGTGAGGAGCAAAGGCTTGGCGTAGGGCACAGTGTCTTCAAGGTGTATGCAGTGGAGGGGTCTTTGCTCTCATGCTGCCTTCTTTCACCATATGATATCCTGAGAAAAGTAGAACTGTGGTTCTGAGTCTGGCTTAGTGAGCCTTTCCCTAGGCCCAACTCTGCCATTTCCTGGGCCTCAGGAGCCAGTTGTATATGGCACACAGAGGGGCTTTGCCCACAGTAGCAGAACTGGAGTCTCTGGGTCCTGGAGCCAGAGCCAAGATTTTTCTGAGGCTCTGTGTTCTCAAAGCAGCCTTGGAGGCAAGTGTGTGACAGAAACTGACGATGGAGTCATTACTGGAAGGGAGAAAGTATTTGTGGCCTGGGTCCTGTGGATACCATCCGATGGCAGGAAGCAAGCAGAATTCAGACTGGGTGAGGAAACAGTAGAGAGCAAAAGGGAGACCTGGCTACTCCCAAGGAGACCTGAAGGTGGGGATAGCTGCTCATCTTTTCTTTCTTTTCTCTCTCTCTCTCTCCCCTTCTCTCTCTCTCTCTCTCTCTCTCTCTCTCTCTCTCTCTCTCTCCTTCTCTCTCTCTCTTTCTCTGTCCCTCTCTCTCTCCCTCTCTCCTACCTCTTTCCCTCCCTCTTTCTTCTTTTTCTCTCCCTCTCTCACCACTCCCCCTCCTTCCTCTCTCTCCCACAAAACAATCTAAGATAGTTGCCTTGGAAGTCTTTTTGAGGACCACAAAGGAAAGAGAAGATAGAAAATACAGGGCTTCTGAATTCCCCGTAATAGATTTTTTTTTGATCCTTCTCAAGGCCTTGTAAAACTCCTAAAGCTGTTCATTTTGGCCTTGGAAAAAAAGCATTCCATATTCCAGTTTTGTGACTGCCCTGGTTGAGTTAGTCTCTCTTACCTTTTCTCCTCTTCTCATTCCCTCTCATCTTTTTTTGTCCTCCCTCCAAATGACTCTAATTGTCCAAGTGTGGCATTTCCCCCTTTAATGTCAGCTCATGTCATTCCTGGTTCCCTTGGTGTTAAATTTCCAAATTCAAAAATGAATGGGCTGTCAACCCTGGGCACCCTTTTATGACACCTTACCGTACTTCTTCTGAACTCACCAACCTTCAAGTGTGAACATTTCCTAGAGCCAATGGGGTACATTGAAACCCATGATGTCTCTAGACAATACCCCAACTCAGCCCAAGAAGGATCTGAGAAACCCAGATGTTCCGAGATGAAAGGGACCTCAGGGGCCCTCTGATCCAAACCCAGTCTGAACAAACATCTGCTCTACCACACCACTAACAAACAGGCCTCTGGACTCTTCTTGTAGCCTTCCAATGAGGAGGGGGCACTATAACAAGGGATAGACCAGAAAAATCCTATTCTCTTGGAAAGGGGTCATAGGGAAATCATAGATCTAGAGCTGGGAAGGACCAGAGACAAGTATCACCCTGTCCAACCCCTCCATTTTCAGATGAAGACACTGAGGCCCAGAAAAGGGGAAGTGATTTGCCTAGGGTCACCCATGTAATAAGGCTTTGATCTTGGATGTCATAATTGTAAGTGTCTAAGTGCAGAGTTCTTTTTCTTGTATCATGCTTTTTCCCTGGGTGTGGGGGCAACTTGTAGTGTGTAACTGAAGGTCTGGGCTGCAGATTGATTAACCCTCACCTTCTCATCCTGCAGTGGCTCAGGATAGACTGGGAATACCTTAGAGCATGAGGAGGAGGGAGCATAAGAAGAGCCAGGTCTTTGGACTGTTTGGAAGGGGGCTGAGAGTCTTGGAAAGTTCATGGATCCTCGTCCTTCTGGATATGGACATAGGCCAGTGGGTTGTGATTTGCACCATTGGAGGGAGTACCCCACATCAAGAAGGTCATGGATGCATCCAACATTGCACTTAATCATGTATGGCTTTGGTGTTTGGGGGTACCTTTTCTTATCACCAAAGCATTTTCTCTGCTGTAATTTCATCCAGTTTTTCCTTCCTTAGATGGAAGTCAGGAAGACTTTTAAGTCTTTGACATATTCCTTGCTAGGTGACCTTGGGAAAGTCTTTGACTTGATCTCCTGGGGTTTCAGTTTCTTCCCTTGTAAATGGGCATAATTAGCAGTCCAGTGCTGCCCATGTTCCACTCTTGCAGTGTCCCAAATAATTGTGAGTTATTGTTTTTGTTTTGCCTTTCTAGACCAATAAACTCAGAAAATCACTTGTTTTGAGGATTGTTTCTGGAGGAGCAGGGTTTCTCTGCCAAGGAAGGAGGAACTGGGTGAAATTACAGGAGAGAAAATGTACAATAAACACCACCCAAAGCTTGTTGATGGCAAACTTTATTAGCTGTGGAATTGGAAAGTGCTGGAAGAAGTCTCCCCAGAGATACCCACAGAGGGCCAGAGCCGAGAATGAGACAAAAAGTAAGGAGTGTTCAGATGCAAATGCAAAGATTCCAAATGACCACTAGGCCCATGACCAAGCCAGGCTTTTCCCATTCTGGATTTGCACAGTTAGTACCTGATTTGATAAAAAAAAAAACTGAGCCCAATGCTCAGGTTTGGGGAGAAGGAGGGGCCAATCAAAGCTAAAAATCTAAATACCCCAATCATATTCCTGAGCTTTTCCCTAAGATGTAGAACATCAGAACAGAAATCAGTCCTGTGAAGAGCAAAAATTGAGCTGGAGGGATTTTTAGAAATGATCTCATTTGATAAAGGAAAAAAGCAAGGCCCACATAATTCAAATGATTTGGCCAAGATCACACAACAAGTTAGTTCTTGCCAGGACCCCAGTAATGAAAGGCAGCCACTCCGTAGGCCAGAGCATAGCGGACTGCCTTTGGTTTGTGTGGAAAGACCTGCCTATGTTCCCATCACTTTTTCTAGCTGTGGAATATTGAGCACATGGCTTCACCTCCCTGAGTTTACTCATCTGTAAAATGTCTGTGTGTGTGTTTGGGGCGGAGGTAGACTAGACTATTCTTCAGGCCCCTTCCAGACCTCAATCCAGGATCCTCTCTGATCGTCTAGCTCAATCCCTTTATTTGACAGAGAAAGAAGCTGAGGCCTAGAGAGGTGTGACTTTCCCAAGGTCACAAAGCAAGAGCATTTTGGTCAAAGCCAGAATATATTGAAAGGCAGCAAAGCATGGCCTAAAGTACAGTGCTCAGCCTTGTTTGTTGGAAGACCTAGGTTGGAATCTAGATTCTGCCACTTCACTGGGCAAATGGATTTGGACCTCTCTGAACCTCAGTTTCTTCATCTGGAAAATGGGAATAATAATCCCTACCCTGTGTACCTGAGAGTTGTGTGAGGATCAAATGGAATAATGTATGGGGCAGTGCTTCAGGCACTCTCTGATAATAATAAGTAGCATTTAGACAGTGCTTAATATGTGCCAGGCATAGGCTCGTCTAATACGAAGAGAGAGGTAACTCAAATTCTTCCCTGAAGGAGCTTACATTTTAAGCGATGTATGGGCAGGAAATAGGAGGCGCGTACAAAACATGTATCCTTTCCAGCCTCAAAAGTGAGAGCAAGAGCAAGAGAGAGAGAGAGAGACAAAGAGAAAGAGAGATACAGAGAGAGTGGGAGGGAGAGAGAGAGAGAGAGAGAGAGGGAGAGAGAGAGAAATTTTTTGTCTAAGGCATCCCTAACAAGGTCTTTCTCAGTGGCTTTGTTGGGAGCATGGAGATGATCCCAGCTTTTTGAAGGCTTTGCCAGCAGAATTCTCAGCTCAAAAGGTTTCCAGAATGCACCCTAGAGTGGGTAGATGCTATGTCTACAGTCCAGGCCTAGCCTAGCAGAGTGCCAATGATTTCCCCGAATGCATGGGTTCTGGGCTTGAATCTGCCATAGTCCCAGCACACACTCTCGCTGTTGCTCCTGTCCCTGGTAGCTGGTGTTCATGTTTACCAAAGCTGTGTACAGCCAGGAAGGGTATTAACACTCTTTAGTGAGAAGCATTCTTTCCACACTCTCATTTATCTGTTGCTAGATTCATAAAAATCAATGCTGTTAAAAAAAAAAAACCAACAAAAGAGAAAGGCAGCCAGTCCCTGAAAGACCCTCTTCATTAGGCCTCCTATAATCTGCATTTTGCCTGCATTCGAAGGTGCTATTGACAGTTGATTGCAGAGAGGTTTTTTTTTTGAACCTGGTCTTGTTTGGCTTTATTTCATTCTTGATTGCATTTTGCTCGTCTCTCTCCAGCAGTCACTTTTTAAATGCTACCATTTTGTAAAGCTTCCCTGCTGCTCCCGGGCTGGGGCTGCAACTGATTAATTTCATTAGCACAATCATGCACTTAAGTGGGCCTAACCTAGGGGCCTTTGTTTTGTGAGCTGGAGTGCTTCAGCCTAGACTGAGTGTATGCAGGCCCACATGCCACACCACGATGATGTGAGTGGCCCCACCAGACAGGAGGCTAGAAAGGGGAGAGCGAGATGATGTGAGTGCTGCCTCCAGATACGGGGCTAGCGAGGGTCATCTTGCCTAGGTGTTCAGCTGCTCCCAATGGCCTCCTTTGTCCTGGGGCTCCAGCTGCTATTTCCCCAGCCTTAGATAGTAGGCTTAGCAACCCTGCCTCCCTTCACTTCTAAAAGCCACTTGACCAGTTTATTTCATTTGAATGGCTCAAGCCAAAAAGGGACCTGAAGGAGAGGTCATTTAGTCTGGCCCTCTTGTTGTCCAGCTAGGGAAACTGAGAACCTAGCAGGGGTCTCAGGGGATACTGACCACTACCAGGCAAGGGCTCTCTCCATGGTATCTTAAAGTTGTCCACAGAGCTTCTAGCAAAGCTTTTGTTTTTTAAAATAATTTTTAATTGATATATTTTTTATTTTTGAGATGATATGGGCAGCATCACATAGAATGGGCAGTTGTAGGATGGACAGGTTAGATTACATCATTAGAGAGAACTCCTGAATCAATGAAATCACAGGTCTTTTTGAGTCGTATCTCCCAGCCTATCCTAGAAAGCCATCCCTTATAACAAAGAGTAGAAAAGAGAAAATAATAAACAATTCAACAAAACAAGCACATCAACCAAGTCTGACATTACATGAAATGTTCCTTATTCATAATTCCTCACCTTTACTAAATCATTGCTAATATAGCTTGTTTTGGGGGGGGGTATTACTAGAATTTCCTTGTATCCAGTTTCTTTTTTTCTGATCAGCTAATAATTTACTTTTTAAAACAAAATTTTATCTACATATTTAGGTTTTATATCACTCACGTTTCCCAGTATATCCTTCTCTTCCTCCCAGAGAATGATCCCTTTTAACTAAGAATGAAAACAGGAAAAAACAGTGCAGTAAAACTGACTAAAATTTTGAAAAAGTCTGACGTGTAGTATTCCATACTCATAATCTCCCACCTCCGGGGGTGTGCTGGAGCCAGCTCAAACCACCTCCTTAGCTGATTGCTAAATTTTAATCATGAGCATTTATAGCAAACATTTCAAGTCAGGGTTTGATTTATTGTTTTGTTGATTGTCTAAACTTAAGAAAATATCCTAATGTAAATTATCCTTAAAGATGTGTCATGGCTACATTTATTTTGAGAGCCAATTGTTAAATGAGCTGGCTGTTAAACATTTCTGCCCACCTCTGCAAACAAAAGGGGACAGTCCCCTCTTTTATCTCTTCATTAGCTTTCAACTTGGCTCTTCTAATTTTGCAGTACTGATTGCTTTCCAGTTGTCTTCCTTTCCACTTACTTTCTTGTAGTCATTATGTATATCTTTTCTCCTGGTTCTGCTTACTTTACTTTTTATCATTTCATACAACTCATACTGTGCTTCTCTGTATTTCTTGGTTACATTGTTTCTTTTAACACACTACTATTCCATCCATTACATTCATGTATCACAATTCACATGTATCATGCATCACAATGGCTATTACAATAGCCATTCCCCAGTAGATGGCATAAACTTTCTTTCTAGTTCTTTGCTACCACAAAAAGTGTAGCTATAGATATGTTGGTATATGTGGGCCCTTTCTTTTTATCTTTTTTTTTTTTTTTTGCTTTTTGGAGGGCAGTTGGGGTTAAGTGACTTGCCCAAGGTCACACGGCTAGTTTTTGTGTGTGTGTTAAGTGTCTGAGGCCAGATTTGAACTCAGGTACTCCTGACTCCAGGGCCAGCGCTCTATTCACTGTGCCACCTAGCTGCCCCTCTTTTTATCTTTGATCTTCTTGGGACATATCCTTAGTAGCAGGAGCTCTGGGTATCAACATTTTAGTCTCATGTGCTTTCTAAAGTGATTGTACCAATTCATAGGTCCACCAACATCCAGTGCACTTACTTGGGGCAGCTAGGTGGTACAATGGGTAGAGTACTGGGCCTAGAATCAGAAAGACCTGAGTTCAAATCCAGTCTTAAACACTTCCTTCTTATGTCACCCTGAGTAAGTCACATCACTTCTGTCTGCCTGTTTCCTCAACTGTTGGGGACAATAATAGCACCTGTCTTGAAAGGTTGTTGTCAGTCAAATTAGATATTGTATTTGTAAAACACTTAGCACAGTGCCTGGTACATGATATGTCTCTTTCCGTACTTCCCCTTCCTTTCCCTCTAACATTAGTCATTTCAATTTTTGTCATCTTTGTCAATTTACCAATAAAGTTTTTAAGTTAATAGAGGTATGCAAGTTTTGCTGTGCTAGATAAGCTTTGTATGTCATTCTGGTGATAGAACATGGGGTCACAGAGTTAGCATTTGATGGGACCTAATAGATCACAGTTCTAGCCCTCTCATTTTATAGATGAGAAAATTGAGACCCAGGGAAGTGAAGTTACTTGCTGAAGAACACACAGGTCATGGTAACTAACAAGCAGAGCTCGGATTCAAATCTTTGCTTTCCAAGGACCAACCCAATTACAGGGATGCTCACAATCACTTGATGATGAATTCTTTGACCTCAGCAACCATTGATGTGGAGAAAACCAGGTCTGTGGGGTCCTCTTCTGCCCTTGCAGTGATGATTCCAAAATGGCCAAAAATGGGGCTGAGGGTTTAGGAATTATATGGTCAGGAACCGCCAAAACCCAAAACAAACAAACAAAAGCTAAGCATGCAGGATGATTTCCAGAAAGACCCCAGATGTAAGAGACATGTGCCAAAATAGCCATTCTCACCCTGAAAGACAGCAAGTTTTAAGAGTGAGATGAAAACTTCACAGGCTTTCCTGAAGTCTGCCCCAGGGGAGGGGGGGCAGAGCCTTTGAGGCCCCCAAGTTGAGGAACTTAGACGCTATTTACTTTTAATTGCAACTGCCCTGTTTGGTATCCAGAGATCCATTTAAATTCACCATTTGTTCTGGAAGAGTTCAGTCTCAGTCATTACCGTCTGATTACTCCTCTCTTGAGGATGGGAAATCAAACATCTCCATTCTCCTGGGAAAGCTTCACGTGGTTTGGGAGAAGTAAGCACATCCCTCAGCCTTCATCCCTGAAGTTGACTAAAGGAAGCCTGAGGTCATGGTCCAGGTTCCTAGGCCTAGGAATCTATGGATTCATGGCATTGTAGCTAATGAACTAGGTGGCTCTAGGCAATCCTCTCTCACAGCTCCAGTTTCTCTATCTATAAAATGATGGGAATCGCATAGATGACACCTCTTATGGTACTCCAGTTTTTAGTGTTTGGGCAAAGACCTAGCATCCTCAAATGCCACATGCTCATAACCCTTGGTGAGGTGCTCTGCTTAGCATTATTGATGCACTGTCCCCAAATGCCATGGTAATAAACTTAGATCATAAATCATAGACTGAAGATGCTTGAGCATAGAAGTGGCATGACTAGATCGATACAAGAAGAAGGTTACTCTGTCAGTTTGATGAGGGATTGATTGGATCTTGGAGAGAACAGAGGTTAAGAATACCTGTTAGGAAGCTTTTGCATTAGTCCAGGAGAACTGTAGTGAATGATAGTGAAGCTGGGAACAGAGAATTGGGAGTGAAGGCAAGAGATGTCACTGAGCTGGAACTGCCAGGATATGCCAACTGGTTATGAGAAATGAGAGAGATGGAATGGTCCAGATAAACCCCTAGGTTTGAAACATCGGAGATGGGGTGATTGGTATTACTGCTAGAACAAGTCAGAGGGGAGAAGAGATATGGGGTAGACTTGAATAAGCTTGGCTCAGCTCAGAATTCCATGAGTTCCATGTTAGAAGGCCATGCTGAGGGTGTGTCTTGTAGGCAGCTGGAGGGCTGGCTGGGTCTAGAGCTCAAAACACACATCACGGACTAGAAGAATCAGCTTTGAGAGTCACCTGCAGAGAGGACTAGGTTAAAGCCATGGGAGTGAATGAGAGTGAAGGAAGCAGTGTGGGGCTGTGGAAGAAGCATCAAGCCTAGGTTATTAAATGTCAGCTGACATTTAATAAGCACCAATCATATGCTGGCACTGTGCTAAGCATTGGGGTACAAAGGCAAAAAAGAAACGAAAAGCCCAAAGCAGACTCTGGCCTCTTGGAGCTCACATATGAATGAGGGGGACAGCATGTAAAGAACTGCATACTGGCATGCCAGAAGAGCTGGAAGTTATTCTGAGAGGGCTGGGAGGGCTGGAAAAGGCCTCCTGGAGTAGGCAAGACTGGAGGTAGCCTGGGATTGTTGGAGGCAGGCTCTAAGTGCATTTCCAGTCTCCACAAATCAAGGTTTGATTTCTTGTTTTGTTGATTGTCTAGAATTAAGGACCTGTTCATAAAGCAGATTTAACTTAAAAGTATATATGTATACATTTCTTCCTTTCCCCTTACCTGGTTCTTAAGCATTTACTAGTACCCACTGTATTGTTCCATAGACAGACTGGAGATCTGGTGGCTAGAGGCTAATAACAATGAGACAGACTGATGATAGGCATTTAAATAGTGCTTTAAGGTCTGTAAAGTGCTTTACAACCATTTTCTCATTTAAGGCTTCATAATCCTGCAGAAAGGTTCAGGAATTTGTACCAGCCAATACAAAGATCTATAGGCTGGAGATGGAGTATTGTGTTAATGGAACTGAAAGTGGGCAAGTATTGTTATATTGTGGAGTATGGAGAGGAGAGGGGAGTGTAAAAAGACTGGAAAGATAGGAAGGGACCAGGTGATAGCTTATATTTGATCCTGGAGGTAAGAGGGAGCCATTGAAGTTCATTGAGCAAGGCAGATGACAAGATCAGACCTATTCTTTAGAAAAATCACCTTGGCAAATGAAGGGAAAATTGGAGTAGAAAAAGCATTGAGCAAAAGAGATAATTTAGAAGGTTATTGTTGCATTCCAGGCAAAAGGTGATGAGGGCCTGAGCTAGAGTAGTCACTGTGCACATGGTGAGGAGAGAGAGAGAGAGAGAGATAAGTTGTGAAGGTCAGTAGGACAGGATTTATCAGTAGATTGGAAATGAGTGAGGATGGGGAAAGTGGAAACTGTCACCAAGGTTTTAAGCCTGCGTGGGAGGTTTGTGGTGCCCAGACAGTCACAGGAAGGTTGGGAAGAAGGGAGGGAGTTTGGGGGAAAAGATAATGAGCTCTGTTTTCAACATGCTGAGTTTGAGATGCCTGTGGGACAACCAATTTGAGATGTCCAGAAGACAGTTGATGATCTGGGACTGAAACTCAGGAGAGAAGACGAGGGCTGGGTACATAAATTGGAGAATAATCTGGTAATTGAACTCATGAGAGGAGATGAGATCACTGCAAGAGAAAAGAGGAAGATTCAGGCAGTCTAGGTTAGTGGGCCTAACATGGATGCCTAGAAGCAGCAAAGTAGACTGAGAAGAAGCTGTCAGTTAGATAAGAGAAGAACCAGGAGAGAGCAATGTCACAAAAGCCTAGAGAGGAGAGAGTATCCAGAAGGAGAGGGTGCTCAAGAGTATCAAATGCTGCAGATTCCTAGAAGACCATTGAGAAAAGGTTATTGGCTGGAGCAATTAATGGGAGGACCAGAGTTTAAGAATGCCTCAAAGACCCAAACTGTATTGGCTGATGTAATTGATTGTTTTTAGCTACAAGCCAAGGAAAATATAGGTGGTAGGAGGAAAATATTTATTTCTTGCATAATTCTCATTTCTCTTCCCAATTTTTCCTCTACCTCTCTTATTTGGTTTTCAAAATCCTTCTTAAACTCCTCTATGGCCTGTAACCAATTCATATTTTTTCTTGGAAGCTTTTGGTGCAGGAGTTCTGACTGTGTTGTCTTCCTCCCATTCCATGCTTTGATCCTTTTTGTCCCTTAAAAAGGACTCTAAAGTTGGATTGCTGAGCTTGCTTTGCTTCCTTTGTCTACTCATGTTGCCAGTCAATTAGCTTGACTTTTGAGCCACAGTAGAACTCTGCTTCCAGAGAGGAGAGCTGTGTCCCAAATCTCTGGGGTTTTTATAGCTGCTGGAGCTATTAGGAGGCTACCATCTCTGCAGCCCCCACCAGCTTTGGCTCACTGGTCACATACCTCAGGACCACCACTCAAGACCATGATCCCAATCTAGGCAGGTTAAGGCAAGAGCACTTAACCTCCGAATGGTTGCTTGCCCCTCCCTGTAATCTGCAGGCTGGGAGCTCTGAAGCAGCCATGTGGAAGTGGCTATAGGGCTGTTACTTCTGGCTCTGGGGGCAGAGGGCCGGACCCACTTCTCCCTCCCCCCAAATTTAGCTGAGTTCCACTGATCTTTCACTTTGTCTTTGGCATTTATGGGTTGATAATTCTGGAAACCACCATGGCTGCTGGTGATATACTCTCCCAAATCTTCCAGCCATGGCTGGTTCCAGCTTCCCTGTGACTAAAACTGTGGGGCTGGACTTGGATCCCAGCATGCTGCTATGAACTCTTCCTGTCCACCTGCCAGGCTGCCTTCAGTGGGCGATTTGTTTCTCTGTCACTTTGTGGGTTCTAGAGCTCTAAAATTTGTTTAGAGTCATATTTTCTAGGTATTTGAGGTGGTCACAGGGGGAGCTCACAAAGTTTTCCTGCTTCTATGCCTCCATCTTGACTCCTCCCTGGAAATATTTATTTCAAAGTACAATGATAATATCCACTTATAATCATTTGCATTTAAGGTACATTTGCACATATAGGAGAAATTATGTTTTAAAATTTTTCATTGATCAATGTGCCTGGTCCTTCTCGTATTTAGTTAAAATCCAGGTTCTAGTTTTACTGTTGGCAGCTTTGGAGAAGAGAATTTGAATGATGGCATTGGAAACCAGACTAAAGAGGTTTGGAAGAGCCTCAGAGGGAGTAAGCAGAGGTACCTTGTGTAGAGTCCCAGGACCCGGTTTCACATCCCACCTTCTATGCTTGCGGCTTGTGGGCATTTTACTTCTCAGGCCTTAGTTACCTCGGCTGTAAAATAAAGGGCTTAGACGAGATGACCTGTGAGGTTCTTCCCAACTCTAGATCTAGGATCCCATGATCCTAAACTTTCCCAGATGGTACAAAGAGATCCCAGCTCAGGGTGTTGAGAAACACCTGAGGAAAAAAATATCTAGAACTTTCAGATTCCCTTTCATTGTTGTCAGTCCTTAATCCTTTGAAACTTGGGCTCCCAAACTCAATACTCACCTGAAGCTGTTCTTTGAAAAGTTACCAGTGGTTTCCTCAATGCCATATCTGACAGTCGATTCCCGGTCCTCATCATTCTTGACCTCTCTGCTGCATTTGACACCATTGGCTCCCATCTCCTTCTAGGTACTTCCTCCTATCTGGTATTTATTAATGTTGCCCTCTCCTGTTGAACTACATGTCTGGCTGCTCCTGCTCCTGTCATACTTTGCTGGGTCATCATGTACCTCATGCTCCAACACTCTGGCTGAGGCCCTCTTCTCTATCTATATTCTCTCTCTCACAGTGACTTCATCAGCTCCTGTGGGTTTAATTATCTCTCTCTGCCAACAACTCCCAGATCTATATATTCAGCTTTAGTCTCTCCCCAGAGCTTCTGTTCTGCATCATAAACTGCCTACTGGACATTTCAAATATTCTGGTGGTATTGCGAATTCAACATCACCAAAACTGAACTCATCATCTTCCCTCCCCCAGTCCCCAAGCTACCACTTTGCCAAATGTCAAAATTTCTGTTAAAGGTCTCACGATCTTTGCAGTCTTACAGCTTTGTAACCTCACTCATGTTCTTGTTTCTCCCCTCCCTACCCGTTCATCTAGTCACCCAATCTGGCCATTTCTACCTTGACAGCATTTCGCCCCATTTCAGGCCCCTCATCACATCTCACTTAGCTTATTCTAGTTGTATCTTAATTCATACCCTTAGTTCATCCCCACCCCCCACTGCAATCCATCCTTCTCATACGGTGCTTTTCCTTAAGCATAGATATGTCCATGTCATTCCCCTCCTCATTCAATAAGAGTGACTCCTAGTGCCTCTAGGATCAAATAGAAATGCCTCAGTTTAGCTTTTAAAGCCCTTTACAACCTAGACTCATCCTCTCTCTCCAGCCCCATTTTCCATGTTTTCCCCTTCTATGTTCTATAATCCAGCCAAACTGGTTTCCTCTCTGTCTTCCTTCTCTGTGTCTTTAGCCCAAGCCTGGAATAGGCTCTCTCCTCATTTCCACCTCATACTAGCCCTCTCTTCCTTCAAGGAGTAGTATTAGCTATACCTTCTGCACAGCATATTCCCAGATCTCCCTAACTGCTAGTGCCCACGCCTTCCCCCTCCCTCCCTTGTACTTAACTACTCTGTATTTATTTGTGTTCAGCCTCTTTATACACTTCTATAAGGCATTGGTATCCCCCATTAGAATGTAGAATTTTCATTGAAAATAGGGATTCTTTGATTCTTTGTATTTGTAACCTGTGCCAGTGCCAGACACATGGTAGATGTTCAAAAATAGTTGTTAGTTGATTGAAGATGAGCCAGAAAACGATGTAGAGAAAGAATGGGTAGAGAGGAAAGAAGAGAATCAGGAGAGTATGACATCCTTAAAATTAAGGGAGAGAGGGAGATTAGGGACTATCGTTTAGCTAAACTTTCTCTCCTAGCCCCCTCACCTAATGTTGGGGCTTGATAAATTTTTACAGAATGGCTGGGAAGAGGGAGGTAAGGAATGTCAGATGCTACGGAGAGGGCAAGAAGAATGAGCCCTGAAGAAAAAGGTAATTGAATTTAGGCATTTGGAGGTCATTGGTGATCTTGGAATTAGCAGCTGTAGCCAATTGGTGGCCAAAGGGTAGAGGAGAAAGGAATCATGGGATACTGCAGCCTTCTTCAAGATGTTTGCTAAGTAAGAGGAACAGAGAGATGGGAAGGTATCCAAAAAGGGTAGATGAGTAAAGGATATTGTTTTTTTAAGGTTTGAGGACACATATGTATATCTATGGGCAGAAGAGAAGAAACCAATGGAGGTAGAGAAGTTGAAGGTATACAAGAAAGAGGATGAATGGTAGAGCAAGGTCCCGGGAATCCGGGGAAGGCATGGAATCCAAGAATCAAGTAGGAATTAGGTTTATTAAGAAGTAAGGGTGATTATTCCTATATGACCAAAGGGATGGAGGAGAGTATAGGTAAGGAAACAGCACTATTTGGGAGCCTGGAGATAGAGAGGTGCAGAAGGTTAAATTGATGGCCTTTATTGTCTTCAGTAACGAGGTTGGTAAGTGTAAAGATGGCAGTGGTGCTAGAGGCTAGAGGACCTAGAAAACGTTCTGGGTCCCTTTTTGGAGTTTAGAAAGGAGAAGTTGAAGGCTTGTCCAAGGCCTAGTTGATACCATGAATCAACACACATTTTTAAGTACGTACAATGTATGTGAGTGTATATGTGTGTTTGTGTGTGCACATGTGAATATGTGCACTTGTGCATGTGTGTGTGTATGTGTGAAGGGAATCTTCAAATGTTAGCTCTCCCCTCCAAACTGACTTGTATAGAAACTGCATGGGTCCTCTAATATTTGATGTCTACTTAGGTATTTTTCTTTCAAAGAGATTTCAGCAGGGCTTGCATGTAGGGCCTCTACCTATAGACCTATAGGTATCCCTTTGGAGATGTCCATCATGGAATAGATATTGTGGGGTTGTTTTAAGAACAGACAGATGCTTTATTTGTTACCATGTATTACCAGATTTCACAATACTGAATGTAGTCCTAGAGATTTTACTTAATCAAAATCTTACATACATGGTTGTATCCTCACCCTGCTTAGGACAATCTGACACCAGCCACTCTTTGGGCCTTGTCCTTCCCACCCCAGGATCACATTTACTAACAACAAGTCTGCTCTCTACTGGTAGAGTGGAAGCATTTCTCAAGACCAGGACAGCTTCAGAAATATTTTCCTAGAAATAGATCCATCACCAAGCATTTATCAAGTACTTGGTCTGTGCTAGGCACTCAGCTAAACGCTGGAGATATAAGGACAAAGAAAGAAGCAAATCTTTTCCCTTTTCTTATACCCCAGAGAGGATTTGATCCCCCAGTACTAGAATAGGACAGTAAATAAGCAAAAAGTCATGATTTCTTTCCATCCCTGTCTTCCTCTTTTCCATGACCTATCAATCTGGGAATTTCTGAAATAGGTTAGCTTTTCTCCAGATAATGTGAACAGGAAGAGATCAAGATGATGCCCAGAGCTATATGACATTGCTTTGGTCTTTGCCATCTTTTTTGAAACTTTTTGAATATTTTATTAAAAGCTTAGCATTGAGTATCAATACAACTGACTAAACTTGCTTGGTATGTCCATTAATTAATTTCAAGTCATAAAATAGCAGAACCATTTTTCAATCCTTCCCTCTGATCCTCATCAAGGTTCTTTATCTAGTTATCCTTATTCACTTCTCTCATATGGTGGTTCTCCATTCTTCGGGTTTGCTCTCCCCTAATTTTTTGGTATAATTTCATAAAGATCATGCCACATTTCTTTGTATTTCTCATACTTGTCAGGTTTAATGGCAACGTGGTTTCTGTCACCTTAAAGTGGCTGCTCTTATAGTCTTTGCATAGATAGGTATTTGTTGGTTCTTGACAAAGCTTTTCATTTATAATCACCACCCAATCAAAAGCTCATATTCTTCCCTCTGGGTGACCCCTGCTGCCAAAAGAAGGGTACCCAGAGTGAGAAGACACAGATATTGGTTTGAAGATAAAAGGGAAGAGAAATACTGTGGTTGGGCCTGGGAAAAGAGGAATAAGGGAAGAACACAGACTTTGAAAAAAGGATCATGGCATCATAGATTTGAAAGCTGGAAGGTCATAATTCTTTACCCCAGATT
Organism: Pseudocheirus occidentalis; assembly: GCA_028646575.1. NCBI lineage: Eukaryota > Metazoa > Chordata > Mammalia > Diprotodontia > Pseudocheiridae > Pseudocheirus > Pseudocheirus occidentalis. The sequence continues at coordinate 32,139,400 of CM053602.1, read as the reverse complement.
TTACAGATGAGCAAACAGATCTTACATTTCAATCGGACTCTGGTGTTTATTACCTGAATTGCCTTGGGCAAGTCCCTTCCAATGAGTTGGACTAGATAACCTATGAGGTTTCTTTTTACTCTTTAATTCTATACAATGCACACCAAAGATAAAGATGGGTGAGAAATGGTTTAGGGAGTGGTAAGCAGCACTTAGAGTGGGGACTGAGACTAACCATAACTAAGAATTCTTTCATCTGGAGGGAAACTCTTTTTAAGTGCAAGTATAGCACGGGCACAGAGGACAGCCCAATCATGAGAATGATAATGCCTTCAGAAGGAAGAAGTGATAGATCCTGATGCCTGTGCACCTAGGGGGCCCCACATAAAAGCACCAACTCAAGTGAAGTCCTCGTCTGATATCTCATTGTGGTGTGCAGGTAACTCCCTAGCTCCCCAAAGTCCTTCCAGCAGAATTCTAGGTCTAGCAAATCATATAATCTGGCATGGGAGTTGTAAGAAGGAGAACGGTTGAGCAGGCTGGTCAGCTCACAACAGGCAGGGATAGCAATCTCTAATTCCACTTTGGGGTGAAATTGCACACACACTTGGAGGGAGGAAATATACCACCTCTGATTGGTGGTGCCCTGGGACATAGCCCCAGTTACTTTTCATAGTTACAGCATCTGGACTGTTTAGGAAATCAGAGCAGAGATAGGAAAAGATATAGAAGATTGACTTATGATGTAGAGCCTTGAACATGCCCAGAAGTATCATATTTGTCCAAAGACAAATGCCTTCTGGAATCTGGGTATCTGAATCTGAGTATATCATGGATTAGAAAGAATCTTGGATAGGAAGTCAAGAGCCCAGGATTATAACCTCAATTCTACCACAAACTCAGTCTATGGCTTCAGGCAAGGCCCTACCCTCTCTGGATCTCAGTTCCTTTCCCTGCAAAATTAGGGAGTGAGACTAATAACACAGACTTGTAATTGAAAGGGTTCTTGAGTGTCATAAGGACCAACTGCCTCAGTTTACAAAAGAGGCATCTGAGGCCCTGAGAGGTTGAAGTGGCTTGCCTAGGATCTCACAGGTAGTAAGTGGGAGAGCCAGAATTTGAACCTGGGTCCTCCTACTCCCAATCTGGCATGCTTTCCACCATAGTACCTGGTCTTGATGGGCTCTTTGGTGTCTCTTCCAACTCCTCTGGCCTATGAATCTGTTTTTTTATCTGTTTCTTTGGCATTTCCATTCAGGACTCAGGAGGTGAAGAAAAAAGTCTGGTCTCAATCATTGGGGGAAGATACATTTTGTATTTCAAATCTGTCTGAGGAGGGATTATCTGATTTCTGAGATACTGTGTACCCCAGAGTTAATCCTTCTCCTTTTGGCATGGAATTTTAAATCAAGTTAAATTTGAACTCCATAACTGTGTTGCCTAAGGGGTCAGAAAAAACAGAAAGAGGACTGCATTTTTCCTTCTCTCTGTGGGCTGGGTGTTTTCCCCTTCTCTTTGGTTGATGAATAAATGTAGAGTCCATGAAAGCACAGGATTATCGGCCCCAGAAGCAGCAGAAAAACCTGGGAATTTCAAGTGGCAAGAGATTTGGACTCTCAGACTGAGTAATTGTAGCCTGCCTTGAAACCTTTTGGAGTATTGCAGACAAAGATGGGTCTCAGCCCCTCAGTTGCTGGAAGTACTGCAAAGTCTCTGGGCCCTAATTTGCAGTGTAATCTATGCCTATCCTGTTGGGCTGGAGTTGAGTAGGGAGCATTTTCATGAATTAAAGGCTATTTGATTCAACATGAGGGTAAAAAGGAGATGGTTGGACCAAATTACCCCCACAATATGTCCAGCCATTCCCCACCCCCTTCTCTTTTGGTATTTATTGGTATTTTCTGACTTTAGACCTTAAAGAGTCTCAACTGATTGTAACTTTGTAAGAACGCCTCAAGCAAAGTCTACCAATTATGCCTTGTTGGAGTGTGCATTCTAATTTCTTTTGTCTAAGGACTGGTTTGAAGGTGTTCCTTACAGAAGATAAGGTTACCAATAGATAAGTTTTGTTGTGACCATGTTCATAGCAAGTCATGAAACCATATTCAGAAGGATTGAGCTCTATGTTAGTCATTCAGTCAGCAATATTTGGTGGGGTTGGCCTCTGTGGTAGTCAATAAGCATTTATTAAATGCCTTCTGTATGCCAGAAACTGTTCTAAGAACTGGGGATTCAATGAAATACAAACAGTTTAAAGGGGGATACAACATACAAGCAACTATGTACAAACAAGATATAGACAGGAAAAGTTGGAAATAATCTTAAAAGGAAACCATTTAGATTAAGGAGGATTTCTTCTTGCAGAAGGTGGGACTTTAGCTGAGATTTGGAAGAATCCAGGGAAACCAGGAAGCAGAGATGGGGAGGAAGAAAGTTCCAGGCATAAGGGTCAGCCAGTAAAAATGTCCAGAGTCAAGAGATAGAACAGAAAGGAGGCCAGTGTCATTGGATCATAGAGTATGTGAGAGGAAGATAGTATAAGGTATAAGAGAACTGAAAAAGTAGAAAGAGACCAGAATATAAAGGACTTTAGAAGCCAAATTAAAGATTTCATATTTGATCAAGGAGGCAATAGGGAGCCTCGAAGTTTATTGAATAGAAAGGTGATGTGGTCAAACCATCACTTTAGGAAGATTAACTCTACTCAGACAGCTTAGTGGAGGATGGCCACAAGTGATACAAGACTTAAGCAGGAAGACCAGTCAGAGAGTTTGAGGTGATGAAGGCCTGAATCAAGTTGGTGGCATTGTCAGAGGAGACATATGTGAGAGAGGTGAAATGATACAGGGGGTTACCTCATGGAGAAGAGAGGATGGAATGGAATGACATATACATAGAGGGGTTTGCTTTGGCAAGATGAAGGGGCACCTCCTCATGTGAAAGGGATGAAGGAGAACATAGTGGCAGAAGGCATCACATCTGAGTGATGAGAGATGAGGAAGGGGAGAAAAGGAGTTCTTGCTGACTGGCATTGATTTTTTCAATGAAATATGAGATTATGTTCTTACCTAAGAGAGTAAGAGGAATGGGAACCGTGGGAAACTTAAGGATGGATAAAAATGTCTGGCAAAGCTCCTGTTGCGGTTGGGATAGTGAGTCACTTAGGGAGGTATAAAAGGATTGCCATCAGCACATTTTCATGATTTTCTCCAACTCTGCTCAGACTATATGAGTAGGATCAATCCAATGCTGAGGCCTGGCCGGGCAAGACCTTCAATAAGAAAAGGCAGCAAGGGACTCAAAAAGAAGGGAGCATTGTAGAGTTCTCTAACTTGTAGAGATTTAGAGTTTAGTCTAGAGTACAACATGAATCCAAGTGATAACATAGTTATCACAGTATCACAGTGGATGGAGTACTGGGCCAGGTATCAGGAAAACCTGAGTTCAAATCCCATCTCTGACACATATTAGCTATGTGACTGTGGGTAAGTCATTTAACTTCATCTGCCCTAGTTTCCTTAACTGGAGATAACAATAGTATCTACCTCCTAGAGTTGTGATGACCAAATTTAAGTAATAACTGTAAAGCACTTAGCACAGTGCATAGTAAGTATTATATCAATGCTAGGTATTTATACCCAAATCACTGCCTTGTTGTGGTAGAGGGGCTTGCATAGTTCAATAGAACTGTGAGTTATGCTGTGTAGGGTTATCCAAGATGGACAGGTCATAGTGGAGAGTTCTGACAAAAAGTGATCCACTGGAGAAGGAAATGGCAAACCATACCAGTATCTTTGCCAAGAATCTAAATCTAAATAAATCTAATCTACTAAAATCATAAAAAAGAGATGATATTAGGGCTGGCTAGGTGACACAGTGAATAGAGCACTGGCCCTGGAGTCAAGAGGACCTGAGTTCAAATCCAGCCTCATCCACTTAACACAAAACTATCCATGTGACCTTGGGCAAGTTACTTAACCCCAATTTCCCTACCTTCACCCCTCCAAAAAAAAGGGAAAAAAAGATATTGGAAGATGAGCCCCTCTGGTTTGAAGGTATCCAATATCCTCCTGGGGAAGATTTTCTTAAATGAGTAATGCAAAGAAATAGAAAAAAAAACAATAGGATGGGAAAGACCAGAGATCTCTTCAAGAAAATCAGAGATATCGAGGGAAAGTTTCATGCAAAAATGGACATGATAAAAGATAAAAATGGTAGGGATTTAAAAGAAGCAGAAAAGATTAAGAAGTGGTGGCAAGAATACAAAAAGAACTGTATAAGAAAGATCTTAACATCACCAGTAACCATGATGGTATGGTCACTGATCCAGAGTCAGACATCCTGGAAGATGAAGTCAAGCGGGCCTTAGGAAGCATTGCTAACAATAAGGTTTGTGAAGGTGATAGAATTCTAGTAGACCTATTGAAAATACTCAGATATGATGCTGTTAAAGTGCTGCAGTCAATATGCCAGCACATTTGGAAAACTCAACAGTGGCCATCAGATTGGAAAAGATCAGTTTATATCCTTATCCTAAAGAAAGGCAATGCTGAGGAATGTTCAAATCACTGACCAATTGTGCTCATTTCACACTCCTGCAAGGTTATGCTTACACCTCTGGAAGCTAGGCTTTAGCATTATGTGAATTGAGAATTCTCAGAAGAGCAGACTAGTTTTTGAAGAGACAGAGGAACTAGAGACCGAATTGCCAACATTTGCTGAATTATGGAGAAAACAAGGAAGTTCCAGAAAAAAAAACATCTATTTCTGCTTCATTGACTACACTAAAGCCTTTGACTGTATGGCTCACAACAAAATGTGGCAAATCCTCAAAGAGGTGGGAGTACCAGATCATCTTACTTGTCTCCTGAGAAATCTATATGCAGGCTAAGAAGCAACAGTTAGAACAAAATATAGAATAGCTGATTGGTTTAAGATTGGAAAAGGAGTACAACAAGACTCTATATTGTCACCTTTTTCATTTGACTTATACATAGAATACAACTTGCAAAATGCCAGATTGGGTTAATCAAAAGCCTGAATTAAAGTTGCTGGGAGAAATATCAACAAGTTCAGATATGCCGAAGATACCACTCTGATAGCAGAAAGTGAAGAGGAATTAAGAAGCCTTATGATAAGGATGAAAGAAGAAGCTAGCTTGAAGCTTAACCTCAAAAAAACTAATATCCTGGCAATTGGTCATATCACTTCCTGGCAAAGAGAGGCAGAAGAATTCAAAGCAGTGTCAAATTTTATATTCTTGTGCTCAAAGATCACTGCAAATGGCGAATGCAACCATGAAATTAAAAGATGCTTGCTTCTCGAAAGGAAAGCTATGGCAAATCTGAATAGCGTACTCAAAAAGCAGAGACATCACCTGGCTGACAAAGGTCTGTTATAGTTAAAGCTGTGTTTTCTCCAGTAGCAATGTTTGACTGTGAGAGTGGACTATGTGGAAAGCTGAGCACTGCAGAATTGATGCTTTCAAATTGTGGTATTGGGGAAGACTTTTAAGAGTCCCTTGGACAGCAAGGAAGTCATATCAGTCAATACTTAAAAAATTAATTCAGGCTATTCACTGGAAGGTCAAATTCTGAAACTGAAGCTTAAATTCTTTGGCCACAAAATAAGAAGATGAGACTCATTGGAAAAGACTCTGATTTGGGGGAAAGATTAAAAGCAAAAAGGAAAAGGCACAGCAGCGGGTGAGATGGATAGAGAGTGTCATGGAAACAGTGAACATGAGCCTGGACAGACTTCAAGAGAGAGTGGAGGATAGAATGGTCCATGGGATCATGAAGATTTGGACATGACTGAACAACAAAATGTATATTTTTCAGCTTCTACAATTGCTAAAAGTAAGAAATAAATGTGTTTTGGTACAGTTCCTAGGCTGAAGTACACCATGTATTAGATAAGGGGACTTCTTGGTGGCAGAGAGTATTCAGCTGATTTAACAAATACTCATCTGCCTTCTGAAGGCCAAGTCTTGTTAGAACCCAGGTTACAAAAGACTCTCTGTCCTCATGGGGCTTATAATTTATGGGGAATAAGATACAAGTACTGGTAATTACACTTGAACAGTTCAGGGGTCAATAATTTCACTGATTTTAGGGACTCCTGTTAACACTGATTGCAGCTTTCTTTATGTCTTTGACAGTTGCATAGTTGGGGTGGCTAGGTGGCACAGGGAATAGAGCACCGGCCCTGGAGTCAGGAGGACCTGAGTTCAAATCTGGCCTCAGACACTTGACTCAAAAACTAGCCGTGTGACCTTGGGCAAGTCACTTAATCCCAATTGCCCTCCAAAAAAGCAAAAAAAGAAGGAAAAAAAGAAAAAAAAGTTGCATAGTGTTTGAGCCCATGATTAATTAGAGGCAGAAAACATGCTGGGAGGTAAGGAGGAGCAGGGACCCCTGTGTCACCCAGAGTCACCCAGGTGAAGGCTCAGAGCAAACAATTTGAAGACATTAGCAGCCCTGAAGCAGTGGAGGCATGAGTGTGTGCCCAGGGCCATGTGTTCCCTGCTTGTCTACTTTCATGCCTGTCCACAGAGTAGGCTCTTACAAATGCCGGTTGATTGATTTTGTGTGTATTTTGGGAGAGTTTGCTCTAGGTTGAGGGGGGAGAGGATGTTTGTTTGCTACTTTCCTTACTATGCTCTTTTATTAAATATCTTTACTTTGGAGGAGCAGGGACCTGCTCATCATATCATTAGATATTGGAGAGGGAAGCTTGTATCTGATGATAAATGATCAAGGCATGAGCACTGTGCTAAAAGCCAGTACTTGTGGGAACCAAGGAAGAGGGTGGTTACCAAAGGAGGTGTGTGTGTGTGTGTGTGTGTGTGTGTGTGTGTAAGGGCATTAGGGAAGATTGTTTGGAGGATATGGCACTTGGGCTTCCAGTTGGGCTTCCAACAGTTAAAGGGAGGTTGGCAAGGACACTACAGGAATAGCTGGGAAAAATGTGAGCAAAGGTACTGGAGGAGTATTCTAGACTCAATCAGTTCAACTGGAGTATGTTGTTAGGACCACAATGTTAGAGGGAAGGGAAGGGAACAAGTATTTATTAAGCTCCTACTATGTGCTAGGCACTGTATCCTCACCACAGCTGAGGCAAGAGGGGCAGGTGGGGATATGGGTGCTATTATTGTCTTCTTTTTACAGTTGAGGAAACTGAGCCATAGAGAGATGAAGTGATTTGTCCAGATCACACAGCTAATGTTTGCAGCAGGATTTGAATTCCATTCTTCTTGACTCCTGGTTCAGTGTTCTATCTACTCAGCTGTCTATTGTTAGAACTGGAAGATACCTCAGAGGTCGTCTTGTTCAAGCCCTTTGTTTCACAGAGGAGGAAACTGAGGCCCAGAGAGGAAAAGTGACTTTGGCCAAGGTCATACAGCTAGTACATGTCAGTCCTCAGGTCTTTGACTTCAACTTCATTGCTCATTTCCTTGAAAAACAAAAAACAAACAAAATCCTGGTGCCCATTTTGTACAGGATAAAGTAAGAGAACCTTAGGCTGATGCTCAAGGCCCTCCCCAAACTCACCTCAAGCCATCTCTGCAGGCTTATCTACCCAGTCCAGCCTTCCATGACTGACAGCTTCTATTTACCTCCTACTCCAGACAAGCCAGTCTGGGCAGTCTCAAGCCTATTTATTTGCTGAAGCAGACAGGAGAGGTCCATGGAATCCTTATGGAAAGTCAAAATAGAAGAGCTGATATTCAGAAATCAGTCTGACTCTAACAGAGCAGAGGAAGGAGGGAGGAAGAGAGAGGGAGAAGAGACAGAAAGACACTGAGACAGATGGGGAAAGAAAGAGAGCAAGTGTGTGAGTGAGTGTGTGTGTGTGTGAGAGAGACAGACAGACAGAGACAGAGAGATGGGGTGGGGAGAGGGGAAAAGAGAGAAAGAGAGAGACAGGGAGAGAGACAAAGACAGAGAGATGGAGTGGGGAGGGAAGAAGAGAGAGAGACAGGGAAAGAGACAGACAGAGACAGAGAGATGGAGTGGGCAGGGAAGAAGAGAGAGTGTGTGTTTGTGAGAGGGAGTAAATGTGTGTGGGGGGGAACAGAGACAAAAGAGAGAGAGGGAAGGAGAGACAGACAGAGAAAGGGAGAGAATGTGTGTGTATGAGAGAGTGGCCTTGGCCATTCATTCCATCTCTCATTTTTCATCCCTGTTAAACGAAGGGGTTGAAGTCTCTTCCAGCTCTAAGTGGGTGATTTTCTAAGGCAAAGTAATTTAATGGCTCAGCCTATGTGGAATGAAGGCAGCAGCCTCCATGACTTCTGAGGCTCCTTACTCTATTCCTGTGATCGTGCAAGTCCTGAATTCTAGGTCACAGTTGAACTGCAGAGTAGCTTTAACTGCGTGCAGCCTTAGAGAAGCCCACCCCACCTCCAATCCTCACAGCTCACTGCCTCAGTTTCCTTTTCTGTAAAAGTCATTGGACTGAAAGTCTTCTAAGGTCCTATTTCTAACAGTTGAAGGTAGGAATGCCAAAGCTGGCTGGGACACTAAAGAAAATGGCTGCCCCACCTTTTGTTTACAGAGAAGGGAACTGAGGCTCCAAATGTGAAGGAAATTATTTTGCTCAGAGCTGTACTTCTAACTCGGGCCGTCTTCTTTCCAACCCAGCTGTCCTCTCTGTTGCTGTATGTCAGAAAGAGACAGGGAGTTGGAGGCCAAGGGTCTGCCTCGTGAATGTGGCCAGAGCAAGGAATAAGATAAAGATCCAGGATATCCAGACCCCCATCTCTGGCCTGGAGTCACTGTCTCTTTAAACCTGAACATGGCCTTCCTCCCTGTCTCTGCAATTGCTTCTCCCCTGGGCCCCTGACATACCTTGCAAGGCAAATTAGTGAGTTGGTAATTATTTGGAAAAAAGTTATGAAACTTAATTCATGGAAACTAATTCATTTAAATATAAACAGTTACTAAGCAAATTTAGTTGTTTATATTGATGATTAATGTCAAGTTTCTAATAAAACATTTAATTAAAACAACAAAAATGAACAACATCTGTTTGGTTTCCCAGTCCCAGGCCCCAGAGGATGTGTTTAGCTTGCTCGAATCGTGAACAGGGCTTCTGGCTCTAGAGACCCCACCCCCACGCCCCAGACACCCCCACATCCTCAGTGGTAATAGCAGCATGTCCTCTTCTTGATTTTCTCATTATAAAATGAAAATACAGTGTTGGAGAAAGTTTGCCTTGGTTAGAATATCTATCTGACATCTCTGTGGCTCAACCCAGAAGGGTTTTGTTGAAGAAGCTTGAATACCAGCTGTTAAAGCTCCATGTCCCTCAGTTTCCTCATCGGTATAAACTTTTCTTTCCAGTTTTTCAATTGGATGGTCTCTTTCTTCCAGCTTCCTCCACTGGCCTCCTCAAGACCGTCCACAGGCCTCCCCAGAAAGAAAAAGGCTGCTCTGTAGAACCCTCTTTCCCAAACTCATTGGAGGAGGAAAGAAACTCTGATGTTGCTTGTCCAACCCTAGGCAAGTCAGTTAACCTCTCTTTGCCTCAGTTTCCTCGTCTGTAAAATGAAGGGGTTTGTCTTGATGGCTTCTAAGATTCCTTCTGTCTCTAGAACTATGATCCCTAGGATTCTATGAACTCAGACCTTATTGAAAACACCTTCCCAGAGCATACTGGCAAATGGCCTTCTACTCTCCACTTAAAAGCCTTCAGTGATGGGGAACTCACTACTTCCTTAGGCTGCCCCCTTCTCTTTTGGATAGCTCTAATTGTTAGGAGCTGAGGTCTGCCTCTCTGCAGCTCCCTTCCCCCACCAGCCCTTTACTCTGCCCTTTCCCAGATGGATATTGTGTCGGGTAAATTATTCGTCCTGCCAATCATAATTAAGGACATGAAAACATTCCAAAGTCGTGCAGTCATGCTCAGAAATACAAAGGCTTTTGTAAACAGAGAAAATAGATGGAGGTTTGAGTCATTTGGTCCTTAGCTTAGAGCCACAGAATGAAATGGCCTCCCCTTCCCCCACAAAGGGCCCAAACCTCCCTGGGAGAGAGCTAGCAGGTTCAGCACTTTGGAGCTGGACCCCTCGAGCCTGGAATGCAAGACAAAATTTGAATACGGCCCAACGTCCAGAGAAGACCGTGAACCCCGTTGCTACTCACCCAAGGTGACTTAGTCTATTATGCCATTCTAGACAGTCAGAAATCCACATTCAGGAAACCAAAGTGCCTCTTGGATGTTGGGGGGAGAAATGATAGACAGTATGCCATCAAAGAGCTGAAGATGGCTTTGAGACAGTGTGGTTCAGTGATGAGAGTGCTGGTCTTGAGATCAGTGACACCTGAAGTGAAATCCCACCTGAGACACCACCAGCTCTTTAACCCCGGACACTTCCCTTCAGCTTGCTGAGCCTCCATTTCGCCCTCTAGCAAATGAGGGGATCAGATTTGTTGACATCTGAGGTCCCTCCTAGCCTGAAATAGTGGAATGAATGGTGGCCTAGGAATCCAGAGACTGGGACTGAAACCAAGACAAGTCTCTTCATCTAACGTGGTCTCAGTTTCCTCATCTGTAAAGTGAAAGACCCTTAGTATAAAATTTCTTCCAGTGGAGTCTCAGCATCCTCATCTGTAAAAGTGAATGACTATTAGACCAGATGGGACCTCTGCTGACTTGAAATCCTATGACTTACTGCTTGGAGGATCATGGGCAAATCACTTCCGTTTTTTGAGCCTCAGTTTCTTGCCTTGATCATCTTTCAGATCACTTCTAGCTCTGAAGGCTATGGCTCATCAGGTGGGTGGCCTTGAGCAGGTCATGTCACCTATCCAAGTTGCCATTTCTTTTCTGTAAAATGGGCATGGGCATCTAGCACCAGACACGTCCCAGGCTTGTTGCCAGGCAAGTGCTTGATAAGCCTTCAGGCACCATAGAAACAGTGTTCTTGTTATTAGAAGTGCCCGTGATAGAAGTGAGCTTTCTGCTTCCCATCCAGCATTGCTCAGCATTCTCAGGTGCCCATCATACCCAACGTCTTCTTAACTCTCATTTAAACAGAAAGGTTTGACAGTTGTTTGTCAGAAAAACAATGCTATGATAGAAAATCAATGCCACTGAGTGCCACCAGGAAAGTGTCTGAAACTGTGCTTAAAGATATGGAGGCATCATGGAGTAGTGAGGAGAGAGCCAAAGCCCAGAGAAGTCCCATGATTCACCCAAGGCCATAAAGTGCTAGGTAGGTGAGCCAAGATTCGAACTCAGTTCCTCTGAACCAAAGTCCAGTGTCCTTTGCACTGTACCATACTTGAGACCTCAGTGATCTTGGCGATGTGGGGCTCCCATTTTACAGAAGAAGAAACCAAGGCCCAGTGAAGAGGCTAGCTTTGGGGCTAGTGGGACATCTGGAACAAGAGCTAAAGTCTAGTGATCCTGGCACAGTCTTGATTCCTCTCCATTGAAGAAAGATCATGGCATGAGTTGTACTAATGCCTACTCGGGTCCTTTCCAGCTCTGCAGTTCTGCAGTTCTACAGTTCTGAGTCAGAGGTTCTGGGTTTGAATCTTGGCTCTCTAGTTACTTGACTATATGATCTTAAGGAAGGGTAATAATATGCAGTGTGGAGGACTAGAGTGGAAGTCAGGGGACCTGGGTTTCACAATTGTGAATTCTGTCACAATGCCAGTGTGACCCTGGGCAAGTCACTTAACCTCACTTGACCAAAGTTTCCTCACCTATAAAATAAGTGGATTAGACCAGGTGGCTTCTAAGGGCCTTCCTGGTTGTAAATCTATGGTCTTGTGTATGACCCTGGGCAAGTCACATTATTTCACTTGGCCTCTCATCTGTAAAATGAGAGGGGAGTAGACTTTGCAGAATATGTCTAACCCACCCCAAACTCATAGCTTCAACAATGCCAGGCTTAGAGTCTTCCTGAGTTCAGACCTGGCCTCAGACACTCATTAGCTGTGTGATTCCAGGCAAGTCACTTCACCCTGTTTGCCTCAGTTTACTCATCTGGAAAATGAGCTGGAGAAGGAAATGGCAAACCAGTCCAGTATCTCTGCCAAGAAAACCTCAAATGGGGTCACAAAGAGTTTGGACTGAAAAAGGTCTGAATATCAAAAAACAAGGAAGTCACTTGTTCAGGGCCAGAACCAGTTAGTGGTAGAAGTAAAACTATTCAGCTCTTTCTCCCTTGTGCCTCATTGTACCACATGCACACTCCACTGGGCAGGATCCTCAGGCAGGAGTCCAAAGTGAGTCAGGCCCAGTACTGACCCTTGAAGAGTTGATACTTTAGTAGGAGGAAAGGGGATATAGCTTATGTCCAAGCAGAACAATTCCAGTGCCCCAGTATAGGAAAAACACTTGTCAGCTAGAGAATGTCTAGCCAGAACAAGGGAAGGGTTTCAAGTCCATGGCATATGGGGATTGACTAAAAGAACCAGGGAGAGTTAATCTGGAGAAGAGAAGTCTGAGGGAGGCTGCTTTGACTAGCCTCAAGGTTTTAAAGGGCTGTCCCCAGAGGGTAGGACCAGGAACAATGGGTGGAAGTGAAAATATGCATATTTCAGTCTGATGTCAGAGGGGAAAAATTCCTAACCGTTATAGTTGTCCAAAAGCAGCACAAACTAACTGCCTCCAAAGATAGATAATGAGCTCCCCATCACAAGAGTCGTTCAAGTGAAAGCTGGATGACTGCTTACTGGGATGTTGGAGAGGGTCTAGTTTGGCTCAGATGGCTTCTGAGGTCCCTTCAATTTCTGAAATTGTGTGATTCTTGGATTATATGAAAAATGATACAGAATAAAACCCCATAAGTAATAAAAGATATGTGGATGAAGTAGCAAGGGGATTCAGAGAAAGGCAATTTCATTAAGCCAAGGGGGACAAGAAAAGCTTCCCAAAGGAGGTGATACCTGACTTAGGACAGAAGGTTCAGTCAGATTTCAGCAGGCAGGGACTGGAGTTTGGGGTAGGTAGGGCTGGGAGACTTTCCCAGGTATAGGGAGAGCCAAAATAAATGCCAGGAGGTAGGAAATGGTGGGAGATATTTGGGAATAATGAGAAGTTCCATTTGGTTGGATTGTAAAGTTTCCAAGAGGAGCTAAGCCCGGAAGGGGTGGTCATAGCCCGCTTGTGGAGAGCTTTGAATGGTAGGCAGAGGAGTCTAGGCTTTGTCCTGTGGCCAATAAGGAGTTTTTGAATGTTTGAATTCCAATTTTATAAGCCCAATATGGAAGAAGTGTGGCTAGACACCACTTTAGTGGACTGCAGGCTCAATGTGAATGGATATCTTGACACTGTAGTCAACAGCTGATGCGATTTGGGGTTGCATTTAGAGAAGGATTGTGTCTAGGACAAGGGAGGGGATAGTTCTGTTATTCTCTCCTGGTCAGATGACATCTGGAACATTAGGCTCAGTTCTGGGCATTACACTGAAGAACTGGAGCATATTCAAAGGCAGATGGCTCAGGTGGGTCATGACCTGGAGACCTTGCCATGTGGCTATTGGTTGGAGGAATGGGGTGAGGAGTGTTTAGCTTGGAAAAGAGAAGACCAGTGGAATGTAATGTCTTCACACATTTGTGGAAAATAATTGTTCTCCTTGGCCCCAGAGAACAAATCTAGAATCAGTGGAGAAAAGTTATAGTGAAGTGGACTTCGGTTGCCTAACTAATAACAAAGTGGATGGGTCCAACTCAACAGGGAGTGAATTTCCCACTGCTGGGGGTCATAGAGTCATGGAAGACCTTGGGCTCAAATGGAGTCAATAGGCCACTGGGTCCAATCCCCTCCTTTTGGAGATAAGGAAATTGGGGTCTTGAGAAGCTAAGTGATTTGACTGGGGTGTCAGATTCAGGTCTTCCTGGCTCCAAGTCCCCTAGTCCATCCACTGTGCCACAGAGACACACAGGAGGCTGCTTCATGGAGATGAGGCAAAGGCGATTTCTCTTTTCGGCATAAGGGCTCTCTAAGATTCCTTCCAAATCTGAGACTCTATGAGTTTGTGTTTAATTTCCATTAATATGAATTGTGTATAAGGCAGTTTGGTGTAGTGGACAGAGCCAGGAATATCTGGTTTCCAGTACCACCTTTGACATATCCTGGCTGTGTAACACTGGTCAAGGAACTTGACCTCCCAGCATCCTCAGCATGTGTCCAAGACTAAGCTATAGAGGAGACTGAAATCTGCAGAAAGTGCTCCTCCATTCAGGACTTCACTATATCAATGAAATCCTAAGTCGAGGCCCTATACTTTTTGCCTGTGTATGTTTTGTGTGTCTGGACCAGTGAGCGATTTTTAAAAACAGAATGGAAAGGAATGAGTTACAGCTCCCCACCCCAGAAGGCTCCTTTTATATAAGATGCTCCCCCAGTGCATTGAAAATATGATTCAATTTCTCAGAATCTTATTTGGCTGCATTGTTTTCCGGAACACATCGATTGTATGCAGCAAGATCCACCTGCATCTCTAAATAGAGGGGTTTATTTAGTGCGACCCAGCAGCCCCCCATTCCCCCACCCCCAGGCTCCTGTGAAATTGTTCCCAGAGCTAAGTCAATAGCATTGTTGTTCAGATCTTTTCACATGTCTATTGTATGACGCCTTACTCCTTTTGGAAATATTTTGACACAGCAATTTGGGAGATAATATCCTTTTTTCGCCCTCAGCTGGACAGTTTTCAAGCCATTATAACATGTTTTCCCCGATGGGAAGTGTAACATTCCATGAGGGAGAACCCTTTGTAAATACGGTTGCGTTGAGGGCTGGGTTGAAATAAGTGTTTGGAAGATTTCTGTTGTCTGCTAACCTATGATATCTTTGTCTTCCTCCCACATAATGTGATGGTGCCCAGTTGGCATTTTCCCTTTATTCCAAAGAGATCTGCTACCAACTTGGGGTAAGACATTGAACCCTCACACCCAATGGTAGGCACATCCTCACCAGGTTGGGCCTGCAGGAGAGAAAATGGTTTATTCTGCACTGAAGAGAGCCAGAACAAAGTTTCTGACTTTTCTTTTTATTGGCACTCCTCTAAACCCAATTCTTTTGACTAAAACTTTGAGGGAATGTTGTTGCTCTTACAATTCTGTCCTCAACTTCCTGCATTTCTAATTAAACCATCCTTTTGAAATATGTCAGAGCCTTAACCAGGAATCCCAGAACCTGAGGCAAATTCAGTTGAGTGGAGCTACGGATAAGGGACTATTGTCCCAGAGTCCAGCCTGTGCTTAGACTCTTTCCCTTGTAAGAAGGGATGTAGGGAGAGAAAGACAGACAGACACAACAGTTAGGTATAGTCATGAGGAAAGGCAGGATGGCCTGCCCCTTTCATATCCAACTGTGGTCTCACTTCTTCACCCTCAGGTCCTACATCTCCAAACTTCTCCCCTCCATCCCCACCCCTCTAAATGCTATTGGATTATGCCTTGGTCACAGGATCTAGAACTGAAACAGAGATTAGAGGCTGTCACCTTGAACCCCTTCATTTTTTACAAATGAGGAAACTGAAGTCAGGGACTTGTCCAAAGTCACCAGCTTCAGGTAGTAAACACCTGAGGCGAGATTTGAAACTAGTTCTTATGAGGGAGTAGATCAGTAGTTCTCAACCTTCCTAATGCCACAACTCATATGTAGGCATATCTGCATGTGGGCAGACTCACCTGGAGACAGAGGAGTAGTGTCTCAGTTCCTAAGACCATCAGAAATATGTGTTTTCTGATGGTCTTAGGCGACCCCTGTGAAAGGGTCGTTCAACCACCAAAGGGGTCGCGATCCACTGGTTGAGAACCACTGGAGTAGATTTTCCCTTCCTCCTCTTCCAGCATCCAATGCCTTCTTTCTCAGGGTCACCAAACTCCACAGGGAGGAAATACATTCCCCAGATGTCAGACCCTTCGGCAAAGTTACATTTTTGGGTTCTCCTCCTTCCCACTAGGAGGAAGTTTGGAGAAAGACATTATTTTTTTCCCCACTAGATTTATTTTGCTAAGCAAAAACCATAAGTGACAAGCTGTAAAGTTGTATTGAGAGATCTCTTTTAGAGGGTAATGATAGAACAGCTGACAAAGGAGTGACTAGATTGAACTTCTTTCTCTCAAGAGGGGCAAAGAAATGTGGCTTGAGATCTACACAGGACTGAGCCAAGCCCCTGGATGCTGGGTATAGGAGTCAGACCCTTTCAATCAAGAAGCTGAGATATTTCCTCACATAGCCTGCCCTAGACCAATTCCTTTTTTTTTTTTTGCTTTTTGGAGGGCAGTTGGGGTTAAGTGACTTGCCCAAGGTCACATGGCTAGTTTTTTGTGTTAAGTGTCTGAGGCCGGATTTGAACTCGGGTACTCCTGACTCCAGGGCCGGTGCTCTATTCACTGCGCCACCTAGCCGCCCCCACCTAGACCAATTCCTTATGGCGTTTTGGTCCATGCATGAAAGAAAGTAATTTATCTGGAGAGAGGGTCATTATGCAAGGCCCCTCCTGGTGTCAGGGCAGACTGCTGGCCTGGGTGTCAAGAACACTTCTGTACTTGAGGGCCAAGTGATGATGGACAAATGACTTTATCTCCCTCAATTCTAATTTTCTTTACAAGATTGTTGGCAGCAATAGACTTTCTAAAATGCACTAGAAATGAGGCCTGTCATTATTAACAAATGAAAGGGGACCCTTGTTGTATTTTGGTTTGGTTTGGGAGCTTTACCACCAAAACAGATTGTTTTAAAGACAAATGATGGAGATTTGGCTTTCAATCCAATTTAATTCAATACCCTTTACCAAGGACATGCTATCTATATACATACATATGCGTGTGTGTGTGTGTACACACGCACACACACACACACACACACATACTATCTTTCTTTGTTGTATTTGTATCTTCAGGGCTGAGCACAGTGCCTGCCCATGGTAGGTGCTTAAGAAATGTTTGTTGACTATTATTTGACTCTATTAGACCATAATTTCAGAGAAAAGGGTCAGAGCTCTATCAGTAGAGGGAGTTTCTTCACTTACACATTCCTTTTATCAATGAAAAACACAGGACCAATTCTGAGCCCTGTGACTTTTGATTTATATTTAGCAGAGGTTCCCAAAGTGAGCGCATTTCTAATTAAAACATCCTTTTGAAATACTTCAGAGCCTTAACCAGGAATCCCAGAACCTGAGGCAAATTCAGTTGAGTGGAGCTAGGAATAGGGACTATTGTCCCAGAGTCCAGCCTATGCTTAGACTCTTTCCCTTGGAGAAAGGGATGTGGTACCCTGGAAGGTGTTTGAATGAGTTGGGGAAGTAGTAGTAACCTTGGGTGCAATTGGAGGGTGTTACATAAAAATAAGGGACCAGTGGAAAGATTAGGAGAGAAGAGAATTTTGAAAAAAAACATCTGTACATGTTTCATCTGTTGTGTAACAGTTAAAGCCATAGTGATTACATTATTTTCCAAATAAGCACATAAAATGCAAATTATAATAAACCAGTGGTCAAGTCTGCTGACAGGTCTTAACAAGCAAATATTGGTAGCAGAGCCTGTCATGCATTGTTGGAAGTTCTGCACTTATCAGCAGGAGTATGTATATGTGTGTGTAATAACTTGTTTACAATATGATACTATATGGTTACATGACACCAATATTGTGTGATCAAAATTTCAATGCAGGGAAACCCCCAAATTTATAATACATGATTACATTTAAAAAATTTATGAAATATATTTTGGTCTTGTGATCAGGAATCTCACCTCAGATAATTACTGGTTCACCCTGAAAAGTCATGCAGCCTCTCTGGGAGTCAGTTTCCTCATCTTGAAATGGGGGGTTAGAGAGCTAGACTTAATGACCTTCCTATATGTTCACTGGATATTGAAGTGGGCTACAGTAGTTACAGAGATGAAGAAAATGCCAGCTAATGTGTGTCTAAGGCAAAAGAGAGATTCAGTTAATTAAAGGGTCCTGGGGCAATCTGAGGTAAGGAAAAGTACTTTAAGCCAGGGGTAGTCACAGAGGGTTTCATGGAGGAGGTGATAATTGCAATGAGCCTAAAAGAGAAAAACTCTAGAAGGTAGAGATGGGAATGGAATACATTCCAGGTATGAAGAACCATGGAATCACAGTGAGGGATACAGAGATGGGAACTGTACTGTTTTCAGAAGGTTAGGGAGAGACCCAGAATTTCCAGCTCCCTTGACTCCTTGCCCAGAGGGGGTATACACAGTCCATCAAAATATATAACCAATTGTTTATATCTGGAGTACTCAGCATCCTTTAGACATAAATTCAAGTTAGATGCTCAGTTTCCAAGAGTGAAATCTTTCTATAGTATGAAATCTGTAGGGAGAAAATGTAGAAAAAGGAATGCTAGTAAACTCTGTAAGTAAACTCAGCTTAGACCTACACGCTTGTTTGGAAATGAAGCCAAGTCCTTATAGTTCCCTTTGATTCCACATATATGGTTTTCCTTTGTTTCCTAGTCTATATATTGCTCTCTACCCTACAAAATCAATTGTGAATAAGCTGAAGTTAATCATCTATAATTCAATCAAGATTGAATGGCCTGGCCTTCTGGGCAATGTAAACAAGACGGAGGACTAGACATTTTCTCCAATTCTCACAGCCTCTCAAACCTCTCCAAAATAGGGATTATGAACGTGAGACAAAGCTATTTCAACTGTCTCCTCAGTCTAGGATGCTAAGAACCCTAATGAGGTACCTATTCAATGAACTAACAGCAGAGAAGGCTAATCCCTATCCTCTAATGAGCTGACTCAGCAGCCCTTTCCTCACCACCCACAAATCTTCAGAAATTGCACAAACTGGCTTTACTAAGGAGATTATAACAGAATTCACCTCTACCTGAGACATTCCCCCTCCACCTCAGATCCCCAGAGAGAAGCTGGCTAGGACTGGGACAGGCCCATAGCAGTGCCCTGTGCTACAACAGAGATTAGCTAGAGAACTGATGAATAGAGGGGAGTGGAGAAGGACATGCTGGTGACTGTGAGAAAGAGCTTAGCATTCAGCTAGGATCTCTTAGGTCCACAAACAGATATGTATTATGTATGTGTGTGTGTGTATGAATGCATACATACATGTGTGTATGTGTAAACATACAATTCTATATAGGTACACACATACACATAGGCACACACAGGTATGTGCATGCAGATATGTGGCCTTTGGTCATGCATATACATACATGTATGCATGACCAAAAGTCATACTTGTTCTTTATGACTTTACAACATGCACTTTTGATTTTTGTGACTATTCTTTCCATTTACATTGTTATCATCATAATATATTGCTACCTGTAAATGTAAAGTATCTACACACATATGTATAATCAAAAGTCATTCCCAAGTTGATAAATGGTCAAAGGATATGAGCAAACACTTCTTATAAGAAGAATCTCAGACTATTAGCAACCACATGAAAGAATGTACAAAACATTAGTAATAAAATAAATTCAAATAAAAACAATCCTGGAGTTTCACCTCATACCCTGAAAACTGGCAACAATGACAAAGATGGGAACAATCAATATTGGAGGGGTTATGGGAAGAGAAGCACACTCATACATGGTTGGTGGAGCTGTGAATTATTATAACTATTCTGGAAAACAATTTTGGAATTATGCAAGTAAAATGACTGAAATGCTCATACTCTTTGTCCCAGAGATTCCACTATTAGTTTTATATCCCCAGGAGGCCATTACTAAGAAGAGAGTCCCCACACATGCTAAATATTTACAAATTGTGAGACATGAATGCAATGCAGTTTTACTCTGATGTAAAGAATGAAGGATGTGATGACTATATAAAATCATTGAAAGATCTACATGAACTGATACTGAGTGAAGTTAGAGCCAAAAAGGTTAATATACCCAATGACTACAAAAATGTAAACTGAAAGAATAGCCACCAAAAAAATTGAATCTTGCAAAATGATGAAGAACAAGAATAGTTTGCAAGGAGATAGGGGAAAACATTTCTACTGCATGCCTTTACACTTTCCCACATTCAGTCAACAAAACATTTTATAAGCACCTACTCAGTGCCACACAATGTGCTAAGTGCCAGGGATACATAGAAAAGTCCAAAACCAACCCCTGCCCTCAAGGAGCTCCCATTCTAATGTGGCAGACATCTAAATAAGTAGCTTCACTTGAGATATGTCTGGAGTTTAATCTCTGAGGGAAGGCACCAGCAGCTAGGGGCCTTGGAAAGGCTGAGTCTGAAAGGAAGCCAAAAAAACAGCAAAGTAAGAGTAAGAAGTCAGAGTATTCCAGGCATGAGGGAAAACCAGAGACAGATGAGAAGGTGTCCTGTTCAAAGACTTCCCAGATTGGAGAATGCTTAGATGGGAGCGAAGTATAACACTGGAAAGGTAGGAAGGGGTCAGGTTACAAAGAATTTTAAACAGGTGTTTGACCTTGTGATTGGGTGGACATAGAGGTATCAAGGCCTGGATTCATATCCTGCCTCAGACACTTACTAGCTGAGTGACTCTGGGCAAGTCACTCAACTCCTATCTGCCTCATTTTCCTAATCTGTAAAATGGAGATAATAATGATTTGTTGTGAGGGCTGTTGTAAGGACCAAATGAGGTGCCACATAAAGTGCTTTGGAAACCTTAAGGTGCTACAGAAATGCCAGCTCTTGTTGTGTTGAAGGTAATAGGGAGCCAGTGGAGTCATCCTAACAGGTTAGTAGAAGATGGATTAGAGTGAGAAAAGACTTGAAGCAAGAATACCAGTTAAAAGATGATTGCAGTAGTCTTGGGGCAAAATGATGAAGGCCTATTCTCATGCTGTAGTTGGGTAAGTGGAGAGAAGAAGACATATCCAGGAAATGTTGTGATGGCAGAAATGATAATATTTGGCAATGCAATGGAGTGGATATGAGAATTCAAGGAGACCACTGAAGTTGTAGGCCTGGATGGTTGGGAAAATTTTGGGAAGTTGGGAGGAGAGGATGGTTTTAGGGGAAAGATGGTGAGTTCCGTATTGGGCATGTTGAGTTTGAGACACATATTGGACATCCAATTGCAGATGTCCAAAAGGCAGCTGGAGTGGTTTCTTAGCAGAGGGACGAGGGCCAGATAAAAAGAACTAGATGATAATTGAAGCCACAGGAGCTGATGAAATCACCATGTAAGAAATAAGCATTTGCAAATATCTCATTTGATCCTAGGATGTAGATGCTATTATTAACTCCATTTTTACAGTTGTAGAAACTGAGATAAAGGCCTAGTGACTTGCCCCAAGTCACACAGCCAGTAACTATCTGGGTCTCAATTTAACATGGGTTTTCCTGTCCCCAGGCCCAATATTTGATCTATTCTACTGTGTAGAATCTGAATGGATGTTCTATCCATTCTATTCTACTCAACACTACCTGTCTTACCAAGCCAGAGTGTCGAGTTATATGAAAATGGTGCTCAGGATAGAGCCTTAGAGGACTCCTGTGGTTAGAGCACACAAAACAGATGATGAACCAGTAAGGGAAATTGAGAAGGACTGGTTGGACAGATAGGATGAGAACCAGAAGATATCAGGGTCATGAAAACTTAGTGAGGAAAGAATATGCATAGCATCAGGTGATCACTAGTGTCAACAGCTGTAGAGAGGTCAAAGATAAGGATTGGAATTTTAGATTTGTCCCATTAAGAAATCCTGGGTGACTGAACAAAACACTATTGATCAAATGATGAGGTGATAAGCCAGTTTGTAGAGAGCTTAGACGAGTGTGAAAGGAGAGGAAATAGAGGCACAGATTGTTTAAGACTTTCTTAAGGAGTTCAGCCACAAAGGGGCACAAAGATATAGGATTATAGCTAGTGAAGATGGTCAGATCAAATAAGATCTTTATAGGGACCAGAGAGACATGGGCACGTTGTAGGCAGTGGAAAGGGAACCAGTAAATGGGAAAGATCATAGATAAGAGGGAGGAGAAAAATAGTGAGGACAATTTGTTGGAGAAGTTGGGAAGGGATGGCATCGAGGGTAAGGAGAAAGGCCATGTCTCCACCTGGGACTGGAGTGAAGGAAGGGGTAGTGGAGGAACATGCCTAAGTAGTATAAGATGAGGGCGGGGGGAAGGGGAAGAACAGGGACTCTTAGTAAATGGTCTCAAATATTTGGTAAATTATGAGACTGGGTTTTCAGCTAAGAAGTTGGGGAAGGCAAGCTGGTAGGAGATTTGAGGAGAGAGAAGATTTGAGATATTCACCATGAAGAGTGGGACAGAGAATCAATTAGAAAGAAACCAAACACTTGTCTTGCTACAGGCAGAGCCTAGTTGAGATTAGATAACAAATCTGTATTGGGTTCAGTTAGCAAGATTTCATGACTAACTCCAGCTCCATTCAGCAGTATGTGAATTGGAATAAAGAAGATGGACAGTGGCAGAAATCCAAGGTCAGGGCTTGGCAGAGCATGAAGAGCAATAGGACAAGGGGGGAATGGAATTGAGGGGGAAGGTGGGTGTAGAGTTGAGTTGGTTCACCAAATGGATGCTATAGGGAGAGAAGGGGAAGGTAGCCATTTCAGGGGTAATGGTCTGGGAAAGAATTAAGGGGGAGAAGAAGCAGAAGTTGTGATGAAGATAAACAATAGTTAGGGGTTGTAAGGAATAGGGAAAGATAGAATGCTAAAACATTATTATCAAATAAAGGCATTTCAGAGTTTGTTAACAAGGAAGTGGAATGCTTGTGGGTGTAATGTCAAGGGTGTGATCATCTCTGCGTGTGACTGTGGTGGAGTGGAGGAATAGGTCATGGAAACTAAGTAGATTGAGGAACTAGGACATTGTTTTTTGAGGGAATATCAGTATGTATACTGAAGTCTCCAAGTCTGAGGGCAAGACATGGAAAGGGGAGAAAAATTGTGGGCCAGGCACTAAAGTCACTGAGGAAGGAAGAAGAACTCCTAGGGAGTGGGAGGTCTTTAGAGAATAGCCCCCAGGAACTGGAATGAATATGAACCTCAAAGGAGGAGTGGTTTCTTAATGAAGGTGGTTGAGGGAAGGTCAGGAATCATTGCTGAAGGAGCAAGTAATATTCTGACTCCTTTGCCCACCATTCATGAGTCATATAAGTGCTTAAAACACCATATCAGTTGGAGTTGTAGGGGGTATGAGAGAAAGTGTTGTTCATCCTCCATTTTCAAAGAGGACCAATGACATCATGGAGTAACGTCTTGACTTACCTATGAATTGTATTTTAGTGAGGCAGAGTTCACAAAGTCTTAGCCTTACTCTCTCTTCCAGACTCATTGAAGTCTTTGGAGTCTGACCAATCTCTAAGCACTTCACAGGGTCTGCTTCATCCGTCTTCTTGGCTGTTGAACAAATTGTTCTCATCTGCCCATTCTGCTGGGGAAAGTCTTCACATGCTTGGGGTAGACACCCCCATAACTCACCAATAAGTTTGAGGTCTGTTGATTGCCCTAAAGCTGGCTTAGTCCGTCTGCCAAGACAGTTTTACCAGGGTGTGGCTATAGTTTCTTAGAGCCACAGGTAAGGGTTGGGTGAAGGTGGACACCACAGATGGATGAGAAGTCCTCACACCATAGGTGCTAGTCCTCTTTGAACACCTCATACACATGAGTAAAAGTGCATATACTACTGGAAAGAATGTTGTTGAAAGTAGTGTTGTCAAGAGGGAACTGTGTCTTAGGGCTAGAAGATGGAAAGAGTGGGAAAGAAAGTTTACAATGAAAGGAAGACTATTAACTATGGAGCAGGCATTCTAGAGAACACAGTAGGAGGAGTGGCCATATCTAGAATCTGACATTTGGTAGTGGTATTCCAGGGAGGTGGTTAGACTTGAGGTAGATAGACCTGAAGGAGCAACAAGGTGAGGATGGAGAATGGGTTGGTAGCTGCCAGAGGGTCAGAATTACTTGGATGGATTGAGTATAAGGGGAGTCCAGTATGCTTACCATTGAATGATGAGTCTAGGAAAAAAATGTCAGTGGTAGGAGAAAAGCCTATTGAGAGAGGCAAGAGATTAGATTGTTTAAGGTCCCCCATGAGGTTCTGTACCCAAGCAGAAGAAAATGTGTCCTGTGAGAGTCGAGGGGGTTTGCCTTACAGAAGGCAGGGGCAGATATAGGAGCCTGTCCAAGAGGCCAGTGTCTTGCTTGTCTTGAAGAAGGCCTTGGGGAACAGGAGATAGGAGAGTTCTTGTCTGAAGGGCAGTGATGACAATAGAGAAGCTCCTGAGCCAGGACCCAGTGGGAAAGAGCTTGTTCAGGGCAAATACTGAGAGTTTTGTCTTGCTCTCAACTCATCTAGAACATACTGAAATGAACTGTGTTTGTGGCTTTAATTGAACTTATATCAATTATAAAATGGCTTGAGTTATATGTGTGCTTTGCAAACCTTTATATGAACTGGAGTGTTGTAACAAAGGTCTTGTTCAGCTCCAGAACCCTTTCTTAACCCCAGATTAATCATAGGATTTTTTTTGTTTGTTTTGTTTTTGGAGGGCAGTAGGGGTTAAGTGACTTGCCCAAGGTCACATGGCTAGTTTTTTTGTGTTAAGTGTCTGAGGCCAGATTTGAACTCAGGTACTCCTGATTCCAGGGCCAGTGCTCTATTCACTGCGCCACCTAGCCACCCCAATCATAGGATGTTTTGAACAATCATAATTATGCAAGTAAGTGTTAAATCTCCATCCAGAGCTTTCTCCATCGACAGACTAGACGGCAATCATTTGTCAAATAGCAAAGCATTTAGTTAGAACAGAAATAGCAAAGTAAATAATGAGGGGTATAGTCCACAACAGACTCTCACATTAAGGACAGAGGGAACATTCTCTAAACAATTGGCATTGTATTGTAGCTGGAACACTTCTCATGGCTCTGTCTTCCAGCAGACAGCTGTATGTCATTGCTGCTCCAGCCTGCATCTATATATCAATATATATCAATTTATCTCTGTCTCTGGAACTGCAGTTTGCTATTTCTCTGTGGAACTATTATCTTCTTTCTGGGCTTTCTCTTCCTCAGACTAGAGTGTTAGCCTTTTATGAGGCTACTGGAGCCAACATACCTGGGGACTAATCAACACATTTGCACTTCTCTTGTTGGCAAACCAACCACCCCTGACTGGTTTCCTCAAGTGTGTTTCCAAGTATTTGTTTTTCAAATTCATTGAACCCATCCCTCAACAGGAAACTGCTCCAGTTCCCCCTCTTTCTTGGGATAGGTTAAGTAAATTCCTTTAACATTTGTCCTGCTTCATGAAGCTAACACCTAGGTCTGAGATGAGAAACCTGGGGCCCTGAGGCTATATGTGGCCCTCTAGGTCCTCAGGTATGGCCTTTTGACTGAGTCCAAGTTTTACAGAACAAATTCTTTTATTAAGGGATCTGTTCTGTGAAGTTTGGATTCAGTCAAAGGGCTGTACTTGAGGACCTGGAGGCTGAAGATTTCCCCACCCCTGCTCTAGGTAGTACAAATTACCTTGAAGCTTTGAAAACTGTGGAGTCACTTGAGAACACTGGAGAGGGCAGGCTTGCCATTTTTCCTTGACTTCCTGACACTAGGCAGTGGTTCCTCTCCATCCTTCTTCCTTTCTGCACATACACGGTATGGAATTATTACCAGCTCTGTAATGTCTCCTCTGTTATATTTTCCAAGTATATGACTCAAATTTAAGGGCCAGGTACAAGCCAGGAAGAGGGGATACATCACCAAATTAGGAGTCCAGAAGACTGCAGCTTCAAACTTGTTCTGCTCTGGGTCTCAGTTCTCTCTCCAGTAAAACAAAGGAGTTGGATTCAGTGGTGTCTAAGGACCCTTCCAGCTATATTCCTATGAATTTCAGACATAGCTGTCTCTTAAACCCAGCTTGAGCATCTCCTTTCAGTGTATTGGTTTCCCCTTTATCAGGCACTAGGCATTTCCCACTGCTTTTTCCCTGAACTTTCCTTAATGATCCATAATTGTTTCCTAACAATAGTTTGCCCCATGACTTCTGTTTGAGCTCTTTCCTGGCATCATAGAATCATAAAATGTTAGTGCTCAGCAAGACCTTAAGAGATCATCTTGTCCTGTCCCGAATAGGGTGACTAAAGAGTCCAGTGAATATCTAAGTTACCAGCCATTGTGGCTTGGTGGGAAGCTGATGTGCAGGCAGGGGAAAATCACATGGAAAGGGTGTGTGAAGGGGGCTTGGGTTCGAAGGAAGTGCCTTTTTCACAATGAAGCCATTAAGAAGCTGCTATTGCCAATCAGGCTTCATTGATTTCGGCAGGCGCCCTCAGAACCACAGAGAATGGCTTTTCTCAAAACGGTTGCATGCCTCATACGTGTCCCAAATCCTAACATTTCAGCCTGTTCTTACCAAAGATGGTCACCTGGGTCACCAAAGCTATGATTTAAAGGCCTAAGGCTAATCAGAGGCAGAAATGAGAGTATTCAGAAATCTTTTTTTCCTTTCTGAAGGAGCTGATTTTTTAAAAAGGATTCATTTTCACCAATTATATGACATTTTCTGTAGATAGATTTTTGAACTCAAATTTTCACTGGAAAATATGGAAATTTACCTCTTGGGCCATTCCCAGGGATAATACATTTTATTTCTAAGACATAAATGTTTGAAAATTAAACTTTCAGGCGGAACCATAGGTAGACTTCTTACCAATACTTCTCTTTTTTGCCCTGAATACATCTATATGTATAAAAGAGCATATATAAACACACATGCATATATAATAGTTGCCTATGAGTATTTAACAAGCTGTCATATGGAAATTTGGAAGAGAGACGAGACTTCTCCTCCTTGATCTCATAGGACAAAGCTAGGGGCAGATTTAGGTTTGATGTTTAAAAAACAAAACAAAATGATGGAAAACAACAACTTTCTAATGATGAGAGCTGTCCAAAAGCAGAGTATACTGTGGAGAGTAGGGGGTTCCCCTTAACTGGAAGTCTTAAAGCAAAGTCTAAATGAGCCTGTTTTTGAGGGGATTTTTGTTTAGGTAGAAGTTGGACCACTGGCAGAGGAGAAGGGGCGAGCCCTCTTACTCTGAGATCCAGTAATTCTATGGGTGTGTATGCAATAGCTTGCATTTCCTTAGACCTTTAAGGTCATGTGTTTTTTTCTGCCAATGTAGCCCTCCTGCAATATCTTATCATGATATGAAGGTATCCTTTGCAGTCCTACCAAATTGGAAAGGTTTTGCTTAAGGGATCAAGTAAATGTGTCTTCTGAGGAACAGGCTAGCTAAATGTAAAGTGTCTCAGAGTAAGAAGGTTGGCACTCAGCAGCGAATTCCTCAGTCACACAAATATTCATGAAGACCTCTGTGCCAATTAATCAGTGTGCATCTACTATGTGCCTAGCACTGTACTAGGTACACACTAGGGGTTAGAAGCACAAAAATGAAGCAATCTCTGCCCTCAAGGAACTTACATTCTCATGGGGAAGACACTATCTGCATATAGAAATACAGAAAAATAAATCTAAGGAAACTGTGGAAATCTGGAAGGGCTTCCAGTAGGGGGTGGTGCTTGAGTTGAACTTTGAAGGAAACCAGTATGAGTTTGGGAATAAGATGAAATAAAATTTATTTTAAATGTTAATGTATATATCTGAGAATTTTAACATTTGGATTTGTACTTATAAGCAGTTCCTGAAAATGACCAAATTAAATATGTCCAGTTTTTTATTTTCTCCCAGAGCTTCTTAAACTGTAGGATCTTGACCTCATAAGAGGTCACAACCCACAGTTTAAGAAGTGCTAGCACGAAGGGGTTGTGAATAGAAAAAAGTTTAAGAAGCCCTTCTTATACTGTAAGTCTTTCCATGACCAATTATTTTATAGGGATTTATTCTTTTTTTAAATAATAGTGGATATTTGGGGTTTTGTGGGGGGTTCTTAAATGTCAAAATATTCTTTTTATTCACAGGTTCAAATTGGGGAAAGTATATCTTGACAATAGTTCACCTGAAAAAAGTTTTGGTGGACTATAGGCTCGATGGTAGAATATGCTTGTCACAAGAGGTGAATGCAATTTGTGTCTTTTTTTGAGAGAGTTCTAGCATTCAGAATTGGGGAGAAGAGGTCAGTGATGGTCCCTAGTCCAAGCTTAGCTGGAGTATTGTTTGGTTCTGTAGTTTGGGAAAGATATTGATAAACTGGAGAGAACCCAGAGAAGGGCCTTGATTCCATGCCATAGAAGGATCAGCTGGAGGAGCAAGGAATGTTTACCCTGGAGAAGAGATGGTGTGGTTTTAGAGATGATATGCAGTATTCCGTTCTCTTACTGCTGCCTGTCTCTTTAATACTGCCCTGCAGATGAGGGTGCCAGGTGAACGAGTGATTTGGTGAGGGAGCTACCCTGTGATTGCTTGTTCCAAAATGCTTCATTAATGTGATTAATACAGATAGAGCTGTCAGCTTTCGTTTGAGCAAACCTTATGCCTCCAGGCTCACAGCTTATGGAAGCAAATGAGAAGAGCCAAAGATCGACTGAAAACCTAAACATAACAGAAAGATCTGTACAAATTTCGTCCTGAAAAATGGTTATAGTTGGGGGCAGGGGATGTGGAGAAGACTTATTACCCAGTTTAGGTAATACTAGATGGCTACTGAGGTCTCTTCTGGCTCTGTGATTCGGTGAAATCTTTTTTGAAAATAAATTTTCCATAAGAGAATGGAGAGTGTGAATAACTTCAGCAGGAGAGAAGATTGGATGGGAGTTTTCATCACTACCCACCTCTGCACCCATATTCTGCCAATGGTCTCTTCATTAGAAATAACAGAATAGTTTTAGTCTGGTGTCAGTTTAGCCTGTTTCTAGCCTGGCCCTTTGGATGCAGGTCTGTCAGCTCCAGCCAGTTGGGTATAGACAGAGGCAGGAGCAGGTATGGGTTAGATCCTGGAGTGGGTCATTGGGCTGACTGCCACCCTTCACAGCCTCATGATATACATTGTTAGACACCTGTCCAGATTGGCAGTCTTGGCCATGGTAGTCTGCCTAATAGCAAGGGGGAGATATGACCTTATTTCCACCTTTATCCCCTATTCTTGCCCCATTTAGCCATCTCATTTTACTTATTCTTGAACTTGGACTGAAACTAGATGAGCCTGCATAGGCTATGGCTTCTACCCCAAGACAAGACTGAGACACATCTCTTTCCCATAAGGAGTGCATGGGTTAGTGAAAAAAAAAGCAAATGCTAAATAGATACTCACCAAGTAGACTGGAGAGGTACAAAGAACTATAAGAATTCAGATGAGGGAGAGGGAACAGGGACCAAGCTGCTGGGGTCAAGCAAACAGCTAGGTAGTGCAGTGGACAGTGTTGCAAGTTTTGAGTTCAAGTCCAGCCTCAGACATTTCCTAGCTGGATGATCCTGGGCAAGTCACTTCACCTCTTTTTGCTCACCTATAAAATGGAGGTAACAGTAGAACCTGTTTTGGAGGGTGGTTGTTCTCTCCAAAGGAGAGAATATTTGTAAAGTACTTTGGGATAGGTTAAGTAAATTCCTTTAACATTTGTCCTGCTTCATGAAGCTAACACCTAGGTCTGAGATGAGAAACCTGGGGCCCTGAGGCTATATGTGGCCTTCTAGGTCCTCAGGTATGGCCTTTTGACTGAGTCCAAGTTTTACAGAACAAATTCTTTTATTAAGGGATCTGTTATACAAGGTCTAGGTTGGGAGGACAATGAGCATTGACTGTGGCTGTAACAGCAATCAGTTTAGCAGATACTTAGCACTTAGTAACTTAGGGCTAAGTATGGAAGGTATCAGCCTTGTCCCCTGTTGAGAGGACATGAACTCCCCTGTTGACATGGAAGAAGAGGATTGGCTGAGACAGGAGGCCAGTATGTGTATATAAGCAAGAATTCCAGAGACAGAGAGACAGAATTGGAATTT
>CM053602.1:32063714-32109045 GCA_028646575.1 Pseudocheirus occidentalis | reverse complement strand
AGAGAGAGATATTCTTTTTCAGCATCTGGAAGCTGATTGAGAAAAGAGATTGAGTTTTCCTGAGACCAGAATCTGGTGAAGGCCACCCAGAAGGCTGATATTCCTTCTGGGTCCTAGAGCCAGCTGAACTGCTGGAGGACTGAAGAAGCATGACCAGGATAAGACTTTGTTTGTTTGTGGCC
Source organism: Pseudocheirus occidentalis (assembly GCA_028646575.1). Classification (NCBI taxonomy): domain Eukaryota; kingdom Metazoa; phylum Chordata; class Mammalia; order Diprotodontia; family Pseudocheiridae; genus Pseudocheirus; species Pseudocheirus occidentalis. The sequence continues at coordinate 32,108,863 of CM053602.1, read as the reverse complement.
TGGCTGATCCTTGAGTTCTAGGCAATAGAAGTGGTGAAGGGTTTGAGATGTGCTGGACCCTGTAAACTTCAGTATGTGCCAGGAACTGCCCTGAGGACTGGACAAGGACCTGGGATCTTTCTACCTCTGAGGACTGAATGAGGACCTGGGAGCTGTCTGCCTCTGGATCCAGGTGACTGTTTGGTGGATCCAGGAGGGAGCTGGGACCATGGAAGGGGATCCAGGGAATCAGAGAGACCACCCAGAGTCAAGATGAAGAAAAGGCCTCCCCTTGGAGGAGACTGAGGTTTGCTGGACACCAAAGGGTGGAGGGTTTGTGTGGTTTTTCTAATGACTAATGATATTTAGTGTTGGGAATCTAGCTTAGTGACTGATTGCTAGATTGGTGACTGATTAAGTTAATGCTTGCCCCATGAATATAAGTTTGATTATTTTATTGTCACTGATTAAATTAATGGTTGCCCCATGAGTGGAAGATTGATATATTGTGAATTGATTGATTGATTAAGTGAGGAGGGTTTCCCCCTTAGGGAAACCAGATGATTCTTCTTTTGTTCCTTGTTCTAAATATTGTGGCCACTGTAGTGAAAACTGTGTGGCTATTCTAATGTTAAGGTGTTATGGACACTATATTGTGACTTTCTGTGATAAGATGTAATGTTGTGAATGTTATATTGCGACATATTGTGAATGTTTGCCTTGATTTGTAATGAAATAAACAGAGTGTTCACTATTACTGTGTAGCCTGAACATTAAAAGCTGTTCACAGTAGCATTCTTTGGGGAATCTGCTGGTGCATGGCATTACAGTGGCACAGAGGAAAAGCCCTATCCTTAAACCCTCAAGCCAGATTTCTACCAAAATATCTAAGGAGTAATGTGATTTACATGGGGGTAGGAGGTGATTAGGGGGACACCTGATCCTCCTGATTCATCTCTCTCCATTAAGTCAGTCAACAAGCATTTGATATGCTTTTATTATGTCCCAAGTGTTGTGCTAAGCACTGGGTATATGAAGAAACACAAGAATAGGACCTGCCTTCAGGGAGCTTACATTCTAATGGGTTTGTTGTTTAGTCATTTCAGTTGTGTCTAACTCTTAGAGACCCCATTTGGGGTTTTCTTGGCAGAGATACTAGAGTGGTTTGCCCTTTCCTTCTTTGGTTCATTTTACAGTTGATGAAACTGAGGCAAACAAGGAAAAGTGATTTGTCCAGGTCACACAGTTAGTAAATGTCTGAGGCTGGATTTGAACTTGGGTCTTCAGGTACAATGCTCTATCTACTGTGCCACCTAATTGCCCTTTCTAACAGGCTAGGTGTATACAAGTTATATACAGAGTAGATAAGCTCATAGAGGAATGGGGCATGTACAGATTTAGCCTCAAAGCAGGGACAGGATTTCAACAGGCAGAATTGGGATGAAGAACAGTTGAAGGGCATGGGGAACACTATTAACACAGACATGGAGGGAGGATCATGTAGAAAAAGTCTGGGAAACAGTGAGTGACCCAGCTTGGCTGGCATGTAGAGCACCAGCAGGGTGGTCATCAGAGACAAGGCTAGAAGAGCTGGCCAGTCTGGGGAATCAAAAGTGTAGCCATCATAATTCAGAACAAAGACGAATCAGGATAAAAAAAGCCTCCCAAGCAGACCATATCTCCTAGCCACTCTTCAGACACTCATTTGTAGAACCTTGGGTTCATTAGGATCCAGCCAATGTAGAAAGCCATTGAAAGAGACATGTTGGTCCTTTCCTGGTCCTGCTATTTTGCAGAAAAGGAATAAGAGCCAAGAATGATGTAGGGTTGGCAGCTGCCCTATCTAGCTCCTGTGTGTGCCTTTCATATTTTAATGTCACTTAGTGCTGCTGTCTAGAAATAGTGAAAGACAAACTCACAACAGGCTTGTCTTTCTAGAGAAAGCTGTTCTTAGTTCAGATAACAGGGTTTTTGAGGAAATAAATAAAAACGTATTGATGGAAAAAAATAGCTTCCAGGAGTGCTGGGCAGGGTTTAGTTTGCAAAGCCTTTCGCAATTGTGCTTAGACCTGAATATTAAAAACCATCTAGGGATGACACAGAGCTCTGGAGCTTCAAAGGACCACAGGAGTTACTTAGTTCAGTCCTTGCATTTAACAGATAAGGACACTGAGGCCCAGAAGGGTGGTGTGGCTAAGGTAACAGAGAGTAAGTGGGGTCAGAATTAGAGTGACATATTCCTGCTGACTTCAAATATAGCATATATTGCACATGATCAGTGCGCACAGTAGCTAATCTTTGGCTCACAGTATTATGGAACTTTATCTGTCACTGCCAGTGGAGACAAGAGAGAGTCACTGAGATGAGAGATTGTACAGAATCCTAGTGTTGGAGACCTATGAGTCATTTCCTTCCTCCTACCATAGACTTGGAGGTGGATTCTGGAAAATGATGGAAACTCTATTTGTTAGTTGAGTTCCAAGCTTATAGAGAAACTGGGGGGTTGGGGGAGTGAGTGAATGAATGAATGAAAATGGAAGTGATTATTTTTTGCAATGGAGTGTACCTAGAAACAGAAAAGCAAGATGGTGTTTGCTCTCAAGGGAGCTCACATTAAAAGAAGGGGAGACATTATATACAGGGGGCTTGGGGACAGGGGAGATGGCAATACCCAAAGGTCTTTAGAGTATAATCACAAAGAAAGTGGTAGTATATCTTCTTTAATGTCATTTTTCTTGATAAGTACATATCTGGCGAACCATTTGACAATGTCAAAGGCTATGTTGGCAAGTGCTTCCTTTTCCAGGTTTTTTTTAATTAATTTTTTTTGGCTTTTTGGAAGGGGGAAGGTAGGGCAATTGGGGTTAAGTGACTTGCCCAAGGCCACATGGCTGGTAAGTGTTAAGTGTCTAAGGCCACATTTGAACTAAGGTCTTCCTGACTTCAAGGCTGGTGCTCTATTCACTGTGCCACCTAGCCGCTCCCCTTTTCCAGGTTTTTAGTAGATTTGGTATCTGAGGGTGCTAGAACTGAACCACCTCTAGACGCAGTTGCCAGGTCATATCTCCACAAGGGTTGATTCTCTGAAAAATAGAGCTTCAGAGCAAGTAAGAAATGGTGCTGGTCATATGGGGATGGGATGTGCTCCTGGAATTATTGGCTTTACCTGTTTATTAGTGGCAGTGGATCAGCAATATTAAGGTGATGGAAGGCCTTTTCTCTGTACGTATTTCTCTCCTTTATGATGGTGGCAGAAGCCAGGATGGAATCAAGGCTGGTGATCTAGGGGGTGGAGCATTGCTATTATTGAGGATCTTGGGCTTGCCTCCTGGGAGGCAGAGACCAGATAGAGTATGACCATGGAAGATATAAAGAGTATCTTTTGGCATTGATGGTTGATCTTGCCATTCTGTTATTTCCTATGCTTGAAGATGGAATGCACTGGTTCTGCTTGGCCCTGGAGGGAAGAGCTTGGAGTAATTAGTAAACATTACAGAGAGGCTCAAAGTCAGGAAAAACATTGACAGATCCTTCTAGAACCGTACTGGGCTGCCTTGGGAAGTCAAGATTCCCCCTTATTAGAGTCTTCGAGCAAATATTGGAGGAACCTTGGTCAAAGATGTTACGAAGGAAGGAAATTCTTGTTCAAATACAGGTGGGATTACTAGACTTCTGAAGATTCTTGTAAATCTGACATTCTGGAATTCTCTGGGTCTCTACCTTCTATCACTGTCTTTTTGCCTTTTTTCTGGCTCTGAGCAGTAAAACAACTTAGCCAATGTCATCTAGTTAACAAGTTCCAGAGCCAGGTTTTGAATTGAGATCTTCAAGTCTAGTGGCCTTTCCACTGAACCATTGTCTTCCTCTTGGATTTTCTCCATCCACCTCCTGGTTCCCCTGGCTTCTTTCAAGTCTCAGCTAAAATCTCTCCTTCTTCCTACCCTCTCATTAGTGCTTTCCCCACCCTCCACCCCCGAGATCATCTCCAATGGAACCTGTATATAACTTGTTTGTTCATACTTATCTGCATGTTATCTTTCATATTAGAATGTAAGCTCCTTGAGGACAGGCACTATTTTTGTCTTTCTATCCCCAGAGCACAATACAGTGCCTAGTACATAAAAGACATTTGATAAATGCCCATTGACTGGACGACAGACCTTTCAATACAGCCTAGAATTCCGATTTGATTTTTTTTCAAAATATACTTCTGGTCTTTCTTCTGCAATGATGGAAAGATAACAAGTATGAGAACTTTTCTTGTTTCCTGAGAAGAGGGCAGAACCTCCTAATGCATCAGTAAGACTTCCTCTCCATTAGCCTCATTGATAGAGGAGGATGTTGAACTCTACTACCTAATCCATTGTAGTTAATGACTACACTTCATAGAAATACTCAGTCTTCATTAAGCCTTCTGGCTGCTGCTAACAGTTGAAGCAGTGGGGGACATTTTCCTGTAGCAATCAATTATGCCACATGGCATCTTTTAATTCTATGATTCATTGATTTCTTCCCCCCCCCCCCACCTCGTTTATAATTTGAACCCAAGCTTGATAGACGAAACTCATTTCGTTTTTCCTGGCTTGACAACAATGATGCAGGTTTAGATCAGAGCTGTTCCCCATGCCTGGAATCCCATCCCTCTCCATTTCTACCTCTTAGATGTCCTAGTTTCCTTCAAAGGTTAGCTCAAGCTTTACTTCCTCTGAGAGGCCTTTCTTGACCCCTCCAGCAAATAGTGTTGTGCCTCCCAATTCATTTGACTTTACTTACTTGCATACATTTTATCTGTATAACCCCAGTGCCCAGCACAGTGCCTGACCTACAAAAGGTATTTCATACATGCCTGTTGAAGTCACAGATAGTGACAGAATGAGGATTGGTACTCAGGTCCTCTGTCCCCAAAGAAGAGAAGGCTTGCTGGATTTTGTTTCACTAGTGTTTGGCCTAGTGAACATCCTAGGAACATAGTAGGCCCTTAATAAATGCTTATTGATTGACTAACTCAGTGCCTTTTGTGGCCATCTGATGGGACCCCAAGGGCTCTCAGGATGTTTCTACCCGTGCCTACCAGCTGGAGGTTTGGGGGTGGGGACAGCATCTGATATTTAAGATAGTAATGTTTAACATTTACAAGCACCTTGCAACCATTGTTTAACTTAATCCATTCAAGACCCCCATGAGATAGGTATTATCATTTTCTCAATAAGGAAACTGAGACTCAGAGAGCAGCCATGACTTGCCCAAGATGACACAGTTAGTAAGTAAGGTGGGATTCAAGGCCTTTGCACTTGGTTTTCTCATGGACTCTCACGGTCCATCTGAGCCAGAGAACAGAAGCCAAGTCATAGCATGAAGTTGGGAGCTTTCAAGTTTTCTGTTGATTTGCAGACCGCTTGTGCAAAATGGGATTTGTTTTGTAAATGAAATGCTTCATTACATTTGATTTTGCTTATCCTGTGAGGGTATTTTGCCCATTGAAACAGAAGAACTTCTGTATGGGAATAAATATCACTTCCCAAACATTTAAACATCCATTCATTCATTCAATACACATTTATTCAGTGCCACTTGCTTAGCACTATGGAAGGTGTGATGAAATAACCTCAGCCTAAGTCTCTTTCCTGGTGTTATAGAATTAAAAGTTAAATGGCATATTTCCACTCATTTTTATGACTATGCATTTCAGATAATAGATAGAGAGAAATCACAATTCTAATCAATAGTGAAAGGCAACGCAATTAGGAGGCCTTAGAAGCAGTTATGCCCTTAACTACTCACAGCTCCTTGCTAAAAGGGAGGAAGAGTTGAGAGGTTACTTTCAGATTTTTCAAAGGATTTTAATTGTACACAGTGGACAGCTACACTTGGAGAAGTTCCCTCAGGCCTTCCTGCATGGGGTTGATTTTTGGAGAACAATAGAACACTTTAAACAAGGCACAGAGCATCAGGAGAGTCAATGGCATAGTGAAAGGATGGATACCTTGGGAGTGAGAAAGGCCTGGATTGCAGTCCTGTCTTTGACACATGCTGACTGTGTGTCTGGGGAAGTCATGTCTGATGTCTCAGGCAACTCCCTGGGACTCTCTCATTTGCATTGGGAGAGGTGATTTTCTCATCCAGAAGTTCTCTCTACTCATGAAATTACAGGTCCAGTCCAGAGCTTTAGAATGTTAGAGCAAGAAGAAATCTGAGAGATCATCTCATTCTAGGCCAACTTCTTCATTCTCTTATTCTTTCCCTCTAGGTCAGCAGTTCTCAACCTGTGGGTTGTGACCCTTTGGGGGTCAAATGACCCTTTCACAGGAGTCACAGGGGTCACCTAAGACCATCAGAAAACACCTATTTCTGATGGTCTTAGGAACCGAGACACCACTCCTCTACCTGTCTCCAGGTGGGTCTGCCCACATGCAGATATGCCCATAAACAAGTATTAAAGGGTCACGGCATTAGGAAGGTTGAGAACCACTGCTCTAAGGTGACTGTCCATCTACTCTGTATGTATCTGATACATACACATGTATACCTATGTATTTATGTTGATACATATATACCTATATATGTGTGTATATGTTATGTGTATATGTATACATTATATGTATGTGTACATGTATGTGTGTATATATGATATTACAATATTATATATTATTACATAATATAATATTATGATATATTATAATTTTATAATATATTAATAATACAGTATTATACATATACACACATATGCATGTCACAGGTGTTGTTCTCTCATTAGAGTGCAAGCTCCTTGAAGGCAAGGACAATTTTTACTCTTTTCTTTGTCTCCCCAGGGCTAAGGACAGTCCTTAGCATATGTAGTATGAATGCCTGTTAATGATTAGTTGGTTGTTTTGTCAATGATAAATTCTGCTTTGGCTTTCATTGATGGGAAACTGTGTTTAAATATATGACTAAAAGCCAAAGGCAGAGAGTATGAGCAAAATTTATAATTTTGCAAGAACATGAATAAGCTCCAAAAGTAAACCATCAGAGACTATACAAACAAAAACCCCCAAACCAAGCCTTGAAACCAGCATACAACAGTGATTGCAAATGATTGTGCATGCAGCCTTTCCCTTTATTGATGGGTGACAGAAATAAAGACCATGTACATTGTCTTTAGTCAGGTAGTGCCAATGTTATCCATCCTATTTCCAAGGAGTTTTGCTGAGATCTGATACTGAAGTAAGTGTGTATGTTGTTCTTTGGTGTCTGAGTTTTCCTACTCTGTACTAATATTTAGAAGTCTCTCCATATGTCTCCTGTAGTCCTCACATTTGTCATCATTAACATTGTAGATACTTTCTTTTAGACAAAGGACCCTACAGGCCATCTTCCCCCTCATGCTCCTTTCTCACTTCTTCTTCCTCCCTCCCATTCCCATCCCTCAACTCTGTTACCAGTGTCAAGCAACGCTTCACCAGGATTCATATGATATGAGAACAGCACAATTTTGGACAAGACACCATTGAACTGATATTTTTAAATGAAGTGGGTAAATTATGGAATCTTTGTCCCAAATGTACATATGTCAGCTAATTGCAAATTTAGGAAAACAGTATATGAACCTCACATGAATCATGAGTCAACATTGCACCTGCAAATGACCAATTTGCTGAAAAATTCAGGCCCTTTGTAATGTCATACACAATGTCGATATTAGTAGAATTTTTCACTTTTCATTGGGATATTTTGCTTGTGTAGGTAGATATATCAGAGGAGTACAATCTGATGGGGACCTCAGAGGCCTTCTAGTACAGCCCCCTCATTTCATAGATGAGGACATGGAGGCCCAGGGATATGAAGTGACTTTAAGGTCCTGAAGATAATGGCAGCAAAACCAACACTCAAATCCAGTTCCTGTCCCTCTAGTAGCCTTTGATCTGTGCCATGCTGCCTCCCAAAGTGGAGCCGTTCTTGTAATTGCACTCGTTGCTGAGTTGGTGCCTTGTTGCAATAATTGTTGCTGATTGAGCTTCTTGTTCTATGTTGTGAAAGTAATTGTAGAGGAGAGTGACTAGGGAAAAGTGAATGGGGAAAAGTCATGGTGCTAAGCAAGTGGTCCCTGAAGGAACTGAAGGAACTTAGGGTAGCTTGGATGCCAGGGCCGCCCCTATTCTGTTTGCTCTCCTCTGGATGTTGCCCGATAGATTAGTATCCATCTTAAAACTCAATATTCTTGTTGTTGGACATCAGCAGAGCTCTCACCTCTCTAATCCCAGGAACTAATCCCCTCCAAATGCAGCCCAAGCTCACATTAGCTTTTGGGGCCATCATATCCCACTGCTCACTCATTGTGAGCTTGTGGTCCACTAAACCTCCCAGATCTTTTTCAGACAGGCTGTTCTCTCTTCTCTTTTGTAATTGTGAAGTCATTAAAAAGACTACCAAAACACACATAAAATGTTACAAATATCCCTACCAAAATCCCACCTCATTCAATTTCATCATTCATTCTAGGTTGTTCTGCTCTTTTTGACTCCCAACACTGTCATCCTGGGTATTAGCTATTCCTCCTAACAATGTGCTGTTGTCTGCAGATCTGACAAGCATGTCATCTGTACCTTTTTCAAGCCTGATATTTATTTAATATTTAACCTAGGTTGAGCTTGGGTTCAAATTCTGCCTTTGCCCCTTATTACCTGTGTTATTTTGAGCAAGTCCCTTCACTTCCCTATCCTTCATTTTCCTTCTCTGTCCAGTGAGGTCAATGGGTAACATGGTGACTAGATTTCCATTTCAATTCTGTGTTAAAGTGCTTAGAGCTGAGCCCAGATTCCTGGGGCACTCCACTAGAGACTTCTTGCCAAGTTGTCATGGATCCATTAATGACCACTCTTTGAATCTAGGCATTCAACCAATCCTGAATCCATTTAATTGTAGCATTTCCTAGCCCACATCTCTGATCTTTTATACAAGAATACATGAGATACTTTAAAATGCTTCCCAGCATCCCTCTGTATCCCCCCCAAACTGCCAGGAATGTGAATGCTTTTTTTTAATCCCAGGATGATCATAAGTCCATAATATTTCCAACTAAATTGTCCAGTGATAAAGAGGAGCTCTAAGCAATGGGTCCTGTGAGCACCGACTAATTGGCTTCCTGGAAGGCTGCTAGTCAGTCACTTGACAACTTGAAACTGGTCGGAACCGGGGAGAGGAAAAGCCAAATTGAACACATTTATTTCTCAAGCTGAGAACCATAATGAAGTAAGGAAATGAATCAGAAACCTGTTTTGTTTATTAACTTCCCTGGCTTAGATAGATCCTGAGGATAAAGAAGAAAATCAATCTTCCATTTTCACCCTCTGCTTTTGAGAGATTTTTTCTTTCTTTCTCTCTTTTATTTTTAGTCTTCAGGAAGTTGCCATTATAAGACTTCGATGGGTTGGTGAGTTCAGTAGTCTGGGTCCCCCCTCCATTAAGCTGAACACAAGCCCTCCAGACCTCCTTTTATTTTTTGTCCATCTTTTGTCCAATTTTTCTCCACATTGGGTCTATTTGGTGAGCCAGAGGCCTTCCCTGGTGCCTTTTAATATTTCATGGATACCAGTGCAACACTCAGACCAGCCGTCTCTCTTCTCTTACTACCTCCTTTATAATAATGATGAGGGTAGAACCTGGCAGGGTTGGTAACCAGGGAAAATGGCACCAAGAGATGGGAAGGCAGAGGTCACTAAGGAGAGGGGTAGGCAGTACATCCTAGGTAAATACAAGGCAACTGCCAAAAGCCTGAGACAAAGCTCCAGTCATCCCACTTTAGTTACAGCTCTGATAATAACCATAAGTAAATACTCGGAAGAGCTGTGACCTTTGTCAGTAGAAATTCCTCCTACACAGATAATAATGGGTCTCTGACTTCCTTACTCACTTGTAGTCTCTAGAACAACAAGAGACCACAGAGGCCAGCTAGTCTAACTCTTTGATTTAGAGATGGGGAAACTGAATCCCTAAGAGGCGTATGGATTCATTCAAGGTTCCAAATGGCAGAGTTGGATTTTGAACCCTGGGCTTCCTGATTCCAAGCCCCACACTGTATGCTAGACCACCTTTATGAGAATTGTGACAACCGGAATGATGAGGCTTTGCCTTTTGACTTTGCAAAGTGTCTTCGTGAATACTCTCTCTATGTGATAATTGGTCCACTGGAAAGAGCCCTGAATGTGGAGTCAGAATGTCTGGCTTCAAGTTTTCACTTTGCTTCTCTAAAATGGGGGCAGTAACCTATTCCTGGATTCAAATGGCAGGACATTTGGCCTCTGGATGTGGCCTGTTGTCAAGATTATTTGGTCTTATTTAACCAAAGGAGAAAGAAAAGATTCCACTCCCCAAACTGCTATAAAATGACAAAATCCTAAAGAAATACCAACTCCCAAATCTGTAGTAACAATAATTAGCATTTTAAAATAATAATTTAGCACTTTAAAGTTTTTTTTGATAAAGTAACATTTTAATATTATTTATCATAAAGTCAGAGATGTCAATATGTTGACAATCTTCACGGATAGGATTTTACATATTTTTCTCTGTCCCTGCATTATCCTTGAGTTGTGGTAGTTGCTTTCCTGTTGGTGTTATCTCAGTTATTACAGGGAATCCTTCTTAGACTTTCGCAGTTATTCCAAATAATTATTTCTTTTATAAGTAGGGTCTGTGTTTAGAAATGGTAGAATCATTTGGCCATAAGGTTCAAGAAGACCCTTTAGAAGTTAGTCTTCAATCTGAGAAGATGTAACTTAGGTAATGATACAAAGGTCCAACAGCTTCTTTTGGAAATGTATTCTTAAATCCTCATAATTATGAATGTCTTCATGTATCTTCACGTATATTGTATATTGCTATATGTAAACTAATAGGAGTTCCTCAAGGGCAGGGGCTATGTCTTTTTTTTTCTTTTTCTTTTCCTGGCACTTTATTTTTTATTTTAATTTTTTTTATTGATTTGTTTATTTATTTTTAGTTTACAAGATTCAGTTCCACAATCCCTTGAGTTTCAAATATTCTCCATCCCTCCTACCTTCCGCCCATCGAGGTGTGCAATCAAGCGCTGGATCTGCAAATACTTTCACATTGGACATTATTCTGATTGTATAGAAGGGTTGTAATCAATGAAGTGAACAATGGAAAAAACAAACAAAATCAAACATGGAAAAGAACGCTAGCATGTAGATTGCTTCAGTCTCCATTTAAACTCTTGTTTCTAGATCTTTCTCTGAATATAGACAACTCCTTCCATCCTGAGATTTGTAGAGTTGTCTTATAACCTTGTGTTGCTGAGAAGAGTCCAGTTTATCAAGGTTGGTCGTCACACACACGTTGTGTCTGTATTTGTGTACAAATTTTTCCTGGTTCTGCTCTTCTCACTTAGCATCAATTCATATAAGCCTCTCCAGGTAAATATGAAGTCCATCTCCTTCCCATTTCTTATAGAACAATAGTATTCCATTCCATTCATATACTACAACTCGTTCAGCCATTCCCCAATTGATGGGCATCCCCTAAGTTTCCAGTTTTTTGCCACCACAAAGAGAGCTGCAATAAATATTTTGTACATATGGGTCTTTCTCCCACTTCTATGATCTCTTTGGGATACAGCCTCAGAAGTGGTATTAAGTGGTATTGCTGGGTCAAATTTAAAGGTTTTTTTTTAAAAGTTTACAGGTTTTACCTTCATATTATGGTTGTTGTCAGGATCCAATTAGATAATAATTGTAAAGCCTTGGAATAGTGCCCAGCACCTGGTGAGCACAATATAAATGTCAGCTGCCATTGATATCATTATTGTTGTGATCCTTATTATTTCATTTAGTCCTCATGACAGTCCTCTAAGGAGCTGCTATTCTTGTCCTAGTCCTGCTGACCCCAAGGCCAGTGTTCTGACCATTGTGCCAACCAGCTACTTCCAGCACAGGTAAAGTGATGCACTCTAGTTCTTTATGAGCTAATCATAGACTGTCAGAGACAGAAGACCCCTTAGAGACTCTGTAGTCCAGCCTCCCCCATTTATTGATGGGGAAATTAAGGCCAAGAGAGAAATGCTTTTGTCCAAGATCACATGGTGAAGGACAGAGCTGGGATTTGATGTCAAGTCTCATTCTCTTTGTACTCTACTCCCACTTTCTACTGCCTGTGCTTAGACAACCCAGTGACCTAGAGAATAAGGGAGCATGTTGGGAATTCATCCATGGGGGTATTGTACTTGACATGTCATTCTGTGGTCAATAGGCCTCATGGTACCTCTCTCAGATCTGAGGGATCTATGCTATACTCTCAAAGGTTCCATTTTCTCTATGGGAAAGTCCATGTTTCAGAGGTACCATAATCTCATTCTTGTTCCTCCTTGACCTTGAATGTGAGCTAGCAACTGAAAGGCTATTTGTTGTTGTTCACTCATGTCTGACTCTGAATGACCTGCGTGGACCATACTGTCCTTGGGGGTTTTCTCTGTAAAGATACCAGAGTGATTTGCTATTTCCTTCTCCAGTGGATTAAGGCAAACAGAGGAACTCCTCCCACCACAGATCATAATGGGTCTCTGACTTCCTCACTCGTAGTCTCTAGAATAACAAGAGACCACAGCTAGTGAGTGAAACCTTGTTTGAACTCAGGTATTCTTGACTCCAAGCCTAGTGCCTTATCCCCTGAACCACCTAGCTGCCTGAAAGTCTATTTAGATTGGCTATTTAGAAAGTCTAGTATGGCATATCACACCTTCCTACATTCTCCACCATCTGGTAATTCAGTCCTGTATGACTGGTACCTCAACTGTCTGCTCACCCAGAGGTAATCAGGCTCACAGAGACTGACTTGTGTTACCCATACTCACACAAGATTATTGTGGACTAGAGAACCAGTTATTATTTGACACTGAGAAAAGCAGCTGCTGAGTCAGCCAGAAAGAACGGGTATAGAGAATACCAGCCTTGGAGTCAGGAAGACCGATATTCAAATCTTCTCTTTGACATCAACTTATTGTGTGACCCTGTGAGGTCCCTCTGGACCTCAGGCCACTCCCTAGGTCATATGGACTTGCCTAGCTTCCAGCAAAGCACTTAACAAAGTCCCTTGTGACACCCTTGCAGACAGAACGGAGAAATGGTGACTAAATCATAACAGGGAGCTGGAATCAGAATGAATGAAAAGACTACATTTCAAGAGGAGTTCTTAGTGAGTAGATGTCAACACGGAGGGAGGTCCCTAGTGGACTGTCCTAGGGATCTGTGTTCTTCACATCTTCATGGATGTTTTAGATGAGGCCATCCAAGGTGAGTTTGTCAGATTTGCATATTCTACAACGTTGGGTCGAATTACAGTCAGGATTGAGGAGAGATAGGATGTTGGCCCTGAAGTAAGGAGTACCCGAGTTCAAATCCAGCCCCAGAAACTTCCTAGCTATTTGACCCTGGGCAAATCCCTTCACCCTGCTTGCCTCAGTGTCCTCCTCTGTAAAATGAGCTGGAGAAGGAAATGGCAAGCCACTCCAATATCTCTGCCAAGAAAATCTCCAAGGAGAGACATGACAGAAAGAACTGAACAACAGCAACAACAAAGGGTCCATAATAAGAGAGGTGAGTTTCACTGTTCCCCGTACTCCGCTCTGTACATACCATTTCTAGAATATTGGGTTTGGTTCTGAGCATGATATTTTGGGAACAACGGCAATCTGACATTCAGAGGAAGACAACCAAGTTGGGGGAAAAACTGGAGACTTGAGGATGTTCAGAACAGGGTGTGGGGGAGGGGTCTTCAGGGATGCCTGGCACATCGTAGGTATTTAATAAATGTTTATTGATTGAAGGGCTGTCATGAGGAAGACTAATTAGACCTATTCAACTAGGTTTGCACTAGCTCATTGTAGCTGTTTTCTTTTCTTTTCTTTTCTTTTCTTTTCTTTTCTTTTCTTTCTTTCCCTTTTTTTTGGAGGGCAGTTGGGGTTAAGTGACTTGCCCAAGGTCACATGGCTAGTAAGTATATCAAGTGTCTGAAACCAGATTTGAACTCAGGTCCTCCTGACTCCAGGTCCGGTGCTCTATTCACTGCGCCACCTAGCCACCCCTCATTGTGGCTGTTTTATCCATTTGCCATTGCAGCAGGGAGAAATATGGTAGCCATCAGAGCTTGCAATTGTCATTCCTGACCTTGGCCCGTTTAGGGAGAGCAGCAAAGTTGATGGAACTGGTCCAGGAGGATGGAACAAAGTTTGCAGAATTCAGTGCAGTTCCTGCTCTCCAAATCCATTGTTCTCCTATGCAGGAGCTGTGGAAGCAGGCCTGGATGCCTGAGTGGGATTAAGTGCTTCAGAAAATATCTGTTTATTCAACTGATTTTATCTACAGGATGCCAAGCATCTGGCCAGCCTTGTTGTCCCTCATAGTTGAACTAGTAGAATCAATAGATTTCTTTTTATCTAGCAAAATGGGAGAAGTTCCATGGTGGGGGGGGGCAGGGACAGGGATGGATAGTGGCTCTTTTTCTCCTTGCCTAACCCAACCCCAAGAAGGCAAGTCTTAAACTGGCTGTTCAAGGTGTGACTGCAGCCTGCCAGCAGAGGGAGCTCTAGGACAATTTGCCAAGACTGTGGTCTTAGGAGGGGATAAAGACATAGGGAAAACAACCCTCCCAGGAATGTTCTAGAGTAGACAGAAATGAAATGGAAACAAGTGAAATAATAATGTTGAGAAGACAGAGGTGGGTTGTTGTTGGTATTTTCAGGGAGACTTTCTTTTTTAAAGCATTAACTCCAATTCCTTCTTTGTCGTCAACTGTGGGGCATAATGGAAGGAGCTGCTGGAGTCACAGGAGCTGAATTCAAATCCTGACTCTGTCACTTACTTGTATTTCTATTCTATGGGCTTCAGTTTCAACCTGCATAAAAGAAGGGGGCTGGACAATATAGGCACTAAGGTCCCTTCCAGCTCTAAATCTAAAGGCCTGTTTTCAAAGAATTCAGGATTATAGTTGAAAGAATCTTACACTTGCACCAGGAGAGCTGAGTGCGCATCTCTGCATCCCCTACAGGAGCTGGAGGCAGGCAGAGCTCAAAAAGCAAAATCAAACCCAATACCATACTGGGAGTTAGGAGACCTGAATTCAGATCTGGCCTTTGAGACTTCGGGCTAGTCACTCCATCCCTCCAAGACTTGGTGAGAATTTGGCCTAGATAACTTAGACCCCAGCAGAGAAAGCACTGGGCCTGGAGTTGAGAAGATCTGACCTCAAATTCAACCTCAGATACTTGCTGGTTTTATGACCCTGGGAAAGTCACTGTATCTCTGTTTCCTTCAGTTTCCTCATCTGTAACATGGGGATAATAATAGCCCCTCCCTCCCAGGGTTGTTATTGCGAGGATCAAAGGAGCTAATGTTTGAAAAATGCTTGGCTCATAGTAGATGCTTAATAAATTAATCCCCCCCCTTCCTCACTTCCTCCAAGGTCCCTTCTAGCTTTGCAATTTGATTCTCCTAGGCACATTGATTTGGAGTTGGGGGGTGAGGGAGGGAGGCCTTAGAGGCGATTTTGTCCAATTTCTTAATTTTATGTCTGAGGAAACTGAGGCTAGAGGGGAAAGTGGCTTTCCCAAGGTCCTATAGATGGTAAATACCAGAGTCATGATTGGAACCGAGGCCCTGAGAATTCCAAGTCAGCCTCCTTCCCACTGTACCAAACTACATCATTCTGTGTTACAGTATTACCCTTTTTTCAGGGTGTTGGACAAAAGGCAGAGAGGCTGTTTTTCACAGCTTCCTTGTTGACGGTAGAAAATACTTCCCTGAAAGCCATCTGAGATGACTTGCTATCAGAAGGCCAGAAAATTGGGCCTTTCACCTGAGCTACAAGTCTGGTCTCTCCCCCAATGACTCATCATCTGTGTTTAAATGCCTGGCTTTATTTCTCGGTAAAGATGAGCTCCTCAGGAGAACACACCCAAACAGAAGCCAGGCTGAGCCCCAGCACTGGGCTGTGGGAACACAGAAAGCTTGGGTGCAGGCATCCAAAGACCTGGCTTCTGGTCCCACCTCTAAGTCCATTCTGTAGACATTGATTAAGCTCCTACACTGGGGGTTATGGAAACAGGAGCCTACATTCCATTAGATAGAGGGGGAAAACAGAACACCAATGGCCACAGGTAAGTGCCCAGTGAATCCACAAAATAACCATAGGAGAGAGACAGATAAGTGAGTGGTCATGGCTCAGGAAACAACCTGTGTAGGAGATGGTACTTGAGCTATGCTTTGAAGGAAGCTAGAGATTTGATGACGTGGAGGCAAGGGGGCAATGGAGTAGCTGGCTTTTTGACCTTGGACGAGTCCTTTCCCTTCTCTGGGTTTCAGTTTTCTCCTCTGTAAAATGAGAGACTAGGCCAGATGGCCTTTAAGGTCTCTTCCACCTCTATGTGATAGCAACAAATAAACTCACAAGATCAAGAAAGTGTTTTCATTTCTTCATTCTTTCAGCAATATGTATTGCACATTTCCATGAGTAGACCCTTGAATGGGCTGAAAACTATTGCCAGTCAACCACTGTTGACAGATCACAGAGCTTCTGAACTGGAAGATTCATTAAAAGTCACTTAGCTTGACTTTAATTAGCTGGAGGTACAGAGAACAGAGATTCCCCTAGAACAAATGACTTGCCTAAGGTCACGTTGCTAGTCAGTAGGAGAGTCAGAACTTGAGCCCAGTTTGATTCTTTAGATATTGTATAAATTGGGTAGCCTAAAGGACCCACATGCCCTGCTTGGTTGAGGATATTGGCTTAAAGGCAGTGGAGCTAAGTCACAGACGGCTAAGCCCCATACACAGGAAGCCCTCTGGCCCTTTGGGTAGCTTCTTTATGGAAGATTTCTGGGGAAGATGAAAAGAATCTCCCAAGACAAGAAAACATGGGGGTAGGAGTAGGAGGATGTTTGCCCTGGTCGATGGCTTGGCCATGTTCCTACTGATGAAATCCAAGATCTACCAAAGCTTAAGGCCAGTTGCTATTCTGGGATAGCTGATCCATGTAAATGACTATTTATTAAGCCCCTACTAGATGGCAAGCACTGGGGATGATGATACAGGGAGAAAAATAGACACTAAGCCCTGCCCTCAGGGAGTGGATTGTCTACTGGTCATAGAATATATTTCCAGGGATGGAGCAGTGGCTTGAATGCTGGGCTTTGAGGCAAGAAAATCTGAGTTCTCAAATTCTGCCTCAGATACTTTTGAGACTTGGATCCCTGGGAAAGTCCCTTCCCATCTCTGGGCCTCAGCTTACTCATCTGTTGTACTCGATGTCATCCAAAGCCCCTTCCAGCTTTCCTTCTTGGAAGGGTCCTAAGGACCTAAGGTCCCTTCTAACTTTCAGTCTCTGACCTGGTAAATGGCACTTAGCCATGGGCCTGATGTTTCGTCAGCCCTACGTATAGATGGTGAGCTACTTGGAGACACCATACGTGTGCCCCCTTCCCTAGCTCCAGCCTCGTCATTATTGCAGACAAGGTGACTCATTGATTGACATGACTCAACAAGGACAGTTACACACACACACACACCCACTGATACAGATCCTGGCGTGGCACACACACACACACACACATTTATTCCCAAGTTATGCTCTAAACCTAACTGGAGTAGCACAGCATCCTCGGGGGACCACATTGGAATCTGCTGTGACTCTTGCCTCCTATTGGGCCACTTTGGAATGCTAGGGGCTGATTGGCTTGGGCCTGACTGCACCAGCTCGGCTACTGTCGAGAAATGATTTGTGCTCCCTGCATTGCTGACTCTCTCTCATCCTTCCTTCTCCTCTCATCCCCTCCCTGGCTATTTTTAGCCTCTAGCTTCTGTGCTGTTGCTGGGCTCTAGCTGCTCTGCCTGGCCTGACATGGTACAGTAGAAAGATCTGGAATCAAGGGGCCTGGTTCTAATCCCAGCCTTTGCCATTTCTTAACTGTGTGACCAAGTTGCTTCTCTCCTTTAGACCTTGATTGGTCTATCTATGAAAGGGAGATATCAGACCCCTCAGTTTCTTCATCTGTAAAATGTGGGGGTGGGGAGAGACCAAATGATTTGCTTGACTAAACCTTCACCTCAAATCCTTGTGACTTCATGACTCTCTTCCTTCTATATGAAGAAGCCCTTTCTTTGACTATCCAGAGCATCCTGGTCAATCATGCCCACCCTTCTCCTCTTACCCTTCTATTTTTCCCTTAGAGAAGGGGTTCTTCACTTGGGGTTCCTGGCCCTCCATCATGGATAAGTTTCTGGGAGGCAGGAACTTGAATAGGAAAATACAGCTAATTTCTATATATGGATTTCCTTTCATTTCATGAATTTAACAAGATTATTTTGAAAAGAGGTCCATAGCTTCACCAGACTGACTGGCAAAGGGGTCCAGGATACGCATACACACTCACACATGTGAGCCACAGAGGGTCAGGCCAAGAGGTGATTAATGATCTGATATTTGCTTCCCAGAAGCAAGGAATCTGCAGAGAGGCTGGCTCTTTAAGCACTCAGCTTCTGTTCCTTTAGCCTCAGTAAACAAGAGAGCCTGCTACCTGAGGGCTGTTGACACATCTTATTAACATTGATAAGGCATTCACATTATGTACTTTAGAGGCTGTCGGGTCTAGCTTTTACCTGAACTGGGATCCTTTTGACAGTTCTTGAAAAAAGAGAATCTAGAAAAATATGATGAAACATTTCGGCAGAACCTATGGCATGGTAGCTACAGTTCTGTACCTACAAGCAGGAAGGACTAGATTCAAATCCTGCCTCAGATACTTCAGAGATGGGTGAATGACCCTTGCCAAGTCACTCACCTCTCTGACCTCAGTTTCCTCTTCTGGAAAACATTACAGGATTGTTGCAAGGTTCAAATGAGATAATGTGTGTGGTTTTGTGAAGTACTTTGCAAATCTTAAAAGAAATCTCTCTTCCTCTTTCTTTTTTAGGTTTTTCTTCTTCTTTTTTTCCTTCCAGAATTTATCTTTTTTTCTTCCAGAATTTATTTATTTTTAGTTTTCAACAAGCTTTTGAGTTCCAAATTTTATCCCCATCTCTCCCCTACCCCCACCCCAAGATGGCAAGCATACTGATTACTCCTTCCTCCAGTCTGCCCTCTCTTATATCCCCCTCCATCCCCCTTCTCTCCTTTCCCCTGACATTCTTGTAGGGCAAGATGGATTTCTATACCCCAGTGCCTGTATATCTTATTTACCTGTTGCATGTAAAAACATTTTTTTAAATCATTTATTGTTAAAACTTTGAGCTCTACATTGTCTCCCTTCTTCAGTCCTCACCCCCCCCCTCACTGGGAAGACAAGTAATTCAGTATAGGTTATACATGTGTAGTTATGCAAAGCATTTACACAGGAGTCTCTTTGTCCTCTCTCTTCTCCCTCCCTCTATCTTCCTCTCCCTATTTTCCTCTTCTCTCTCTTCCTTTCTTCCTTTCTGTCTCTCTCTTCCCCTTTTCCTCTTCTCTCTTTCTTTCTCTCTCTCTCCTTTTCCTTCTCTCTCCCTCTTCCTCTCCCTCTCTTCCTCTCTTTCTTTCTTTCCTCATTATTTCTAATTTTGCCCTCTGGAGCCAAGCAGAATGAGGTTTATTCTGATTCCATACAATAGCTCTTTAAATATGGGAGGGCTATAGACTGACCTGTCCTCCTTTCCCTGTCTTCCCTTCTCTGAATTAATCATCCCGATTTCCTTTGAGCAGTCTTCTTCTGGAATAGTTTGCAGTTCCCTCATTATCCTGGGTGCCTTCTCCTGACCCAGGCCAGTTTACCAAGATCCTTCTTAAAGTGAACCTCTTCCCCTAGATGTGTGATCAGGACAGAGCCCAGTGGGCCTGGCTCCTCCCTCATTCTGGCCAATATCCTTCTCTTAATGAAGCCCAGGATGCCATTAGCTGCCTTTGCTAACATGTCATGCTGATGACTAATACTGAGGTTGCAGGCCAGAAATTCTTTTTCACATCAACTCTTGTCTAGCCATACCTTCCCATCATGCACTCATACGATTGATTTCTGTTTTCAATTCAAGTAAAGGCCTTTAGATTTATCCCCATTAAATTTCATCTCGTCCTATTTGGCCCATCATTTCAGCCTGTCACCTGCCATGTTAGCTCTTGCTCTCACTGTTGTGCTCAGCTTGGATTTGATAAAAGCACCAACTGCACTTTCTTCTAAGCCACTGGCAAAACAGAGTTGCCTAGCTCAGGGCCAAAGACAGATCCCAGGGGCACTGGACTGTAGACTTCCCTCCCCTGATATCAGTCCATCCATCAACATGCTTTGGTGTTTAATTAGTCAGACCACTGCTCAGTGCACTTCATGGAGTGTCAGCCCTGGGAATAAGAAGCATAATGATTTCTGGCATTTTTAGAGCACCTTAAAGTTTGCAAAATGATTTTCATCCAGTAGCTCATTTGATGAAAGGTACAGTGGAAAGAATTCTGACTTGGGAGTCAGAGAACAGGGGCTCAAATCAGGCAACAATTAACAAGGATTCCTTCGTGGCTGACCCTGTGCCAAGTAGTGCTATGAATTCAAAGGAAGGCCAAGCCAAGCCCTGCCCTTGCATTCTCATTATGGACATGATATGTACATGATGGGTATGGAGTATATCAAATACTGACAAAAGCATGTAACGTTAGGGAAAGCCCTAACAGTTAAGGGAGCCAGGAAGGGCCTCTAGCAAAAGGGGCCATATGGGCTGAGTCTGGGAGGAAGTCAGAGAGTTGGAAGGAGGGAATTCTAGGTGCAAACATGGTGGATGAAGTGTCATGTTTAAGGAACAGCAAGTAATCCATCCTGGCTGGATGAGAGAAAGTTTGTGTGTATGTGTGTATGTATATGTGTGTGTGTCTGTGTGTGTACATAGGTGTGTGTATATGTAGGTGTGTGTCTATGTGGGTCTGTGTGTGTACATAGGGGTGTGTGTCTATGTGTGTCTGTGTATGTACGTGGGTATGTGTACATAGGTGTGTGTATGTGTAGGTGTGTGTATATGTGTGTCTGTGTGTGCATAGGGGTGTGTGTCTGTGTGTGTATGTATGTGGGTGTGTGTCTGTGTGTGTCTATGTGTCTGTGTATGTATGTAGATGTGTGTCTGTGTATGTATGTAGGTGTGTGTATGTAGGTGTGTGTCTGTGTGTGTCTGCGTATGTATGTAGGTGTGCATCTGTGTGTGTTATGAAAATCACTCTGTTACTACCTGTGTATAGAAGTCACTTTCCCTTCTTGTATCTCAGTTTCCTCATGTATAAAAATGAGTCAATTGCACTGGATGATCTTTTTAAGGTCATCATATATTTAGAGATGGAAGGGGCCTTAGAGGACATCTAGTATAACCTCCCCACTCTTGTTTTACAGGTATGGGAACTGAGGCCTGATGAGGTTGTGCCTTGCCCAAAGCAGATCTTAAAGGACTTCACTGGAATATGAATCCAGGTCCTTGGACTCTAAATAAAACATGGAGCCTGAGACTGGAACCCAGAGCTCTTGACTCTTAGCCCAGTGCACAGTATACCATATCATGGTACTCCTCCCATCTACCCCCAAGAAACCAGGATGACTGCCATGACTGCGGGGTCATTCTAAGGACACTAGCTGCTTTTCCTCTGTTTAGTGAGCCTGCATTGATTTCCTGGAATATTCTGTGGTGCCCCCCAGCAACCAAGAGTATTTCTTAATTAAAGTCGATCCAGTCCTTCCCAATTGGACTTTCTCAGTCACCTTTGTTCCCTTAAAAGTCAGAGCCAACTTAGCCTATCAATTATTTCCTGCTACTTTCCTTTCTCTGCCCCAGAGTATAATGGCAGGGCGTCTGGTTTCAAAGGCCAGCTGCTATAATATTTGACATCTCCTGCTCTTCAATACACAAGGAAGGAAAAGAGGAACCCACATCAGAGGAGAGCTACAGCAGTTAGGCAGCCAGAGGAGCAGTAGGCCAGACAAGCCTGCTCACATCCTGGCCCCAAGCCACTTGTTCTCAGTGGAGGTGAAGGGCCAAGGTAGTCTGGGAGCCAGCTCCTCTCAGACATTGTCTGCAGTGGGGACTCAGTTGGGCGGGGTGAGAGCCTCCACTAATTGGCTACTGTCTTTGCCTTCTCTGATCCCCCAGGGACAGGCTAGCCTTTTGGAATTCCCCAAGTGGCCTGGCTAGCATAGGCTCTGTAGTTTGCTTTAGACACACTGTCTCTACTTCTTAGCACTCCCCTACTCTTGGGCTGCTGCCCAGCCAAGTCACAGAATCCCACAGGCTCCTAGATGTTCCCCAGCACACCTAGACTGCTTCTTTCTGGGCTTACTGGCAAATGCCTGAACCCATTCTGACCCTCCTTCCTCAAGACCTCATTTGGTCTTGAGTTCAATTGACTGTATTAGAAGTCTGCTTGGCTTCTAATATGGTGTTTTGATTGCCCATTAAGCTGGATGTTCTGATTGACTTACTGGGAATATTGCTTCAGGACTGGGCTGTCCTTTGAGAGACCCTACTGGTGAGGCCCCCAGAATCGCTGTTCATGATTGTAATATTCTGGATCACTAAAAGTGGGTTGGTTCAAGGCCTCTGCCCTTGCAGTCTAGAGAGGATATCCTGGCCTCTACCAGGCCCTCTGAGGCAGATCCAGCAGCTGTATCACCCAGGTGGGAGGTAGTCTCCCATGATCTGTGGAGGTCAGCTCCTTGCTCCTTGTGCAACCTCAAGAACATCTGTTTCTACCTGTGCGAGCAGCTGGGTGGTCCTTGCATTCCATGAAGGTAACTCTGATCTGAAGTGACCCTGTTCCTATTGATCCTCTGCTAATCCATGATCATACCGTGACTGAGTGTGGCTCCTCATATTTCAACCATAATTTTCTTAGTCTCTTCTACTAGGACCTTTGGTCCGAGTCCACTGGGCTCAGCCCCCAGTTTCCCCTTCATCTTGGTATTGTCTTCTATGCCCTTATTCCCTCTTCATGTTATGATTTGTCTTCTGGCTGCATTTGCCTTTAACCAGATGGTAATCTCCTTGTGGGCAGGGCCTGGTCTGATCTATGCTGTGCAACTGCTCTGCAGTAAATACAGCTTTCCAGCTTTCCTCTCATGGGAGGCCCTCTATTGCTTGTTTTTCTTCCCTGCTTAACTGAGTTACTGTCTCTATGGAACTCCAAAATGTGTCCTCCTAACAGAAGCAGATTGGGGGAAATGGGTAAACCATATGACCTGACTTTTCAAAAGCAGGTACTGTGCAGAACTTATTCATCATTGGGAGACTGTGGATAAAGGATGAGCCTTCGTGTAGGGAAAGATGTGAGTGAAAGTTCTTGTGATGCACATGCTGGCAGTGTGACCTTGGGCAAGTCCTGTGCCCCCATGATACTTCAGATACCTCTCTGAATCGACCATTTTCCATTGCATGCTGGGAGGAACTTCTACATTGGCAAGATCAGAAGGACAGGGTTATGACTATTATATACATCTTACTTTGTATCAAAGAATGTCAGAGCTGGGAAGGAGCTTTGGAGCTAAAGCAGACCAACCCTCTCATTCTAGATGGGTGTAACTTAAGACCCTAAGCTGAACTGATTTGCCAAAGATTACACAGCTAGTATTTTAGAAGAGAATCTCGAGCTCGGGTCTCCTGACTCTTAGTCCTGTTCTTACTGTGAACCTCAGTGACTGGGCTGCTCTAAGGAAGTGGTACCGTTTGTTGTTGATGGATGTTTCTCATGGCCCCAACTTGGAGTTGTAGGTGAATTTCCTTGTGTGGTGGCCTTCAGCTGGATATTGGGGCTGCATTATCTGGGAGCCACTCTCAACTTGGAGGCAGCTGGGGCAGCAATGTGTGGCTATCATTGTCTTTCCCTGGTATCTTATGTGGTTTTTGGGGGTGGAGGGGACTGTACTTGGCCCTGCCTCAGGTGGATGCCTTCCAGTGATGCCTGCCTTGTGATGCTATGGTTGTTAAGATCTTTGTCCAGGGGCAGCTAGGTGGCACAGTAAATAGAGCACTGGCCCTGGAGTCAGGAGGACCGGAGTTCAAATCTGGCCTCAGACACTTGACACACTTACTAGCCATGTGACCTTGGGCAAGTCACTTAACCCCAATTGCCCTCCAAAAAAGCAAAAAAAAAAAAGATCTTTGTCCAGGATGCTTTTGTAATGTGGGGGCATAATTTGGTGATTTGATCCCTCCCTATAATACCAGGCCTGCCTCTCTCCATCATACTACCCTGTGCCCCCCCCCCAGCTTAAGAAGACAGATACACAGGTAGGTACAGGTATTCTCACCATTATTAAATGTTTGCTTTATGAGGTACTAGCCACTCCCAATGCTTTCAAACTATATATGTATTTGAATATCTGAAAGAAAAAAAAACCAGATCATAAAAAATATGGCTGTAAGCTAGCTATAGATAACTCAGCCAGGACAATTGCAGGTTAAAAGACTTTAACAGACCGTGTATAACCCCTATCAAAATGAAGATTGCCCAGTAATTACTTTTTACTACTCCATTTTTTCCTTCTCCTTAAGACAAAGTAAAGCATCTAAGTCATTGCTTACTGTAGTCTTTGGGAACTACTCTTTTTAATTTTGGGGGGAGGGTTGAGGACTTAGACTTCTGTGGTTTCCATTGGTGGAAGGAAGGAGACTCTTTCCACCAGTCCATTGCGAGCACTGTCTTTTAGCTTGGTCTTGGTGCCTTCACTTGGCTTTGAGCTGGTGCATAAGCCAGGACTAAAACCCAGAGCTTGAGAAGTTTAAGGCAGGCCTTCTGTCCAACTCACCACAATGCCAGGTTGGTCTGTATATGAGTTCTCCCCAAAAAGAAGGCAAACTCTGAAAATCACATCATTTGGGAAAACAGAAAGAAAAAGTCCCAAGGAAGGGGCTATTCCCTGTTGTGACTATGGCTCAGAACTGGGGAAGGGCCTACACTTCTGCTCAGATCAGCAGTTGGGCTGCAGACCGATTTCTCTTTAGACCTTTTCAGGGAGCTGATTCTGCAACCACAATGCAGGACCATCTGGGCCTTCTAAAAATGATGGCCGTTCAAGGGAGAAGGTAGCAGCATATGAACGTGAAAATGCTTTCTTATCCTTTGCTGGAAAAACTGGTGGGTGACAGCAAATTGCTCAGATTACAGACTGAAATTGTATGATGGATAAATGTAGAGAAGTGAGTCCTTTTCCATAAAAAATCCACTCTGATAGTAATGGAAATGTAGCCAGTGAGTCACTGAGTAAAGAAATTTCAGAAAAGTGAATTGCTCTGAACGTTTGTCATATAATAGGGATATCTTTGTGTCTAAACAAGTAGTATAATTTTAAAAAAAATGCTACAAGGGATCGTGGGGCAGGAAAGAGCTGGTTTTAGCGTTCAAGGCTTTGCCTATGTGACTTTGGCCAGGTTACTTGCACTCTCTGCAGCTTCAATTTCATCTTATGTAAAATGAGCTGGGAGAGGGAGTTTTTTCTCTTGGAGTTTCTATACTAATAATTATAGCTCTGGCCCAGAGAAGGTGGGGGAAGGAGATGACTAAAGGACCTCTCAGGTCTCTTCTAGCTTTAAATATATGTTCTTCCCATCTTATACTTTGGTTTGCCAAGAATATTGGTTAAGAAGAAAAATGACTTCCAGTCAACAATTAGAAACACAATATTTCATTCTGCTGAGATCCTGAGCCATTCCAACTAACATTATTTGTTTGGGAATTGATGGCCCAGTGAAATCCATTCCCCTCTGGATTGGCTAGACTCCAAGCTGGATGTCAGAGCTCCAGATAATGAAGGGTGATAGAATGCAGCTAGAAGCTGGTGGCGTATCCCTGCCCACTTGCTGCCATACTTCAACTATCAGGAGAAAAAGGAAAGTTCTGGGAATGGTGTGGAGGAGGAGCACTGTATGGACAATCCCTTCCCCTCTGACTTGGCCACCCTACCCCTTTCCCTTGTCAAAGTATGGAGATGCAAAATTAAAGGCCCCCCTCAAAACACCTGGCCCAAACTAGTTCTAGTTGAGGTGGCTAACTTCTCAATTTGAGTCTCCAAATCCTGTCACCCAAACATTGTTGATGCTAGTTATGGAGTTGACAGGCATCTGCCCTTACCTCTCTTTCAGAGAGAAGGAAAGTAAGGCTTCCCAGTGAAATGACCTGCCCAGGGTCACCCAGATAATTAGGAGCAAACCCTGCACTTGAACTGAGGTTGGTTGAGTCTACATCTCATGGTCTTTCTACCATATCTCATGGTGTCGGTG
Source organism: Pseudocheirus occidentalis (assembly GCA_028646575.1). Lineage (NCBI taxonomy): Eukaryota > Metazoa > Chordata > Mammalia > Diprotodontia > Pseudocheiridae > Pseudocheirus > Pseudocheirus occidentalis. The sequence goes on along the minus strand of CM053602.1, from coordinate 32,082,635 downwards.
GTTATAGATGAAGAATTTGAGACCCAGAAAGGGCAAGGGATTGGCCAGAAGTCACACAGCAAATCAGTAGGAGAGCCAGTACTAGTGTCCAGGTCTGACTTCTTTGTCCAGCACAGTGTGGGCTGCCGAGGTTCTATCATTTGGTCATTCAGAACTGTTGCCACCAGCATGCCTGGTTGTCTATGGGTACAGTGATTTTCCCAACCTTTCTATGGCCCAAACGGGCCTCTCAGATCATGACAAGATTGGAAAATTTTCCCAAATGAATTTGTACTATGGAAATTGCTAGGAGATGGAATTTGGTACCCCTACATCCCCCAGAAAAACATAGGAGAAACCTGTGGAATAGTGAGCACTCACTGAAACATCCAAGTTTTCTTTTTTGGAGGGCAATTGAGGTTAAGTGACTTGTCCAAGGTCACACGGCTAGGTTTTTGTGTTAAGTGTCTGAGGTCGGATTTGAACTCAGGTCCTCTGGACTCCAGGGCCAGTGCTCTATTCACTGTGCCACCTGGCCTCCCCAGCATCCAAGTTTTCAAAGGAGAGGCAATCAAGGATGGGAGGGTGTGATTTGAATGCACTGACTGGGCTTACCTTCTTTCTGTTACCTTTCCTTTAACCCAGTCTAGGAAACTCGTGCTCTGAAGGTCAGGTTTAGGTCTTGGCCTTTGGGAGTTTCCTTTCCATCCCTTTCCAGAAACGGAGTCATTTTGAAACTTCTAGTTAAGTTCACCTAGATACGTACTTTGGTCATTGGTAGCTGACGGGTTGGGCTCTTCCTGGATGAACAAATCTCAGATATCTCCCCACCCCAGGCCCCAAGCCTGTTATTGCTCTATAAAACAGAGGTTTGTAGCCTGGGGTTAGTGGGCTTTTTGAAAAAATAAATGTTGAAAACTCTTTTACTATAATTGGTTTCCTTTGCAATCCTATGTATGTTTTATGGCAATCACTGCCAAGGGGCTCTGGGGCACAACAAAAGTTAAGATCTGCTCTAGATCTGCAGGTTGAATCAGGTGCCAAGATCTCACTAGGCCTATGGTTGGTCCTAGGAATACAAAGAAGGAAGGGGGAAAGGAAGATGACATTCTCCAGGAGGATCCAGCAGGATGGTACGGTAGAAAGTGGATACGGGTTCAAATCTCACTTCTTGTGTCTTTCTGTATGACTGTGGGCAAGTCCCGTCCCCTGCCTGGGGGAAGTTTCCTCATGTCAAGTCAACAAGCATTTATTGAATACCTCCTATGTGCTAGGCACTGTGCTAAGCATTGCGGATACAAAGAAAGACAAAGGATGATACCTGTCCTCAAGGAGCTCACCTTCTAAAGGGGGAGATGAGATATAAACAACTTTGTACAAGCAAGAAAGACAGGATCGCTTGAGGGTTGTCTCAGAAGGAAAGCAGAGCAGAGCAGGGAGGGAAGCTGCAGGGAAGGGCCATTTTTCTCATTTGCCTGCTGGCTCATTCCCTTTCCCAGCTTTAGTGAAAAGTCCAGAGGGGTCTGGTGGCGGATGAACATAGGGTCCTGTGGGAGAACTTCTTTCGTTGTTGGGAACTGGCTTTTCTACTATAAAGTGACTGAGGGGGCCACCTCTGACAATATCACTTGATCATAGCTTCTTCCTGATAAGTCAGAGTTTACCTGAGGACAGAATCTCAATGACAGCTGAGAAATGGGTTTGGAGATTTATGTGTAGCCAAAGACAAGGCAACCTTCTTTTAGCCACTGAAGCAAGACTGCCAGGACTTTGGACAGCAACAATAAGAGACTGTACTTTGAAAGAATGTTATTCCCAATTGTACTCTTAAAGTATTGTGCCCATTCCATTGATAGAAGAAATTGAGGCTCAGAAAGTACACAGATTCTAAATATCGGCCTAGATATGAATTCTTATTGCCTTTATACTCTTAGGCAGATGCTTCACCCTCGCTAAGCCTGTTGGATCATCTGTAAAAGTTGTGGCTGACTTCTAATGGCTCCTTCTGATTTGAAGTTTATGATAACTGCTAAAGTCACACCTTCACTTAGGCTCTACAGTTGATAGTGCTGGACTTGGAGACATGAGATCTGAATTTAAATCCTGCCTCAGATACTTACTAGCTAAGTGACCCTGGGCAAGTCACTCAGGCTCTGTCTGCCTCAGTTTCCTCATCTGTAAAGTGGAGATAAAAACAATAGCCCTCAGTTGCCAAGATTGTTGTAAAGATCAACTTGGGTAACGCAAGTTATCCTTACTCAGGACACTTTACATAGTATCTAGCGAATAGTAGGCTCTTGCTGCATTGCTATTACTGTTGCTACCTTCAAGTGTGCCTTTGTGCAGCCCAGCTGCCTTTTTGTGAACAACCAGTAGTAACATTTTTACAGCATTGTAGAGTTGGCAAAGCCCTTGTCCTAAGTTCTATCTTAGAGGTGAAGAAACCACCCTATAGGGCCTAAGCAACTTAGCTGTGGTCACACAGCAAAGTGGCATTGGGGGGATTAGGACCCAGGTCTTCTTCCCTGAAGATCTAGTGCCCTCTCCACTGTGCCCTCCAACTCTTCCCATTGATTTCTACCATACTGTGCTGCCCAAAGCACAGCGAGAAAGCACATATAGTCAGTGGCCTTCCAAAACACTTCCAAGGGAAACCTGGCTGTAAAATGACACATCTTCGGTCTGATTGTAAAATTTGAGGTAAAAGCAGTAAAGTTATACAGTAGCTTTCCTAACAGGGAGCAAAACAGGAATGCTTAGAGTGGCACTAGTCCCCATTTTTTGGGTAGATACCAGATTTGAACCCAACAGTCTACTCAGTCTCTGGCTTTCTTCCCTGAGCTGTTATAGAGAGGAGGCTCCACACAGGTAGCAGGGAGCACAAATGCCTTGGGTGTGCCAAGTTCCTGACCATTATTGGCTTCAGTTAAGGTGATGGCAGATGGGAGATTTTGTTCATGTGTTCTGGCATCATTGGCCTGCCTCTCTCTCCTTCCTACTTCTTTTTTTGCCTGGATTCCATGGCCCATTGACTCAGATCCATTTAAAAGGTGCCTTTGGGAGTCTGTGTCTTAGTCCAGACAAGGCCAAGTGACCAACAGTTGTCCTCAGGGCTTCAAGGCCTCTTTTCTGGTAGTATATATGATGTTGTTGTTCTGAGCGGGGAGCGATACATGGGTCAAATCCCTCTGTGTGTCCTTTCACACTATTCTCTATCTAAATCTGCTTTCAAGGGCATCCAGGGAGACACACAGCCTAAATGGTCAGGGAGTCAGGTGGTTTTCCCCATCATACTAGTTGTCTATTGGGTGATCCTTGGGTACCTTCAGCATCCAGTAGGAAGCCCATTTATTGGTTTGCCTTTGACCGGGAGAGGGACTGCTCAGTCACTCTGGCTCAGAATCCAGGTCCCCATTTCAGAGGTAAAGTGGCATGTAACAAGTAGAGACTTGACCTGGAAGTCAAGAATACCAAAGTTCATGTCCCACATCTAGGCCCTCACTGGTAAGCCCCAAATTTTTCAGCTTCAGTTTTCCCATCTTTAAAATGAGAATGATAATTCCTCTTCTCTCATAGTGGTTGTGAGACTCAGATGAGGTAATGGCAGACCTTGGAGTGCTAGAGAAACACCTACTTACTGTGCCCAGGAGACAATTCTTCTTACCTTGACCCTGGTTTGCTTTCTTGGCCCCATCACCCCACCCCAAATACTCTGTTCAAGCCAATCTGCCCCACTCAGGTATCTTATAGTCAAGCAAAGCTGGCTGATAAAATCAGGTTCTAATGTGGGGAAAGACTTCAGTTGAGCAAAAAAATATTAAATCAAATTATATTTAAATAATTTACTTCGATGTAAATATTATCACTTCTATTTAGATGCTATTGCTTATGTTTAAATACTCTTATTTATGTTTAAATTGATATATTTAAATCCTATCAAACACTGGCTCTTAGCAAAGCAAAGAGAAAAGGACATGAGCAAGACCTGTTCTCACCTCTGTCTCACCTCCATATCTCTGTCCCCAATGCTTCCTTTGCCTGGGATGCCATCCGTGCTAACCCTAGTCTCTGCTTATGGAAATCCTACCTTCAAGGCCCAGCAGAAATATTTGTAATACTTGTGGAGCACTTAGCATGCTGGCTGGCCCAGAGTAGTCACTATATAAATGTTAGCTCTTACTAAATAACCTACTGAGAGCTGGTTTGATGATAGAGCCTGAAGTTTCAGACCCAGCAGCAGGACGGGGAATGATGCCATCTTACACCAGCCATGGCTTTCTATGTAGAGGAAGACACACTCAGTATTTACCAAGCTAAGTAAACCTTAGTCTTCACCAAGATGTGGTCTTAACAATCATATGTCTAGAGGAAATGTATCTTTACTTAGTGAATAACTAACCCTACTAACATGCTACACCTATATAGGGTATATTGATGGAGACAGTTGTTTTCAACACAACAATCTTGGCCTACATGCTTAGGCATATGCTGGGAGGTTTTCCAATGCTGGAGTACCAGTCTACTTGGGAAGGAATACAAATGGTTCCTTCTCACAGAACCTGGGCTCTAGCAGGTCAAGACATAAACACAAAAGAACAATATGAGACAGTGTGTAATGAGGGGCTGGGTCAGTATCAGAGATGTGCAGAGGAAGTCATGATCTCTCTGAAGCAGTGTTTTTGGGAAGCATTATAGGGAAGAAAAGATTCTTTGAAGCTATTGGACTAGAGTAAGGGAGAAGAGAGGTCAGTGTTGGAGAGGCAGCCATGGTACCAGGTTGGTGACTGATGATAACTTTCTCAAGTGGTATAAGTTGCACGATCTCATTGGATCCTCACACTAACCCTGTGAGGATGGTGCTGATTGGATCCCTATCTTATAGATGAACAGACTGAGCAATCACTCATATAGTCATATAGCTCATTGAAAAAATGGCCCATACTGAGTCAGCACCCAGGGTTTATATCATGGCTCTGCCACTTACCAAGGTGACTAAGCAAGTGATTTAACTTTCTGGGTCTTGGTTTGCTCATGTGTAGAGGGCTGTGCTGAGTGGCCTATAAGCCTGTGTGATCAGTGTGGCAATAGATGATGGATGGATGCATGTGATTTAATGAGCTCTCCAAGGTAGTGAGTCTAGAAGAAAAGAGGGAAGCCAGGAAACCAAGCAAAAGCAATGGATCAGAAAGTAAGACAAGGAGAACCAAAGCGGGGACCATCCAGAAGCTGAGGGAGGCCAGAACATTAAGCAAGGGCGAACCAGTTGGATTAATGGTGGCCCAGAGACCAAGGAGACATTCGGATTTGGCTGGGAGAAAATGAGTAGTTGGCCTCAGAGCTTCTTACATTCTTCCCTCTCACTTTTTTCCAAGTGCAGCAAATATTGATAGTTTCCTTGTAAGTCCTGAAAACTCCCTGAGGCACCCAAATACCATGTGTTGACAGGTACCTAAGATGACTCTTTGATATAGTCAGATCTTAGAGATGTGTCAACATTTCCATAGCCAGAGGATTTGGGGCACATCACCAGATCTTTTCCCTCTGTACAATAAAAAACAAAAACCTGACGTTTTGAAAACAAAAATCTCTATTTCAGAAGAGGCAAGAAGAACCTTCTGCTCTGCAATTCTCTTCCTAACTCCTCCACAAATAGCCACCTCTCTCTGCTAGAGAAACTATATGGGCCAAATGGGGCACTTTGTTTGCTACAAAAGCCTCTAGCTTCTAAAGCCAAATGGGTGTGCTCAGCTCATTTCTACTTTGCAGGCATGAGTTCCAGCACTGCCAACAGCTCCTTCCTGGGCTGTTTGGCTGAGCCTTCTTGGCACGCTGGGTACTGCCCCATTTGGATGCATTCCCTGTCAGGGAAGCTTGAATGGGTGATGGGAGTTGGGAAGCCAATCCTTTCAAGAGTCTGATGGAAATGGAGAGATGGTCCTCAGGATGAACTGCTTTTGGTGGGACCTCACCTAATACAAAGGAGATGGACCCAGGGACCTCAGGAACAGATATTTCAGGTCTTCGAGACATTTCCAAGTGATACTTGGAAGCCTGTAGGGGTGACGAAGAAGTATCTGCCTTGTGCTTGGTACACTGTCAGATGGTAGTGAGAGAGACTGTCCCTTTCTCAAGGAGCTTATGGTCTAGTAAGGGAAATAATAGGAGTGAATTTGAAGCAGCACTGTAGTAGTCAAAAGAGTCTTGAACTGGGAGTCAGAGGCAGCAACAAGATGTAGTGTATTTTCTGTGGGATTCAAGAACCTGGCTTCAGATTCCACCTTTGATGCTTACCTATGTGAGCTTGGACAAGTGCTCCTCCTCCCTGGACCTCAGTTTCCTCCTCTGTAAAGTGATGGGTTGCACTGGATGATGTCTGAGGTCCCTTACAGTTCTAGGTATAAGATCCTGTGGTCTCATTGCTAAGCCCAGCTTTGACTTAGTGTTACTTTGTTCTATTCCCTTTTCCCCTCTAGGCCTCATTTTTGCCTCTCTGCAAAACGAGGGGGCTGGACGATCTACCCCTTAAGGGGTACCCCTTCCAGTTCTAGATAAATCCCCTGTGATGCCACAAATATAAGTGACATGAATAAAAGTTCAGAATAAGGGTTCTAGCGCTTAGCACAGTGCCTGGCCCCCAGGCACTTAAAAGGGAAGGGGAACAAGCATTTATCAGGCACCCACTGTGTGCCTGTCACTGTGTTAAGACTTCTACAGATATTATCCCATTTGACAATAAATGGTTGTTGACTACAGTAATTCAGAGATCTAAGTGTACCCAGGCCATCTGTCCAAATAAAGGCTGGGAGCTAGTTGCCTTCTGTGTTTCCAGTTTAGCTGGGCAGCTGAGGAATTCATGCAGACCTTGTGGCCAAGACAAGGAGCCCCAAAGGCTCCAGAAACATAATAGTAGCAAGGAAAACATGTAATACTTCCATTTCATCTCCCATGGCACTTCTCATGACCTATTCATGCTTCCAACAGTCATAACCACAAGCACCACATTAAGTAGAGCCAGCTAGAGTAGTGACCATAGCTGCCACTAGCTGATGAATTCTATAGACTTAGTCCCTACATTCCTACTGGAAGGAAACTGCCGGGGTTCTGGACTCAGCTCCTACTGGCTCACAAAAGCTGATTGTTAAATTTGCAGTGTGAGTGAGCATTTGCACCTCAAGAATCATCAAGTATTACAAACCAGTGCTTGATTTGTTGTTTTGTTGACTATCTAGAATTAAGAAATTGATGCAGATGTTAATAATGCAGATGAAATATAAAAATGTACTGTTGTATACGTTTATTTTTCAGAGAGCTGGTTGTTAAACTTTACCAGAACACTACTTGAGGGATGTGGTTATATTTCATTGTTGGGTTCCTTGCAGCAAGATTATTATGAGCCTTCAGAGTTGTGCTGCTTTTAATGTCATATATATATATATATATATATACATATATATATATATATATTACTGTAGTCATTGTACTTACTAGCTGCATGACCCTGGGCAAGTCCTTCACCCTGTTTGCCTCAGTTTTCTCATCTGTAAAATGAGCTGTTGAAGGAAATGGCAAACCACATCAGTATCTCTGCCAAGAAAAACCCAAATGGGGTCATAGAGTCAGACACGAATGAAATGACTAGACAGGAGTCATTCCTCTCTTTATCCAACATCATTTCATACAAATCCTTCCATGTCTCTCTGCCTCATTTGTCATTATACATGAATATCTTATTTGGTTTACTAGCCATTCCCCAGTTGCTGGGCACTCATTTCCTAGGGTTTTTTGTTTTTGTTTTTTTGCTACCACAGAGCAGACTTTCCTACATGTAAGAACTTTGTCTTCATCGTTAGTATCCTTGGGGCATGGGCTGGCAAATAGGATCACTGGGTATGAATGGTTAAGAGACTTAATCACATAATTCCAAATTGTCTCCTAGCATGACTGGGCCAGCTTACAACTCCAGCAACCGTGTATTAGTGCCTTATCTTCCCACAGCCCCTGTAACACTTGGTGTTTCCATTCCTTATTATCTGCCCATTTGGATATGAAGTACAATGTGAGCTCTAATTAATCCCCAGTATTCTTATTAGTGATTTGGAGCCATCTCCCAGACACTGCTTGATAAGTAGAACTTTTGTAAAACCTTTTCATCCCTTGCTTAAGGAATGAATGATCACATCCCTTGTTGGAATAAGAATGAACTCCCTAGCTAGAGTTGGGAAAGCTCTTTATGTGTAATGTTCTAACCCCACCCCAGCCCCAAATTAAGATAACTTCCGTCAAATGAGAGTCGTTTCCTCAGTAGTTGGTGGTTGGATTTATGAAATACTAGCCTTCTTTCCACTTTAATTAGTGCAAAATGGCTGGGAAGATTGCTTTACAACATAGTTTGAGATCTAGTGATGTTATACCACTATAATTCCTAAAGGATAATCACTTGTCTTAGGATTCTAGTCCAGGAATGGGGAACCAGCAGCTTCAAGGTCACACGTGGCTCTATAGGTCCTCAAATGTGGCCCTTTGACTGAATTCAAACTTCACAGAACAAATCCCCTTAATAAAAGGATTTGATCTGTAAAACTTAGACTCAGTCAAAAGGCTGCACCCAAGGACCTAGAGCAGTGGTTCTCAACCTTCCTAATGCTGAGACCCCTTAATACTCATATGTGGACGGACCCGCCTGGAGACTGATAGAGGAGCAGTGTCTCGGTTCCTAAGACCATCGGAAATGTGTTTTCCAATGGTCTTAGACGACCCCTGTGACCCCTGTGAAAGGGTCTTTCGACCCCCAAAGGGGTCTTGACCCACAAGTTGAGAACCACTGACCTAGAGGGTCACATGTGGCCTTGAAGCCACCAGTTCCCCACCCCTGTTTGAGACCTTTTCTTCCTCCAGATGAACTTTAATTTTATATACTTCTATCAAGTAGCCCCAGGGGAGCTGAGTACAGGACAATATAATACAACCAAATCATGAACAATGAATTTCTCAACAATTAAGTAGTAACTTGGTTTTTGTCAAGTTGTGCTTTTATATAACTTCTGATTTACCAGGCAGGTTAACTCTCAAGTGAGACATACATATATTTGGCAGGTAACTTGAATGGAACTTGTTTCTGCAATTGTTGGGTTTTGATACTGACATTTTTGAAATGCTAAATTTTTTGGTGAATTTATTTTTTATCCTATTGCCTGACTGAAGTTGTTGCCTCAATGAGTATATTTGCTAACTCTTTCAGGTTTTCTAAAGAAATAGTTCTAATCAAATAGGGGTTTGTCCCCTTTCAGTACATGTTAATATCTTTCATTTCTGTCTCAGGCCCTTTTGGTTATAGATATACTTTTGATCTTGCCAAAGAAGGACAGTTGGAGGGCCAAACAAACTGTCATTGCTGCAGTGGTTTCCATAAAGTCCAGTCTCTAGCCACAGAAGGAGATGGTTTTGCTATTTAAAACTGGTTGCTTCAAGTGCTCTCCTTCCTCATTTTAAGAATGCAAATGAGTAGCATACAAACACATATAGAAAGTCAAATGAAGAAGGCTGGCCTTTATCTCCTAGTGAGGATGAGGATCAGAGTTTCAGAAGGTTATCATCATGCTCCTGCCTCCCAATGTCCCCTATGGAACATGAGTTAACATTTCACATGTAGAATCCTACCTAAAGGGTGGGGGGAGACACCTAAGTGCCTCTAATGCAGAGATTCTTAACTTGGGGGCCATGGATAGATTTCCGGTGGTCTATGAATTTGGATGGGAAAAAAATCACATCTGTATTTTCACTAACTTTTAACTGAAATTTAGCATTCCCTTCCATTCGAATGTAGGCAATACACATTAACTTGAGAAGAGTTTCATAGGCTTCCCCAGACTGGCAAAAGAGTCCAGGACTCAAAACCTTTGCTCTAAGGCTTTTGGATCTCTCTTCAAATAGAAACCCATTTGGCATGTGACTTACGAGTGTTTTCCCCCAAAAGCTTTTTGCCTTCATCTCTAAAACCAGTGGAGAAATACCTTCACACCTTATCTTGTCCCAATAATAATAGTATAGAAAAGTTTTCAGGCAGTTCCATAGCACTTGTCGTCATGGATGAACGCTTCCGCACCTTCCCAACTCCCTACCTTTTAGCCAACTTTGAATTGACAAAGGAAGAATCCATTCCCTTTAACCAGATGTGCTCAGATCCCAAAGTTGAGATCTTTAGGCATAGGTAGCAAATAGATGTTATGTGGATGCAGGTTTGGAGGCCCTTGGCCAACCACTCCCATCTCCAGTCATAGAGAATGTCCTTTAGCCAAGTCAGCCTTGTGTTTGAATCCAAATTTTGCCATTCCTGGTGCAAAGACTTGAGTTACCACATAATTATCCATTCAGAGAGGCATTTTGATGCCAACTGAAGAAATAAAACTGGGTATAGAAAAAAGATATGCCAATTGCTGTTGTTAGTGGCCCTAATTTAAGAGTCCTTCCATGTGAATTTTAGCACAAATATTTTTGTCAAAAGCCTTTTCTGTTTATTGATGTAATCATGTGGGGGGCCCCCTAATGTTGAACCATTCTTGGTATAAAAGCAGCCTACTTGGAGTGAATAATTCTTTGGCTATATTGTTGTATAGTCTCTTGGCTTAATACAATCGAAACATTTTTACATAAAAAATAATTAGCGAGATTGGTCTGAAGCTTTTCCTTTGCTTTCTCCTTTCTCAGGCTGGGTATCAAGCCAACCTTTTGTCTCTTTCACAAGGTGATTGCTACAAGGCTTTCTTTCTCCATTGAATAGGTTTTCATAATAAGTATTAATTGCTACTTGAATATTTGGTAGCATTCACTTGTAAATCCGTCTGGACCAGGGGTGTTCTTCAGTAAATTACTTAGAGCTTAATATTTTTTTTTCTTTTTGATTGTGATGGGGTTAGGATCTTTCTTTTTGTTCAATTAGGTTTCCTGTCTCTCTGAAGGTAATCTACTTCCTTTGAAATCTTCGTTTTGCCAGCAATATGATTGTTCATAGTGTTCAGATTAGTTTTTATTGTGTCCACTGCTAATTTTCCTTTAACCTGGTTTCTACCTCCCCTCCCCTGCTCTTTTTGATCCTTAAAAAAACACAAAACTTGTTTATCATGTCTGTGGTGGGGATGAAGCGAGACCTCATTACTGATTTTTATTTTAATTTCTCTTATTAGTGACTTGAAGGAAAATTACATGTGGTTATTCAAAGGAAGAATTGCATAGTATTAAACTATTTCTTTATATCTTTTCCCTACTCTCCCAGTGGGAAATGATGCTTGATCTTAAACTTATGTTCTCTGTGTATCTTAGATTTCTGACTCTTAGTAGAAATTTGATGCAAAGACAAATAACATCATTTTTCAGTCCAATAAATGACAAACCTAAGTCTGGATAAGGATATACTTTGTCAATGATGGTTTTTACCCCATTGCATTACAGTAGAAGCTATTAGAAGGGATCTGTGAGGCACTCCAGTCCAGCTCCAGCCTAAATGAGAATGTCTTCTCTATCACACATACCAGTGACCATTCATATTCCACCTAAAGACCACTTGCCACTCCTACTCATAGGACATTTGACAAACAGAAGGTTAGGGTTGGGGTTAGGGTTAGGGTTAGGGTTGGTTTTATCTCCTGCCTAAATGGAGCATCAATGTGGCTTGATCAACCCCGGGGATCATCATGGATATGTCAGCTTGCCTATTTCTCTGTCACCATCTAGGGGTATTAGGGGCTCTTTAGCTCCCCTTCTCCCACCCTTTCCACATTGGGGATTTGTTCTTTCATCTGTATCTAGGGGCATAAATATGTTTCCACCAATTAGATCACTTCAAGACCTCATTGCTCCCACTTACTTAGCCACTCCCATTCATTATATCCCTGGCCATGTGCCTCATTGATTTCAACTCTCCCAAGGTCATTAATTTATAAAGTATTTAATTGGATTAGATAAAAGGTAATAAAAGTAGAAGCATTACCTGCATGGAACATTGGAATGAACAATTACTTATTCTCTGGACCCAACCCTTCCCAAAGGCAGAAACTCTGAGCTGAAGTCTGTGTCCTCCTGGGCTTGGGGACTGTTGCTGTCTGTGCCAAGGCCTGGGTCACAATATTATAGAGATCAAGACTTGGTATATCTTCCTCAGCCACCTGAATCTGGATGCCTGAAGTTAATTCACAGGTGATTTTTCCACTATAGAAATTTAGGGTACCTCTCCTGGCTAGAGTTACAAGAGGCCTTAGGGCAAAGGTGCCAAATGCTTGGCAGTCTAAATGCAGCCCAAACCAAATGAAAATGTAATGGGGAAATATTTAACAGAAATACATAAAAATTCAACAGAACAAAGATAATGTTAATATGTGGTTTTCTAAGTCAATATGTGGCTCCAGGGATCCTTATAGGGTTTAGCAGACCCCATTTCTATTTGAGTTTGACATCACTACTTTGGAGTACGCTGGTACTTGTCATAGGTTTTAAATGTACTCATTTCTTGGCATTGACTGTGGAACAAAGTTCAGTGAGTCTTTGCACAGGAAAGTTGCTGAAGGCTGCTATTAGAGATAGAAGGAACCTTAGAAGCCATCCAGGTCAATGATCTCACTTTGTGGATGAAGTAACCAGGACCCAGAGAAATGAGGTGACTTACCCAAGGTCACAGAGGCAATAAATAACAGAGTCAGGATCCACCATGTTATTGATGAAGCCATTCTGGTTCTGAGTTAACATGCTGGAGGTGACCATTAATCTCTTTAAGAACACAATTTGGAATTTTCCCAGGGAATGATGTAAAAATGAAGGATCTAAAGTTTTCATGGGCAACTTGCTTTGTTACTTTGTTAGCTATAATAGTTCCTTTTTTCCAGGCCTCTTATAGTGTCTATGACCTTAAAGACAATAGAGGTTCAAACATCCTTCTAGAACAGGTTACCTGAGTGACCTTATGGATTCTCACAGCTTAAGAATGCTAGCAACTTCTCAATACAATGATGGCTTAAGGCAACCTCCAGAGTGCAATTCCCTCCTATTAATAGCCTGGTTATGGGAAAGTATTTATAGTGGGTATTTATTACTACCCTCACCCCACCCACCAGTCAGTACTTCCATGACTCTAGATAATGGAGTCCTTTTTTTTTTTTTTGCTTTTTTGGAGGGCAATTGGGGTTAAGCGACTTGCCCAAGGTCACACAGCTAGGTTTTGTGTTAAGTGTCTGAGGTCGGATTTTAACTTGGGTCCTCCTGACTCCAGGGCCAGTGCTGTATTCACTGTGTCACCTAGCCACCCCAATAATGGAGTTCTTAATCTGGCATTCATGGGTTTCATCAGAGAGCTTGCCAAAGGTGTCGAGGACACAAAAAAGGTCAGGAATCCCTGTGCTGGAAGCTCAAAGGCAACACAAACCTAGTCCATGCTGCCAAATGGCCTTTGCCCTTTTTCTGCATGCTGGAAGCAATTGGTAGCTTTTGAAGCTGACTTTCATTGGCTGTGCCTATGCATGTACATCTGGGGTTTAGCTGCTTGTGGTTCCCGAAGAAGGTCCAATGTCTTTCCATCTTTTCTCCTGCTGCTCACATTTATATAATGCTCAATGGTTTTCAGGGTACAGCTAGGTGGCTCTGCAGGAGATAAGAGTAGTCAGTCCTGGAGACAGGAAGGCTTATCACCCTGAGTTCAAATCTGCCCTCAAAACACTTCATAGCTGTATGACCCTAGGCAGGTCACTTTACCTTGTTTGTTTTCATTTCTTCATCTGTAAAATGAACTAGAGAAGGAAATGGCAAACCAATCCACTATCTTCACTAAGAAAACCCCAAATGGAGTCATGAAGATGACTGAATAACAAATGGGTTTCAGAATGCTTTGCATATATCATTTCGTTCCCCCCCCAACAACCAATCCTGTAACATTATTTCCCTTTACACCTGAGGAAAATGAGGCTTGGAGAAATAATGGCTTACCCAAGATCTCTCTCTCCCCCCCCCTCTCTCCCTCTCTCTCTCCATCCCTCCCTCTCTCTCCTTTTGTCTCTCTCTTCCTCTGTCTCTCTCTCTCTCCCTCTGTCTCTCTGTCTCTCTCTCCTCTCTTCTTTCTCTCGTTCTTCTCTCTTCTCTCTCTTTCTTCTCTCTTCTCTTCTCTCTCTCCTCTCTCACTGTGTCTCTCTCCCTCTCTCTCTCCATCCCTCCCTCTCTCTCCCTCTGTCTCTCTCTTTCTCTGTCTCCCTCTCTCTCTCCCTCTGTCTCTCTCTCTGTCTCTGTCTGTCTGTCTGTCTCTCTTTCTCACATACACAAACACACACACACACACACACACACCTCTCTTAAGAATCTGAGACAGAAAAAAACAGGGGCAGTTAGGTGGTGCAGTGAATAGAGCACTGGCCCTGGAGTCAGGAGGACCTGTGTTCAAATCTGACCTCAGACACTTGACACACATACTAGCTGTGTGACCTTGGGCAAGTCACTTAACCCCAACTGCCCTCCAAAAAAAGGCAAAAAAAAGAATCTGAGACAGGATTCAAATTCAGGTCTTTCTGACTCAGGGTCCAGTACCCTATCCACCAGGCCACCTAGCTGCCTCATGTGAAAGTTTCCTGCCAAAGCCATCAGCTATTCTGCTGAGGTGGAGGGGGCATCTCTTTTTGTACTAGTGTAATCTGACAATAGACATTTTGAGTTCTTACTGATGTCTTTTATTTTTTATACTAACTTAATATCTAGATATATTCCCCCTCCCCCATCTTCTGTTGAGAGAACCATTCCCTTTTAGAAGGAATAAAAAGGATTAGGGAATATAATGCATCATTTAGGAGTAAGAACTCACACAGGAATGAGATCTCCTTATTTCCCCTTTTAATACTCAATGTTTTCTTAATTTAATAGCACATGATGAAAGTCTTTCTTGTAACCAGTGCTTTCCTGCCTTCTTAAACAGCTAAAGAACATAATTTAACCTGCTCAATGTCCTTTCATCATTAATTAGAAATTTATAAGCCCTCATTTCTCATTCGATCGTTCCATCCCCAATAGCTATTTTGCTGCCTCTCCTTTTTAGCTAAACTCCTAGAAAAAGGCATCTACATTCAGTGATCTCATTTCCCTTCTTGTTTCCCCAACTTCCCCTTACCTCCAGTCTGGCTTATTTTACCCATTAGAATTTAAAACTCTCAAGGGGAGGAACTCCCCCCCTCCCCAATCATCCCTGGTACTTAATCATGAATGGCTGGTCCCATTTAGCATTTTTACTTGGCTGGCCTGTATCGAGAAGGAGGTCCTTGGGGTTAACTGAGATGCCATGAGTCAGGAAGAGTTGTTTCCATGTTGGTATCCTTTTCATTCCATGTTTTATAGTAGTTCTTCCTTGGCCATGACAGGAGGTCCCCTTCTACCAGCTGTCATAGGAAGTTGAAGCTAAAATGCAGTCCACTGTTTATCATTATGAGAAAACTGGTCACTTTTCCAGGTGTACTTTGGAAGTATCTCTGTCTACCACTCCCTTCTGAATAGTCTTTTAAATTCATTCCAAGGAATCTGGCATTCCCTCACCTCTTCCATTCACTATTATGGATCTTAACAGGTGCCTGTCTTGTAGTCTTACTCAGAATTGTCTTGGCTTATACCCAACATTTCTTGGCACCTGCCTCTCCCTTGTCCCTAAACAGTTTGACTTTTATTTTGCTGCGAAGCTTGTAGCTTTTGTTCAGCACCCTGAACAGAAGCATAAAACCTGATACACGGCCTTGAACTTCATGGTTCTGGGCCAGGAATAGCATTTGTTATGTAGAAATGGTTTTTATTTTCCCTTCAGAGGATGCACTTGAAATTATTGCAAAGAATAGAATGAAGTTAATGCCAACTTGTAAGGAGGGAAAAATAAACCCTTTTAGTGAATTAGATGGCTTTGGTGTTTGACTCTTCTGTCTGCTCTCAGGAGTTCAGTCTCCGCTCTCATTGTGGGCTCTTCCTTCTTGTCACTGGTTTCTTTGTAATTTGTTGCTTTTAATCTTCTGTGGACTGAGAAATCAATTGGATCACCAGGCATGGTAGAATGGTTGGAGATGGATTTAATAAATCTTTGTTGAATGAACAAATACACGAATTATGAGTCAATAAGGTCTATTGGAAAGATGTCCCAAGGGGCGTAAGCAGTAAAATACAGGAACATTTGTGGACCAGCTTTGGGAGAAAAATTACAGCACCTTAAAGCCCCCTTTGGTCCATTTCTGGGGTATATGGAGATAGGAAGGTGAAGGTAAGCCCCCTCCCACAAAGATGACAGGCCTTGATGGCTCAACTGATAGCTAATCTCTCAACCTCAGAGAAGGTTTAAATGGTCTAAGGCAGTTCTCAAGAGAAGGTTATGTATAGCCATAGGTGAAAAATGCTCCAAAATCATTAACAGAGAAGTATAAATTAAAGCAACTCTGAGATTCCCCCTTACACCCAGCTATCAGACTGGCAAAGACAGCAGAAGGAAGGAAGGAAAGAAACAGAGAGAGGAAAAGAGAATGACAAATATTGGAGGAGTTATGATAAAAACAGGCACATTGATGGGCTATGAATGGGCCTCTCCATTCAGGAAAGCTATTTGAAATGATATACAACGTGACTGAACAGTACATGCCATTTGCCTGAGCTAGCCCACTACTAGGCCTATGCCCCAGAGACCAAACAATGAGAGCAACTCTTTTTATAGTGGCAAAACTGAAAGCTGATGGGATACCCATGAACTGGGGAATGGCTGAACAAATTGGAGTATATGAATAGAATGGAATACTATTATGCTGTAAGAAATGAGGAAAATCTATCAAAGAGATAAGAAAAAAACTTTTTGAACTGATGCGGAGGGAAATGATCAGATGAGAACAGTTTAGGCCGTAAGATGCATATTATAAAAAATGAACAATTTTAAAGGCTTGTAGAAAGAAGTTAATGAGAATTGGGAGAAGGATTTCTACTGTTACAACAACTCTGTCAAAACAAACTACTTTGGAAACTGTAAGAACGCTATTCAGTGCGGTATCCAAGGATGAAGGACCAAGGATGACAGGGAGGTGATGGAGTCAGGGGGCAGAATCAGACAGATTTGGGGGGACATGGTTAATGAGGAAATTTGATTTCCTTGACCACATTTGTAGCAAGGATTTTGTTTTTCTTTTTTTCTCCCAATGAGGTAGATAGTATGAGGGAGAGAAAATAGATTTTTGTAAAATAAAAAAAATGAAATTTAGTTTACAAAACCCCATACAGTAAGAAAATGGGCATTCTAAGGTGTTTGCTTCACCCATCCTCCTGAAAGGAAGTAATATGGTCCCATGAAAAGAGTGAAGAACATAATATAGAATGAGTATGTGGGGTCAAATCCTAGCTTAATCACTCCCTCTATGTCCTTGGATGCTACCGTTCTCTGAGATTTGGCTTCCTCTTCTGTAAAATGAAGGGTGCTGACTTCTGGTCTCTAACATCCTTTCTAGTTTGGAAACTGATCAAGTATGTACTAAGATAATGTGGTGGGCAAGCAATTTGGTATTCACAAATGCTTCCTAAGGGAGTAAAAAAGGATAGAATTAGGATTAGTTTTATCATTTACTTTAACCATATTGTTGCATAAATGATCTCTTCCTGAATTTGTTTTGTTGGATTTTTCTCTGAAAGAAACCCTTTGTTTTTACTTTAGATTCAGTTTAATGTGTACATGCCTTCTCCCATGTATGTTACACACTTTTGTGGGTTTTGCTTTATGGGAACAGTGTACAAAAAGTCAGCAAAAAAGAGGTTTCTTATACATCAGCAGTGATGATTTGGGGAAGTTCAAATAGTATTTCAATCTAATATCAATCCCACCATGATTCTTTCATTTGCAGAAGGGAATTTGCATTTCTGGGCTGATGGGTTTCCAATGAATGTGATGGATACTGCCACCTCCCACTTGGGACGAGCAGAAGTGCCCCATCACCTTCCCTTCACCTGTACATATGAGTTGAGTCATTGGATATTCAAGATGTTGATGTGGGGAATCATAATTTTCCTTCCTGCCTGCTCCCCCCTTCATGGTTGGAACAGGACAGGAAAGACTTTGAGGATCAATGTGTCAATTAGATATTCATGGGCCAGCATATCTAAGTTCAGAGTGGTTCTATATCAATATTAGTATAAAGGTATATACATTTTAGCCACAAACAATTTTCTTGTGTTAGAGGCTATAGCCACAAGGAAAGCAACAATCTTTGAAGCAAAAAGTTAATGGCAAAGAGATGGTGTTCTTAGTTCCCCCGTATTTTTAATTTGCATTTTAAATTAATTTTTGTCAATTGAGCATTTATTTTCCCTTCTTCCTATGTCTTCTCCCCCTCCAAAAGAAAAGAAAGAAAACAAAACTCCTAACAACAAAGCAGAGTCAAATTGATGAGCATTCTTATGACTTTCAAGAATCGTTAAATTTTTTAGCTTGAAATTTAGAATGTATTCTATTTTTTAATTTATTTTTTGTTTTCTTGTTTACATTATTCATTTTCATTACATTTTTGAATTACACATTTTCTCCCCGTCTTGCCCCTGCCCCAACCCTAAAACAGCAATCCCACTGTAAAGCCCCTCCTCTGCTCTGCCCTCTTATTTTTTGGTAGGGCAGGGAGGGTCTCCCTATCCCAGCCCCTGTATATCTTAATTCCTATTTGCAGGTAATGTAGAACTTTAAATTCTAGATTCTTTCGATTCCTCCCTTGTCACCCAATAACACTGGAAGGACACTCAGTTCAATACAGGCTGTGGATGTGTGATTATACAGGACATCTTCATAATGGACATATTGTGACAGTGATCGTCTGTCTCTCCTTCCTATCCCTCCCCCCCCCCTTGTTCTGTTCTCTACCCTGTCCCTGTCCATTTACTGAAGTGTGTACTTCCAGCATCTCTCCCCCAGACCCTGCCCTCCCCTCC